>OY720151.1:41440615-42640615 GCA_963082725.1 Pedicia rivosa
GGTAATATACCATGTGAATGTTGTTGTTGTGATAACATTTGTGGTGGATGACCATGTGAGTCAACAACTGATAATGTTGCTAAGCCATCAGAATTTTGATTTTGACGTTTTGATTGTGGTTCTGTACGATATTCACGTACAAATGTTATATCACTTCGTGTATCAATAATATTTGATGGTTTCATTAATGGTACAGGAGCAGGTTTTGGAGGTGGTCCTTGTGCTGGTCCAGTTTTAAGTGAACGTTCAATAACATTCAGTACAACATCACGCACATTCATTGGTGAGCCAATTTGATCATTACGTGGACCATTTTGCATTGATGTAGGTACAACTGTAATCGTTGCCTGACTTGGATACATTAAAACTTTAGGACTTTGTCGGTTTGCAGGTGATGTCTCATTTTCTTCATCAGCCGTTTCTGTTGCTGAACTATCATATTCTTCTTGTTGTTTTTGTTTACGAGGTGGTTGCCCCAATGGTGGTAATAAACGTTCATCTTCAAATGAGGCTTTACCAACAGCATTTGAGACAACATCACCAGCTGTTAAATCTTCTTTGGGTGGATTTGAAACAACTGTTGTATTTGGACTTTCAGCTGATGCTGTATCACTATTACCTTCACGTTCATCACCAGATGATGTACTTAAATCAGATTCATCACCATCAGTTATGATAAGACGACGTTCTTCACTCGGATGACCTTTATAATATTCAACTAATGCTGTATCCAATGAGTATTTTTTCTTATAATGATAATAAAATGTTTTTAATGAAATTTTTGTTTTTCCCATAAGTTCACCTAATTGTGACCATTTTGGACCAAATTCTTGTATCAGACTTTTAAATTTAATTATTTCATCATCAGTTAAATGTGTTCCTAAAACATGTGTACCCATTTTACGACGTATTCTAATTAAACAGGCAGAACAACATTTTGTTTCATTTGGTGGTATTTGATATTCTTGAATAATTGGATCACGTATTTCTGGTGGTAATTCCATAAGACGTTGTGGAAGATTTCTAAAACGTTTAACACGATCCTTTGGATTTGGACATGTTGGAAGTGGACACTTTTGATATCTTTAAATAAACAAATAAAAGAAAGAAAATTATTATTAATTATTTTGTAACAGAAAAAAAAAAAAAAATCAACAAATTTTTCACTTACTTTAATGATTTGCATTGACATGAATTACAAACACGTGCTCCTATCGGTATAACATCCTCTGATATACCATACCGATGTCCACGTTCTTTATCTAATGGTCGTCCAAGTGGACTCATTTCAGCCTTACATACAAAACATTGATGAAGTTTTTCTAGAAAACAAAAAAAAAAAAAAAAAAAAACGAATAAAATTCATTCACAAAATACATTTTTCTAAAAGTTATCATAATTTTATGTTTCTCAAGAGAAAACTTTTTGGGCAATCCACATAGAAATCTAGCGGAACTACAAAAAAAAAAAAACAACATTGTGAAAGATTTTCATTAATTTTCGGGAATGACGACCCTCTAAGAATAAATAAACGAACTCCTTATTACCATAGACATTGTCTATATCTCAGAGATTATCTTAGTATAGATTTTAACTTATTCCTACATATTTCTACCCAATAATTTCGTTATAATTCGTGTTACACTGCACTTAATCCAATATTGTACTCCTTTTATACTTTTTACACAAAATAATAATAAAAATTTTGGGTTATAAAAAAAAAAAAAAAATATTACAATTTATAAGAACTCCATCAGTTGTTACAAGAGCCAATAAAATAATTTTAAAAAAAAAAAATAAAAATCCACCCATACAAAAAAACAAATTCCTCCCTTACCAAAAAAAAAAAAAAAAAAAATTGTACTTTTCCTCATCTTAAAGTGGAATTCAATTAAATTAATAGCATTTATTTAATAAAATTTTTCCGTTTTTTTTTTTCTTTTTTCTGGTTCTCCGTCATTTAATTCAAAAAGCTTTTTGAGGAATTTTTTTTTTTTTTTTTTTTCATTTCCTCAAGAAGCGATTCGGCAAAGAAGAGTAAACAGAAAAACAAACAAACATTCACAAACCTCACAATCTTCTCAATAAAACAACTTTTTTTTTTTTTTCTCTTTCATGTGATGAAAGATGGTGTGGGGTGCGAGGGGGTATTGGAAAATATTTTTCCTCCTCGTCTTTTGTTTTTCTTTCTTTCTTTCTTTCTTTCTTTCTTTCTTTCTTTTTTGTAGAAGAAAATTTAAATTGACAGAATTTTGATGAAATCATTTGGTCATAATTTATTCATCAATAATTTTTATATTTCAAGTTAATTGTGATTAAGAAAAAATAGTCAAGGACACACACCCCCACACCCCCCTGACAAAAAATGTTCATTCCACTGAGACAAATAAAATAAATATAACATCAACTTCATACTTTTCTTTGAAAATATTCTGTAAATATAATTTTCAACGTCAACTAAAGTTAGAACAAAAAAAAAATTACATAATTAATCCTAGAGAAAAAACGAAAGATTTTTGAAAATGAAGAATTCTTTATGATGAAAAAAAAAAAAAGCCACAATCCACTAAAAAAACATAATTAAATTAAATCAATTATTAAAATTTTAATTTTCGTTAATTAAACAGAATGAATATAAAATTTACAGACGAATGAAAAAAAAAAAACCCCCGAAACAAAATAAATAAAAAATATAAAATTCGTGGACCAAAAAAAAAAAAAAAAAGAAAAATTTCAACCCTCAACATTTTTTTTTTTTTTTTTAAATCAACAAAAATTTATATTAATTAAACAAAATAAAATAAAAAACAACTTTGCGTTTATTTTTGACAATTCCCATATTTTTTTTTTATTTGTTTGTTTGTTTTTGTTGTGTTTTTATCTTATGCATGAACCGAATACTGGGGAGCCAATTAAAAATAAAAATTAAATTCCCAAGAGATGGTGCGCGCACAATTAAAAATTCAGAAATGTAAAAAAAAAAACAAAGCAAAACAATATTTCGCTCTCTAGAAAATGTCACAATTGTTTGAAATTTAAATTTTATAGAGGAAAAAAATCAGAAAAAGAGAAGCTTAAGAGAGAAAGAGATAATAATAACAGAATACAAATCTTCCCATTTTGTTATTTTCCCCCCATTCCGTCGCACTCTCGGGAGACTTTTTCTCCTGTATAAGAAATTAGATTGAGCGAGAGAAAATAAGTGGAAACTTATTTGGTATGAAAAGGATGAGAACGATAAATTTTGGAATGGGTGGGATATGGTTTGGGGGTTGGAGTTTTTTTTTTTTTTTTTTGGATTGAAGTGGATAAATAATATGCTTGTATGCAAAATTGTCGGGAATGATATTTTAATGGTTTGCAAATATTAGAAAATATATAAACGTGTATATAAAAATGTTGAAGTTTTGATCGTTGATTTTGATATAACAGCTTTTAACTAAAGAGGGAAAATTGACGACGGTTAAATATGCATAAAAAAAAATATGAAGAAAAAAAAAGGGTGAAGATGGGGTGTGGGGTAACAGTGATGGTGGTTGGAGTTAATAAATGACGATATACAAAAGGACGACATCATTATTTCTATATTTTTTCTTTTAAACATTTTCATCGTCGTCTTCTAGAAACAAATAGAAAGAAGAGAGAAAGAGTGAAAGAGAATCAAATAGATTTTTGTTTTTCTTTTAATTGTTAGTCCAAAAAAAGAGTTTGACCTGCCAGAGTTTTCCGTTTTCAAACAAAAACAACAACACAACACAACACAAAAAAAAAACAAGTTATGACATTTTGAGGTCACCCACCATCAGAAAAGGTTGGAATCCGGTTGCGGTTATTTCTTGCTATATGGACAAAAAAATTTTTTTTGTTATTTTATTTAAATAATGTTGAATTTTATGAAAGGAAGAATGTAAAAAAAAAAAAAAACAAACAAATAACAACAAACTGAATTTATAATTACAATTTTTTGTTTTTTTTTTTTGTTTTTCTTGTATTAAGTAGAATGTTAAGTAGAATGTGGAATTAAGTGGAGGCACCCCTCTTTTATTTTTTGTTCCTTGATCTACTTAGGAAATTATAAAAGTAAAAATTAAATAAACATTTTCCAAAAATTTTTCAACCATCTAAACAACATTCATTCGTGCATTAGAAAAAAAAATCACTTCTCCTCTTCTCCCATTCCCACTCATTTATTTACAATTCAACCATCTTCCCTTCACCTAACCACAATAACAACAACAAAAATTACATTGAGGTTTTGAATAACCGATAAAAAGTGAGTAATAAAAAAAGGCAAAAAAGAAAGAAAAAAAAAAAAAAACAGCAGAAAGCAACAACTTGTTGATAAATTTTTCCTTTTGATCAAAAACAAAAAAATTACTTTTTCCACTCAAGGGAAAAACTCTTCTTCTTCTTCCGTTTTTTCTTTTTTTTACTTTTTCTTCTTTAGTTAAATTATAATGATTAAGTGGAAAATCATATAATTTCTATTTATCAATGAATAAATAAACAGAATAATATGAAAGAAAAGATTATCAAAATACCACAATCTTTCTATATAACTCCACCCCCACCCCCAACTCAACATTATTCATCACTCACAAAAAATAAACTATATACGAGAAGCAAACAAAACGCCTTAATTTTTCTCTTTCCATACTCATGACTTTATGTGTGTGTGTGTGTGTATGTATTTGTTATAGAGACAAACAAAAACTACATCCCCCTTCTTCTTTTAATTCGGAAACTCAAATAATAATAATAATAAAAACAGTAGTTCAGAGGTATTGATGAAAAAGACTTTATTGTACAGATTTGGATCAAACAACAAATAATCATAGACAATTATTATTATTATTATTAGACTTTGGTTGTGCTAATGAAAACTAAATAAATAAATGAATGAAAAAGGAGAATGAGTAGACAGTAGAAAGTGGTTTCATGTTAGAAAAAAAAAAGTCGATTAATACACCCACCCTTAAACTCTACCCCATCATTACTAAAATCAAATCAAATTTTAATTAATGTAAAAAAAATAAAAATACAACAAATAAATAAAAAACCAAAAGAATAACTGGTAAAGTTGTCGACTGTCCCATATAAAGTTCAAATCCTTTCTCTTCAATCCCAACCCTTTTTTATCAAATTATTTAACACAATAACAATAAATATTCTTGGTGGACCACGAATTTTATATGAATTTGTCTATCCACGATACGAATGTGAGTGAAATGGAGAGTAGATCGTAACTTATGTCTATATGTTGTGACAGACGGATAGAGAACAAAAACAATATTTATCATTTTTAATTATTCATTTTTAATTTTTCATTTTTCAAAATACAAAATTGAATGCAGTCGAGAAAAAATGTACACTGTCAAAAAAATAAAAACATTTCAAATTTTAACAACACTCCAGGATCGGGAGAGTTACAATACTGCATTTGATATTTTGAAATATCCTCTGTAGTTGGTTTTAGTAACGTATGTATAGAAACCACTATAGAGGACACTATTATTAATTGAACGTAAGATAAAATGCTATAAATAAAAAACAAAAATAGATTTAATGAAATCTTATAAATAAAAGGAGACAATTAATTGTATTCTAATAAATTATCGAGACTCAGTTAATGTCCATATAAACATTCAAAATTACTAATAATAAATTCAAAAATTCGAACAAACCGTTAGATAATTGAAATAGAAAGAAAATATTTCTCAATGGAATTACCAAAAATAAATTCAGTCAATTTTTTTTTCTTATTTTGATTCTTAAAAAAAACAAAAAAAAACAAAAAAAAACAAAAAATGAGTCTACCTGTTTTCTAGAGCAAAATCAAATCAAATCAAATTTAATAAAAATAAAAATAAAAAATTGATTGCTTACGGCTAGAAACAATTTTTATAACTCAACAAACAAATTCAACAAAACAAAAGAACAGAAAAGAAATTCAACTTTTTTTTTTAGTCAATTGAATCAATTGAAAACAAGAACAAAACAAAATAATAAATTGAGAATCACAAAAATTGAAATCAATCGAAGGAAAAAAAAAAAAAAAAAATATTGAAGAATGAAGAGGAAACAGTGCAACTAAAAACAAAAACAAAAAATCATTTCGTATTGTTTACTTGAAATTCCATTATTGGATTAAAAAATGAAAAAAAAAAGAAAAAAAAACGAACGGAAATTCCCAATTCTTTACAAAAGAGATTTTATTCTTTTTTTTTTGGTTTTAAAAATTTATCCTCTTCCAACGAAATTCTTACTCTCTCTCTCTCTCTCTCTCTCTCTCTCTTTTCATCTCTGTGTTTTCCCCATATTAAATCACTTAATTTAATTTAATTTACTTTTTTTCTTCTAGGATGATTTTCTTCCTTTTTTTTTTTTTTAAATTGCATTTTTCTGGTAACCAAACAAAAAATAAATTCTCTACATATTCTCATTTCAACTTACGACACATATCACTTTCTCTCTCTCTCTCTCATACACACACACACATTCTTTTTCATCATTCCTCTCCCAGAATCATTCCAACACTGTGAATACCACAAAGCTAACCCCTCCTCCTACCTATTTAAAATTGTGAAGAGGCACAACAACACCAACAACAACAAAGAATCCCATAACGAAGAGAAAGAAAAAAAAAAGTTGGAAAGTGAGAAGAAGAATAAACTGAAGCGGTTTTATTTGATTTTAATATTCAAAATTGATAAATTATTTATTCAAAAAACAAATTTAAAAAAAAAAATAAAAAAAATAAAGGAAAAAAAAAAAATGATGAACAAGAAGAAGAAAGACCGGAAAAAATGGGAGAGAAGACCAAAAAAAAAAAAAAAAACAAGGAATAAATGAAAAGGAAAAAAAAAGGAACGCTCTAAAAATTGATTAATTAACAATTTTTTTCTTTTTTTTTTTTTTGTATTTTAAAAAATCTTTTTACAGAAAAATATAGAAGTTGAAGAGAAGAAATGTAAAAAGCCACAGTGGAAATGGAAATAAGAAAAAAGTAGGAATGAATTTTAGCCAAAAGGGTTTTTTTTTTTTGTACGAACCCCATACCCCATACCCCACTCTTAGTTTTTTTTTTTTCTTACTTTTTCTACTCAATTCAAACACAACAGAAACAACAACAAAAAAACAACTCCTCATCTTCACTCAAAGGGTGTTTTTTTATTTTAGCAAAAAATTATTTAAAGACTATGGGTAATATGGGTGGGAAAGAAGGGGGAAGGGAAGGGAGAGAAATATGGATGAGAAATTTTTTTTAGAGATTTTAAATTTTTAATTTTAAATTTGATTTTTTCTTCTTTTTTTTTCTGTCTCTACTGAATGTTTGATTTTAATCAATTCCTTTGGTTTTAATTAAAAGTAAATTAGGAAAAATAAAAGAATTATATATGAATGAAAAACAAACGAACGCCATTGTTTTTTTTTATTTTTGACACTGACCTACAGACAGACAGACATACAAACAGACAGACAAGAGACATTTTTTTAAAGCGAGTTCAATCGTACGGAAGAATTAAATTAAATGTGCGCGATTCTTCATCTTCTTTTTTTTTTTGCTTGTAAATCATCATCATCATCTCATTCCCCCTTCATCCAACATCCCGATATTACACCCATTCTAACCAAAAATCAAATAAAACAAAAACCAGGGGGAAAAAAAAAATCAAAATTTTATGTAAATAAAATCGCATTAAAATTCCCTCACCACAAAATTTCTCTCTTTCACTCTTACTCTCTCTCTCTCTCTTTCTCTATCTCCCTATAAATTTGTAGTCACATACAAAATAATATAGCCTCCCTCACATACAATTGTAACAAAAACAAAAATTTATAAACCACAAAGTTAGCAACGATTCAATTGAAAGAATCAACATGAGTTGGGAAAGAGAAGTTAAAAAAAAAAAAACAGTGAAAAAGAAAGAGAGAGAAAGACAGAGAGATAGTAGCATTATAATATTAATAATAATGTAATAATTTTAAACCAATAAAATTGATGTTTAATCAAAAACATTTATGCTGAATTAACATTTTGTAAATAATAATTTCTACTAATTAGTAACATCCACATAGACTGGCACTATCAAAAAAAAAAAAAATTATTTAAGTTAAATTCAAACACAGATTATTTATTTTTTTGTGGTTTATTTAATAATATAGAATGGGAAGTGGGAGTGAGAAAGAGAGAGGAAAAACGGAATGGACACAGTGGGAAAATTATTAAATGAGGGAGAGTTAATGGTGTTAATGATTTTTTTTTTTTACCAAAATAAAAAAAAAAAAAAAAATTTAAAAAATAAAATGAAAAACAGGACGAAGAAAATGTTTCTTAAATTTTCTTTTTATTTTTCCCTTTTTGTGAATCTTCCCATTCTTCCTTAGCGTAGTGTAGATAGAATTATCACAAATTAAGCAAAAAAAAAAAACCATCAAAAAAATTATTATTATTTGACAGAAAAAAAAATGTTCTTTTGAAATTTATTCAACTGTAAACTCGGTACATCTAAAAGAGACAAAAGTTGAATTCGAAAAGGGTGAATATAAAAGAAGTCCCGAATGAAAAATGGGAGTAGAGAATAAAGAACCAATCAAAGTAATAAATGTAAGAGAATCAAATAAAAACAAACAAACAAAAATAGGAAAAAAATGGATAATTTAATGTTGCTGTTGTTGTTATTGTTTCATTTTTCTATCGCATACAAAATTGGAGAACAAAAAAAAAGAACCAACGAATGAACCCCGCGGGTGGGTAAAACCCAATTATTAATTACAATTTAATAATAATACATATACATAAATTAACTTCTATTTAAATCCCCCCTTTCACTTCTCATACTCTAAACTTCATCTATTAACTAACTACATATAACAAAAAAAATGTCACCCACAATTCAAAAATTGTCATTCCACAACCAACCCTTTCTTCTCTTCTCATAACACCTAACCCTCATCTCATCATCAAATAAACTCAATAATTTGTTGATAAGAACAATAATTATAATTATTATTATGTATTCTAATTTTTATTGTTGTTGTTGTTGTTGTTGTTGTTGTTGTTGTTGTAATATTTTCGAATTAAAATTGACACGAGAATAATTATTTGTTAATATTATTAATTGCATTTCAATAAATTAGATTAAAAAAAAAAAAAAAAAGAAAAAAAAATTTCAATATTTGAGTATGTGTACATTAGTGTATGCAGTGTAAATGTATTGTGTGTGTGTGTGTGTGTGTAGTGTGTGAATAAGAGAGAATGAATTTTAATTAATCCTCTAGTGTATTTTGTTTTTGTTCTGTTCTGTCTTCTTTTTTTTTTTTTGTTTTTAGGTAAATGAGGATATTGAAAGGGGGAGAAGGATAAGGGAGTAACTAGTATTAATTGATGATTAATTTTATTATTATTAGATCAGATGGATTTCATACAAAACACAAAAAAAAAAAATAACAACAATAAATGATGTGTTTCAATGTTTCGTCCAATATTCTTGTCTCAGATTAAACAGTCGATTAAATGGATTTGAATAAAAAAACGAACATTTTTAATCTTATTAATAAACTTAATTTTATAAATCAAATTTTAAATAAAATTTAAAAAGATTTATCCATCATTCATTACTTAAAATTACGTTACGTTAATATTAAAACGTCAAAATGAACAAAAACAATTAATTTTTAAACGATGACAATCACAAAAAAAAAAAATTTTAACTTTCAAGTGTTTTTTCACACTATACTCTCTCTCTCTCTCTCTCTCTCTTTGTCATTTACTCCATTCAAAAAAACACAAAAACTAAATAAAAATTGTACTTCTATTTTGGTATGTGATTTTCTAAGACAGAAAACAAAAAAAAAACACAACCACAAATACAGAGCAAAAAAAAGGAAAAATGGAAAACCCTTCACTTCGTGTTAAGTCAAACAACAGTCATCATCGGAAAATATTTTCAGTTTTTCCTTTTTTCTATTGACAATTGAGAGTCGGATTTTAATCGTTTTTTTTTTTTTTACATTATTTCCCCTTCATCATCATCATCATCATCATCATTATTTCTTATATAAAAACATTGCAACATAATAATTTTCAATTCAGTTGGAGTTTTGATAATCAAAGGGAAAGGATGTCTTTTCATTCATTCTCTCAGATACAGTGAGAGAAATACAGAGCACACACAACTGAAACCAATTAAAAAAAAAAAAGTGTATCAAAAAAAAAGGATTAAAAAGTTTTGCTTTTTGGATAAAAACAAAAAAAAAACAAAAGAGGAAATAAATAAATTTTGTGTTGTTTTGTTTAAAAAAAAAACTGAAATAATAAGATGAAAGAATAAATAAAATTTGTGGGTGCTGGGGTAAATTAAAATAAAAAGAACAAAAATAAAAATACTTTTTAAATTTTAATTCTTTTGTTTGTTTGTTTGTTTTTATTTTTTTTTTTGTATTTTAAAAATTTAAATCATCAAAAAATATTCTTCTCCTTTC
Organism: Pedicia rivosa; assembly: GCA_963082725.1. Taxonomy (NCBI): domain Eukaryota; kingdom Metazoa; phylum Arthropoda; class Insecta; order Diptera; family Pediciidae; genus Pedicia; species Pedicia rivosa. The sequence continues at coordinate 41,451,101 of OY720151.1, forward strand.
TCCAATTCCAACCCAGCCAAAAAAAATACTTCCCACATTTTATTATTACCGAAATTTTTCATTTTATTTCTTGGTTTTGTACTCTTACACTCAATTGTTTTTATTTATTTTATTGTGTGTTAAAAAAACATTAAATTAAAACAAAAGAATTCACCAATACAAATTCTTCTTCCTTCCACAAAAACCTTCTTCTTTTTTCTTTTTTTTTTCTCTCTCTTTTCATCCTAACATGATTATTTACAATCATAACAACCATTCTCTCACTCTCACATTACATCAACTATTTTCACCCTTTAATTATTAAATTAATTAATAAATATATAATAAAAATAATTCAATCAGAGTGAAATATTCAAATTAATTAAACGATATTATTTGTGTTTGTCTAAAAAATATATGCGTATGTGCGTAATGTATGTATTTGCGTAAATTTACGTTAAGGTGTACACATATACACACATTATTGTGTGTGTGTATGTGTGTGCATGTGTGAATTTTGGATACGTAAAAAAATAATATTTAATTGAAATTAATTAAATTAATAATTTAACAAAAAAAAAACCAAACAATCAAAGGAGGGAAAAATGTTTACAAATTGGTTAACACCACAGAATACACCATTACCACCGGATATATTATTAGAAATAGGTCCACCACCATTTACCCGTTTTGCTGCACATAGTTCATTATTAACAGTACACAGTGGTTATTTAAGGGCAGCAATACGTCCAGATGATGGACAAATAATAACAATTGATACACCAATTTATTTACCAAATATAACAGCTGAACAATTTTCACCATTATTAACTTATATGTATACGGGATTTTTAGATTTAAGTATTGAAAATATATTTGGTGTATTATTGGCAACACATGTATTACATATGCCACGTGCATTAGAATTATGTCGAACATTTTTATCAAGACAACAACAACATCAACAAACAGACGGTAGTAGTGTTAATTATTTAAGTGGTAATAATACAACCATTAATTCATCAGGGCTTATTAATAATTTTTTACCAAATTTTTCTGCTACCGAAAATTATAATCCTGTAAAAATTATTCGACCAATACCAAGTAAAGCAGTTGGGACTGGTATTGGATTTATATCACCACCAATATCACATATTTTATTATCTAGTCGTGATACATCATTTAAGACAATTACAACAAATCCACCGTCGACTACAACAACAACAACATCAGCTACGACTACTGGAAATATAAACACAACAACCAATATAGAATCATCAACAAATTTGAGAAAGAATATTGAAAAAGAACGTGAACGTTCACCAATACCATCAACATCAAAATTCACACAAGCAGCAGCAACAACAGAAATATTTCAACATTCACGTGAAAATTATTCTTCAAATAAGAAACAATTGAAATTTGTTAGAAAAAGCAGAACTTTTTCATCAACATCTCCAGCAGTTGAAAAACAAAAGGATAAAATAAAATCAGTTGTAGTACCTGGTAGTGAATTGATTAATCAGGAACAACAACAACGGGAAGAAACATTATTATCGCCACAAAATGATACAAAAACAATTATTGATGTTGCAAGTTGTGATGGACCCGTTAGATTTCGTCGTGTACTTAATGATGCTTATGGACGTACACCGTCATCAACATCAATAACACAATTATTACCAACAACATCAGCATCATCAACACCAACGCGAACAACGTCATTAACAACAATAACAGCAATACAAGAAACAGCAGCAACTGCATTAAATGATTTTGAAAAAAGACAACAAAATCAATTGAATTTAAGTAATTCTTTTCATCAACAGATGGCACGGAATATAATTGAAAGAAATAATTTACTTTCAACAACAAAAATGTTATCGGAAGAATCAGAAAATAGTCAAGATACAAACCCAAATTCTTTACAACAACCATATCATCATCATCATAATCATCATCATACTAATTCACATCAACAGCCAGAGAAAATTGATGAAATTTTTACATGCATTTATTGTAAACATACATTTAAATCTCAATATTGTTATCAAAAACATGCAAAACGTCATTTAAATCCATTATCAATTGATAATGATAATATAATAGAAATAACAGAGGGTGACGAAAAAGATGAAAAATTACAAATAGCAACAGAACCAACAATAATTTCAACAGCAATACAAATACAAACAACAACAGGAATCATAACACCAGCAACAACAACATCAGTTACAGTATCACAACCAACAGGAACAATTATAATAAATAAACGTGAAGTACGTCCACTTGATATGAATGTACAATATTATCCATGTAAAACGTGTGGAAGTAAATTTCCTAGCTATTATTTTGTTCATAAACATCGTAAATTATGTCATGCAAATGAAGAAAATTAAATCAACTTTTAATTTAATTTAATTTAATTTAATTAAAAAAAAAACAAAACATAAGAAAATAAAACATATCAGAATATAAATTTGTGTTTTCTTTTTCATTTTGTTTTTAGTGTTCCCCCACCACCCCATAATCATTTTCTAAACTTTTAAACATTTTACATTATTTCACATAATTCATTGTAAAGCCTCTTTTTTTAATGCAACAATGGAGATTTTCATATAGCAATCGTTAAGAGAAAATTTACCAAGAATTTTGTTCACTAAAAATTTAATAAACATTCACAATTATAAATTCACAAAAGAAATTTGTTTAGAAATAAAGGAAAGAAGAAATAAAGTGAGAAATAATTAATATTTAATTGAATTAAAATTAATTACGAAAAATATTTCTTAGAATTCAAATGAAGTCAAACCAAAAAAAAATACTTTATAACGCCAAGAAATTCAATTCTAACTTAATGAGTTTCTTCTCTAAACCAAAAACGATATTTAATTAAATCAAACAATTTTTTGTCTTCATTAGAAAAAAAAATAATTTCATTCGATTTAAAAAAAATAATCACTTTCAGAGAAAATAAACCAAAACGAATAACTGTAATTATTGCTTCTATTCAAAAACTCATGTCAGTTTGTTTTCAAAATAATTATCAGAACCTTTAGAAATTCACAAATCAGCAATAAATTTGTTCTTCACTATCATGATTTTTTTTTTTTTTAAATTAATAATACAAACAAAATTAACTGACCTTTATTATCATGACTTGCTTCATCATCAGGACCATCAGTTCTTCTTTTTTTTGGTTCACTATAAAAACAAACAAATAGAAAAAAAAAGAAAAATGTTAATTTTCAAAAAAAACAAAGAAATAAAAAAAAGCCAAATAAATTTTTACCTTGGTTCCAAATCATCAGACGCTTCCTCTTTTATTAAACTAACACCATCTATTTTTGTTTTATTTAAACACATATTAACATTAGATGTCGCAATTATATTATTATTATTGACACCACTGCCACTGATACTCCGATCAATATCTAAATGTATTAATTTTTTCTCATCATCAACAATCATTTCATTTAAATTTGTTAATATTGTTCCTCCTGTACCTGTTGTAGTTGTTGTCGGTGGGATTATTGTTGATGTTTGTCCACCAATATTCAATGGTGTTGCCTGTGTTATAATTGTAGATGACAGAGTTGTTGTTGTTGTTGTGGCTGTTGTCGTTGTCATACCAATTTTTTCCATTTTTATTAAATGATCAGAATTAATAACATTTACATTATTGTTTAATAATAAATTTGTTGTGTTTGTTATTATTGATGATTGTTGTTGTGTTGGAATTGATGGTAGTATTGTATTACAACAAGCTGTTGGTGATGAAATTTGTTGTTGTTGTTGTTGTTGTAGCAATGTTGTTGTTATTAAATTATTGATAGTACCACTCGTTGTTATTATTTCTGTTTTTATACCATTTGGTGGTGTTTGGCCAGTTGTTATTGTTGTAGTTGATGCTGCTGTTGTTGTTATTATTGGTATTGTTGTAGACGTTGTTGTTAATACAATTGGTAATATATTTGTTGTATTTGTTGTTAATAAATTATTATTATTATTGTTATTACTAATATTATTATTATTATTATTTATATTTATATTATTGTTATTTGTATTTGTTGTTGTAATTATTGTTGAACCACCTGTTGCTAAACCAATTGTTGTTGTTGTTGCTGTTGTTACTAAATCATTACTTAATTTATTATTACAATTATCATCCAATTTTTCATTTAAATTTATTATTCCTGAATTTATTGTAGTTGTTGTTGCTGTTGTTGTAGCTGTTACTGTTCCTGTACCAGTCGCTGTTGTTGCTGTTATATCATTTATTGTTGGAACTAGGGTACTACAAGATGTTGTTGTTGTTGCTGTTGTAATAGCATCACCTGTAGTACTAGCAGATGTAGCAGTAGCAACTAATAGTGATGATGTTGACAATGATGAAGACGTCAATGACGCCGATAACAATGATGACGATGATGGTGTTGTTGTATTTGTTGTATTACTATTGATTCCAATTGTAGTTGCTGCTACTGCTGTTGTTGTTGTTGTTGTTGCCGTTGTTATTGTACCTAATGATGATGATGAAGACGATAATAACGATGAAGACGATGATAATGATGATGATGTCGGCGGCATTATCGTTGTTGATGCTGTAGATGATGACGTTGTTAAATTATTTGTTGTTATTGTAGTGGCTATTGTATTATTATTATTATTAATATTATTATTATTATTACCCCCAGATGTTAATGTTGTAGATGTAACAGTAGCAGCAGTAGTAGTAGTAGTTGTTGTTGTTTGTGTTGTATTACCACTAACATTACTACTACCATTACTACCACCACCACCAGATGTTGCTGAATTAGCAGCACGATCACGTCCTCCAGTTTTCTGTTGTTGTTCACGTTGTAATCGTGTTGTTACACCAGTTGTCATTGCATCAACAATACATTGTGTCTGATTTTGATTAGATTTTTGTGGATTACGTGAACTACGTGTACGTTGACGTGATTTACGTAATAATTGTTTATAATTTTCTGTTTTTTTACTTAAATAATAATAACGTACACAATCTTGTGCATTTTTACGGTCAAGACTTGCTGCAATTGCACCAAAATTTTTTGGATGTTGTAAAAATTTTTCTTTAAATATTTCCTTTTCACCACTAGTCCATATATTAAAATTTTGGCGTTCCTAAAAAAAAAAAGAAAATATAAGTACATGTTAACGTGGTCTCCACAATTGCATCTGCAAAATTCAAACCTTAAAATCAGCTTCCATATCAATTAATGCACCATTTTCATTATGAAAAACACAACGTTTTTGTTTAGCATCTAACATTAATGGTGGTATAACAGCATATGAACGCATCTTTTTTTCTTCAACTTCTTGTTCATGTAAATTATCCATTATTTCTTCCATATCAGCTTCAGACTTTACTCTAGCACCAACACGATTAAATCTTTCTTTATCCTCTCTCTGTTTACGAAGTTCCGGAAAAACCTTTAAAAAATAAAAATTTTAAATCTTTTCTCAACATGAACAAAAAATATTTTTTTACCTTTTCAAATAATTCCCGATTTTTAGCTTCCTTTGCTTTCCGCTTAGCACTTGCCTCAATTTTTTCAACACGTCCTCGCCAATCAGTTGACATTTGTCCATATCGATCAGCTAATTGTACATTTTTTTGTGTACGTTCTGATTTAATTTTTTTAAAATAAAGTAATAAACGTGATTTAAATGATTGATGACGTTGTATTATTTCACGACAAATTTCTGCATCCGATGGCTACAAAAAAAATTTTAAAAATATTAATTAAAAATGTTCATATATTTTTATTTAAAATTATTTCTTACTTGATTATAAAGAGGAAGATCAATTGGTGGACCAAGTGATGTTAACACAGCATGTGCAACAGCAGCTTTTTTACGATTTTCAGCATAAATTTTTTGTGCTAAACTTCTATGTTTTGGTAAAGTTTCAGATATTTCTTCTGGTCGTACAGCTGGTTTTGCTGATGCTTCTTCTAAAGATGCTTCCATTTTTTTAAGTCTCTTTATTGTTGTATCAGCCTTTTCAATCTCATTATCAACTTTACTTATTTGTTGTAATAATTCATCTTTGGTAATCCGAACCTCTTCTATAGGATCACTTGGTAGTGTTGGTGAGATTGCTTCAACTTGTGGATGATAGGCACCACTTGACTGTTGCTGCTGTTGGTGTTGCTGTTGTTCACGAATATCCACTTTCAGCAAAGGTGGAGGTACAGACTGAGGTGGTTGCTGGGATGTAATTGCGTGTTGTTGCTGTTGCTGCTGCTGTTGTTGCTGTTGCTGCTGTTGTTGTTGCTGCTGTTGTTGTTGTTGCTGCTGTTGTTGCTGCTGTTGCTGTTGTTGTTGCTGTTGTTGTTGTTGCTCACTAACAAGACGAATTTTTTTAAATGCAGGTTGTCCTCCTGGATCTGGAGGCGCTTGTGGTGGTCTGGCAGGTATATATTCTGGCAGTAATGAGATCCTTTGTCGATTTGTAATTGGTTCCATTGAACTGACGGATATTGATAGACTATTTGGTACAGATACAACAGGAGCTGCACGATGGTATTCGACATGAGGTTGTGGAATCTATTAAAGCGGAAAACCAAAATTAATACAAAAAAAGCTAAATCAAATTTCAAGAATTACTAGTAGTTAAAATAGACACTTCTCAAAGTAAGAAGTCCGTGTAAGGGAATTTTAAATAGCAAAACCTGATTAAACCAAACTACAAAAAAAATATCTTACTTGTGGTATTCTGGCATAAGGACTCTCTCTTTCCCTATAGGGAACACCTGTTCCATACGGACTTTGTGGTACATAACGATGTGGTGCCTCTCGTGCTTGTTGTCCAGTAAATGGTGAAAATGTTGTTGCAGCACCTTGTCCTGGACGTGGCGGCGATAGTGGACTCGCCGCCGATCTAGACTGTGTCTGTGGTCCACCTTTACTATACGATTGTGTTGTATCCACTTGCCTATTTAACAGAAGAGAAAAAAGAGGCAAATATTTAATAATTAAATTCGTGAATTATAATTTATTTACAATAAATCTAATTAATAAAAAAAAATGTACGCCATTTTGAAATATGAATAATCATCAACATTATTATATTACACCACATACACAATAATTTTCACACCCAAAAATTTAATGTACATGAATACATCAATAAATTAATATCTATTAACACACATTCACACATAATACATGTATATGTATATTTCGACACGATGATAGCAGAATAATAATAATAATAATAATAAATAGATTTAAAAAATTCAAAGTTCAAAAATCTCGAAATTTTTTATTCTCTATGTCTTACTCTATCTACTACTTCATACTATTTTTAATATTATTATTAAAAAAAAAAACACAAAACAACAACAGCAAAAATAAACATCCATACTACACAACAAATCACGTGGTACCTACTTAACTGGAAAAAAATTATAATATTCTCCATTTTTCTTTAATAACTTTTTTTTTATTTATGATGATAAAGAAAATGTAATTATAAAATTAGTACATTTATATGTTGGGTATGTTGGATGTGAGAGATTTATATTCGGAGTGTGTGTGCAAAATTCGTACCTATGTGTGTATGTATACATGTGTTGGTGCATGCATATTCACGTGTACAAAATTATTTATAAATTCAGGTCGTGAATACACAAACGGAATAATAATAAAAAGAAATAAAAATCACTGCCACCTTTATCTTTTTTATGTGTGTTGTGTGTGTGTATGATTTTGCCATTTCAAATACGATCCCATATTCTTATTCATATCTCCTCATTCTTAATACAAAATTCAATTCTTCAACTAAAAAAAAACAACAAGAACTTCAAAAACCTTTACTAAAAAACGAACCCAAAAGAATCGAAGAACGAAACAACAGAAGGCATAAATAAGAAAAAAAAATACAACAACAAATACACCTGACAACACTGTCCTTCGCATTCGCAATAATTCACGCACACCAATTTACTTACTAACACATTCACATATTTCAACTCAAAACAATTGTGCCCATATGTTACATAGTAATACACACGCAACACAATAAAATAGAAAATAACAAAAACAAAAATCAAAAATTAAATAAAAAAAAAATAGTGTATGTACAAGAGATAGAGAAAAAGAGATAGCACCTACTGACATCAATTCAATAACGAATGAGATAACAAGAAGTGTGGGTGAATGAACGGTACTAGGATTATTAATGTGTGTTGTTGTTTTCGTTATTGCGTATAGAAGAGAATGAAAATGAATTTACAGAGAGCAGGAGAGAGGATATTTATTTATAAGTTTTTCACAAAGTAAGAGAAAGAGAAACAATGTGAAATTGAAGGAAATGTTAGAGAAAGCATGATTATAATACATACATACATACCATACATATATATTAAAATGAGGATATTATAAAATTTATTGGAATTCGAATAACATATTCTAATAAAAATAAAACAGAAACAGAGTTGCCGTGACTAAATAGTTTTTTTTTTATTTGTTTATTGAATGAAAAATCGAATGACAATGTTCTCTTTATTTTTATTTTTTTTTTGTAAGGACTGACATAATTTTGATGTTCCTTTTATTCCTATTATTTCTTTATTCAATTTTAACATAAAAGGATAAAAAAAAAAGAGAGACCGAAAAGAGTCTATTCCTATTTCTATATTTTTGCTCTGACATTTCTTTCTTTTTAGTAAATACAATAGGATTATATTTAATCCTTCATTACTTTGAAAAGGATTATTCAAAGAAAAAAAAAAAATCATCTTGTATTAAAACCTCAAATAAAATTAAGACTTTTTTTTGCTCATACTGTCTTTTTTTCCTTGTGATAACAAAATTTTATTTTATTTTTTTTTATCATTTTTATTTCTTATTTGTATTTTATACAAAAAAAAAAAAAGCACAAAAATTTTACAACAAAAATCAGTTCATCAAACTCATAATTATGTAAAACGAATGAAAAAAAAGCAACACCATTAATCCAAAACGACGACGGTCACTGTCATTGTCTTCGATTCTTTTCTCCTTCTATCACTATTTTTCTCTTTCACACTCATTGTGTTTTCAGTTGACTTGATTTTATAAAGTCCTCACTTTCGTCATCTTAAAGAAAATAAAAATAAAAAACAATAAAATTCTCTTCTTTTTTTCTGTTTTTTTTTTGTTTGTGTCAAAAATTACCATAATTATTTTCATCATCATCATCACCAATATCACCGCCATCAATGACAATATTATCATCATCATTATCATTATTATAATCATCATGATGATTATTGTTTTCAACTTTTGATGATGCCACCATTTTATTTAAATAGTGAACACGACGTTTTAAACGTTTTACTTCTAAATTCATTTTATTTATTTGCTTTACTGACCAAAGATTTTTCATTTCCATTAGATGAAGTCTGCAAAGAGAAAAATTAAAGAAAGGATTCTTCTCAAAAAGATGACGTCAAAAATATTCCTGCCAAAGTGTGAATATCGATTCAACTTTTTTCTCCCCATATAATGAAAATAAACACAAACCTTTCTTCAATTGTCTTTTTTTTAACACGTCCACCACCTCCTTTTACTCCCCCTACTGAATCATTTTTCGTTACCTTTTTCATTCTTTTATTTTTCCTTAAAGTATTTTTCTCAACCTCTGTTATTTTATTATACATCCCCACCTCATCAACAACAATCATTAAATTGGTTGAATTCATCAATTTTACCGCATCTTCTTTTTCCTTATCATCAATATTATTATCACCACCACCACCACCACTATAATCATCAACATCAGTCCCATCACAATAACCATCAAAATGATCATCATTATTATCATTATCAGCATCATTATATTTATGAACAGAAGAAGATGAAATATTTTCCATTGTTTTCATTGTTGTTTGTGTTCTCGTTGTTGTTGTTGTTGTTGTTGTATTACCAATTTTACATTTTTCTTCATTTAATTTTTTTTCATTATCTATTTTAATTGGCAATAATAAAGATGATGCTGACGATTCTAATGATAATGATGATGACTGCTCTTGATGCTGTAATATTAATGAAGGCAATAATGTTGATGATGATTGTATCAATGATGTTGATGTTGAATTAATCATTTTATCAGTATCACGAATATAATTAATGACATGTGCGTGTGTATTTGGCATTATTTTATAAATAATTTTAATATTTTTACTATTAATATTTTCACCTTTAACATCATCAACATCATCAACAATTGTATCATTAATATTAACAACATTATTATCATTTGTTAATAATTCTGTTAATTTTGTTTCAAAAATTTCTGTACCACGAACAGAAAATATTGTTTTACTTTGTAATGAATTTGGTTTTTGCAATTTTAATAATGAAGTAAAAACAGGATTTATTATAAGATTTTTATGTTTATCATTATCATCATCATTAATTGTACTTTTAGATTTTTTTAATTTTAATTCTTTTGTTAATTTTATTATTTTACAATTTCTATTTGTGCATGGTGTTAACTCTTGTTCACCATTGTCACTGGCACTATTTGTATTTAATACTAGTAAATTATTTTCATTATTTTCATTTTCTTGTTGTTGATAAGAATTAGGATGCTGTTGTACTGTTGTCAATTGACTATGCAGTAAATTTTCATATGTAAATTCATTTGTACTATTTACATTTTGATTATTCGATATTAAAATTATTGGCGCATTTTCGATTATTGATAATGGATCAATTTCAATATTATTTATTACATCATGATCATCATCAATTATTTCATTACGTTTAATTTTATTCTCTTTTGAATTTGTTCGTGTTGTTGTTTTTATTGCTTGAGTGACAGATGATTCATCATTTATTTCTGTTTCTACAAATAAATTTTTTTTATTATTTATTATTGTTTTTTTTATAATTTCCTCTTCTTTCTCCGCCACAGTACTATCATGTTGATTAACATCATTAACAATTTTCATACAATTTTCTAATTTAATTGGCATCGCATTTGGTAAAAGACAATGTTTTTGTTTTCGTGAATCAAAAAAGAAATCAGTTTCATTGAAATGGAGCTAAAAAAAAAAATAAACAAGAAATAAATTTTCAATTCCATTCTTTATTTAATTTTTAATATCTTATTTCCAATTATTCTTTTTTCTTCTCGCAATGGAACTTCTTAAAAAAAATTTACAATCTCATATTTCCTTACCACACAAATACGATAATTTAATGAACCTAATTCATTATCAGTACGATTTATACGTTCCAACCATAATTTTCTTCTTATACGATTTTTAGGACGACCTCCATTTGGTACTTGAAATAATATAAAACCATTTTCACTGCGACTTGTACAACCAGTAACACTACAACCAGTCATTATTTAATATTTTCTTTACTTGATTATATATAGAAAAATATTAGAATCCAACTATAAAAAAAAAAAATTAAAGGGAATATTGATGTTGCAAAAATTGTAAAAATTAAAAACAATGAAATAGAAATATAATGGATTAATAACCTTTTATTTTAGTGTGACGTTTTCTTGTTTTTTTTTTCTCTTCTTTAAAAAAAAGTACAAAAAAATATATAAATTTTTTTGATATGACTCAGCCCAACACACACACACAACACATGGTCTTGTATTACGCTGACCTAGAAATTATTATTAATTTTTTTTTTTTTGTGTTTGTTTTTGCAAAACTCAAATTAAAGTAGAAATTGCAAAAAACAACAACAAATAAATTATGTATTGCATTTTTTTTTTCCGTTGTTGTTGTGTGGTGTGTTGTACAAGAAACAAAAAAATTATATTTCCTGTCGACGTTTTATAGTTTGTTTTTTTTTTCTTTCGATTCGCTTATATTTGTAGTTGTTTTTTTTTTTTGTTGTTGCTTGTTGACGTCACTTCAAAGTCCAGACATTTTTCATAAATTTTTCTTTATTATCAGCTCACTTATTTTTCTTGTTATTCACAATGAAAAGAAGACAAAAGAAAATATTGTCTCTTTCGCACTTATTGTAAAATCTATTTATTATTTTGTTTTATTATTTAATAAACTTTGGATTCTGGATCTTCTTCCCGTGGATGTAAAAATTGTATAAATTTTTTCTCAACCATAAAAAAAACAAGATCCGAGATCCAACGAAGTCTTAAAACTACTAAATTCGTTTTTTGTCAAACACAGATAAAAAAAAAGCGGAAATTATTTGGTATAATAACAGGTTTTGTATTACAAATATTTTCTCTCTCTTTCTTCCACTATTTTCCACTCTTTTCTTCCTATAGAATTTCAACGAAATGTTTCATTACTTTATAAAATATTTGCACTGGGTTATCTAAATTTTGTGTTCACGTTTGCGCACAACACAAACAACAACGAAAAAATATGAATAAAAAAAAATTTTAAATGCAAAGAAGCCACGCCTCTTAGCAACCAATATTTTATATTTTTTACTCGCTCTTTTTCATAGAGGGGAAATTTGATAAAAAAAATTGTGGAGGGGGTATTTTAATAGTCATTCTACTTTTGTTTGTTGGCTGAGTAACACTGAATGGATGATAATATTTTTATTTATTTAATTTAACATTTTAAATTAATTCCTTGAATTCCTTTACTATTTTCTTTCATGACAATTAACCATTATAAAAACAAATCATTTTATTTTTATTTCAAGAATATTCGTCATTCTTAATCGCATTCATCAAAAATTTACATATAAATACAATAATAATATTTTATGAATCAACTTTCCAAAATAAAATAATTTGATTAAATATATCAATTTTTTTTAAAATTTATACCTCTTATAAAATGGTTTCTCATTTATTTAAAACTTTCTTTTTTTTTTCTTTCTACATTTATCAAAATCCTTTTCTGTAATAAAAAAAAGAAAAAAAAAACAATAAAGAAAAAATATAAATCCCGATTTCAGCAAAAGCCTAGTCATAGCGGGTAATAGAGAGTAGAAATATTGGGGGAAGTCGTCTTCCCCCAAACCCTTATTCCATATAACAACCAACAGCAGCCAGACCGAGGATTATTAAAAGAGAAAGTTTTTTTTATATATTGCAAATTTTAGAATGAAACAAAAAATACACATAATACGTATTTCCCAACTTCTTCTCACACATAGAAACATAGAAATATGTTTGTTTTTTATTGCCACAAAAAAAATTGTTAAAGGAAAAGAAAGAATAAAACAATGACTAAAGTGTAATAAGGACTCTCACATTTTTAGTCCCCCTTCTATGTTTGCCTATCATATATTCTCCAAGTATATCAGTTAATTCATCTCATGAATGTTTTTTGAGTTAAAATAAATTAATTTTTAAATTTCACTAATTTACTAAAAAATAAATATTCTAATTTTCGGAGAAACAAAATATGAAAAAATGTGCAATTAGTTGTGTCATAGAATTTTTTTTTTGTCGATTTTATGGAAAACTAATAATTTTTCTAAGAAAAAAATAAAACGAATTTTAATCTGCAGCTTGTCAACATCTTGTTACAATAATTCATATATTCTACATTCACTAACGTATAAGGAAAAACCAGAGATGAAACGAAAGAAAAAACATTATTACCATTAAATGGAAATGTGTAACAGTGTAAGTAATTGCGTTGCTGCGTACTAAAAAAAGAGGAAAAAAAAAAATTGTAATCGACATAATTTATTATCACAAAATAGAAAGAAAGAAAAACAGTGACCACGCCTCATATTAAAAACCATCTGACAAAAAAAAAATGTAATAAAAAACAAAAGAAAATAAAATTACAACAAAAAAGAAGAAAATTGCACCAAATGATTGGTCCCATAGATTTACCTTATAATCAAGATAAAAGTTATAAAATTATAAAACTGTTTGTGGATAAAGGAAAATTTTAAATTTAAAGTAAGTGAAACTAAAGAGTTGTCTCGGAAGAAAAAAATGTAATATCAAAATATTTGTGACCCAGTCATCATTTTTTTAAAAAAAAGGATTTTAGTTCCACATCTAAATAAGGATAAGGACATGCCAGGGTGAAGAAAAATAATGAGGGCATATTTAGTTCTTTTAATATTACATACTTCCTCCCCTTCCTCACGACTCTTCTCACATTCTTTTCATAACATATATTTTTGTAATATTTACAAATTCATGTCTGGGGACCACAATTATTATATGTTTTATTTTATAATCTTAGTACACATTATTTTTCATTATTGTTTAATTTAACCCTTTTTTCTCTCTCTTTTATTCGTATTCTTCGGTTAATAATATAACTTTATAATTATTATACAATTTCTCACTCTTTCTTTCCTGCTCATATTAATATACCTTCTGCATTCTTATCTTTTTCTTAAACAAAAATGGACAAGACAGAATAATTATTATATTACGAAGTTGGTAAATTTTTATTTTTCTATTCGAAATTTTTTTTAAATTTGAAATAAAAATCCAAACAAAAAAAAAACAATTTTACAGGAAACGAAATGAAAAAAAAAGAAGACAGATGAGAAGACATTGAGAAATGAAAAAAAGTCTTATTTTTGACCCCGTCAAAACTTTAACCTTAAACTCAAAAAAATAAAATTTCTACCTGCCTGCAGATATTTGTCCAACAAAATAATAAAAATAACAACAGTAAGTATATACTATAAAATAGAATACACACGATCTATCCATCTCTCTTATCAGCCCAAAATAAATTCCAATCCACAATAAAATTCGATCGTCGCAACACAACAAAATTCAATTAAATAAATAAAAGAAAAAAAACACGCACTACTCACACACACACACACAACTCAACACACACACATTTATAGTTATAAACAACCACCATCAGTGTAGTCTACGCAAATCCGTCAGTCATCCTTTTTATATTTTCCATCTCACTTTATCCAATTAAATTTCAAATTCAAAGAATTGCAACAACAACACAACGAAAAAAAAAACTCCAAAAGTCTTCTCTGTTCAGTCAGATAAGTAAATCCAACCACCACCAACAACAACAACACGAACAGAAACAGAAAAAACAAAATGGCCGACACAAAATGAAACTCATTTTTATTTGTGTTTGTGTGTGTGTGTGTCAATGCGTTAAATAAAAGAAGATGAACAAAATTTCCTTGGATAAAAAGAATTGAAAATGAAAAGGGTCAGTCAAATACAGCAAAAGGAATTTCTACAGGAGTGGAAAACAAAACATCCGGTTCGTTATATTTGTTTCTATTTATATTTCTGTCTGTAGTTCCAGATGGCTAAACTGCATTATTCACCATCTATTGTTTTAAGATTTTTAATTATTGTCGGTACACAAAATCCAGATTAAAAATTAACCACACACAAATTCAATGCATGAACCAGAATCCATCCGGTGGTATCTATATGTTTACCGTTTTTGATCATCAATCCCTTTGCTTTTAATCAGAAAATCTTAGAACTTAGATCATCAAAAACTTTTGTATTTTTCCAATAAAATTCATAGCAAAAAAAAAAAACTAACTTTATTCTTGTTTTTGTTATTATGTATTATATTTTTTTCCCGAAAACAACGGATTTTCTAATTTTTCTTCTTATTCGTTTTGTTTGGAATTTTCAATGTTAAAACAACAAGAAGAAGAAGAAGAAGAATGTCCCAAAAGACACCAGCAATAACAAACAAAAACAAAGAAAAATAATAATAATAATAAGCAGGAAAAAGAAAATAAAAGCAGAAAAAGAAAAAGGGAGTAAACAACAATAAAAATGAAAAATCATCTTCTTTTCGTGTCTTTACGGAAAATAAATATTTTTCGAAAAAAGAAAAACAAGAAAAACAAAAAAAAATTCTTCTGGGCCAGGGAAAATCGATTCAGACCATTCAGGAGTCAAGGCACAAAGTTTAAGAATTTTATTTCATAGAATAGAAGAGAATAAAAAATACAAGAGTCTGCTGCTTTTTATTTATGTATTTGTGTGTTTCAATATTTATGGGTGTGTGCATGTGTGGGTGTATTCATGCATGAGTGGTATTCTCGTATTTTTTTTAGTCTGTAGTAATTTTTCTTATATTTTTTTTTTACAACCATATTGTTGCAATTTTCTATTGGTTTACAACCTAATTAAATTTTGTCTTTAATCGGATCTCACACAAACACACACTCACGTCATTGTAGCAAAAATCTGAGTAGATGTATTGAACCGCCACGATCACCCCCTTCATACATATTGGGTTCTGAATAAAAACAAAAAAATTATTCCTCGAAAATGTTAAGTGCCCAATTAGTTAAAAAGCGACAAGAAGAAAAACAGTCATAGTTTTGTAAAATCCAAACAAGAAATTCAAAATAATCTTTCTCCACACACCCCTTTCCCTTATTCTCATCAATTTTTACATAATTTATTTAGTTTTTGAATTTTTCAGTACAAATTAATTAGAATTTATTGTTTTTCTCTTCTTTTCTTTTTTGTACCATAAAAATAATAAAAATATTTCATTTTGAAAATTAATTTTCTTTCATAGAGAAAATAAAAATAAAAAAAGGAGAAAACTAACGACTGAGAAATCATTCAAGTATTTGTTTCTCCTTGTTTTGGGCACACTGATTAAATTAATTGCTTTTTTTTGACAAAGGATTTTATATAAATAAAAATTTTAACATTTCATTTTCCACATTTTTCCAAAAATCATTAAATTGATTCTCAAAAAAAAAAAAAAAAAGGGCAAAGATGATTTTTAGGATTCTTTTAAATATTAGTTTATTTACGGGAATGACAGAAAATATTCGTCTTATAGAGGAACTACCCTTTAATAGGAAAACGAAAACTGAAACGAACATCGACAAATATAATACAAATTCGTTGTTATTGGTCCAATTAAACAGGTTTTAGATAAATCCGAAAAGTTAACAACTGTGTGCAATCCTGGGAGAAACTCATGGGAAATCTTTGTGCACCTTTATGGAATCTTTTGAAATGTGCATTCAATGGGTCACAAAATTTTCAAGTGGTAAATTGGATAAAACAAATCCCATAAAAAATATTTGTGTTCAGAGATATTTTAACAATTCTTTCTTGCATCTAATATTATCGATTAAAAATTCAAACGGTCCAAATTAATATAATATTTTCGTTTGCCAAAAAATTATAAAAAAGAAAAAAAAACATTAATTTTAAAAGAAAAAAAGAAATAAATTAAAAAAAAATAATAGAAGAATGTCTGAACGAATAAATAATTAAATAAGATTAAACGTGTCTGAATTCTGAATTTAATAAAACATAAACATAAATGGGGTAAAATCTATCTAAAATTTAATAAAATTCGAAGTTCAAAATCAATGACGACCCCTCTCTATTTGAGATAGCCCGCAAGCATATTAAATACACACTTCTTGCCATCGGGAGTTCAATCAAACAAATAAGATTAAAAAAAAAAATTGATGAAATTTGAAATTTCATTAGAATCAAGAATTTTATTTTATGAACTTAAATTTAATAAAAATAACAACAAAACTCTGTAGTTGTTTTTTTTTTTAAGAGATCGACTGAAAATAGGGCAGATGAAATGTAAATATATAAAACACACACACACACGCACACACATATATATGATTGAAAGGATAAAGACGACAGGATTGATGATTTTTTAAATATTGACATTTTCATTTTATGGTAAATAAAACGAAAAAAAAAAAAAAAATTAAAATAATAAATTATTTTGCGGAAAGAAAAAGAAAGAAAAAGAAAGAAACAAGAAGGAAGAGTGAAGGAAAAAAAATTAACTTAAGAACGGGTTGGTAAAAATTGTACAAAAAAAAAAATACAACCAAAATAAAATGTACTAGATACAAAAATAAACATGCACACACACACACATGGCCCTCATGCAAATAGAAATAGAAAGATAATGAAAATTCCACTTTTTTTTTTTTGCTGATAATAAAATAAAATAAAGCAATGGCGTTCACACACACACACACACACACATACACACACTCATATGTATTAATACCCATTGGAATTTATAAAAAAAAGATCATGATTTTTGATAATAAAAAATATATTAGAAATGAAAACAAAATAAATAAATAAAAAAATAAAAGAAAGAAAGAAAAAAATGTTTACTAGTTTTCATTTTCAAAGCCGACAAAAATATTTTCTTCTTCTGTTTTTCTCTCAGTCTTTTATAGAAAATGAATTTCATTTTTTATCAAAATATGCAATCTTTAATTTTTATTATTTTTATTATTTTTTGTATTTCTTTTTTTTTTTTGAATTTGTAGAATTTTACCTTAGACAACAAAAACAATACAAATAATTCAAAATGCATTAAAAAATACAAATTGCACACACACACACACACACACACGGTTACACACATGCAAACAAAAATAATATTTTTAATATATTGTCCTTACTTTACTTAATGAAATAATTTTTAAAAAAATGATAACTGGACTTTAAAATAAAATGATGATCATAAAAAAAGAAACAAAACAAAGAAAAAGAAAAAGAAAAAAAAATTACCCGTCATCAAAAGTTTGAAATTTATTAAAGTGGAAAAAAATCTTAATTATTAAAAATGCAAATATAATCATCAATTTGAACTTAAAAAAAAAAAAACAACAATCTCATATAAAAAAATCACTATAAAAAAAGTGATGACGTCATCAAAAAAAATGTATGATAAATTTAATTCAAGAAACCAAAACGAATTTTGCTTCAAATTTTTTTGTTTTTTTTTTTATATACAAAAAAAAAATTGTCATCAACAATGTCGTTTACAGCCACACATAAACACATAAACACAAAAACAAAATATGTAGTATAAAAAATATAAATTATAATTTATGAAAACAAATACAAAGAGTCAAAGTATGAATGTATGTGTGTACGTTTGAAATTGTATATATGTATGTGCTGTTTTTGTACTAGAAAACAACCTTGACAACCAATTTCCCAAACAAACTTCACATAAATTTTATCGATTTATACTTTCTAATATATAAAATACAATCATAAAAATACTCAACACGCACACTTATAAAATTCATGTGGTTTTAATATCATATATAAGTGTGTGTGTGCGTGGATCTATGAATGTATGTTAAAAAATTTTTGTAGGCAAAAAAAAAAATACGGCGCGCACACAAACACAATCAAAAATCAATAAATACACACAGAAAGAAAGAGAGAGAGAGATAAAAAAACAGAAGAAATTTATCCAATATTAAAACAAAAATTGTGTAATTTTGTGATTTTAACTTAAAGTCTGTTTTTTTTTCTTTTTTACTTTGCGCCTATTTACGTATGGGGATGTTTGTATATGAGTTTGGTTTGACTATTTTTGTGATTTGTTGTTGGTGCCCATATGAAATTTAGAAACACGCAGTCACACACATACAGATACAAAATATACATACACACATATAGAAGAATACAAAACAACACAAAAAAAACTTGTATAATCCACCCACAATTTATTTTGTATTCTTTTTGTTTTCAAAAGTCCCCCCTTGTCCCACCCACAAAACCGACAATAAAAACAGAACACACACACACACACACACACACACACATTAATACAAACAATATATTGTATACAGGGTAACTAATAAATTACTTTTTGTTCATTCTAATGTTTTTTTTTATTCCTTAAAATTACACAAATATTTTTTGTTGTTAATTTCATTAAAAAATAATAAAACGTAGTCTTGAAAAAAAATACACACACACATTACACACACACATTACACACACACACTGTCACATTCTACTCACATTCTGATGATGTAATTCCAGTTAAACAAAAACAAAAAATAAAATCAAAAATTATTTTTTTTTTTAATTAAAATCCTAACTTTTTTTCTCTTCTTGTTTTATTTTTGTGTGTGTTTTTTTTTGTAGAAATTTTTTTCATCGCTTACCTGGAAAGAGAACAGAAAAGAAAAAAAAACGTTATTAAAAATTATCATAAAAAATTCACACCTTTTTTTCTGTTAAAAAAGAAAAGAACAACAACAACAACAAAATCATTTATTTATAATTTATTTTTTTCTTTCATTTGTTTTTCTTTTAAAAATAGAAAAAATAAAGAAAAGAAAGACATAAAAAAAAAACCACCGCTATTTATTAAGTATTAAGTTTTATTCCCACTTATTCATTAGCATTCAAGACAATATTCTTTCATTAACTTAAAAATCAAATGAGGATAGTCAGAGCACCAGTCAAAGTCATGCAGGGTAATTGACTGTCTTTTTAATTTATAAAAGAAAGAAAGAGAGAGAGAGAAAAAAATTTCAATTTGAAATGAAAAAAACAACAACAAAGTTTACATAACTAAAACAATGGATTCGTTTTAATTGTTTTTTTTTTGTGTTTAAAAGAAAAAAGCGAAATAAAAACTTAATCGCACTAATCGAAAAACCTACTCTTCTTCAACCAAATTCAATACATTAAATTGAGATTCTTTAAACCTCCAACTTTGAGGGGGAAACCACTGTGTGCAATCCAGGGAGAACTCGTGGGAAATTTTTGTGCAATCTTTTGAAATGTACAATCAGTGGGGCGCAAAATTTTCGAATTAACCCCTCGCCCAACTCTCACCAACTAATCTACATTAATAATTATTTTTGTGAGTCACACACAGAAGGAAAAAGAAGAAAGTTTCATTGAAATTCCTTAAACAAAGTCCCGTCTTTAAAAGAAAAATTTTTAAGTCTCAAGTTTGAGAAAACAAGGTCAAACTTTTTTTTTCGATATATGTACAACTGGATAAAATAGTCAAAAAGAAGAGTATATTTATGTGTAAATATATGAGATAGATCTCTGGTACAAGGAGATAGGGTGGATAATATTACTCTACAAATACATACATAAACATATCCACACATATACATACATACAGATATAAATGATATAATCAGGAAAGAGTAGTATTATGAAGGGGGGGTTGGTGGTACTGTTTCTCAGATATGAAAAGGGCGAAAATTGAAGACGACAGTGACATTTCTCCTATATTTGTAAATTGTAACATTTGAATTAGCCCAGACGGCATGCATGAGAATAGCCGAACAAAGAAAAAACAAAAACAAGACAAAATAAAATGTTTGAAAAAGGAGAGGGTAAAAATTATTTTCCTCTTTATCCGTTATAGGATCACCCAATCATCCCACATTCATTTACTTTGTAAATAAGTAGAAACAAAAGATGCGAAATATGTACATTTTAATGATAAGAAAAAGAGAGAAAGAGAGATAGAGTAAGAAAGACAAATAGGAAAAATAACAAAAAATTGTGTAGGACGAAAAATAACGATAAGGACGAAAATAACAATCCGAACACTACATCGACTTAAAAAAAGGCAAAAGCGAATGACGAACCCAGTTAGAGAAGGACAGTATGTCTGAAATGCGCATTGTTTTCTATCTTTCTCTTAATTTTCATTCTACAAAAAAAATAGCACGAAATATGAAAATTAACTACAATCGGAATCGGTATAAAATTAAATGAAACAAACAATTAAAAAACTTTTAAATATTTTTCTTTCGATAAAAAAATACGTCACTTTTCATTAATGGAAAAAAAAAATTAGTATAACAGAAACAATTACCAAGAATATGGCGTTTGAAAATTTTCCAGCTGTTAAAAAAAGCAAATAAAAAAAAAAACCAATTTTTATTTTTTAATCAGAATAATAAAAAAAAAAAAAATCGATTTTTTTTGGTATTCTGATATTTTTTTTTCTGTTCTTCTAAGAGTTAAGAAAATACATTTATAACCAAAGAAAATAGTATCGCTCAGAAATTCATAATAATGAATTCTGTTACGATTAGATAACAAAAAAAAAATAAATAAATAACAAAAATAAAACGCAATAAAATCACAAAATTGTAAAAAAAAAAATTCAAATTTGATTTCCTGTTTTCAAGTGTCGTCACACACTAACACACACACACACATTCACAGAAACGATAGTTAAGCAAAACAACAAATCAGGGCACCTGATTTTTCCTATTGAAAATTAGGTTGGAAAATTTGAAATTTGGAATTATTTTTTACTCCCCTTTTTAATAAATGGAAAAGAAACGAACGCATTTAAAGTAATAGAAAATGATAAAGATGATGTCGCTTATGTCGTTCATAATGACGCAACACAATTGGAAAAACATGAAAACATCATTTTTTTTTTCAGAAAAAAGAAGTGGAAGAAGAGCATCAAACAATAGATGAATTAATTGTTTTCTTGGCTACTGGGATAGGATGAACATATCTGACCGTGTTACGTATAAATTATGTATCCTAAAATTAATTTAAAACTAAAAGAGATATATAGAGAGAGACAGATAGATAGAGAGATAGATAAATTTCAAAATATGGCAACGTTTTTTAATGGGAATTTCGTGTTTTATCGTGTTAATTATTTTTAAAGAAAAATTAAATTAAACAATTTTTTTTTTCTAAAATAGGTCGCCCTGTGTATTATTTCAGTTCATATAAATTTGCGTATGTGTATGTGTATCTACTACACCTCAACACATTTATTCTCAAACACAGCAAGCATATGCAAATACCAACAAATCCAGACTTTCTTTTTTTTTCGTTTTATTTCAAAACTTTGATAATTTTTGCTCTTATTTTATAATGCCCATATGCACAAACACACACACACATATACACACATGTGCACAAGTCCATTTATAATTTTTATACAAAAACTAAAATTGCACGCAACAACGCAACAACAGAAAGGAGAAGAAGAGGAGAACAACAATGAAAAAAAAAAAATAGAATAATGTGAAGACAAAAAAAAAATATACACTTTTCTTCCAGACACAGTTAGTGACGTCAATCGATGAATAAAAAAAAGTAACAAAATAAAAGAATAACTTCATTTTCACACACAAACAACAATGAAGAAGAAGAAGATGAAGAAAAAATAAGAAACTTATTTTTGTCAGAATGAGACAACAAAGATAATAAATAATATAAGATTATTATCTTTTCTTTCATAAATTTTTTTTTTTCATCATTTTTGTTTTAAAACAATGAAAACTTGTAATTTAAATGATTTTTCATTTGAAAATAGAAAAATATCGTGGAACAGCAGAAAAAAAGAACAACAACAAGAACACTTAAAACAAACGCCTATATGTCTGTATACATGTCGGCCGTTGTATTTCATTCTTATTATATATTTTCAGTACACACACGCACACACATGCATACACACACAACATGCATGCATATGCATATACGTTAAAGGTACAATACATGGGTAAATTCCCATGTAAACAATCTAATTAAAAAACAAAATCTATATATTTTATTCCTGTGCTTTTGACTTTTCTCCTCGCACATTTTTCTTTTGCTATTTTTAAACAATTTGCGTAAATTCTCTTCTTCTCCTTTCATTTGGGAGAGTGCAAGCAAAGTACTCACCACCCACCACATACATAGACAGTGCAATTAGATAAATACACACAATTTTAATATCAATTTTAGTAAACAAGGTAACCCCCCTACCCCTCTCATGCCTGATATTTTATCAAAAAAAGAATTTCTATTTTAAACCCGTTATCAGGGCAGAGAAAATTTAGTTAATTGAATTTTGAAGTTGATATAAAAAAAAAAGCACGAAGTTAAGTTTTATGCGAGATAAAAATAAAAGAGAAAAATCAAAATAAGAAATTAAAATTGAAATTTGTCAACGGGCAAGTTAAATTTTTTTACTTAATTACAAAATTAATTTCATTTTCTTTAGATCCTCTTATGAGAAGGGAGACTCAAATATACAAACGTCGTACACCCTTTCGAACACAATCATCAATATTTCCTAAGAATATTTTTTTTGATTTAAAAATATAATTTTCATAAAAAAAAATTATTATTTTAAAAAAGACACACACACACACACACACATTCAGCTACACTTACACACGTACACACAAATGATAATAAATTTTACAATTAAAATTGAAACTCGTAAATTCCAGAGTTCACGAGAAATAATTATTCAAAAAAAATAGTAAATAAAAAATTTTTTTTAAAAAAATAAAATTCTCTTTTTTTAAATTTCTACAAGTGTTTGTGTTTACAAGCATGTGTGTGTGTGTGTGTGAATATGAGTGTTTCTGATGTGTCATTCATATTTATTTAAATATTAAATAAAATAATTTCATATACGATAAAATCACCCCCGCACAGATACAACAGGATAAACTCACTTCATTTTTATTTCAAATTTAAAAAGTACAAAAAAAAAACGAAATTTCATTTTTTCTTTTAAATTTTATTTTAACAGTTTTTTCTATTCAATGTCATTGTGTGTGTGAGTATACAAATATATTAAATTTTGTGTCCAAATCCAAATACATAATCTAAAAAAAATTCTTCCTTTCCTTCAATAAATTTAAAGAAAAATTAAAAATTTTCATCGACAAAATCATGAGAAGCAGCACATACGGTTAATCATATTTTTTTTCAACATAAATTGGAACGATCATAAATTGGAGATTGGACACTGGACAACGGATATGATTGAAATCTTCATATTATGTGTACCCATAGGTGATTATTGTGGGGAACTTAATCATCAACATGACATAATGGGTTTGTTGTGACTGTGAATGTGAACGTGTGGTATTTTTTACTTTTTAAAATATAAATGTATTTGTGCAAAATGACATTTTTTTTCACATATTAAATAAATAATAAAATAACATGACGAAGTAATAAATTGGTAAAAAATAATAATAAAAGAGAAAAAAATGCATTACTCAGCGTTACAACAGCATCTTAGCAACAGAACGATAAAAATACTATGATTATTAATTCTTAATCGTTTCTATCGTTTAATACAGACTAAAAACAAATAGCCAATAGAACTCGTCTTCAGTTCCATTTTTTGTTGATTGACAACAAACAACTAAAGTTTATTTGCAATCAGAATTTTCAGGATCCTCAGTCCTCAATTAATTCTGTTCAATCAAGATTACAAAACACACTTAATATATTCAAGTCTTTTTCTCATTGTGAAGAATCAAGTATTCCTCATCTTCCTTCTAACCGATAAATAATTATTTGATTTTAACGTTACTTTCGAGTGTAGGAGAATCAAACGAGGATCACATAATGAACACACGTGATTCCACTAATTTCTCATTTCTAACATCATTTTTCATGAAATTGTAATAATGAGTTACGTCACCATCAGCTCAGTCATCTGCCACGTGATTGTGTTGTCATAATTAGTCAATCAATTTTAATTCATACACTTTTTTTGTATAGGAAAAAAGAAAAATCAAACGCCAAATCAAACAACCAAAGAGTGAAAAAGAAAGAGAAGGGAGATGGATAAAAATACGTGCAGTTTACGAAACGAATTTAATTAAAATATTTTTTCTTAAATTGATTTTATTCGATTTTGTAAAGAAAATTTGATCATTTTTTTTAATGCGAATAAAGTGAAAATTATCTATATGTGAAGAGATTAAGTTTTTTTCTCTCTCTCTCATCAAAAGTAAACTTAAAATTTCTTTCTCTTTCTTCAATAATTCTAAAAAAATCTTATAATCCACCCAACCACCCCTTCCAACGTACACTCACCCACTAACTACAGAGAACTTTAATCTTCTCTTTTTTATTTAAATTTAAAAGGTTCAAAATTTTTTCATTTTATTCATAAAGGCCAACACCGCAGACCCAAAATAAATCTATCATCACTCTCTTTCACAAACGCACATACACACACACACACCAGTATGTTTAAAAATGTTTTGTATTTTGATTATAAATTTTCAAGGACGAAAAAAAATTTAAAATACAAAACACAGAAAAAAAAGAATATAAATAAGAAAAAACGGCGTCTACTTTACTTTAGTAAATTTTTACACAATTTTAATAAACATACACACATACACACACACACACACATTCATAAAACTAACACATAGCATCATAGACATAATATCACAAAGAGCCGTATTAGGGAGGTGACCGCACTAAAGTGCACCTTTGTACTCAGACCTCTGTTTGTTGTGCATTCTTTAGTGCATATCTTTAGTTGAAACGGGCCACAGAATGTCATTTTAGCCCACCTGTCTTCTACGTCTGTCTACCCACTACTTAAACACCTATCATATTTTCCTTTTTATAATTCAATCTTTATTCACTTATCTTAAATTCGACTCCTTATTTCTTAATTTCATTTGTTTTCCTTTTTGGTTTCATTTTAATAAATTCTGACATAAATTATTCTCCCTCTACATTTATAATTGTGCATTAATTTTAAATGTTTCTTAAATTGGTGTACATAAATATAAATGGGAATCGAATTTAATAACGAAAAATTAGTGAATAGACATTAAGATTGTCATTGTGCCAATGTAGTAGACTTAATGTGATCCAGGTATATTAATACATAGAATCTAATTGATAAAAGAACAAAAAAATAACAAATAACACAATTTTTTTTCAGATTTTTAAAATATCATAAAGACTAAAACTGATTTACGTGTGGTGGTAGGTATCACCTGCCCGGGTCATATAAGACTCGTAGCATTAACTATTTGTATTGAATCCAATCAACACTGAAGATTAAACCCAATACTCTATAATTATATTAAAGAGATCAAAAGTAAAAGACTCAAAAAAAAAAGAAGAAAATAAAGGAAAAATAAAAACGCATGAACAGATGCTAGGTGATTCAGAATCCACCTCAAAAATAGTAGGTCTCGTCTAAAGTGGACGTTAATAAACGATAGACAATGATTATATGGGAGTTATCCGAAAAAAGCCAATAAAACAAACACTTGATGTAAATCAAGTACAAAGAGAATAAGAAGAAGAAGAAGAAATAAAGGAAAAGAATTTTTTTTTCAATTGATTGAGTATGTTTGACTATCTATCAGTCTGTATCTCGTGTCTTTTTAAATTAAATTTAATAAATTGTGCATTTCCTATAGTTTCTGGAAAATAAGACAAAAAATAAAATGCGTTGTTTCAAAAAAATCAAAAAAAAAAAAATATGAATGAAATTTTAAATTCAAACTTTCAAAATAATGAAAAAAAATAAGTCTTTGTGACTGCTGTTGCTGCTACTTACAAAAAAAAAACATATTTATATAAATTGAAAGAAGAAACGAAAAAATTTCAACTAATAAATTACAAAAACAGAAACAATAAAAAAAAAAAGAAAAAATTGCCAGTAAAAAAAAATTAATGCATTGTAATCTTACATCAATAGCGCACTACTTAACACATACATACACACACACACACTCCTGCTGTACACACATCCATATGCGCATTCAAACATAAAAATTCCAATAAAGATAATTTTAATTTTTTTTCTTTTTGTTTTT
Organism: Pedicia rivosa; assembly: GCA_963082725.1. Taxonomy (NCBI): domain Eukaryota; kingdom Metazoa; phylum Arthropoda; class Insecta; order Diptera; family Pediciidae; genus Pedicia; species Pedicia rivosa. The sequence goes on from OY720151.1 coordinate 41,478,404, forward strand.
GTTAAAAAGAGACAAAAGGCAAAAAAAAAAACAATAGAGCGAGAAAGAGTAAAAACAAAACAAAAAAAAAACCATCATTATTATTTTATTTTTAAAGGTCACAACAGAAAAAAAAAATGCAAAAAATTCAAATCAAACAAAAGAATGCAAATGCACACACACATGTATACAACACACATGCACACATACTAATGTATTGATAATATTTCATCACACATTATAATAGCTGTCTCTTTAGTTTAGTAGTATTTAGTTATCGTCGTCATCCGTCACGTCAGATAGAACAAACACAACCAGACATATGTACATACAATAAAAATTATTATTACTAATTTATTTATTTTTTTTTTTGTTTTTATCAAAAGAAAAGCCGATTAAAGTTTTTATTTTTTTTTTTTACAACAAAATTAACTAAAAATAGAAATTTTTAATAGAAGAGAATGAAAAAAAACGAGATTTAAATAATTATTTTACACATAATGTTTAAAGCATACATACTCACACACACACACATGGATCATAAAAACGATATTGTTAAATGACGGCAATAATAATTTCTGATTATACTTAAAATTGTTAATTCTTATTTTCCTATTCAAACTTTTTTTTTTTTTTTGCGAAAAACAACAACAATAAAAACAACCTAAAGTCCATTAAAGAAAAACAAAAAAAAATTCAATCGTATTTTGTTGATAAAAAGAAAAAAAGAAGAAAAATAAATAAGGAAAAAACGAGAAAGAAAAAGAAGAAGAAGAAGTTTAATAAACAAGAAAAAAAAAGAGAGAGATAAAATATCACAGCACGTGTACAAGTAGGTACAATACAGCCAGCCAACCCCAATTTCATACACACACACACACACACACACACACACCAATTTGTACATAAAATAATACAGAACAAAATAAATGGAATTCATCATACGAAAAAAAAAATACAAAATGGCCGACATGTTTTTATTATTTGTTGTTCTTGTTTTTTTTTTTTTTTTGTTTCAGGAATTAACGAATGATTTTTCTTGTTTTGTTTTCCCTTTTTTTTTTTCTTTTTTTTGTTTGTTTGTTTTCATTTGGTTGATTATTTTAATTATTGTATAGGCCTGAAGGTTTTTTTTTTTATTATTTTAGGCAAAAAAGTAAAAATAAATATTTCTTTTACTTCTTCTTAGAACAAATACAATTTTTTTTTTACCGCAGACCACCCTATCATTCCGTCCAGTTCGTCACTTCCAGAAAAAATAAACTTCTCATGCCCCTTTCATCATCCAATTCTTCTTATATAATTTTAATTTACAAAAGAAAAAAAAAAAAAGAAGACAAAAACAAATAGAAAAAGTTTACGCGGCTTTATTTTGTGCTTCAGTTTTTCGCAAAACAAAAAAAAAACAACAAACTCAATGATAACCACATACAATCTACATTGTTCAACCCCTCACCACTTTAGCTTTTGTAAAAAAATAAAATTCAATTCAGAAAAGAAAAACAATAATTAATTATTTTCTTATTAATGAAAATGTAAGACAAAAAAAAAACAAATCATCTGTTACTGTCTGCATAGACCAAACAAGGACTCTTTCTAAATATTACTTCTTGATCCGGTTTCAATTAAAGTATTTTCTGACTATACGAATATTTTTATTCCACTAAACTTAATGTTGCTTCTTCTGTTCTTAATATTGTTGAGTACAAAATATGAATCTAACAAATGAATCATCCCCACCACTCCCACAATTTAGAAGTATAGAAAAAAATACAATTAGTAAACCATAACAAAAAATTTACGAAAAAATTCTAAGTTTTAAATTATTGAAGACATCCATTTTTAAAGAATATATTTTTTGGTCAATTGGATTTAATTCAATCTGCCTAAAAATTACACACAAGTCAACTTAATAAAAAAATTTCATTTTTGTTACAATTCAATTTTAAATTTTTAAATTTGTTTTTCTACAATTGTATACTACAATATTGCTGTCTCACTCTTTCTTACATTAATCATCCACTATTTTTGTTGAATATACAAATATACTGCTTTTTTTTTGTATTGTAAAAAAAAAATAATTCACAATAAAATAATAAAGAATTTTCAAATTAAAGAGAAAAAGAAGAAAACAATGAAAAGAAGAAAAAAAAATTGACAGTAGAAGAATATTTAACTGAAAAATTGAAAAACAAAAAAAAAAAAAAAATGAAAGAAAAATAAAACAATAAAAAAATAAAAACAGAAAAATTGTCTTTTTTTTTTTACAACAAAACAATGCATACAGTCGTCGTCACATAGGAAAATGTCAAAAAGTACAGGAAGGTAAATGAACTGCAAGAAACCAAGTAAGTAGGCTCTCTTAAAAAAAAAAAAAAAAACACAAAGAGAAAAAAATTATGTTTTTACTGCACTGAAGTTTTTTTTTTCTTTGCAAACTACACAATAAAACACAACAACGACAACAAATTACTGCTTACACCACCACCACACACCATAAAAAAAATTAAAAAAATAGTGAACAAAAATATAAAAAAAAAATAAATTATTAAAAATTTGTTTGTGATTAAAAAAAAATGTGGCTGATGTATTGGTGGGATGGTCAGTGAATTGAAGTAAAGAGAAAAACTATGACACATTTGTACAAATTTTACAAATTTTTATTATTATTATCATCAGCGTCATAACAATTAGAATAATGTCAAAAAATTATTATAACATAAATGCAGGATGGAAAAGAAGGGGGGAGGACGAATCTATTAAATTAGAATTTTTTGTTTTTGTTTTTTTTGCACGTCAACGTTCACATATCTAAATTTTACTTTTTTTTTTCCACACATTACTCATTTTTTTTATCATTCTCTTCTCCCTCACTCTTTATCATCCCTTGTTGTAACATCATTTAAATTGAAATTTTCCAAAAAATTTTATATCAAAATAAAAATAATTTTCCATTTCTTAATTATTTTTTCTTTTTGTATTTTAAAACAAAACAAAGAAAATAATAATAGTGGGAAAAGGAGTAAAGGTTAATTAATTTTATGGTTTTTTTCAACCTAAGAAAAAAAAAAAAATTTCAATTAAGTTTATATAAAAGAAGAAGGAAAATTGATCGTCGTCATCAAAACAATAAAACAGAAATAAAGAGAAAAGTTTTTCATAAATTTCAACTCAATTAATTTTTGAGTAAAAAAAGAGAAGGATTATTTCTAAGAAACTTTGAACTTTGGCAAAAAAAAAATTTAATCCTTTTTCATTCAATTTATTGTTTTATTTAATTAAATCAAAATTCATAGATTTGCCAAAAGGATAAAATCAAAGAGTTATGATTTTGTTTTTGTTTTTATTTACAATTTATAAAAATTTGTTTTAAAATATTTAATAATTTTAAATTTTTAAACAACAATAAGAAATCTTTTAAAGAGACGACCCCAACCCAAACGATCCATAATTTAATGCTTTTGTGGCTTTTATGACGAATTGTTGCATCTGCATTTAAATCGGAGTTGCTCCAACAGTTGCTAATCTTAAATTTCAGTCTGCTAAGACTGTATACAACAATTTCAGAAAGAGACCAAAAAAAAAATCCTTAGCAGACTTTTAAAATTTTCGTGAAACTGAACATATGTAAGGATATAATCTGCAAAATTGGAACGATCAGTTCAATAATTACTTTTTTCATTTTATTCCCAAAAGAAATTGAAAAATTTGCTTCAAAGAATTTATTTCAACATTTAGTTAATTTTTTCTACAATTTAAAACTTAAAGAAATTAAATTTAGTTTTTTAAAGAGTTTTTCTCTCGCTGTTTTTTAAAAAAAAAACCTAAATATAATAAAAACAAAAAAAAAAAAACAAAAGAGAAAAAATGGCAACGTGGCAACAAATGAAATAAGAGACAACTCTAAACTAAATGAAAATAACGGCAACACCGCAAAAAAATTTATCTCATTCTCTCATAACCATAATAATTATGCGTATTTATGCGTCGATTCTTCTTCTTTTTTCTTTTCATAAATAAAATACCGAATGGCAAAGAGCGAGGAGGGGTTAAAAGTGTATAGAGGTCGAATTCTGTCCCTGTTTTTTTTTTTATTCTTTCGATTTTTTTTTTGTTATTTATTTATCTTTCTTTCTCTCTCAATCTATCTTTTTCTGTTCCTCTTTCATCATTATATAGTATCATTCTATCTTTTTCCTTTTACATAACAAAAAAAAAACAGAAAATATTCAACGAGGGTTTGACGATGACGATGATTTGGGTGGAGGTTGAAGGAAGAATGAAGTGAAGAGAGAAGAAATTTGGGTATTTCTTTCGGGTTTGAGTTGTGGTGGACGGATGCGCGTCAAGGGATTTTGACTTGAGATTTTGGGTAGTAGAGAAAAAAAAACAGATAAGGAGAAGAAAAATACATAAGAGCAAAAGGGATAGAGATGTTGTGTTTGGTACCTGACTTCATTTATTTCTATGAATGCACGAGCATGTGTATGGATCTGTATGTGTATGGATCTGTATGTATGTGTGTATTCATATAAAAAATTCCAACTGCGAAGAATCCTAGAACATTATTAAGTAATAAAGGGTGAGATAGAACGATGAGAGAGACAGAACAAAAAAAAAATGACGACGGGGTTTTTTCACATAATTTTCTTCTTTTTATTTTTTTTATGTTTTCTTGCGAGAGAAAAATAAATGAAAATCGATAAAAGAAAAAAAAAGGTTATTTTTCTGAGGCTGTTCGTAGAAGAAGAAAAATAAAACGAGACAATTTAATCAAATGGAAAAGTAAGAAGAAATACATTGATGTGTTTTTGTTGTTCTCATCTCTCATTCAAGATCTTAAAATTTAACTTTTAAAAAATTTTGATTTGAATTTGAATTAAAAAAAAACTACAAATTCAAATTCGGTTTTATTTTTTCTATTTTCATTTGAAGGAATAAAATATAACTTTAAGAAAAAAAAAATAAATACAAAAATCAGGAAATAGAATGAAGATCAAATTCGGCTTGCAAAAAAAATATGGGAGGAATTCTCTCATATTTTTTTTTAATTCTTTTTAAAGAACTAAATCTAAATTGTTTACAAAGTGAAGGAATAATTCCAAACTGTGTTTTTTTAATTTAATGCACACTGGCACACTGATCACACAAAGTATATAGGGGCTGGCTGACTCAGATGTTCCAAAGTAAAATAATTAATAAACAAAATTTATCAAGAAAAAAATTAAGAAGAAGAAGAAGAAGAAATAATAAACGGAAAATCAGAAAACGATTTTACATTTTTGTTTGTTTCATTATTTCATCTGGTTTTTCGTCTCATCCCACCATTTTATTGTACATACTCATAAATTAAAAAAAAAAAGAAAGCAACAACAACAGCAATAACAAAATGAAAAATTTCACAATTTCACTTCTTTAATAATGTTTTAACTTTACTTCTTTGTGGTTGTGAATCTTAGAACTCAGTGATGAGTGAGAGCAAAAAAAAAATAGAAAGAAAGAAGAAGATGCTCGGTCAAGGTTTCTTCTCTTCTCATTTCTTTTGTAGAATAAAAAAAATATATCAAAGAACTTTTTTGAAGTGAAAAAAAAAATGAAATTAAAAAAAAAAAACAGATATAAAAAACAACCAAAATATTTGAAAATCAATGACGGTAGAAAGAATGAGACAGATTGAGAGCAAGAGAGAAAATCGAAAGAAAGAGAAAAAGAAATTAATTGTTAACGATAAACCAACAACAATAAAATAATTTAGTAAACATTTAAGAAACTAGAAAAATTAAATTAGAAAATGTTCTCTTCTCTTCGCGTCACTCCCCCACTCCCCACGTTTTTCCGCAATTCATTCACAGTTCACTTAAAAAATAAATAGAATTTTGGACAAACAAAATTAAACGAAATAAAAAAAAAATGGCGTCCATCTATCGTCATTAGAAAACTTTAAAAAAAATGACGAAGAAGGAGAGGAAAAAGAAGAAGAAAAAGAAGCAACACAATCACATTATTTGTTATGAAGAAAACGTAGAAAAATGACCTCGTTTTGTGTTCAATGCGTTTATAAATTGTTCTTCTTGTTCTTTCTTACTTCAAAAAGTATGACGTAACAAAAATTATATATACACGCACGCACACATTCTTTTTTTTTTGTTAAAGCAAAAAGATTTTTGTTAAAAGAAAAAAAGCGTCAAAAAGAAGAAGAAAAAAATGGACCACGTGATTTTTGTTAGATCAGAAAAAAAAATTCATTTTACAGAAATAAAAGAGTAAGAAAATGTTCATTTAAAGAAATTTTTTCTTTTGAAAATTTTCATAAACTTCGCATCCCTTTTTGGATTAAAAAATATATTTGGATAAAACTGTTTAAAAATCTTTAAAATTGATTAAATAAAAAATTTAGGCGTGTTGGTGCTGGAGGATATTTAGTAAGTTAATTTATTTCTTGCTTAACACGAGAAGTTAACTGCTACGTGTAATCATCGAAGAATCGACATGCGAATCATTTACAATCTTTCTGCAATCCTTGTAAATCTGTACAAAATCAATTGTGAATTACCTTCTGTTCCACCTCGAATCAGAAATTGGATAGATTGTTTTGTATTTTAAATTTCAGAATAAGGTGAAAAAATATCTAACAGTAGTGTAGTATATACTTTTCCTCGTTGATCAACTAGATATTTATGCAAAAATAAAATTCATTTGTAATCTTTCCAAGAAATTATATTTTCACAAATGAAAAAAAAGGAAAACGGATTATTCTATATTAATTTTGTTCCTTCAATCGTCTACTAATAAATGGAATCCAAACCACGGTTATCAACCACGTTTGAAAATTGACCTCACGAGGAACTTCTGAGTGATGACCACAACACAGCAATCCTGAACTCAAATATTGTTGTTGTTGTATAACAAAAAAAAAATCCATGTTTAAAGGTGTGGTCCCAATAGACAGTGTTTTTACAGTATAATTTAAGAACGACAAATTGACTGATTTGAATTAGTAAGGAAAATGATACAATTATTTTCAAGTCGTAACAAAATCTCTTGTGAATTCAACAAAACAACTAAACATGTTTCATCCTGTTCAGAAAAAAAAAACCAATTTAAAAACTAACACAAACAGAAAAGCATAAGAAAAAAACCAAACGAGAATCTCTTAAGACGTTTTTTTTTTACGTTGAACCAAAAAACGAATTAAAAAAAAAATCAAATTAAAAAAATTAAAATTAAATTTTTCTTTCATTTTTTTTCTTCAAATTAAAATTTGAAAATTTAATTTATTTTTTCTTTGAATTTTTTTTTTCTTCCAGCTGTGAACTTAAAGAACAAAACAGAAAAACCTTAAAAGTCTGGTGCGTACACAACCGCAAATAAAATAAAAAACAAAATAAAAGGAAAACAAAGAAAGGACATTTAATTATTTTTTCCCTTAATTAAAAAAAACTTTGATTCAATGAAAAACAAAAAGTAAGAAAATAATTTCAGTGAAAATTATAAAAAAATCGTTTCTAAAATATAAATAAAATAAAAACGTCTCCTAATATTTATTTTTTTTCAATCTTTAAATCTCTTTCTTTCCTTTATCTTTATTTATGTCTCAGAAAAAATCGATAGTTGGTAGTAGAAGGCACGTTAGTTAATATAAGGAATATCGATCAATCAATCTCTTTTGAATTGTTGTTTTATTGGGTATATGTACTCCCCCCCCCCCCCCCTTTGCCTACTAAAAACAAAACCTAAACCGAATAGGTATCCAAAAATAATCATTCATGTATTGGCAGTTTTCATCTGAACTCAAAAAGGACGAATTTTACTTCAATGGAAATATTTAGAAATCCTTTATCTCATTCTTTCCATTATTTTAATTTTCCTCTTTTTGATTTTCTTCTATTTTAAAGTTAATAGCATTTTTTGTTTCAACAATTGTGATTACTGATGGCATACCTGTGTGCAATTCATCACTATTGGTAATTCTTCAGGAATATATACGAAGGATCTATCACAATCGTCAAATAGTAAAAAAGGGTGATAGATTTGCATTTAAATCAAAAAATTTCACAATAAAATTACCTAAATAGAAAATACTAGAATTGCTATGAAGTTGAAATTGATTGAAATGAGAACTCTCGTCTGACACTGTAGGTCAGGGGTTGAGAAGTCACCCAGATAGTGAGAGTGGCCAAGTTTCGGATGTAGTATTGAAGATTTTTGACTATTTTTCCTTAGTAAAATTTAATTCTACAAAATTACTAATTAATCATTGCCTAATGGCAATAGTACCTTTGCACTTTAAAAAATCAATCATTATTCTTAACATCAGAAATCCTGAACAGTTGAAGAAAATGAAAGAAATCAAAAAATTCGTAAAAAAAAGTTCTGCGATTCTTCAAACCCATAAATTCAACAATATGTTGTCAATTCCTGTAATTGACAGAAATCTGGTAATAACGTTTATGACGTCTTATAATAATCAGAATCGCCAGATGACATTCAATTTATAAATATACAAAAATTAGTTTTATGAAATTTAAATTATTTTATCCAGTGTCAGCAAATACAAATAAGAGGAAAATGTAATTTATTATTATCTTTTCAATCCCTCCATTTTCCTTATAAATTATTAACAAGTTTGGAAAAAAAATATATACTTTGATTTGATAGAAAGCAAATTAACAGACACTTATACTACAACTACAAAAGAAAAATAATATTCACAAAAAACCCAGCCCAACCTCACCCACTTCTTACATTTCCGCTCAATATTCACATTGCAACACTAACCGAAAACAAAAAAAAAACCAATCCCAATCCTCATTTTATTTTAAACAAAAAAACAAAAACAAAAAGAAAAAAGAAAAATAAAGAACGAACGAACGAACAAAATTACATAATTTTTACTTCATTAAAAACACAAAAACAAAATGCATTTTTATTTCTTCTTCTTTTTTGTACTGCTCTCTGCACTCAACTGCCGCTGCAACAATAACAACAACAACAAAACACGATTCTGCTTGTTCTATAAAGGCAACAGCGCGCGATAATTTTGATTGTTTGTTGTTTTTGTTCAATGAAATTATTTTGTTGCTAACAGAAAGTGGGGTTGTGGCAGTTGTGTTGGTGCAAGTGAAAAAAAAAACGAATGGTCACTGAATTCATTTTTAGAGGGAAATAAGTGAGGAAGAATGAAAGGAAAAAAAATGCTGAATTAGTCATAGCAACGGGTGGGGGGGATGAGAAGAACAAAAACAACGATGTTGATGACGACGACAAGAAAACCAAAAGAAAGAAGAAAAAAAAAATATACAATAGAATCTAATTTTCTTCTTCTTATTTTACTTTTCGACAATTTTTTTTTCTGCTTCAGAGAACAATTCTAATTACAAAATTAAATGCAGAGCGAAAAAAAATGGAAGGAAACAAAACAAAATTACGTCTTGTTGTTCTCTTTTTCATCTTCTTCTTCTTCTTCTTTTTATATTGAATTTCTTCTGGGGTAGAATTTTATAAGAAGATTAGAAGATAGCAAAATAAAACAATTTTACTGGATCCTTTTGAAAGGTGATTCTTTTTGGTAGAGGTGAAAGAGAAACTTTTAAAATATTAATAAAAAATGAGGGATACTTTTTTTAAGGGTAACATAATTGGATCCTTTGCTGTTTCCATTTCCATATATTATACTTTGTTCTATTTTAACCTAAAGAAGGAGCCATATGGAAAACCACAATGAGCAACTTCTACAGGAACTATGAAAATACCGTCGAAAAAAAAATGAGAAGAAATAAAAAAAAAAAAACAGAATTTTCTGGAAGCAAAAATATTTCCAAAAAATTCAAAAATTTTAGATTTCATAAGAAAACAAAAAACAGAAAAACACAAAGCACAAAGCGTAACAAAAACAGCCATTTACAAACACCAACCCATAGAAGTTTTTTTTTTTTTTAAATCCGACAATTAAAGCTCAATTTTTTTTACATTTAACGAAACAATAAAACAGAAAAAAAGAGACGAATATAATAAAATTGAAAAGAGTTTCCAAGCCTTTTCTAATTTGCTTTAAGCTTTTCTCCATCTTCCAAAAATAAAAAAGAATTCACAAAAAAAAAGAAGCAATTATTTTACGCCCTCGCAGTCTTAGTAATAAAAATCGAATTTTTATTGATAATTTTTTGTTCACAATCGAAAGAGACAGCAACAAGAGTGTGAGAGAGTGAAGAGGACGAATGCGAATTATTTGGGACTGAAATAATTTTTTAGCATTAAATAAAATGAGAGAGAAAATAAAAAAGACAGAGACAGCAAAAAATAATTAATAGATTTTGGAATTTATTTCATTTTTTTTTTGTGCAGACTGCAGACGACTTCTGGAATTTTGCGAGGGAAATTTTTTTTTCTAAGATTAATTTTTATTGAAAATTTTTCTAGGATAATCTATTGTCTCATTCTTTCTTTCTCTAATTTTATTTATTCCTCAATTTTAGCGCTCGTACAGGCAAACGTTTAGAAAGATTTTCAGCAAAACAATAATTCGATTTCAAAAATTTAAAAGTCAAACCAAAAACAAAATCCATTAGATTTTGATTTGTTCCATATTTAACATTTTTAACAATTTATTCACAAACATCAACCAAAAATTGAAACCGTCAATTCAATTCAAAACATTCCAATCATTAAAAGATTTCACATATTATCCCTATTCCCTAATCTCAATTAAAAAATGAAAATGAAAACGGGAAAAATTTTAAAGTGAACAAAAGATAAAAAGAAAATTTTTATATTTTCTATTCTCACCTGTGAATATTTGATTGGCCACCCGACGGTAATACTCTCTGTTGATATGAGATGGATTGTGTTTGTTGCTGAGGAGGTCCCGGTTCAGATCTTTGGCCGGGTTGACCAACCTGCACTGAACGTATAGCCGCTTCCATCTCATTCCGACGTGATCATTTTAACAAATTACTCCATTTACGTGTATTTTTTTTTTTTTTATCTCCTTTTATTTATTTTTTTTCTCTTTTTTTCTTTCTTTTTGTTTTTCCCCTAATTTTTTTTTTAATAAATTTCCTTTAATGAAATTTTTCTTGTTATTTTTACTTTTTATTTTTTCTTGTTTAATTTTTCACAACATTTATTTTTAATTTTTCATTTATTTTTCCTTCGAGAGAGAAAAAAACAAACAACAACAACAATTTTTAGAAAGAAAAATATTTTTTTCCTTCTTCACTTTTCTATTTTTTTTTTTATTTTTTTTTTAATTTATTAAAAAAAAAAAACACAGAAACACACAAATACACACATACACAGCACTTAAGTTTTAAATCTCTTTTTATTTTTAATTTTTTTTTTTTCCGTTTCAAAAAAAACCAAAAAAAAAAAAAAAACACTTGTTTCTTTTTCTTCGCAAAAAAAAAAATAAGAAACTTTTTCCTCCTTTTTCTAAAGGATTTTTTTTTTCTCTCAACTTAACTTTTTTTTTTTTTTTTACTTTTTTAATTTAAATTTTTTCTTATTTTTTTAATTTTCACCAAAAAAAAAATTCACTTAGAAAACTAAAACTGAAAACAAAAAAAAAAAAAAAATTGAATTTTTCCTAATTTTCTTTCGGTCTTCTTTTTTCAATGAAAAAAAAACAAAAAAATAAATCGATGAAAAAAACTCAAAAATAAAAATTTTTAAGAAAATTTAGAGAAAAATCCAAAAATTAAAGAGTAAAACAAAAAAAGACGCACTTTCAATTCTTAATTTTCTTTAATTTCACATCAACCAAAACAACAACAAACAAACAAAAACAAAAAAAATTCAAAAAATAGTAAAAAAAAATTTTTGGTACAAAAAAAAAATCAAATTTTCTCCATAAAAAAAACAAAAAAAAAATACAAAATATTATTTTCCTAAAAAAAAAAAAAACAAACGAATATTAAACAAAACAAAAAAAAAACTTCTGCAACTTTTGGTCCATCCAGAAAAGATGGGACAAAAAAAATTTAAGAAATGAATGAAAATCAATTCGCCATTTTGTATAAATTTCCATAACAAAAAAAAAAAAGATAAATAAAAAGAAGAAATGAAGAAAAATTGATAGCTAAAATTAGAAAGAGAAGTAAAATTAGAAGGTAAAAAAGAGAGAAGAAAAATAAATAATTAAATTTCCTGTTTATGAAATTTAGGTAAAAATAGGGAAAAAGATGATCCTTATCTTAAAATTTTTTCTTAAAAAATTTTTCAATTTTTTTCTTTCTAATTATAGATTTGACCTTTGGATGTCTCTATCCTTCTCTTTTCCTCATAGTATTCTCAAGTAATTTTAAATAAATAAAATCTGAAATTCAAAATACCAAAAAAAAAAGAAAAGAAAAGAAAAGAAAAACAAGACTCATTTTTAAGCCACTTGAAAGCAAAGATTAATATTTAAATTAATGAGTTTTTGGAAAAATCTTTGAAAAACGAATATTTTGATTAAAAATAAAAACAAAAAAAAAAAAAAAAACTGAGGAAAGTAAAATTAGGCAAAAAAAAAAATCACATTAAATTACGACACTCCAAATACACACAAATACGAGAAAATAATATACACACGCACACACAAAACCGATATTTTTATATTCCAGCGATTAGCGTAATTCAATTTTGCTCGACACAAAAAAAAAAAAAACCTAATAAAAAAAAATTAAGTTCAAATTCAAACTACAAACATATACACACACAGAGGAGAGAGTCAGTCGGGCATTAAAACACACATGCACACAAACACACATTGTATGAAAATAAAAAATTTATTCATTGAAATTCAAAATGGCCGACCATTTTTTTTTTTCATTTCAACAAAAAAAAAAAAAGGTTTTATTTTTAAAGCAACATTCTTAAGTTAGTTTTATTTTCAAAAAAAAAAACCTATTTTTTTTTTTCGTAAATTTAATTTTTCTATTCTGCGTGAAAATCTTTTTCATCATTAATTGCATTTTCCAAGAATGTATTATTATCCTATTTTAAATTTTAAAATAACCTAAATTAAAAAGAGCAACAAAAAAAAACTAAGAAAAAAAATTATGATTCACTTTTTTTTCTAATTCTCCTTTTCTTTTTCACGATTATAAAGTTCAAGTTAATTATTTAACAAAATAAAAAAAAAAAAACACGTGATCTAAATAAATTAAAATTTTGTTTTGACAAAATAGATTTTTTTTTTTTATTGAAAATAAAGAAAAAACGGAAGTTTTATTAATTATTCCACGTGGCTTTTGAAGAAAAAGGTGTTTCTAGAATCAAAGGAAGAAGAGAAGAAGAACAGAACCATGTGGTTTTTTTTTTACATAATTTTCATAATATTCTTTTAATTTATACAAATATTATTGATCAAGAAAATTTCTCATAATTTTATGAACATAATTTTTTCTCAGATTTAAAAAAAATAATTGATTTTTCATTAAAATTGTAAAGTAGAAGAAAAAAATGTATTTTTCATTAATTATTTTTATGAGCAAAATAAGAAAAAAAAAAACCAGTTTCCTGTATAAATTTATTAAAGCCATATAAAGTTAAAGAAAGAGAAGAAATAATAGAAAGAGATGGAAATGCGTGAAGGGTCACATAACGGGGCCTGTTAAAAGAAATTGTTCTTTTTCTTTTTTTTTTTCTCAATTCTTCAAAGTTTTTAGCTTGTTTTTTTTTTTTTTTTCTTTCTTTTCTTTTGCTTCTTTTTCTTATGCTTGTCTTTATATTTTTGTTGCTGTTTTTATAAATAATAATTATAATTAAATTATTAAAGGGTCTTCTTTTTGTTTAGGTTAAAATTTTAACAAACTGAATTTTCTGGGAAAAGCCAAAAAAAAAACAATAATGAAAATTTAGTATTCTGTCTCATTCTCTCTCACACACACCAAAGTTTTTTACATCTTATAATAAAATTGAATTTTAATTAAGAAATGACTTGGCTTGTTGAAGAAGAAGTTGAAGAAGAGAGGGAGAAGAAATTATTGTAAAATTTAAATACAAGTCCCTAAGTGTAATAGAAGAAGAAAACAATGGGAGGCCATAATAAGAAAATGATTTTTCATTATTTTCCATCAAATTATTTTGATTTTAAAAGAAAAAAAAATTGAAATTGAAAATAAAGAATTCCACTAAAAATAGCTTCCACGTCGCAGATCAAAATTTCACAGAAACATACACATACATACACAGTCGAACATAAATTACACAATACATAAAGAAAAAGCCTAGCACGGACGAACGGACACACACAAAGAGAATTTTTCTACGGTTTATTTTCCTATATTTCAAGATTGGAGTAGAATTTTAATAATTTTTACTCTTTTTTATATAAGTTTTCTTTAGATAAGAAATTGAAAACCGCATTTTTAATTAATACACACACACACACACACATGTAAAAATGCAACCCGAAGAATAATTATTAAGAATTAGAACTTTATGCGATTCAATAAAATGATTTTTCGTTTATATCTTTCTCTCTCGCTCTCTTTTTCTCTCTATCTTCACTCACTTTTTTGCACTAGATTTTTTTTTTTTTGTTATAATTTTTTCTCTAATAGAAAAATTATAAGAATTTTCACTTATATTTTTTTATAATAAATTATGCACATAAACCCACACATACAAACAATTTAAGAACACTCACACTAATAATAATTATAATTATTATATTCGATTCTTTTTAGTGTTTTAAATCTTTTTTTCAATTGGGTTTTACTTCTATAGAATGGTAAGCTTCTATTTCTTCACATTTTTTGATTCATTTTTTGTCGTTACACAAAAACTTAATTATTATGAATAATTATTATTATATTATAAAAATAATGACGCGACGTTCTTATTTATTTTGTTTAAAGTGAAAAACTAATAACAATCGTGTCGATGAACTTAGAAGGTGAAAAATTACGTGGAAATTATTATACTTCGTCTATTCAAGAGCGAAAAAAATGACGATTTGCTTAGACTTCATTTTGACTTTTTCAACTTCTTTCCTTAAATTTGAAAAACGGCAACACTGTGCATTGAGTATCACCAAGTTGCTTTCTTTATGTATTAAATTATATGTGTATGTTGGAGAGGAAGTGTAGTAGTGTTTGTTAAAATGTATGCTACCAACGTATATGAATTAAAATTATCTATGAATTAGTGAGAAAAAAGATAAGTTGCCAAATGTATATAACGAAGTTGGTAACTTATATATAAAAAAAAAAGTTCATTCATTTGACGCTAGGAGGAATTAATATAAATGCATCCGTTTATACTGAACAAAACTTTTTAAAATTTTTACAAATTATTATAAATTACAATACTGCATTATTTTTTACATTATTTCTTGAAAAATATCACAAAGTATCAAGTTAAAATAAATTTCGTATTTTTTTTTATTCCTCGAAAAATATTTTTTGTAATAAATTTATTATATTCGTTATAAACGAAAATAGTGTTGAATGAATTTCAAAATGGTTGATATTTTATAGGGAAAATTTAAAATAAAAGACATACGTTTTTTTTGTTGTAAAAGAAAAACTACGCGCTGTGTGAATGTCTTTGATTATTTCTTTTTATTATTTATTACAATATACAAGAATAATTTTTTGAGCAAAGAAAATAATTGAAAATATCGAATGGAGATTTTGTTTTTTTTTTTCTTTTGTAAGTGGAATAACAATATTGCATTATTCAATAATTGTTTTTTAAAAAAAAAATTTAGATTTTATATATGCATATAAAAAACAACACATACAAAAAAACATTTTATTTTATGTTATTCTATTAATGGAGTGGGTTTTTTTTTTAAATAAAAAAAAGCTGTTTTGTTTTAAAAACATTTCATGACAAGAAACGTACACACGCACACATAAAATCATGCATATATGCATAGAATTGGTTCAATTACAAAATACAAGAGCAGAAAAAAAAAACATAGGGCCGCCGCCGCCAAATTTATAGCAAAAAAAGAAAAACGTGCTTTCTGACAATTTTTTGTTTTTCTCTTCTATTTTGACAAAACAAAAAAATATTGTGGAAGAAAATTTCAGAAGAATTTTCTTTCTATTTTTTTTGTTAATTTGCTTTAAATTTCCTTGTTTTCTTTCTACGTACTTTTCGTCGTTTATAGAGATTTGACGATTTGGGTTAATAAAAGATTTTATTGATTGATTTTTCTTCTTTCTTTTTTATCTCTTATTTTGTCTTCTCTCATTCTTTCACCCAAACTCCAACAAAAGATAAAACTTAAAAATCCTAAAACATTTTTCACAAGTCTGGGTTTTTTTTTTGTCATTCTTTTCTTTATTTTTTTTTTTTATGTTTTATACTGAAAGAGGTGTTTCAGTGGAAAATATAGAAAATTTTTAAGTATCACGGCGGGCTTTAGATGTTTTTCATTTCTCATTTTTTTCTTCTTCTTTTTTTGTTTATGGGAGCATAGGAGAAAATAAAGAGTAGATGAGGAAATACCATTTTCTTAAAGTTCTCGTTACGTTTTTTATATGATAGAAAAATAAAAGGCATGTTCAACTTCAAGTTGGTAATTTTTTCCTTTTTCATCCTTCTCTTTCAGTTTTACACTTAAGAATTTCCTTTTTCACTCTTTCAAATACAATTGACTATAAGCCGACATGTCGATATTTGTTGTTGCTTTTGGGTTCCAGGAATTTTTTTTAGTCATCATCAATTTTTATGAAGGTTCTGATTTTTTTTCTCCTTCTCCTCTTTTTAGTTGGAAAATTGATTTGATGTTTTTTTTTTTTTTGCTTGCGTCTTCGTCTTCTTCTTCTTTGTGGCATACAACATACAAGTGCGTCACATAAAGTATGTAATATCCGCCTACCCTCAAACCATCAATTGCTTCGAGAACCTAAAACCCTGTTTTTTTTTCTTCATTTCATGTGTATACACACACACACACACATACACTTTTATGAGATACGTGAAGTCGTTGAAGATTCCGCGTTAGAATAAAAAATCAAATAAATAAGAAAGAAAGAATCGCAAGAAATACGAAAATTATTTAATGTTGAATTTTGTTTTATTTGAAAGAGTTGAAGAGATGGACCCTTTAAGGATTTTCTCCTTCAAGTTGAAACAACCAGTCAATAACACTACGTTTTACCTCTTTTCACCTAAACGAAAAAAAAAAAAAAACAGAGAAAGAATAGAATATAAAATAAAAAGGATTTTGGCCTCAATCAACACAAATAAAATAAATATAAAAAAAATTGTAACAATCAAAATTATAAAACCCTCCTCAAATTTCTCATTCTCTATTCTCTCTCAGTCTCTCTTTTCACTGTTATTTTTTCATGTTCAATTTCCTGTTTTCATTTTGAGGGAAATATAAAAAAATAATAATGTGTGTGTGTGTGAGAGAGAGTGTATGTAAGGTGCCCCCAGTGTTTATAGGTGTGTATGTGTGTTTGCAAATTGTATATATGTGCAAAAGTAAAGTAAAATCACCGTTACATTGTATAACAAATTTTTTGTCATCCCTCTTCCTCCATTTAGTAACAAATTAATTCGTCTCTCCTTACTCTTTTACGTTAAAGAAAACTACACAAAATGAAAATACAAAAAAAAATAAAAAAAGAAAACGTCAATAGAACAGATCAATTTCCTTTTATTTACTTTATTTTTCTTTTTTCTTTATTTATTATTGTTTTTTTTTTTTTTTTACAAATGGCCACCTTTACTTTCTTCCTATTCCTCATCTTCTGTTTCTTTCACGAAGTATTCATGGTTCCAATATTCGTCGTCTTATTCTTTAACAATAACTTCAACCACATTTTATTATTGTTGTATTTGTTGTTATTATTGTAAATGTAAATGGAAGGTATTTTTTATGAAAAACTCAAAAGTCATTATTTTCTTCTCTTCTTCTTCTTCTTCGTTTTCTTATTTTCATTTTTTGTATTAATATTTTTTTTTCTATTAAACGAAAAAAAAAAAACAAAACGATTTATGATGGGGTGTTTGACGTCAGGGGGGGGACTTCAAATATATGTATTTTCTAGTTATTTATTTTGTTTCTATTGTTGTTGTTGTTGTTGTTCATACACATTTTTTTTTTCATTATCATTCATTATGGTGTGTTGTTGTTGTTGTTGTTTTCATATAGAATAATGGTTGTGAAGAAAGAAGCAAAAGAAAAAAAAAAATAAACACAAAAAAAAAAAAAGAATACATACAAGACAAACGGACGGACGTGTGATGTGTCTTCAAGGCCACAACAATTTAGCGATTTATTTATGTATTTATAAAAATATACACAAAAAAAAAACACAACAACAACAACAACAACAATAAAAAAGAAAAAAAGAAGAAGAAACAACAACAATAGCAGCAGTAAAATGAAACAAAACAAAAATTACATAAAAAACAATAAAATGTAATAAAAAAAAAAAAAACAACAACAACAACGAAACAAAAACAAAAATAAATACAAGAAATAATGAAAATAAAATTAAGATGAAAAAATGGCTAAAGATAGACTATAAAAAAGAAGAAGAAGAAGGAATGAAAGAAAGAAAAGAATAATAAAAAGAAAGAGAAGGAGAAGGAAGAAAATAAAGTGATTGTTCTCGTTATTCTATGAACGAAAAAAAAGACGATGACGTCATAAGATGTTAAATGTGTGTGTTTTTTTTTATTTTCCTCTCATTATGTACTTTTTGGGGTCAATTTTTTATTATTTTTCTTCAAAAAAAAAAAAAAATAAAAAAAAAATCTCCGGTTGGTCTTTTTTTTTTTCTTTCTTTATTTCTTACGTCTTCTTAAGCTTCTTTTAGTATTTAAGAAGTTTCTGTTTATCAGTTTTATGTACATACATTTTTTTTTTATTCTTAGGGTTTTTTGGTTATTAATTAGTGTTTATAACTACTTAATTAGTATAACTACACAATTCTTTGCCATTTCAATCCTTAACAAATTTATTATGTCCAACACCCAAACCCAGATTACAGTTATATGACCTTATTGATTAAAAATTCCAAAGGAATTCAGTAATTTATTCTAACCTAACCAAAACCTACATACATATGTATGAACATACTCTTGTATTGGTTTACCCAAAAATCCATTTTCTTTTTTTATGTTATTTTTACTTTATTTTACAACAACTAAAAATCTGAAAACAGACACTAGAAAAAAAAAAAAACGAAAACAAAAATATGAAGCAAAAAAAAAAAATTGAGAGAATAATGACATATCTACCTTTAAAAATGGTCGCCATTTTTATTTATGTCACGTGTCTTCTTAACAGAATATGACGCAATAGTCTTATATTGGTTTTAGTTTTGTTTTATTTTATTTCAGCTTTTCTTTTTTCTTTTTTTTTTTTTTTTTTTTAGTGTTCGTCTATCTGTTTCTCTCTACTTCTTATTTTGACAACTTCATTGGGTTTATTTGTTTCTTTTTTATATGATTTGGGATTTTAGATATTTCAGAAGAAAATGTTGTTATGATTGTTTTTTCCCTCTTTCGTAGAACAAAAGTAGCAAATATTCCTTAAAGTTTTTAAATTAAAGTTTTAGCGGATTTGTTTTTGTTTTTTTTTTTTTGTAAAATTGCATTAAAAACTGAAAGAGAAAGAAATCAAAAGAAAAACCGGTTGTTTAATCATCAGTTTTGTCATTAGTAAGTTTTCTTTTATAGTAATATTTATGTCTCTTTCTGTTTATTTAACATTTTATAAACAATTTTCTTTTTTATTTATTCATATTTTATTTTATATTTCTCTGGGATTTGGGAAACATACATACATACATACATACGGTATATACAACGGGATATTATTTTTTTTAAATATTTTGTTGTAAACAACAACATTCAATAAAAATATAATAATAATAATATGTTTTCCCTCTACCTCTACACTTCTTTCAAGCACAAACACCAACATTTTTTCTTAATCTCAAAGAACAAAAAAAAAAACGCAATAAAAAATAAAATAATAAAAGGAAAAAGTTGTAAGAAAAAAAAAACGTAAATATGGCAACATTGTAAACAAGTACCTCCATCGATTTAGTTTTTTTTTCTTCTCTTTTTCTCTTTTTTTTTTTTCTTTCTTTCTTTCTTTCTGTTTCAAAAGTTTATCCCCGTTATGATGGAGACTGTGTACATGTGTGTGTGTGTGTGTGTGTCTATATAATGTTATGTTTATGTGTTTGTGTGTGTGTGTGTGGGCTTGTTGTGTTTTTGTAGAAATAAAAAAGAAAAACAGGGATGGATGTGACATTCATGTTGTTTTTATATTTATTTATTTTTTGTTTTTTTTTTTTTTTTATGTTTTGTTTTTCTTTTTTTTTTTTAAAAACTGTCAAAAATATATTTAATGCGGCGGGAAGAAAACACACAGAAAATAAAAGGCAAAAATAATATTTTCATCAACTTTTTTTTTTTTTAAAAGAAAAAGAAATTTTCAATCTAATATTTTTTTTACAAAAAAAAAAAAAAGCGATGCGAAAAACGATAAAACATGTACATATGAAAATACATGCATACAAACACAATGTACATGTGTGTATAAATTTAAGAGCACCCATATAAAATTTCATGTTGTCTCTTTTTGTATTATAAAATGTTCATATCTCTTTTATTCTTCTCATTCTAATAGGCTTTCAGCATCGATGAATTCGAATGCAAACACACGCACACACACCACGCACACACACACACATACAACAGTCACACAATTCCATATTATGAAAGTTTTTTCTTTATTTTTCTTTTTCATCCTTTTCCGTTCTCTTATTTTTTCTTATTTTTACCATTAACATTTTTGTGATGAACAAGATGAGCAGGCAGGCACACATACAGAAATACAGAACTGCTGATCTTCTCTTTTTCTTTCAAATGAATTTTTTTTTTTTTTTGTTAAAATTTAATTAGTTTTGATGAAAATTTTTTTGTTGAAAAAAAAAAAAAAAAGGAAAATTTTATAAAAATTACGAGAAGAAATTGTCACAAATATCATTTATAATTCTTTTTCAAACGAATTATCTCCAGAAGCATATAATGTAAAATATCATCAATTGGAAACTTACGAGGGGTGAGGTGGTGCCTTCAAATATTAATAGTTCAAAAGAACTTTGTACCATCGACATGGAATCATTGAATTCTGGTGTAACTCATTAAAGTTCCAATTAAATGAACATAAGATTCACAAATGTAAAATATGAATATTTTGTTCAGTAATTGAATTAACGGTGCCGAAATTATTTAATCGCTTGTAACAATTTTATTTGATTCTGATACAAAAAAAAAAAAACAATTGTATATTTTTTTTTTTTTTTGTATCCATTTTTTATTCAAAATTTAAACTTAATGCACAGATTGAAAGTTAACTTTTACATGTTCCACTAGAATATAGTTTGATGTAATATTTAAACAATTTTTGTAGGCTTTTTTACAAAAACAAAAATTATATAGAGAGAGAGAAAAAAAAACAACAATTTTTTTTTTCATTTACAATTCAATCCTACGGCGCCAAAAAAAGTATTTCTTTGTTTTTATGAGAAAAAAAAAACAACAACAACAACAAGAAAAAAAGAAAAAGTTAAAAAGTTCAAGATGAAAATTAAAAACTTTTTTTTTTTTTTTTTTATTTGAGTTACCCGTGACAACAACAACAACAACTAATGTGCACAAATTAAAGATGATGGCTTATAATAAAAGAAAACCTAAAAAGAAAAAAGAAAAAGGGGAAAAAACAATTTTCTAAATTGAATAAATTATAATCATGTTCGTGTGACGTCATTATAATTGAAACACAATTGAAAATGTTGTTCCTTTTTATTTACAGGTTCTTCATTCTGTTGAATACAAAAACTGGTAAGAGAAAATAAAAATAAACAGGATTGTCCAGATAAATGAATAAAAAAAACAAGAAAATCATGTTAAATGATCCAGTCCAATTTATCCATAAGTTAGAAAACATGTTCCATAAATAATTTTATAAAAGTTTTTCTTTTTCTTTTTCTTGCAATCAAAATTTCAAGTCCTCCAATTTAATTCCTATATACACAATTATTACTTACAGAAGGGAAATTGCTGAATTATCTGACTTTGTAAATAAAACAAAATAAGAAATTCTTGATTTTCATTAAAAATTCATAAAAAAATAAATATGAATTGATTTTTTATTGAATGGTTGATGTTTTTTTTTTTTACATTTTATTTCTAAACATCGCATAAATCTCCAAAACTCAATTTATTGTTACATTGAACGATATATTATAATATATTTTTTATTGTTGCCATCAGTGAAAAATTACAACAACAACAACAACAACAACAACAACAACAACAACAACAACAAAAAGTATTAAAAAAAGAATAGAATGAAGAAAATTACTTCTTTTTTTCTATCACCATCTCACTCACACACACACACACACTCATTTCTATAATAATTCAAGTTAAACTCATTAGCTTTGTCATTTTTTTTTTTTTTTGGTTTGAATTCTATTTTCAGTTTATTTACAAACACTTACAAAAAAAAAAATTATGGTCATTTAATATTGTTGGTGTGTGTGTGTGTGTGTGTTGTTATTATTGTTTTTGTTATTATTTTTGTTTGGCCGGTCGATTTATTTTCTTTCGTCTTCTATACTCACTCCATTTACTCTATTGCTATCTCTATTTTTTATTTTTTTTATTTTCAAATTCTTCTTTCTATATTCATCACTTTTTCGCATCTTAAAAACAGTAATTGGAGGAAAATTATTAAAAAATATTTTATAATAAATAATGAAATTTATTTGTAACAATATTATAAACAGCAGTACATACATACATACGTATGGGATAAAAATAGGGTTAAAAGAAACGAAAAAATATTGTATAAAAATACAATTTTTAAAAAATAAGGAAAAAAAAAACAAAAGATAAAAAAAGAACAAAAGAGAAAAAATATAAAAAAAAAAAACAAAAACTGGATAGAAACGATTTTCCATTTCCATACATTTTTTTTCTTCTTCTTTCTTTAATTTTTTTTTTTTTGTACGCAACAAAAACACACAAACACATATGAAATCTAAAGCATTTAGCAAGATAGAATATATAAACATAAAGTATTATTATGCATGTGTGTATAAAGAAGAGGATTTATTTCTATACATTCTATCTTCTTTTTTTTTTTTTTTCGCACTGTTGTCGTCATCGTCTCACACAGTGATGCCAAATTTCTTTATAATAATAAATACATATTTTTACAGTGTTGCCATCATTGAATTTTATACAATATATATTATATTTTCTGAGTCATTTTCAATTTAATAAATAAGTGAGAACGAGACAGAAATTTAGAATTTTATGTAAAAACTATATATGTATGTGTGTGCCTCACCATGCTTTTTATATAGTAAGAACAAAATACAAGCAAGAGGAGTAAAAAAAAAACATATTAATGGCGAAAATACACATCACATCGAATAGAAGAATTTTCTAATGCAAAAACAAAAAAAAAAAAACAAACAGCAGCAGCCTCTATTCACCATTTCTGCTAGTGTTTGTGTTCGTGTTAAGTTTTTCGCACACATACCACACACATTAATACATACTTTTTATTCTCTAACCAAACGTTACTCATGTATAAATTTGTAAATTGAGAAATATGTATTTCTATATAATTTTGCTTCATAAAAAACAAAAAAAAAACTCAAGGAAAAGGTCACTTACAAAATACACATTATTATTAATTTATATTAATAATTATTTATAAAACATGAAAATTTAGTGTAAATACATAATGCATTTACTAACATCGATACATATAATTAGCATAAAAAAATGTAAGATGCTACATACTACATACAAAATGTAATAAGAAAGAAAAAATTGTAGTAACGTAGTAATGTAGTAACTAACTTAATAAATAGTAAATTTTATTTCATAAATTCTTATAGTTCGAGTCTCGGTTGTGGCATAGAAGGGTTTTTCAGTCAATCAATTTTTCCTTAATAAACTTTAATTTAAATTGAAAAATTTTAAGGAACAAGTAAATGTAAAATTAATTTACAAAGTTTTGACTTTTTTTTACAAACTTATACGTATCAATTGTAGATTTAGTAATACACTTAAACCTGTCTAATAGAACCATCGATTTTTTTTTTACCAAATCTGGGTTTTCACACAACACAAAAGAGTTCCAAATAAACAGGTTCAATGTAAAATACAACTTTTTAATAGAAACAAAACCTGATTTTAGGTGTGCGGAGGTGGACGATATTTTACATAACAAAATATTAATGCCATAAAGTCTAATAATTTATATTAATGCTGATGCTGCTTCATATAAAACGAATGACAATTTAACAATGAAAATTCCTTTTATATAATTTTGTTTATTTAAAAGGAGACGAATTGTGAATTGTGAAAATGTAATTTTATTAGAAATTTACAGATTAATGCACTTTTCAATGTTGAAGTTTTCTAAAATTAATGTTTGAAAATAGAGAATTGAAAAATTGTTCCATTTAAATTTAACTTTGAAAATTTTAAATTTACGTTGAAATTATGAATTTTGATAAAATTTTGAATTTTCCTTAAAAAAGGACAAAGAATGTTGTATCAAGACAATAAATTGAACTTGAGATCTAAATTTTCTGATATCACATTAATTAATACGTAATTAAGATGACATGATTAAAAGTCCGTCGGTGAATCAGTTCCAGTGTACGAGAAAAAAACAACAATAAAGTTGTTTATAGGAATAACATCAACATGAGATGTGGAAGACAAATATAAATACTTTTTTTTACTATTATTCTTCACTTAACCGTAAAAGTAAAGTTTTAAAGTTGATATAAAGTTCATATAAGTTGGGTACCTACTTTCACTATAATTTTCTATAATTTCTAACTTTTCTTTAAATCCCATTATTACCATACACTATTTTTTTTTAACCCCCTTAACCTTTTTTTTTTTTAGTACAAAAAATACTCAAAATGCATAATTATGTAAAAAAGCAAAAAAAAAGAATTGAGAAAAGTTAAAGAAAAAGAAGAAGAAAAAAAAAACTACATAAAAGTCTACTAGAGATTTATATCATTAATTTAATGTACAACAACAACTACAGCAATAACAATAAAAAACCAAAATATACAATTTTTTTTACTTCGTTTTCTTTTTTCATTCTTTCTTTTTTTTTTTTGTAAATTTGACGAAACAAAAAATATGAAAAAGAAGAAGAAGAAAGAATAATAATAATAATAATAACAACAACAGCCACAAAGACGATGATGATGGGCATTATTATTATTAAAATATATATCTATATAAACAACAACAACAAAAACGAAATATGACCTCTACTTGAATAACAACCCAGACAACATGAGTAGTATTATTATTTTGTCTTTGTGTTGGTGAGTTTTTTTTTATTTTTCTGTACAAAAAAAAATTCGAATGAAAAAAAAAATTAAATAAATATAAATGCGTATAAATGAATTTATTTTGTGTGTGTGTGTGCGTGCATGTGTGCGTAGTTACACAACACACACAAAGGCAAATACATAAATTATTTGTTTTTTTTTTTTTTTGTTATAAAAATGAACGCAGCAAAATAACAACAAACAACAATACAACAAAAATAAAAACAAAGAAAAAGATGGAAAAAAAATCCCAATAATTTTAAACAACAAAAAAAATGAAAAAAAAAAAAAAATAAAAACAACAACACTCGACTGGAATATTTAAAATATATAAATTCATCAATCAAATCAATTGAATCGATAAGCATAAAAAAAATTATTTTTTTTTTTATATAAATTCTCCACTTCCTTTACTCTTTTAACATTTTATTATTCTTCTTTCTTCAATAATCTCATCAATTTACTAAGAATATTTTTGCATTTTAAATTCAGAAAGAAAAGAAATAAAAAAAAAAAAATACAATAATCAAAATCCGCCCTCAACTCCGATTTGAATAAATTCTATTTATTGTAATGCAGTTTTTTTTTTTTTTTTAGTTTAAAGAAGATGAAGAAGAAGAAGAAGAAGAAGAATAAAATTAAGAGATCAAAATCATTCAATGCAGACATTTATTTTCTTTATAATATAAAAACAGAAATGTTGTGTATTTATTTTTATAGCAAAAAAATTAAGCGTCACACACACACACACACACACATAAACAAATGAGAGGGTTAAATAAATAAATACAAGAGAAAAGAACAAACTTGGTACTTCTAATAAAATTTTAGTAAAGACGCCGTCTTTTTTCGGAGTTCGAATTGTTCATGTGTTTTTTTTTTAACCTTTATTTTTTTGTTCACTTTAATCTGTGAATCAACCTTTAATTTTCATTGTATTTTCTCCCTGAAAATATTTTGTTGCCAACTAAAAAAAAAAAAAAAAATGGAAATTGAAAGATAAAAAGTTAAAAATTAACAATAAGAATAAAAGAGACAAAACTATATTTTGGAACAAAAATAAATTACGCAGAAAAATCACGGATATATTCACACGCACACACACATACGGTACGCACACAAACATAAATATGTTTTATGCCTGAAAATTGTAATCTCATTGTAATTTTATACACCTATGATTGCATTGGACTTGCGCACATTGTTTGTTGTTACGCGCATTGGTTTTCTCTAAATTTAAGGGCGGGTCTAACAGTTTTCTACTTTACCGATACATTTTAATATAAAGGGGTGGATTGTGTTTTCTATATTAATTTATAAATGTTTTTGGAAAAATTAGAATTTTTGAACACGTGTTTGGTCTGGTTTTCTTATTAAAAACCGCAGACTTAAAAATGGTCTTATGATCTAATTTACTCAAATTTTGTTTGGTCGAAATTTCCATCTTCATTCTAAAAATTAAAGTGAAACCATTTTCAGACGAAATTGGAATTAAGTAAAAATAAAGATCTAAGATCAAGATTTTTTGTTGTATTTGTATTTTATTCAATATGTTGTGTTGTGAATTTTATCTTTTTTTTTTATTATTATATAAAAAAACTTTGTTATTGTTATATTTAGTAGGTCATCAAAAAAAAATTATCAATCTGATAATCAAAAAAAAAATAAACAAAAACAATTTCAAATTTACCTACAAATTGTTTTTAAATGAGAAAAGAATGTTGTTTGTGGACGAAGGGGGGGTTGGGGGTAAAGGAATGTAATTTAGTTCGTTTCAGTTAGTTTTCCACTTTTACAGTATTTGCACTATTTAATAATAATGCAGGTAGGTTAAGAACAATCATATATTTTTTTTAGCTCCTAAACGTCGTGTCTCATCTAAACTAAACGCCACACAGATAAAAATATTTTTATACCCGAAAATAATCGCATTGTTGTAATTTTCACACACAACAAATTTCTACAAATCCATTTACCAACACATAAATATTTGTTTATATACATTTATATATGGATACGACGTTGAGTAAATAGGAGGTATTTTATTATGTACATAACAGTGTATATAAAGAAATGAAGAAAAATAAAAATAAATAAATAAAATAAAAATGTCGGTTGTGTTTTCTTTTATATATAAATTTTTTTTTTTGGTCGCCACACAAAACATTTATATTTCTTTCTCTGTTTCACTCTTTTTTTTAGGTTACTCTCGTACAATTTACATTTTATATATAAATATAGCTGAATGTATGTAGAAGCTTTATATACAAACGTGTATGTGTGTGATGTAAATAGCGAACACACAGGCATATTATCAAAAAAAAAAATACTGAAAACAAAAAAAAAAGAACAGATATTGTTGTTGTTCCATTTTGACCTTCATGTGAATTCAAACAGCCACACACACATACAACACAATAAAAAAAAATTATATTTTTTACGAGTGTTCGTATTTTTTTTCCTTGTTTTTTTTTCCTTGTTTTTTTTTCCTGCTGTTGCGTTTGTGTGCGAGCCATGTTGTTTATTATGTCTCGTACTCTTCTTCTTCATCTTATTCTTCTCTTTCTTCTCTTATTTTTTTTTTCTTCTTCTTTTTCATTTATTATTTTTCATTATTTTTGGTGAATTTTTTTTTCTCATATTTCTTGTTTTATTTTGTTGTTGTTGTTGTTGTTGTTGTTTTTAAAAAGTTTGACAGATTATCACATAAAAAAAAAAGAAAAAAATTGAAGTAAGAAAAAAAACACACACAACAACAACAACACACATTGGAATGAGAGAAAGAATGATTCCTATATATTTGCATGAACTTGTTTCTATTCTATAAAATGGGAGAAGTATAGAAAAGGAAAGATAGACATGAAAGACAGAAAGGGAGATATCTGAAATATATGGTATGGAAATTTAAGATCTTTAAGATTAAATTTTCCAGGAAAATATTATTTTTACTTTTGTTGCCAAGAAAAAATATGAAACGCGAGATTATCCCTTCGTTTTGTTTTGTTTTGTTTTTTTTTTCCATTTTCTTCTTTAAATACAAAAAAAAAAAAACAATAATAAAGAGAAAGAATATTTTTCAGTACCCCGGGAATTTTTGTTTATTTTGGAATAAAATGTATATGAAAATCACCAACAAACACAACAACACATTAAAAATAAAAAATAAAAAAATTAAAAATAAAAAGAAGAAATTGAATGAAAATGAAAACGTGTCTTTAAAAACATATTGAAAATTTATACTAAAGTTTAAGGCAAGTAAGAAAAATTAGAAACAAAAGAAAAATCTATAAAATAGAGTCAGTCAGACTTAAAAAAAAAAAAAGTCTTTGATGCGACGAAAACTTTACAATAAAATGACAAAACAGAATTTTGTTTTATTTTTGACTTTTTCCAAAGAAAGACAAAAAAAAAAAAAGAAGTACGATTGATAAAAGTTAAATGGAAATGTTTTGTGCAAATAAAATGTGGGGGAAAAACAGTTTAGTAGGTTTTCTGCTGATTCAAAATTCTAATAAGATTAAAAATAACAAGAAAACGGGGTAAAAAAATAAATAAAAACAGAATAGAGACGACAAGATGACGACACAATGACGACGACGACGACACAGTGAAAAGAAGAAATAAAATAATAATATTTTGAATGCGGATTTTTTTTTTTTTTTGATTAATAAAAATATTAAAAGAATAAAAAGAAGAAAATAAGAGAAAATTTGATTTTTATTCATGAATTTTCATATATGAATTTTCCATTGATTAGATTTTACCCCTTCATTTAATGATCCATAAACAATCAATGATGAAAATCTATACAACACACACACACATACAAATCTTGCCTGACTCATTTTTCGGCATCATATGAAAATTTGAAAATCTGAAAATTTACGTAAATATCTTTTTTATTTTGTTCTTGAAAATGAAAAGAAAAATATTTTGTCATTATTAATTTTGTAAGAAATTCGAGTTGATCAAAATTGAATTGAAATGAACTTTTGGCCATGAAATGAAATTAAGTTGACATAAAACTTTCTTCTCTCTCTACATTTGATCAATTCAAAATTAATTTTTTATTTTGAAACAAAAAAATATAACCCTTAATCCAATTGTATATTTGTATCATGCACCTTAACATTTACCAAACCAAATAATAATTAAAATTTATTTAATTCATCTTCAAATTATAATAACAAATAAACTTAAATATTTTTTCTTTAAAATAAAGAAGAAGAAGAAGAAGAAGAAGAAAAAAAAATCGAAAATGGAAAAATCTAAATTTATTAAAGAAAATCGAAAAACAGAAGAAAAAGGTATAAGAAATTTTCTTAGAAATCAAACTTTAATATTATTATTGATGCTGTCGCGTGAGAAACGTATAAAAAGTAAAAGTAAAAGGGTTTGGGTGAAATAAAAAGGGGAGATAAATTTTATATATCATTTTGTACGTGCCTGTTTTTGTATATGTATGTGTGTGTGTGTGTGAGTTTATGTGGGAGTTTGGTTTTTCGGATAAAATTAAGAAGGATGGAAACAGAAAAAATTTATGATGGTTTTTGTGCGGGAGATCAATCGTAAAGATAAATTTATCGATATTTCAACACACACACATATAGACAAAACTTAACACGCAAATACAAGTAGCGGGCATTCGCAAAAAGTTTGAATAAATACAAAACTGACGTCATCAATTATTTTAGTTCAAATTGCTGCAAAAAAAAAAAATAATATGTACAAAAAACACGAATTTCAGTGTTTTCGGGTTGTCAGGTTGTTGTCGGCACAGCAGTCTCTCTCTCATCGATCGTCAAAAACCAATTAAAATCTCATTAAAAAAAAAAGCAGAAAAAATGCATTTAATAAAAAATGGAAAAATTGCTCATCATTAAAAAAAATTTACGAAAATCACTCTTTTTTTTTTGTTTGCTATTTAGTCGGCCATTTTGTAATTAAAGTTCTCCAACAATGAAAATGAATTACATGTACGGACGACATTAATGTTTTAATGTTGTTGTCGTTGTGTCAGTTCAAAAAAAACACGTGCATTATATATTCTATATCTCTCTCTTTCTCTCACTCTTAATAATTCAATCAAATTTTTATCATTACAATCTTTTTCGGTACTGTCAAAAAAAATATTAAAACGTCATTCTTTTTTGGAGAATTTAATCCAACCAAAAATTTGATAACGTTGCATTATTTTGTTTTGTCGTTAGTCTGTTGTTGTTTTTGTTATTATTTTTGCCTCTTTCGTTTCGTATTCCTGTTATTGCTTTTTTTTTATTGGCTGCGATATTTTATACATAGCCATACAAAATGACAACAGAAAAAACAACAACGTTGCCAGGTGTAATTTTTATGTTTTCTGTTCATCTTTTTTTCTTTTTTTTTTTGGAATATAGAACGAAAGAGGTTCAATGTAATTTATAGGAATTAACTTTTATACCCTTTTTATGTTATTTTTCTGTTTTGCTTTGTATTATTAGAGTAAACAGCTGATATTATATCTATGTATGTGTACTATTTTAAATAAGGGAGAGTAGGGTAGAATAGAGAGAAATGTACAAACATAAAGAATATTTAATATCCTTATGTTTTGAATGCGTGTGTGTGTGTGTATGAAGATCCGTTGATGCCAAAATGCTTCTAAAATTTGAACCATAATATCAGAATAAAAAGAAAAAGAAAACAAATCCAGTCACCCCCTCACAACATATATATGTACATTTTATATTGATTCTCATTTTCCCAACAGAAAAAAAAAAAATAGCCATTATATTTTAGCACTATAAAAATCTTTTTTATAGCAATAAAAATCTTCCAAATTGAAGGAAAATATAATTTATATATTATGGCCATTTCCCTCCCACAAACACACTCACACTTTTCCTAACAAATTCTATATTATCTTTTGTTATTTAGTAGAGCAGAATTTCCATTTTTATTTTTTTTTATTATAAATAAATTTTCTTTCTTTTACATGTTTTGGTGAAGTCCATTTTGCCGACGGTCAATAATTTTTTGTTCGTTTTTTTTTAAATGTTTCTGAAATTTATTCTGCAAAAATAGAAAATTTTGATAAAAGAGGAATTTTCCTAAAATGTTTTTTTTTTGTGAAAATTTTTCGAAATTCTTCTGAAAATAAATTTTTATCTATAAGAAATTTAAAAAAAAAAAAGAAAGCTAATCGAGATGATGTGAATGGTCAAATTGAGAAAAGTTTAAAATTTTCAACTTATAAAAAAAAATTCTTCTCCAATAAATTAGAATATTTCTTTGATTTAAATTAAAAAATTTCTTCATAAATTTTGTTGATCAATCATCCATTCATTTTATGACCCCATCAAACCTTCAATATGGTCATCAAGAAAAATGATTGAATATTCATTGGTGAACGAAAAAAAAAAAAAAAACGACATCGTAATTTTTTGATTCATAATTTTATAAAATCAATAATTTTTATTAATAAAATTTCAAGGACTTAGTTGAAAAATTTTAGCTCATCATCAACACATTAAAATATTTTATTGTTTTTATATGAATAAATTGAAAATTGAAAAAATTATTCTAACTAATTGTAATATGACAATGTGGATTAATTATTGGAAAGGACTCGGTCAATATGATCGATGATGTCATTATAAAACTATCTGTCAGAGGACCATCCAAATGCAAACGGATTCTTGCAAATTGTTACAAATTTCACAATGTGTTCACAATATAAATCATAATGTATTATAAGAATACAATATAATTCTGTAATAGACGACACACACACACACACTCACACACATGAACACCTAAATCAACTAATTAAATATAAGATTTTAATTATAGAAAGTTATAATTGCATAAATAAACAGAAAAAAGTAAAAGAACAAAATATTAATGGTTAAAATCATTATTCTAATTAATTAATTAATAAATAAATAAATAAATAAGTATACATAAGAAAATGATTATTTTAATATTATTTGTTTTATTATGTGTTGTTATTGTTGTTGTTGTTGTTGCTCTAATAGATTATAGTCCAATGAACTGCCGTCATCATTATTAATAGTAATAATGTCGATAGGTCGCGTGCAATTTCTTTAATGTACACTCTATTCTCTCTCTCTCTCTCGCTATATGTATATAGTATAAACTAATATATAATATACATGAGTATATAATAAGAAAATATGTTACTATGTATTGAATCAATGTTATATGTTCATATTTAACTTTTCTTTTATTATTATTATTAACGTTTTGCGTTTAATTGCAGTTGTTTTCTTCTATTCTTCTGCTGATTCTTCTTTAATTCAAATTTAAAGACTCTTGTAATTTTAGAACAAAGTTATTTTCCTACTTTACTTTTTTTTTTATTGTTGTATTTAATTTTCAATGAATATATGTGTATGCCGTGGGTATATGTGTGTCGAATCGGGTTGATCTCATTTAAATTTTTTGTTTTGAAATTCTATTTTAAAAATAATTATCGTTCTTTTTTTTCTGTTTCTTCTTCTTTAAAATATACAGGAAATTAAGTTAAAGTCAAAATTATTACATTGCATTTTTTTTTTGTCAAATCTTTGGTTTACATTTTTTTTTTTTTTTAAGATTTCTATTTTTATTTTTTTCTCTATATCCAAATGAAGAAAAACAAACAAAAGACAAGATCTAACATATTAGAAAAAAACCAAATCAAACCATGACCTTCATTTTAATTGTTAAATTATTCCTTCACTTTCCTATATTTCTTCCTCTAATGAAATAAAGAACTAAAACAAAAACAAAAACAAAAAACCTTCTTCACCTTTTTATATTCGATTCGATTCTTCTCCTAAAAATAACAAAACTTTATTTTCTATTTATCTCTCTTTCTATCCAATTCAACCTTTTTAATCCAATATTAACACAACAACAACAACACTACATACTACTTTTTCTTCTTCTTTTACTCTTCTTGTCTTTTTCCGTGTCAAAATCCGACGGCCATTTTAACACAAACCTGACAAACTTGAAAGACACAACTTTTCTTCGTTGATTATATAAAAAAAAAAAAAATTTATAAATTGTTATTTTAAATAATTTTTTATGATTAATTAAGAAGCAAAAAATGAGGATATTATTTATACTATATTTTTGGATCTGTAAGGCGTTCTGTTTTTTCACATAATAATAAGTAAATACTGAATAATATTTCGCTCTATTTTTTATATGACAAAAGAATTTAGTTCTACTCTTTTTCACATTTCTAAATAAATAAAATTGACTATTAAAGTCAATACATTTTTTTCCCGCTTACATATTTTTTTTCTTCTTCTTTCTTTTTTTTTTTGCAATCACATCACACGTCAAGCAAGTCAAGTGCAAGTCGTCAACTTCAAATCAAGTTTTTTTTCTCTTACAAAAAAAAAACGACGGCCATTTTGAATTTTGTATAATTTTTTGTTAACTTTCCGACTTTTTCTATTTTTAGATTATATAGAATTATTATTATGATTATGAATTAAGCTTTCTGATCAGTAAATCTATCATTCCTAATTATCGTCTGAAAAAAAAACAAAATGTTTTTACGATCTACGTTTTTTTTTTTGCTTTCTATCAAATTCTAAATTAGTAATAAAGTATGGTTATTATTTTCGTTTCATTCTTATTTATTTTTTTTTTTTTGTGTGTTTAGAATTAAAATGAAATTCTTCTTTCTTCTTGAGTGTCAAGAGTTTGACTTCTTTTGACCCCTACAATTAAGAAGAAAAGAATGAAAAAAAAAAAAATGTAATGTTGCCATATGTCAATTTCCTGTTCCAATTTATATTATTTTCTCTCTTTACATCATCATTTGTTTTCATTTTTCTGTTTATCAATAGAGAAAAAAAATTATTTGCGAATAATTTTCTTTTATGTTTTTCAATTAAAAAAAAAAAAAAGAGATAAGAAAACAACAAATTGAAGAAAAATTAAAATGAATTTAATTTATTGATCGCCACAATGAAAAAAAAAAAAAAAAAAAAACAAAATAAATAAAAGGAAAAAAATTCACAGTGCATTGCGGCCTCTTTTTTTATACACATCCACACATTTATATAATATGAATGTACAATTTTATAAAAAAAAACGCAACGCACACAGGCAAGAAAACAAAAGTATATTAAGAATACACGCACAAACATTCTTCACACATAGAAACTGAATTTTATCCAGAGACTACATATAACAGATTGTTAGTAAAGTATATAAAGAGAGAATAACAGAGTGAAAGAGACAGACTGAACTTAAATTACTTTGATAGTAAATGGCAGAAAAAAAAGAGTAGTATATAAAATGAATTATATTCTCTTGTATATAACGAGATGTTAGAAAAGGACAAAAATATAAGGAAAAAAAAAACAAGAACGAGATAAGGAAAGAAAGAAAAAGAAAGATGGGACTTTTTTAAAGTATAATAAAAATAAATCGATTACGTTAAAAATAAGAAGAAAAAAAAAATGTGTATGGAGATTTTTCAACTGGAATTGATTTTATTTTAGATTTTTTTTTTTTAAAGAAATTTTTTACAAAAAAAAAATAAGAATCAAACAAAAAACAAAAACAAGAGAAAAAAATGTTAATCTAAAATTATCTAAGTTAGTTGTTTAATTTACACAAGTTTAATAAGTTTACGTCTTGAAACAATATTGTCAATTGTCAGTTGTTCTAAATCTTTTTTCTTGGTACTTATAAAATAATTTTGTATTATTATTTGATATTTTACTGTTATAATTCCAGTTGTTTTTGTATAATTTCCATAACGATTAAGTTTCTCAATATTTTCTATTTTTTGAAATTTTTCATTTCCATTAAATTCAATTGAATTAAACATAAAACGTCCACCAAATAATAATCGTTGAATTTTATCATAAAAATAATTATTTTTATTAATTACTCTGTAGCAGGATAATGTTTTATGTACGATTCCAGTAAATATTGGAATAATTAAATAGCATCGGCTGTAAGAGAAAAGTAAAAAAAAAATTACACATTTTTTAGAAGAGAATAATTAAATTTTTTTTAAATATCCTACCCTTCAGTTCGTTCTCTACCCCAACTGTCAATTGAAACAATTTCATAAAATATTTTTATTGTATCAAAATTTTGTTCATTTAATACATTTTCCGATACATTTAATAATAAATCATGACAATGTCCATAATTCCAAATTTTATGAAAATTTTTTACTAATGATTGTGTTGATCCTTCTAATTCACCATTAATTAAATTATAACCATTTGGTATTTGTAGATTGTACTTAATATGACAATTATTATATTCAAAATTTTTTCCAGTTAATATTTCCAATAATATTTGTATATTTGATGAATTTATTGTTTGTGGTAAATCAAAATTATTTACATCATTTTTTCTTATTGATGATAATTCTGTTATTTGCTAAAAAAAAAAAGAAAATAATTTTTAATTAAAAAAAAATTTATTAGTAAAAAATATGAAAATTCTTACTAAAGAAAAGATTGAAAGAATTAAAATTAAGATTTATAGAATTGAATTTAGATCAATTTACATTAATAATTAACAAAAATGTTTTGAACAAAATAACAATTGTAAATTGTAAATAACAATTGTAATTAATTGATTGAAAATATTATTTTACTAAAATGGTAACAAAAGTCAGAGTAAATTGTAAATTATTAAAAAAATTATATTTTAAATTGTTTCGACTTTATTTTTTTTTTTGTTTTTGTTTTTAAAAGAAAAAGAAACAAATACAACGAAAAAAAATAAATAACAAATGTTTTTATTTAATTATTAATAAATTACAACAATCAAAGATTGATTGACATTTTCAACCGATAGTCGAATTAAATTCTATAAAAGGAAAACTTTTTATTTATTGAAAAATAAAAAAAAACTTGATCTGAAATTTCTTGGTACAAATCTACAGAAGGTATTTTTTTGTTCTCACAGAAAACTTTACTAGATAATTGCATCCAATTCTTATACAACTAAACTTTTTACTTGAACTACGGAAATAATAATTATGAAGATCCATTCGTATTTTTCAATGAAAATGAAGATGTTTGGAAATCAATGAAAACTTTTTAAAATAAATTATTAATATTTTGGAAATAAATGTTCTTTCAGGCGTTTTATTCTAATTGATAGAAATTTTAGAGGAAGGTTTTTCTAAATGGTAGTTATTTTAATTTTGCCAACACAATTATTTTTTACAAAATGTTTAATACAATTTTAATAATTAAATGAAAGTAATTGAAAATTTAGTATTGCATTCAATTTATGTTATATTTATTAATTAATTTATGGAAGTAAAAATTTCTTAATGAAAATTAATCAACAAAAATCATATACAGTTAATTATTAATATCAACAATTAATTAATGCAATCATCTTTGGCTTTTATAAAAAAAAAAAACAAAAACTGTTTGAAAATAACACAACATAATGTAACCAAAAGTTTAGTTTAGTTTTGATCTACATTTATATTTTATCTAAAATAAATTAAAATTATATTTATAGTTTAGATTTATCAACCAGAATATTTCCAATACAAATAAATTAAAATATTCTATTCTAAATTTGGTTTTAAATCTAACATTATCTAGAAAATAAATTTTATACGATCTGCATCTTATATTTTATTTACCTTTATTTAATTCTATATTTATTTGTTTCAAAGAGAAAGTAATCTAAGGAGAAGTGATGTGTTGAAAAAAATTTAAGAATTATAACGGAACATGTTTAAACGCGTAAACATCCCAGATAAAAATTCCTACAACAATCTAAATTGATACAGATAACAAAAAAAAAAATCCTTTATAACGATTCTCGATTATCTCGTTTCTTATTTGCATTTAGTGTGATAAAATCAGTTTAATGTAATTTTATATCAATCTGATGATCAAAAATAATTAAATCAAGTTTCAATTATTGATAAAATTTGATTAATTTTTTTTTATAAACAAAATTTAAAAATCTCAATATTTTTATTTCTTTCCTTTTTAGTCCTTATATATTATTTAGTCTTTGTTTATGTTTTATTTATATCTATAAATAAAATAAAATTTTTATATAAATCTACCTGTGACATTATTTTAATATCCTTTATCTGCCAATTATTATTATCAACATATGATAAATTTTTAATACCAGAATAATGGTACATATGTCTACTATCAAAAATTACTTCAAAAAAATATGGATTTATATCAATTTGATTAAAATCAGGATATATTATAAAAGTACCATCTGTTTTTCTCCATTTTATAATAAATAATATAACTTCTGTTGGTTCAAGATCAGCCATTATAAAATATGTATCAAAATTTGATATATCTTTGTAACGTTTTGCCATTAAACTGGAATCAATTTCTTCGGTAATTATTTTGTTTTTCCCCTTTAATTTTAATGGTAATTCATCATTAAATTCATCATCAATTATTGTTTCTACACGTTCTTTAAGTACATTTTTATTATAATATTTTTCAATAATAACATCTTCATTTGGTTCATAATTATCATCCATAACATATGTAAAAATTTTATTTTGTTGATTTTCTGTTGTTGCCAGAATTATTTCATGATACTTTTTTTGTACATCATTTTTACAATTTTCTAGAAGACTATAATAATTAATTTCAAATTTACTAAAACGTTTTTCTTGCCATTTTAGTTCAATTGTTTCTATATCATCTTGTACATCTTGTACTTTTAATGTTTCAACTGTATTAAAATCAAAATTTGGTATTTTTATTAATGAATAAAGTTTTTTTAATGTAACATTTATTTTAAAATTTTCAATTGAATCTGATGATTTATAAATTCCGGAACATTTTAACATTTTGGTTTAATATTTTATGAACACGAATTGTTTATAACTTTATTAAATAAATTCACTTACATAAAAAAAAACATTGTTTGTTAATTATTTGTTTCTATGGTAAACAAAACATCAAATTGAAATAACAATCCGCTTGGTTATAGGGTTTAATAAAAGTGTGTGTCTTGGCTTAAATATATCCGAATACATTTTATGCGTGCACATGGCGAATTGTACATTTTTCGAAGACAGTCGGTTGTAGGGAAGTCAATTTAGCCGAGACTCTTTCATCGTAAAAAAATATAAAATTAATTTTTATCTTTTATTTCTATTTTTCTAAATAATAATTTTAAATATATATTTTTACTACATGTGTAATTTAAAATGTCCCATTAACGCTACAAAAAAGTTACAAAAACAAGTCAGAATAGCATGTGTGAAAAAAAAAATTATTTCTTTCTTATCTCTGACTCGCTCTGACTCATTTTTATATAAATAAAAGTTTTCTCTTCTCTCTCTTTTATTTTTTTGTCATTTTTTCTAAAATAAAAAAAAATTGAAATCGAACAATTTACTGTTTTTCTTTCAGTATTCAGTTTATTTGCATTTGTGGTTGAGTGAACAAGTGGCAACAACAATAATATTGTTTCTTCTTCACAAAAATTATTTTCAAAACTCTTTTTTTTTATTTGTTTGTCATTTTCTATTATTTATAATTTTCAATACATTTTTTTTATTTAATTAAAGTGAATTTTAATCGTAAAAAAGAGAGAAGTTCAGTGATAAAATTCAACCCCCTTTTTTGTCTTTGGCCTACACAAAATTGTCCTTGACCTTTCTGTGAATTTTCTTTATTTTTTGTTTTTGTTATTAAATTGTTGTACAATTCCAAGAATAGTTTTAAAAATTCTAATGTGTGTGTGCTTGTTGAATAAATAAATAAATAATTAGATATTGAATATTGTGAAAAGAATTTTTTTTAAAGTTGATAACAGAATACAATTTTTTTTGTATTTGAATTTCACACCTTTTTTTTTCTTCTAATTTAAATTTTTTTTTAATATTTTAGTTTTGACATAATCTTATCTTTTCATATAAGACATAATTAAATTCTAGTTACATTAAATTATGGTGTATAATTTTTTTTTTTTTTTTGTCTATTTACACATGCCTAATACATAAATAAATCATTTTAAGTAAATTAAATAAATTAATTACGATTAATTAATAATTTTAGTTAAAAATTAAAACAAAAAATAAAAATCTAAAATCAACAAAAGTTCAACGTTTTTACCGAAACACGCAATAATAATGGCACAATTAC
Source organism: Pedicia rivosa (assembly GCA_963082725.1). Lineage (NCBI taxonomy): Eukaryota > Metazoa > Arthropoda > Insecta > Diptera > Pediciidae > Pedicia > Pedicia rivosa. Next base: position 41,517,876 of record OY720151.1, read on the forward strand.
AACAACAACAACAACAACCACAAAGAATGTATCCAGATATTGAGAATGGTGTTCAAGAAGAAATTCCATTGAATCGTTTAAATTCAACACAAGAAATAGAAAATCGTTGTAGAATAAGAATTATTTTTGAAATGGTAAGTAATAAATAAATGGGAAATTTAGATTTTCTTTTATTTTTTTTTAAGGTTAGATTTAAGAAAGATTTTATATTGGTGGAAACAACAACAAGAATTATAATAACAATACTTACAATTACAATACAATATTTAATTAAAATGTTTTGGTTGTTTAATCGATAATATTTCTAATGACAGATTTCACAATTTTCATTCATTTTTCATATATGAAAATATAAAGTTAATTAGAATTGTAGAATTGAGTAAAGTCAGTATATAGGAAAAGCTTCAAATTAAGTACATCGTCTTTGTTTTAATACAAAAGAAAATCAAGTAGAAAATTATTTCTATTATTTTCTTTCTCTTTTAGAAATATTAAAGTAGATTTAGAATTAATTTTTGTTCAATGTTGTATTTGTGATTATAAAAAAATTCAAAGAAAATATTTAATTCTCGATGGTTGAATTGTTTGTTCAATGAAAGAGGAACAGAAAAAAAAACTAAATTAATAAATGACAACAACAACAATCGAACAACTGGAATAATTTTACAAATTAAAAATTAAAGAGAATTTATAATTATCAAAAATGTTTTATAAAAAACAAAATCAATTTCTATTGAAATAAAATTTATCTCATTTATAAGAAAAAATTTAATATAAAATTCTTCTTAAATTTTTTTTTTAGTATGATCTGGATCACGATGGTTTCTTAAGTATAAGTGAAATGAAACAATTAATCAAAAATCATCAGTCAAAAGATTTACCAAAGGTTAGTAACTTTGAGTATGGCCAGTATTTTTTTTTTTCTTTTCATTATTTAGAAATTTTTTTTTATATTTATTTGTGTCTTCTTCTTTTTCTCATTAAGGGTATTGCAAGAAGAATTTTAAAAATGTCTGATACAAATCAGGATGGAAAATTAGATTTTGAAGAATTTTATAAAATGTCTTTAGAGAATAGTTGGTTATTTCAAAGTTATGTATCACGTTATTGTCATTTATTGGTACCATCACCACATCGTGAACAACATCCACATACAGCTGAAGGTGTTCGTGATGAAATTGGTAAATATTATTTTTTTTTTGTTTTTGTTTTTATAAAATAATTTTATGATAATTCCATTTCAGTTAATCGTATTTAAATTGAATAGATTTATTTTTGATTTTCTGTTTTTTGTAAGAAACATAAATTTAGAAAATATTCGTTATTTCTAATAATTTATTTTGATTATGATCAAATATTAAAAATAATCTTAAGTTGGATTAACGTGTGCGATAAAAATATAAACATTTTAATTAATTAAAATTTACATTAATTGAAGTCATTGAATTAGACAAGATTATAAAATATTTATCAGTTGTAAAAATTGACGTTTTATAAAATCAGATAAAAAGTAAATTGTTTGTTTATTTAATTTTTATGTCACATGTGAATGCGAATTTAACTTTGTTGTTTTTTTTTTATTGATCTTTTGAGTTTTACACACGAACAAATTTTGCCCTAAAAAATAGTTTTACTTTTCAAAATTTACGTGACAATTGTCTATTTATCTTGATCATGTAAATGAGAGTAGTCTATGTGTAAGGTCAAAGACATTTTCACTGTTCGTGTGGTGATGAGATAATTTCATTATTATATTTTTGTTTAATTACACAACAACAATTTATTACAGTGAAAAGTATTCGTGTAAAATGAAATATTCGCGACAATATATTTCTTCGTGTAAATAATGTCACACGGCATTCATAATGATCATCCTCATTTCAATCTCTCTCTCCCATAGTCTGTTAATTGTTTTTTTTTTTTGCAAAAATTTGTAATGTGATAGATAATATTTTGAGCATTTTTTTAATGACCTTCTAAGATATTTTTACATGAACTCCAACTTCAACTCATATAATTTTAGTTGTTGTTGTGTTATTTTGTATTTTTATAAAATAGTGAAAACTCTTTTGAAAAGTGTTGATTAAATATATTGACGGAAATAAATTAAATACAAAATCTGGTTCTTTTTTTTTTTTTGTTTTATTTATAATTTTTACAATTTTCCATTTTTTATATTTCAATATCAACGAAAAAAATGTTTATCAAGAGCAAAAGTTATTTTCAAAACAAAAATTTTCATTGTACCGAAATTTTTTTTCTAAATAGTTTTATTTAAAAAACAAAAAATGTCCACTTAGTCATTTTGTCACGTCAATAATGGAAAAATAAAAAGAAGAAGAAAATATCAGAGTAAAAGCTGATAAAATTATCTTTTCTTTTTGTTTTAATTTTATTTCATGTTTTTTTTAGAATAATTAAAAAATGAAATACTTACGTCGTCTCACTCAATAGTGCGAGTAAGTGAGAGGGAAGATAGATTCTCTTAAATTTATAGTTTTTGTTTTTGTTTTTTTTTTCTGATTAAATTTAACCAAATGCAAAAACTAAAAATTGTATTTCTTTCTTTATCGCTTTCTCCTTCTTTTTGCTCTATCTTTGTCTCATATGATGACGTAGAAATACAGTTATTTTGTTTAAAAATGAGTCAATTTAATGGAATTTTTCCTCTTTCATTCAAACGAGAATTTTACAAAAACAAAAAAAAAATGGCCAAATTTTGTATTAATTGAAATAAAGTTTCAATTTTTTGTTTGGTTGGATTTGACAGGTTTTCTCATTACTTTTTCAATTTAATGAACAAATTATCTACTGTCAATTATTATATCAATTATCATGAGTCAACAAATCAATTAATAAATGAAACAAATCAATCAAAAAACACAAAAATAAAATAAAACAAAGCGCCACAATAAAATTGTTTGTATTATTTTCTTTTGATTTCATTCCAACGGGGGTTAATTAAAATCGGATTGAATTAAATTGAAGTGAAAGGGTCAAGGGTTAAACAATTACTATTAAATTTTATTTAGTGGAGTATTTTTTTTTTTTTTATTTTGCATTAAATTTTCTGAAAAATATTTCAATGATTCGAACTAAAATTTTTCAATTTACAAAAGTAAAAAAAATAAAAATTAATTTGGGCTGTATGCAAATAAGATTCTGATCGTCTTAACAGACCAAAAAAAATTTAAGTTGCTAAACTTACAATTAATTCCTAATCAGAATATTTGTATCAATAATTTTTCGCCGTTTTTTAATAAAACAAATGATTCCTTAATTTTGTGTTTGTCACTTTGAAACATAAATTTGAACGATTTTCGGGGTGACGTCATTAAAATATTTTTATTATTATTTTTTTCGTTCATTTTGAAAATATTGAAATAAATAAAATTGACGATAAAGAAAAATAAAAATTCCCACTTTTTATTGTTTTCTTTTTGTTGTTGTTGTTATTTATTTTTATGTTTGTTCTCAAAATCAGTAAATAATGAATCAGTCCAGTGAATATATTTTATTTCAATTTACTTTAACCCAACAATAACCCACCCCCCTCCCTTTCACCTCAGTCATCGTTTTTTTTTCTTCTTCAATCAATAAAAAAAAAAAAAAAAATTGTACAGAAATGAAAAATAGGAAAATGAAGGTTTAGTTTGTATTAATGATAATTTTAATATTTATTTTGTGTGGGGTTTTTTTATGGTTCTTATCAAATATTCTTGTTAAGTTTTTGTACGTAATTTTTTTTTTTTTGTTCCGGTAAAATTTTATGTATCGATAATTACAGTTTGGGTAAATAAAAAAAAAATTAAATCAGATAATGCAAATAAAGTTAAATCGGTGTAATTGAAATGTTGTCTTATCGAACAACATATCTATCTAATGTAAACGAATTACTTTTCATTTAATACTTTTTTCAGTTGTATGCATTTTTGTCTGTCAGCAACAACAATTTATATTAACTTTTCTTATTAGAAATATTTTATTCTTAAAAGTGTACAAAATTTTATTGAAAAAAAAATTTCAGTTATTGCATTTTGACTGAATTCTTAAAATCTGATAAAATGAAAATGTTGACGTCAACTAAAGTTGTTCTCTTACCACAATGAATGAATCAATTTCTAAGAGAATTGAGGAAGAAATATTCTTAAACAAATAAGAAGAATACAAACTGTAATAATTGATTCTGTAAATACAAAATTAAATTTCTTTTTTTTTTTTAATTTTGACAAAAAAATAAAAAATGCGTTAAAACTTAACATCTTTCCTTCTCTCTCTCTCTCTCTCTCTCTCTCTCTCTCTCTCTCTCTCTCTCTTATCTAACATTTTTCTTTAAATTTAAATTTAAGGAATTTTTAAATTAACACAAACTAATAATACAATTTTTTTTTATGTTAAAATTTAATTAGACCATCCAGTTGCGTATGGAACGATTTTACCAAGAAAAAAATCTATAGGTTCGTTTTGTTCTATTTTCTATTATTTTTTCCACTAATATTTTCTACATTTACAATTTCATTTCATATCACAAACTCATTCAACAATGTTAAGTCTCGTCTGATAGAGAGTAGCATCATTTAGTTAGATTAATTAAATTTCATTTATTTTAAATTTTTAAAATTCATCACACTAAAATTCATTCACACTACCAAGTTTTACAATTATTTTATTACTAGAGAAATTTTTAGTGGACACTTCTTAGTAAAAACTTCTTAGCATAGACTATTAGACATATTAAATTTATGTAGGCGCATCAACTGCCAAGGTCATTAGCACCTAGATTTAATTGAAGATTTCATTTGACATTTTTCTATTTTTATAATTTATTGATTTTATAATTTTTTCTTTAACAATTGTTAAATTGTATTGTATTGTGTTACATCAACGACAAATGTTATTAGTAACTAGGGGACCTACTATCTTTGAGGTGGGTTTCTGAATCACCTACCTAGCATTTGCACATGCATTTGAATTCAATTCGGTACATTGCCTGCTCTTAGGAAAGAAACAATTGTTAAAGAATAACATAAAATTTATATAATTGATGTGTGATAAATTGGATTAAATTTTAATATAAACAGGAACACCAAATTATTGTAAAACTTCAGCATAAATCACGTAATTAAATAAGACTTAAAAAATTAACACACATTTTCATTATAAACAATTCAAAAAATAATTCACACACTTTTTAAAAATGAATTCATTAAAAAATAACAACAACAATCAAAACAAATTTTTAAAATAAGGAAATTCATTCATACAATTTTTTTTTCTTTCTTTTATTTATTTTTATTTTGTTGTTGTTGTTATTGTTGTTGTTGTTGTTGTTAGTTTAAAATTGTAAATATGAGAATTTACAGAGAAGAACAACAAAATATGAACAAACATGATTGAATATTGAAACAGTTGAATTCGATTATTTCGATAGATCCAATGATAACGGTTGCATTATACGGACGTTGTTCGTTCTTTCGTTATATTTACATACAACTAAAGTAACGAAGTTGTAAATGTTCTGACACATATTTTCTAGTGAAGTACGACAGCATGGTAAGAAAGTCTACCGAATTTTAACTGAAATTATGAGACAAGAAAAATTCAAACATGTTTTCATTTTTTAATTGAATTATTATTTTTATTCGTCATCGGCATTGTCATCATCATCATCATCATCATCATCATCATCTGTTTGAATTCAAGCCACTTAAGACGCATTTACTAATTTTAATTTTTATTTTGAATTCGTTCAATTTTATTTAAAGAAATTTTTCATATTAGAAATTTAATTAGTTAGTTTCTGTTAATATTTTTAACAATTAAATTCTTTCTCGATATTTTTTTTTTATTTGCTACAGCATTTTTTTTTTTTTTGGTTAAGAGAAAAAAAAAAAAGAACAAATATCTTTTCTTACGCTTTTGTATTTTTCTTTTTTCTTTTTCAACTATTTTGACTCATTTCTTAACTTTTGTTTCGTCATCAACTTTTTTTTTTTTTTTGTACTAATTTTTTATTTTTTTTTATCTTATTTTAGGAGAAAATTAATTTTTAAAGATTTATAAAAAGAAAAAAAAAATATAATTAAATGACGTCTTCAAGTGTAAATTAAATCTGTTTACATTTATATGATTAAATTGAATTTTAATAATTTCCTCTGTGGTTACTTTTGATAAGAAGATGAAGTTAATATTTATATAAATGAGGACGAATGATTTCCGGTAATATGAATTATTTACATTCACTCATTTCTCAACGTCAAAGTCAAAGTCAACTTTATTATTAGAGAGAGAAAAATCTCTCTTCAATTTTTTTTTAATAAAAATTAAATTTTATTTTTATGAAGTTTACAGAATTTTTTAATTTATCAATTAACAAAAAAATCTTCTCTACAAAACTTACTCCGCGATTTTATTGACACAAAGAAAAAAAACGCACCTTGTAATTTTATTTGTGTTGTTTTTTTTTTTTTTATTGACTTTTTACTTTTCAATTAATTTCTATTTTTTTTTTATTTTTTATTATACTTCAGGTAAATAAAAGATTTAATGTGAAATGAATCTGACTAATGTTGTACATTTACCAAACTAACTGTATGAAAATATATAATTTCAGATTAAAGAATGAAATTCACATTTTATGTTTTTGTTTTGTTCATGAAAAGTGAAAAAGAATTAAAATAAAACTTTTGACTTTTCTCTTAAAAACAAAAAAAAAAAAAAATGTTGACATATAAAAAAAAAAAACAGATTTTAAAGAGAAGCAAAAAAAGAATTGGGGGTAGTGGAAACCATTTCAATGTTGACGTCATTTTATAAAAGGATTTTCTTTCGAATTTTATTTTAAAGTATTTTTTTTTTGTTTTTTTAATCTGCTTCTACTGAAACTTTTTTGTTTTTTTCATTTTATTTTTGAATAATTTTACAATTTCAATTTTTTTCTTTTAAAATAATAATTAATTTATTTGATTTTATTTTATTTTAAATTTAGATGGTGAATATGAGAAGAGTATGTCCTGTTGTCCGCCACCATTAACAATGGTAATTTTTTCAATAATTGAAATAATTATGTTCTTAATTGATGTTATTTATTTGAAGTAAGTTTTTTGTTTTTGTTTTTAAATAATTAAATATTCAAATGATCAAAAATAATGTAAATGAACTCAATGATCACAAAACGAATTATGTTTAATTTATATCAAACTATTTTAAATGATTCATTTTAATTTAATTAAACAAATTTTTGTTTTCATTAAATTTTGTGTATAAAGTTTATTTTAATTATATTGGTTATGTTGCTGAATCTTTTGCTAAAACTCGAATCTATCCACCTACTTTAATTATTAAATAGAAGAACTTGAACAGTTTTTATCTATCCATTGTTACACTTACCTTCATTTTAGACTTCCTGTAGGTACAGTGTAGTTTTATTGATAAGTTTTTCACAAAAAGGAATTGTAGAAATTTAGTTAAAATTTCTATCGCATCGTTAGTGTCTAAAAAAATTTATGCCAATTATTAAGACAATTTTGAGTAATCGTTAATGAAACAGGAAATGTAGAAAGTGGAACAAAAACTGGTTTAAGTTCAACTTAAAATTGTTTGTGAAGCGCCGTCCCAACTCTTTCTATTAAATAATTATAATAATAACACAAAAAAAAAATTAATTAAATAAATTCGATTTTTTTTTAGAGATAAACCAACAGGAAAAAAACTTGGACAAAGTGTTAATGGACCTGCTGCAACTATATTCATCTATAATCCATACGCAAGAAAAGAGGCATGGCGCTTTATAACTTACATGTTTGTTCATGTTGGGTAAATAACTTTTCTTAATTAAAAGAAATTAAAAAAATTAAATAAATATTTTCTTAATTAAAAGAAACGCTAAGTTTCATTCTTCATGGATTCTTATAAATATTATTCATGATCCTTTGCAAAACTGTCGTATTCTGAAGATCTAAATTTGCACGTTAATTTTGCAGGAGATAAGATGTTTTTTTTAAATGTTTGTAAATCGAAGAAAAACATCCAAATTCACATTGAAATTGTTTGCATTATTATAATTATTGGACTTTTCTAGAAATTTATCAAAAATAAAAAATAATAAAGACTTTTGTTAATTTAATTATTTCTTCTTTATATTCACAGAATTATGCATATTGCAATGAATTTAATAGTACAAATATTTTTGGGTGTTGCTCTGGAACTTGTACATAATTGGTGGCGTGTAGCATTAGTTTATGTTGCTGGAGTGTTAGCTGGTTCAATGGGAACATCAATATCAGATCCGAATATATTTTTGGCTGGTGCATCTGGTGGTGTTTATGCATTAATAACAGCACATATTGCAACAATAATACTTAATTGGAAAGAAATGGAATATGCAGTTGTTCAGTTGTTTGTATTCTTGCTATTCTGTGGTCTTGATCTTGGCACATCAATATATAATCATGTTACAAAAGAAAATGATCAAATTGGTTACATTGCACATTTATGTGGAGCAATAGCTGGTAATTTTATTTAAAATTCTACATGATTGTTTAATCGATAAAATAAAGTAAGACTAACTCGTCCTCATTCTTTATCAAAAAATACTCGTTCATGTAAATTTTTGAATTCTTATTTATTCTCGGAATAAACAATTATTTACTATAAATCTGATTTTAATTAAGTAAATAATATTTATTTTTGTAGGTTTACTGGTTGGCATTGGTGTTCTTCGTAATCTGGAAGTACGTTCTTGGGAAAAGAAATTATGGTGGTGTGCTGTTACCATTTATGGCCTTCTTATGTTTATCGGTGTTTGTATACACATATTTTATCCAGGACATTTCCCAGAAGAAAAAACTCATTAAATTAAATTTAATTATTTAAAATTTTTAATTATAGTTTTTTTTTTATAGATAATTATTCATTTGTTGTTGTTTTATTTTGTTTTTAAATATTTGTTTTTTTTTTATCATTTTTTTCTTTGTTATTATTTAATTTAATTTAACTTAATTTTATTTTCTGTTTTTATGACAAAAATGAAAAATCAAAAACGCTTTTTATGAAAAACAAAAAAATAATGTTGTGTCTTATAGTTTTTTTTTTACAACAAAACAAAATAAAATTTTAAGCTACTTAAGATTTAGGAAATGACGGAAATTTTTTTCATCCGTCCTTAATAATTTTACAACTACAATAAGATAATATTTTGTCTTTCTATATATTTAAATAGAGTTCAAAAATGTATTTACATTATTTATATAAAAATTATAGGTACAAAAAAAAAAAGAGAATAAATATTTTAAATTGTATTTTTTTGACAACATAAAATTTTAAAAATTGGTTTTACTTATTTTTAAGAGAAGACTGAAACTTATGTTAATACGAAAGACATTTAAAAAAGTAAATATTTGTATTATTTTTTGTTGATTTTATGTGATATTACATCATCGATATATTCACATTTTTTATTGACAAAAGTAGAGAAAAAAAAAATTGAGTTCTTATCGTAATAACGTTTTGTTCATTTGCAATCAAAAATAAATAAATATAAATTAAATTTTGAATATTAATGTCAGAGACATCTTTGATTGTCTAGTTAATTTTTGATTACAATATTTAATGATAGATGTCACCTTACGCAAAATTATTTTCTTAATTTATTATTAATTGATCGTTACAAAAATATAAGTACATTTTACAGAATTAGATAGAAAATATTTAGAGATCATTTCTTTAGGTTGTAATATGTAACTTTTGAAATATAACACGAAAGTTGGTCAAAAAAAGTAAATCAATGCAAAATAAAAAAAATGCCCTTTTCTTTTATTTTAATATTTAATGGATATTATTCTGGCAATCAAAATGAATCATAATATTTATTTAATTGTTATTGTCTTGATTGTACAATCACAACATGTGAATATACTACATGCATGCGAATCAAAACAGTGAATTTCATTGAATATATTTTGAATCAGTGTTGAAGAAACTTTAATAAATAAAATAAAATCATTTTGCTGATATCGATTTCTACTTTAAAACACATCACATACTTGAAAAAATTTCTTTTGTCTCGATTTGTTGTTGTTAAAATAATAATAATATAGATAAGATTTTATATTATTCAGACACATATGGATACAAAGTATACCTACGCATTTTTGTGGAGTTCTGAAATTCTGAAATCTTAAATGAATCATGGACATTGAATTTTATTTTATACTGAAATAAAGACAACTTTTGAAATTGTGTATTCCGAAGAATACATAAAAATATTTTATATTTTCTACTGACAACAAAATATTTTGTAATTTTAACGGATTTAATTGGAAAAGAATTTTCTGTTGCATTTATTATTGGTAAAGACTCTTTTAGATAATCTTATCTTACAATTTGATAAGAAAAAACTGAACTTCATTCATTCATTTTTTAGTTGCAAGAATCAGTCATACTTTTCAGTATATGACTTAAAGTTTAAAAGTTTGAATAAATTCATTTGTGATTTATATTCAAGATGATACATTATCGAGATGTTGAGAGAAATGATGGAATTTATGAAGAAATTCCATTGAATTGTATAAATTCGGGACAAGTAGTAGTACCTCACAAGCAGTTAGAAATGAAGAAAATTTTTGATAAGGTGAAAATTCAACGAAAAATAAATTAAATGTGACATTAATAACCAAATTTCATTATTCATTTTGCTTTACTTTTAGTATGATATTGATAAGGATGGATTTCTAAGTATTAGAGAAATGAAAGAATTAATAAAAAGAAAACAATCAGAAGATTTACCAAAAGAAGTCGTTAATTGTATTCTAAAATCAGGGGACATAAATGGAGATGGGAAATTGGATTTTGACGAATTTTGGAAATTTTCTTTACAGCATGAATGGATGTTTAATAAATGCTTAAGAATTTATTGTAAACATGTGGTACCACCTCGACAATCATTTAATAAAGTTGGTAAATAAAATTCATAAATAATCGTTTGTGTGTAAAAAAAAAGGAGATATGTTTGAATTTCATTATCCGGTTAAAACGTAAATTGTGAAAATGCGGAACACACGAAAGTTCAAAATATGATTTTAGTGGAATTGAATAATCTACATCAACTATTTTATATTCATGAATAAAATTATTTTTAAGTGTTAGGTATAAAATTCGATATGTTGAATCTTTTTATTACCCATTCAATATTTTGATAATTCTGGATATAAAGTAATTCAAGTTCTTAATCAATGTTTCTGTTTAATTATTCTTTATTAAATAAATTAGTCTTCACTTTTTGATATTTTATTATTAATTTAGAAGTTAGACAAAAGCAGATTTTGTCCTGTTGGCCACCACCATTAACAATGGTCATCTTTTCAATTATTGAAATAATTATGTTCTTAATTGATATTATTTGTTTAAGGTACATTTATATTTTATTATTAAAAAAAAAATGATTCTGATAAATTAAAATGTGATTCTTTTTTATATTTTTAGAGATGAAAATACAATAAGTAAAATGGGACAAAGTGTTAAAGGACCTGCCGCAACCTTATTTATTTATAATCCATATACAAGAGAAAAGGTGTGGCGTTTTGTAACTTATATGTTCGTTCATGTTGGGTAAAAAAACAAACATTTTGCTAGAAATAACTTTTAAAATTAATTTTGTATTTCGTATATTTGATTAGAGTAATGCATATTGCAATGAATTTAATAGTACAAATATTTTTGGGTGTTGCTTTGGAGCTTGTTCATGATTGGTGGCGTGTATCATTAGTTTATATTGCTGGAGTGTTAGCTGGTTCAATGGGTACATCAATATCAGATCCGCATATATTTTTGGCTGGTGCATCTGGTGGTGTTTATGCATTAATAACAGCTCATGTTGCAACAATAATACTCAATTGGAAAGAAATGAAATATCCAGGTCCTCTACTCTTCGTATTTTTATTATTTATCTGTATTGATCTTGGCACATCTATAAATAATCATCTTACAAAAGAAAATGATCAAATTGGTTACATTGCACATTTATGTGGAGCAATAGCTGGTAATTCCATATTTAAAATTCTTCAAGATTGTTTAATCGAACAAATAAAGTGAAATTAATTCTTATTCTTTAGTAATAAAAAGAATTTGGTTTAAAAAAACTAATTATCGTTCATTTTTATTTGAATTCTGATTTTTTACTGGGAATAAACAATAATAATTATTAATTATAATAATAAATAATAATAATAATAATAATAATAATTATTTACTATAAATCTGATTTTAAATATTTATTTTTGTAGGTTTACTGGTTGGCATTGGTGTTCTTCGTAATCTGGAAGTAGAATCTTGGGAAAAGAAATTATGGTGGTGTGCTGTTACAATTTATGGCCTTCTTATGTTTATCGGTGTTTGTATACACATATTTTGTCCAGACCGTTTCCCTTAATTGTTAATTACATATGTAGTATTATTATTCATTTCTTTGTATTTAAATATTTTTTTGTTAAATTTATTATTATCGTTCTGTTTTTATGACAAAAATCAAAAGTTGTTTTTTTTCATTTGTGTTTTATCTGCATTCTATTTCCATGCATCTCCAAGATTATTAGTTTTTCAACGGACTAACATTAAATAAAAAATTATAGATGGGCACGCTTATAAAAATTACCTTTATATAATGTGCCTATCTATATTTTGTTTGGTATCATTCTATGGTCATCAGCCTGATAAAGTCTAAGTAAAAATATTTACTTATTTTTTTTTTCCTTGAAGGAAAATACTGAACAAAAATTCACAGGTATTTTGTATATTTATATTATTTATTTATATTTCAGTCTTTTAAATACAAAAAGACAAGAATTATTTAGGTGATTTAATCGTACAAAAATTTTATTAGAATTATTATTGATAGGCACACCTATTTTTTTTTTTATATTCGTAATCTTATCTTTCTATTTGATAAAGAACAAAGTTTATTTTTTTCATTATAATTTTTAACACTAAAAATAAAAATAATCAGTCATATATTTTTAATTTACTGGTTAATACAGAAAAAAGTTTTAATAAATATTTTATAAAAAAAAAAGTACCCGTTACCGGTTAAAGTAAATTATATTAAAAATGGTCCATCATCCAGATGTTGAGAGTAATGATATAATTTTAGAACAAATTCCATTTAATCGTAGCAATTCAACACAAGTAACTGCTAATCGTTTTAAAATGAAAGATCTCTTTGATAAGGTATAAAAATTATAATAAATGAAAAAATGTAAAATTGTAACAGAGAAAAAAATAAAAAAACAAGAATGTGTAAAAATTTTTTTTTTTTTTTAGTATGATACTGATAACGATGGATTTTTAAATTTAAAAGAAATGAAAAATTTAATAAGAAGTCAACGAACTATTGATTTACCAAAAGGAATAACAGGTCGGCTAATAAAATTAGGTGATAAAAATGGTGATAGACAATTAGATTTTGAAGAATTTTGGGACTTGTCTTTAGAGCATGAAATATTTTTTCAAAAATATTTAAGAAGTTATTGTAAACATCTTGTACCTCGTCGTCAACCTAGTCGAATGTCTGATGTAGTTGGTAATTAATTGAATATTTTTAATTATTATAAGTAAAACTTTTAATTTTTATTAAATTTCAAATATTTATTTTAGATAAAAAAAAAATTCTTGGAAGAATAATTTTGTTAATTTGTTATAATAATTCTTGAATTTAATAAGTTTAGTTTTTTTTTTCCTTTTAGATGATTTTCATAAATTGAAATATGAATTAATATATAATTCGTTTTGTTTTAAATTTCTTATAATTTAGATGGTCAATATGAGGATAGTATGTCATGTTGGCCACCACCATTAACAATGGTCGTATTTTCAATCATTGAAGTAATTATGTTCTTAATTGATGTTATTTATTTGAAGTAAGTTTTATTTATTATTATAAAAAAAATAACAATGTATTGAACAATTATAACGTCAATTTAATTTATATGTTATCATAAGTTCAAATATCAGGTTGGTAGAAAAATTCCATGTGTTCCAAAAGACCAAATTTTGTATATTAAATATCCTGGTTCTTACTACAAAGCACGCACAATATGTAAATAAATATTCAAAATTAATTCAAATTTTAGACGGCATTTCAATTTTTTTTAAAAAACTTTTTAATTCAATTTAGAACCGTCCTTAAATTTTTTTTTCAATAAGTGTAAAGAAAGATGATCTTGTTTAATTACATTATTGTAAGTTTAGATATCTTTATGGTATAAACAATAATGTCAACAATGATCTGTGAGAGTATGCAATAATATTTTTACTGGATAAAATTAAAGAGCTAAGACTATTATTATGGAATCTTAATAATAATCTTAAATAATAAATATTTATATAAATATAAATTGAATTGTCTATTATATTTTTAGAGATACGGATACTTCAGGTAAAATTGGACAAAGTGTTGATGGACCTGCTGCAACCATCTTCATCTATAATCCATATGCAAGAGAAGAAGTATGGCGTTTTGCCACTTATATGTTTGTCCATGTTGGGTAAAAAAATATTTTAAAAAATACATTAATGTTGGAGTTAAATAATTTCTTTTTAATCTAATTCGAACAGAGTAATGCATATTGTTATGAATTTAATAGTCCAACTATTTTTGGGTATTGCACTAGAATTGGTACATTCATGGTGGCGTGTTTCATTCGTTTATATTGCTGGAGTGTTAGCTGGTTCAATGGGTACATCTATATCAGATCCTCATATATTTTTGGCTGGTGCATCTGGTGGTGTTTATGCATTAATAACAGCTCATGTTGCAACAATAATACTCAATTGGAAAGAAATGGAATATGGCCTTGTTCAATTGTTTGTATTTTTATTATTTATCTGTATTGATCTTGGCTCATCAATATATAATCACGTTACAAATGTTGATGATAAAATTGGTTACATTGCACATTTATGTGGAGCAATAGCTGGTAATTATTCTCTATTATTGAAATCTAATTTATTTTTTTCTTGTCTTAGTTAAGTTTGTATAATATTTAATAATCAATTAATGGTTATCCAGGTTTACTTGTTGGAATAGGAGCTTTACGTAATCTAAAAATACTACCATGGGAGAGGAAATTATGGTGGTGCGCTGTTACACTCTATTTTGCTCTTATGCTGACCGGTGTTTGCATAAACATATTTCATCCAGAACATTTTCCTAGAACACGATAATTGAATATATATAATTTAATAAATAATCCTGCAGAAGACTACTTACAGTTATTGAAAAGTACTTCATATTTTAATAAAAAGTTAGGAAACTAAAAGGTGTTCGTTTTATTTAAACTCAATTATGTTTATTAATTTTTTCCCCGCTATATGTTGATTATTAATTGTATTTGTAAAAAATTTTCTTTCTTTGGATAATATTGTAATTTTTTTACTGGCCATAAATTTATAATTAATATAATTGAGACATCTGTGATTTGAAAATAAAACCATTTTCATTTTGACAGTTGTGTTGAAATTTACAGCAAACTTCATGTTGCATTGATCTTTTATTTTAAATTCTCATCTTGTATTTTCTTGTTTTCTTTTATATAAACAGATTAAAATTTGCAAAAAAAGTGAATTTAAATTAAAAATATTGCCAATATTGAAAAAGACATTCCGGATTTTAAAAAAAAATAAAGTGTTTTTATCAGTTTATTAATTTTAAGTTAAAAATTTATAGAAATAGAACTGGAATTTCTGTAACATAATAAAAATTTAAGGTTATATTTTTACCGCTTCTGCCGTAAATTAAATTGAAAAATGAATTTTCATAGTACTATTGATACATTAAATGATTCATTACAAATATCAAAACGGGGTCTCATCCGTACTAAAGATGGTAAATTACTTGAGAATACAACATTAAATACAACAATGGATAATAGTTTTGATTTCTCAACTACCACGTTGTTATCTGAAACACAATATTCAGCTAAACATAAAACAGATCAATTATATAATTTATTTGTTGATGTATTGCAAAGTCGTACAAATGATTCTGAAATATTTGAAACTGTACAAGACCTTATACAAACATGTACTGATGTGTTGGATGATATTGTTGATAATGGTAAACGTATAAATGAACAATATCAATTAGGTAAAGATATTTGGTTATCACATGAATTAAATACATGGAGATTATTATATTGTTTATACAATGATCGTTTAATAAATCAAAAAGAACAAATGGATTGTGAAGATTTAACATTGACTGGCAGTGAAAAACAAATTGTTGAACATTTATATTTGAGTAAGTTTTAATTTAACAACATAATACCATCATTAATTGATCTTACGAATTATAAGTTTTAATTACATATTGTTTTTAATTAACAAATTAAATATGTTTCTTTCATTTTCAGCGAATTCCAATTTAAGGGAATATCAATTGATAGTTGATTGGCTAGAACAGTGTGCATTTGAACAAGATCCAATTGAAATAGGGCATTATACAGATCGTACCGTTGCATGGGAAAATACTTTACATCAATTACAAAATGCTGGTAAAACAATGTTTGGTACTGGACGTGAAATCGTTAAATGCTTAGATCCAGATGTTAGTTATCGTGAAAAATTACCATTACATGATTTGGATATGGAAGATGAAATCAGATTATCAAAACAAATATTTACGAAAATACGTCAAGGTAAAATTGAAGAGGCACAAACATTATGTGAACATTGTGGTCAACCATGGAGAGCTGCATTACTTGAAGGATGGCGTTTGCATCATGATCCTAATTATGAAACAAATAATACAATTGTTAAAGTAAGTTTTTGTTTAGTTATATTTGTTGATTTAAGTCAATTTTTAATTTTTTTAGGCTGTTATTGAAGGTAATCCACATAGAGATATATGGAAGAAATGTGCATGGATGATGGCTGATAATAAACAATTAGATGATTATACACGTTGTATTGCTGGTGTGTTAAGTGGACATTTAGAATCACTCATAAGTATATTGAATAAATCATGGTTTGATTTATTATGGTCTTATTTAAAAGTACAAATTGATATACGTGTTGAAAGTGAAATACGTTCATGTTGTATTAAAAATTATATACAAATGCCAAATACATATTGGAATTATAAAATGTCATTAGAACAAATATTTGATGAATTAGATGCACAAAAAAAAAATCTCAATAATAATTTCAATGAACAAAATAATACGTTTAATTATATGAATATAATACAAAAATATCTAATATTAGATGATATGCCAGAATTAATAAGGCAAATGAATATTTGGATAAACGAAGAAAAAGTAACACCACAAATGTTAAGGTGAGTTTATGAAAGGTTTTCAATTTAAAACCTTAATTTACGAAAATAACTCTTTTTTAAATTAGAAAAAATTGATTTAACATTCATTACGGATTGACAAAAATTTTAAAAACTTTATGATTCGCTAAATTTTTTTATTAATTTACTTTTATTTTTCTTTCGAAAATTAGATTTTTAACGCACATTGTTTTGTTTATGCGTCAAATTGGACGTTACCATCAAGAGGATAGTGGCGATAAAGTTATTAAATCCTATGTTCAATGTTTAATAAAAATAGGTGATCCACAGTTAATTGCATTTTATACAGCTGCATTACCACAAGAAATTCAAGTATATTTATATTCACAATTTATGGAAACTGTAACAGAGACAAAAATACGTAAACGTTGTTTAGAAGAAGCATTGAATGCTGGTTTAGATATTAATGCAATTACAGTTTTTACAGTTGAAAATATAAGAAATATTGAATTCAATGATGAAATGGATATAAATGAATTACAAGATAAAATCACAGAATATGATGAAAAGAAAATATCCTCACTGGAATGGTTAACATTTTATCCACAACAAAAAAATGAATTATTATCACAAACAAATGCATTGTTACGTACTTATTTAGCTGAAAGAAAAATAAATTGTTTTAAAAAAGCATTTAATTTTGTTGGCTCAGATTCAGTACAGCAAATAATATCAAATTATGGTTCAAAAGATAATTTACCGCATAAAGAGGAATGCAGTATTAAGGAATTTTTATCTCATCAAGCGTATCTTGGTGCAATTGATGGTTATAATGATTGGGTACAACATTTTCATAACAAACCAAAAGAACCACAATTAGCAAAATCGGGTGCTAATTTTACAGAAAAAATTGCATCTGAACATAAAGAACAAGCATACAGAGCAGAAATTGAAAGTTGGAAAGAAAATTTAGATGCACAAACATCAATTACGAAAGATTTACTGTATAATATTTTATTGTTTCCTGATAAAGGTTGGCTTGTTGATCCTTACACAAATAGAGATATTCTTGAGGAAGACGTTGAATTGTGCAAACATCGAACAATACAATTGGAAAATTTAAGAAAATTGTATATTCCAGAAGTTGTTATGTTGTTACATAATGTATTGCATTTAGCTGGTGATTATAAAGATTGCATTCAATTGGCTGATGAAATTGTTTCAGAGAATCGTCAAATTTATTTAGCTTTCCCAAAACATAAATTAGCTGATTTTTTGTCGAAATTAGCGGGTACATCATTAATGTTAATGAATGAAAAAAGTGATCCTTGGGGTTATTCTAATAGTTTGTAATAATATATTTAAAATTGTGAAAATTATGATTTTTTGCTTTGATAATAATAAACGTTTTAAAAATATTTTATATTTTTTTTATTATATGCAATAAAAACTAAGGAATAACAAACAAAAAAAAGAAAATTAAAATTATATTTGGTGCACAGCGACAATTTAACTCATCCAAGATCCGCTGTAATTTAAATATCAATTTTAGTTGAGATAAAAATTAAATAATACTTACGGTGAATATTATTTATAGTTCAATGGATTGAAATCGCAGCTAAGTTAATTTTTGTGCAATGTGTCAAATTCTAAAATTTAACTGTCAGTCAAACAAAAAAGGTGTGAGATTTTCTGATTATTTACCTGAGTTTTGAAATTAAAATTATTAATAATTTAAAGAGAAATACAATAGAAAATCAATTAAAATAATATTAAATAATTCAAAGTAATCAATTAAAAATAAAATCTAGTTTTGACATTGTCTTCGTAAATTACAAGGCCAAGTAAATTAAAATCCGATTTATTTTATAGTAAATTAAAAAAATTGGTCAATTAAAAAAAAAATCATTCGTAATGAATTTTTCAAGTTGTGATATTTTAAGTTGATTGAAAAGATTAATTTTTGTGCAGAAATATGACGACTCCTATTTATACTCAACAAAATAATTCATATTTAATGTCCAGTCATCGAAATACGGATTTATATACAAATGGATCTAAACAGCCTCCATTTGTTTCCCAAAGTTTCAATTCCGGAGTGAATTCAGAACACACACAAGGTCAAACTCCACAAGTACAAGGCTATCAAAGTATTGATCAT
The DNA here is from genome assembly GCA_963082725.1 of Pedicia rivosa. NCBI lineage: Eukaryota > Metazoa > Arthropoda > Insecta > Diptera > Pediciidae > Pedicia > Pedicia rivosa. The sequence goes on from OY720151.1 coordinate 41,537,324, forward strand.
TTAAATGCAACGCTAGAAAATATTAGCATGCATTCGGCCAATCTGAGATCAGCAACTACAAACAATAACCTTCAACAACAACCGAATACTGCTCAGTTTCCTCCATCGAGATCAAATATGATCAATACTATGCCAGTTCAGCATACACAACCTCAAGTGAATCCACTTCCTCAACATCATCCTTCAGCCCAGCCTGGAATGCTACTAAATAATAATTCACAACTGAGACAACCAGTACTACAACCTCCTCATCCACAAGGTGTGTCACAGAATGTTAATTTTCAATACCAAAAGCAATTTCAACAAACGCAAACAAATACGACACAAATTCCACCACCACCTTCAGTCCAAAAACGTCCGGCTTATCCTCAAAATCCTGTTCAAGCTCCATTCACGCAGCCTCAAATACAATCTCAGCCCCAACAAAATGTTATGAATGGCATACCAAATCCTCCTCAGTATCAGCCTCAACAACAACAACCTCAAATGCCACAATCAGGTCAAGGTCTAAGCATTACTCAATCCGGATTTAGTAATTTATGGGGACAAGAAACAATCGATCTTATGCAAGTACGACACATTTTACCAACACATCCTGTTAAGCAAACACCTGTTTGTCTCAACAGCCAATTTCAAGACTCTCTTAATTGTGATCCAGAGTAAGTTAAAAAAATTATTGTGCAATCTTCATAAATGGAATAACAATTTTTTTTATTCTAGTATTTTCCGTGGAACTGTTTCTAAAATCCCCGAATCAAACAGTTTACTACAAAAGTCACGTCTTCCACTTGGAGTTCTCATTCATCCATTTCGGGATTTGGCTGTAAGTAAACCCAACCTTTCAATCCAATTTTTTCAATTAAATAATATTTAAATTTTTTAATTTAGAATTTGCCAGTTGTTAGTTGTTCTCAGATTGTTCGATGTCGGGCCTGTCGAACCTATATTAATCCATTTGTTTATTTTGTTGATAGTAAAAAATGGAAATGTAATTTGTGTTATCGTGTCAATGAATGTAAGTACTAATTCTCTTAAAGCTTCTTCCTTTTTTATAATAAATAAATAAAATTTTTTTTTAGTGCCTGACGAATTTCAATACGATCCAGTTAGTAAATCATTTGGTGATGTCACAAAACGCCCAGAAGTTAGATCAAGCACAATTGAATATATTGCACCAGCAGAATATATGCTTCGTCCTCCTCAGCCGGCTGTTTATTTATTCCTGTTAGATGTTTCAATGATGGCAATGCAATCAGGATATTTGAATTTAGTTTGTGATGCATTAGCTGAACATTTGGATAAATTACCAGGAGATGCAAGAACACAAGTTGGATTTATTGCCTACAATAGTGCTGTTCATTTTTATAGCATCGCTGAAGGATATAATCGTCCACAAGAGATAACAATATTAGACATTGAGGGTGAGTGGCTTGATATTACTTCATCATCAGTTTAAAGAAAACTAAAGAAATCAATTTTCCTTCTTTTAGACATTTTTCTACCTCGTCCAGATAATTTACTGATAAATCTAAAAGAGGGACGTGAGATGATTAATGATCTCCTAGAAACACTACCAAAAAGATTTGAGAACACACATGATTCTGGATCAGCGTTAGGCGCTGCTTTGCAAGTTGCTATGAAAATGATGGTAAAATTGTCGAGATGAATGAAACTTAGTTCTTATGGATCAATTTATATTTAATTTAATTTTTAGGGTGCGACCGGAGGCCGAGTTTCTGTTTTTCAAACATGCTTACCAAACAAAGGTCCAGGAGCTTTGTTGTCAAGAGAAGATCCTAACAATCGTTCATCAAAGGATATTAATCATTTAGGTCCTGCAACAGACTTTTACAAGAAACTTGCTCTTGAATATTCCGGACAACAAATTGCCGCAGATGTGTTTCTGTTAAACTGCCAATATAGCGATTTGTCAACTTTAGGTAAGCTAACCTTCATTTCGTGTAGAATTGGGATTATAATTTATTTGAATACTTGTTATTTGTAGCTGGAATTAGTAAGTTCAGCGGTGGATGCATCTATCATTTTCCACTGTTTAATTCAACAAAAAAACAAGATTGCATTATGTTTAGGAAATGTTTTGAACGTTATTTAACACGTAAAATTGGTTTTGAGGCTGTGATGAGAGTTCGGTGTACTCGTGGACTCAGTATACACACATTCCATGGTAATTTCTTTGTAAGATCAACAGATTTGTTATCATTGCCAAATGTTAATCCTGATGCTGGATTTGGAATGCAAATTTCATACGAAGAAAGTTTGACGGATGTTAGAACAGTCTGTTTCCAGGCTGCACTTCTATATACAAGTAGCAAAGCAGAACGCAGAATAAGAGTCCATACATTGTGTTTACCTGTTACAAATAGTTTAACTGAAGTAATCTATTCTGCTGATGTGCAGTGCATTGTTGGTTTATTATCAAAAATGGCTGTTGATCGGTCATTGCAATCGAATTTATCTGATGCCAGAGATGCCTTCATAAATGCAACCGTCGATGTGTTTGCTGCCTTTAAAATTGCCCAAAATTTACCACCAGGATCAGGCCAATTAACCGCTCCTAAAAATCTATCATTGCTACCTATGTATATTTTGGCTCTTCTAAAACACGTAAGAAAGATGACCATGACTAAATTTTTCTTGTCCTTGTAACAAAAACATTAATTTTATATATTGATTTATTTTTTTAGCCGGCATTTAGAACTGGAACAAGCACACGATTGGACGATCGAATTTATGCCATGTGTGAACTCAAAACACTTCCCTTGGATCAATTGATGCGATACATTTATCCTGATTTTTATATACTTGATTGTTTGTTCAGCACCAACCTAGATTCAAATGCTGAAGGACCAATTCCACCAAGACTTCAATTGTCGGCTGAATAGTAACACAAACATAATTACAATCGAATTGGAATATTATATTTACGTTAGTTTTTTTTCTAGTTTGGATTCGAGATCAATGTATTTAATGGACACTGGACCTAGAATTTTTATCTATGTTGGGACAAATGTAGCACCACAAACACTAAAAAGTGTTATTGGGGTATCGTCCATTAACGAAATACACGATGTTTGCTTTGAACTACAAGATACGAAAACATCTGAGAATAAACGACTGCACACTTTTATCGACCAACTAAATGAAGAAAAACCATTCGCAATGTCGGTTCAGATAATCAGGTAAGATCATCCGTAGCTTTAGAATGTTGCAAATTATGAAATTCAAATGTTTTCGTCTAATTAATTTCAGAGATTCGAGTCCAACACGAACTTTATTCACTGAGAAATTCTTTGATGATCGAACAGAGAGCTCATTGTCTTACTATGAATTTTTACAACATTTAAGGTCACAGGTTAAATAATAGTTAAAATAATATGATGGACCAAACCGAGCATACTTAGAATACTAAATAAACATTTTTTTATATAAAAGAAATATTGATAAAATTAAGGGTATTGTAAATAAACGTTAACTGATATTTTTTCAGTGGGTAGGTAACTTTTTAAAATTTAATTTATATTTTTTAAAAGTGCAGTTCTATGCTAGATTTGTGTTCGATATTAATAAATTTTTTCATGTTTTTTTTTTTCAAAATACTTTTAAGGATAAACAATATTTTGTATGCTATAAAAAATGGTCTAAAATTATTAAATGAAATAACCGGTAAATATTTTAGATTTTATTTTATTTTTTTATTATAAAATATGAATATTTAATTTAATTAAGTAAATTTATATTTACCTTGATTAAACTTATGTTATTATTTGCCAAAGAAAAAAAAAACAATGTAATTAATAAATGAAACGCCATTGACATGTTTAATATTTGAACATGTAATTATAATAATTATACCTATAATAATAAAAGAAAAATGTAATTGTTTTATTTTTCATTGAACCTACATGAATTCTCCTAAAATGAATAGAAAAAAAAAAATACACAAACGAAACGGTTAAATTTAAACCAAGAATTTAATTTAGAATAAAAATGTTAGGACTTTAAGATTTTTTTATTGTTTATTTTCGTTGAAAGTTAGATGATTCTTTTTAATGTGTCATTAGAATTTTAAACTTTGTACCTGATAATTTTTGTTTTTATCTTATCATAGATCTTGTATCAAATAGATTTTGTACGTGAAATAAATCAAATTTCATTTTTAAATAAAGATTAAAATTAAAATGAATTTCGTCAATAATTCGACTTAGGAATCACACACACACACACACACAAAAAAAAACAACACTTATTAATGATAAAATTCTTTTATTACACGATTTAATCAATGTTTTTTTTTTTTTTAATTTCTTTCCATTGTTTTTTTTTCTTTTCACTTTTTAAATAAATATCTTCTTTTTTTTTATAATAATTATAATATATAATATAAATGAAATCAAATAATATATAATTAATTATTTTGATTTAAAAACAAATTTTATTTGTGGCGGTAAGTAAAGAAAGATATTATCCTTTTTTTTTACGAACAAACCACTATTTTTGTAATTGTCCCTATTTAATTTTTTTTTATTTTCATAATTGAAGTTTTCTATAAAACATTCGGATTAATTAACCATATTGAATTATTTAACTATTATAATTTATTATTATTTAGAAACAATAATTTTTAATTTATATTTTTTTTTTTTAAATTATTTACAAGTTACAACAAAAAAACAACATTTAATTTTCTCTTCTTCTTTTTTTTTTCTTAAAATTAAATTATCGAATTTATTAAATTAATTCTTAGTTTTTTCACAAGAAAAAAAAAACAATCCCTTTAAAATATTATTTCCTTTAGTGTTTCTTACAGAATTCTTTCACCGTAAAATGTGCCAGCGTTTTGTTTAATTTTTATTGCTAGAATTTCTTCTTTCTTTTATTCAACTTGTTTTTCCTTCTTTTGCATAATATACACAAAATATTTAAATATTCAAAACCATGATTTTCAAAATAATTATTTACATTTCCTTAATTCTAGCAATTTTTGAATTTATTGAAAAAAAAAAACTTTATTTTTTATTCTAAAAATGTTCGATTTGGTCCGTTTTTTATTTTAAATATTATTTAACCTGTGACCTTAAATGTTGTAAAAATTCATAGTAAGACAATGAGCTCTCTGTTCGATCATCAAAGAATTTCTCAGTGAATAAAGTTCGTGTTGGACTCGAATCTCTGAAATTAATTATACGAAAACAATTGAATTTCATAATTTGCAACATGCTAAAGCTGCGTATGATCTTACCTGATTATCTGAACCGACATTGCGAATGGTTTTTCTTCATTTAGTTGGTCGATAAAAGTGTGCAGTCGTTCATTCTCAGGTGTTTTCGTATCTTGTAGTTCAAAGCAAACATCGTGTATTTCGTTAATGGACGATACCCCAATGACACTTTTTAGTGTTTGTGGTGCTACATTTGTCCCAACATAGATAAAAATTCTAGGTCCAGTGTCCATTAAATACATTGATCTCGAATCCAAACTAGAAAAAAAAATAAACGTAAATATAATATTCCAATTCGATTGTAATTATGTTTGTGTTACTATTCAGCCGACAATTGAAGTCTTGGTGGAATTGGTCCTTCAGCATTTGAATCTAGGTTGGTGCTGAACAAACAATCAAGTATATAAAAATCAGGATAAATGTATCGCATCAATTGATCCAAGGGAAGTGTTTTGAGTTCACACATGGCATAAATTCGATCGTCCAATCGTGTGCTTGTTCCAGTTCTAAATGCCGGCTAAAAAAATAAATCAATATATAAAATTAATGTTTTTGTTACAAGGACAAGAAAAATTTAGTCATGGTCATGTTTCTTACGTGTTTTAGAAGAGCCAAAATATACATAGGTAGCAATGATAGATTTTTAGGAGCGGTTAATTGGCCTGATCCTGGTGGTAAATTTTGGGCAATTTTAAAGGCAGCAAACACATCGACGGTTGCATTTATGAAGGCATCTCTGGCATCAGATAAATTCGATTGCAATGACCGATCAACAGCCATTTTTGATAATAAACCAACAATGCACTGCACATCAGCAGAATAGATTACTTCAGTTAAACTATTTGTAACAGGTAAACACAATGTATGGACTCTTATTCTGCGTTCTGCTTTGCTACTTGTATATAGAAGTGCAGCCTGGAAACAGACTGTTCTAACATCCGTCAAACTTTCTTCGTATGAAATTTGCATTCCAAATCCAGCATCAGGATTAACATTTGGCAATGATAACAAATCTGTTGATCTTACAAAGAAATTACCATGGAATGTGTGTATACTGAGTCCACGAGTACACCGAACTCTCATCACAGCCTCAAAACCAATTTTACGTGTTAAATAACGTTCAAAACATTTCCTAAACATAATGCAATCTTGTTTTTTTGTTGAATTAAACAGTGGAAAATGATAGATGCATCCACCGCTGAACTTACTAATTCCAGCTACAAATAACAAGTATTCAAATAAATTATAATCCCAATTCGAGACGAAATGAAGGTTAGCTTACCTAAAGTTGACAAATCGCTATATTGGCAGTTTAACAGAAACACATCTGCGGCAATTTGTTGTCCGGAATATTCAAGAGCAAGTTTTTTGTAAAAGTCTGTTGCAGGACCTAAATGATTAACATCCTTTGATGAACGATTGTTAGGATCTTCTCTTGACAACAAAGCTCCTGGACCTTTGTTTGGTAAGCATGTTTGAAAAACAGAAACTCGGCCTCCGGTCGCACCCTAAAAATTAAATTAAATATAAATTGATCCATAAGAATTAAGTTTTATTCATCTCGACAATTTTACCATCATTTTCATAGCAACTTGTAAAGCAGCGCCTAACGCTGATCCAGAATCATGTGTGTTCTCAAATCTTTTTGGTAGTGTATCTAGAAGATCATTAATCATCTCACGTCCCTCTTTTAGATTTACCAGTAAATTATCTGGACGAGGTAGAAAAATGTCTAAACGAAGGAAAATTGATTTCTTTAGTTTTCTTTAAACTGATGATGAAGTAATATCAAGCCACTCACCCTCAATGTCTAATATTGTTATCTCTTGTGGACGATTATATCCTTCAGCGATGCTATAAAAATGAACAGCACTATTGTAGGCAATAAATCCGACTTGTGTTCTTGCATCTCCTGGTAATTTATCCAAATGTTCAGCTAATGCATCACAAACTAAACTCAAATATCCCGATTGTATTGCCATCATTGAAACATCTAACAGGAATAAATAAACAGCCGGCTGAGGAGGACGAAGCATATATTCGGATGGTGCAATATATTCAATTGTACTTGATCTAACTTCTGGCCGTCTTGTGACATCACCAAATGATTTACTAACTGGATCGTATTGAAATTCGTCAGGCACTAAAAAAACATTTTATTTATTTATTATAAAAAAGGAAGAAACGTTAAGAGAATTAGTACTTACATTCATTGACACGATAACACAAATTACATTTCCATTTTTTACTATCAACAAAATAAACAAATGGATTAATATAGGTTCGACAGGCCCGACATCGAACAATCTGAGAACAACTAACAACTGGCAAATTCTAAATTAAAAAATTTAAATATTATTTAATTGAAAAAATTGGATTGGAAGGTTGGGTTTACTTACAGCCAAATCCCGAAATGGATGAATGAGAACTCCAAGTGGAAGACGTGACTTTTGTAGTAAACTGTTTGATTCGGGGATTTTAGAAACAGTTCCACGGAAAATACTAAAATAAGAAAAATTGTTAGTCCATTTATGAAGATTGCACAATAATTTTTTTAACTTACTCTGGATCACAATTCAGAGAGTCTTGAAATTGGCTGTTGAGACAAACAGGTGTTTGCTTAACAGGATGTGTTGGTAAAATGTGTCGTACTTGCATAAGATCGATTGTTTCTTGTCCCCATAAAGTACTAAATCCGGATTGAGTAATGCTTAGACCTTGACCTGATTGTGGCATTTGAGGTTGTTGTTGTTGAGGCTGATACTGAGGAGGATTTGGTATGCCATTCATAACATTTTGTTGGGGCTGAGATTGTATTTGAGGCTGCGTGAATGGAGCTTGAACAGGATTTTGAGGATAAGCCGGACGTTTTTGGACTGAAGGTGGTGGTGGAAATTGTATCGTATTTGCTTGCGTTTGTTGAAATTGATTTTGGTATTGAAAATTAACATTCTGTGACACACCTTGTGAATGAGGAGGTTGTAGTACTGGTTGCCTCAGTTGTGAATTATTATTTAATAGCATTCCAGGCTGGGCTGAAGGATGAAGTTGAGGAAGTGGATTCACTTGAGGTTGTGGATGCTGAACTGGCATAGTATTGATCATATTTGGTCTCGATGGAGGAAACTGAGCAGTATTAGGTTGTTGTTGAAGGTTATTATTTGTAGTTGCTGATCTCAGATTGGCCGAATGCAAACTAATATTTTCGAGTGTTGCATTTAAATTATCAATACTTTGATAGCCTTGCACTTGTGCTGTTTGATTATGAGACATTTGTGATACTTGAGTTTGTCCTAAATTCGGTCCAGGATTAAAACTTTGTGGAACAAATGGTGGCTGCTGTTGGTGTCCATTTTTGTTTTGATATTGTGGCCCGTTTTGATTATTCAATTGCGGTGTTGATATTGGAAGTGGAACATTTGATAACAGATTACTAGATGAATTTGTCAATGAATTTCCTTTTGACATTTGTGTCATCCCAGGCGATGATGTTCTCGAATTTGTTAAATGATTACCATTTTGTATTAAATTAGGACGAGAATTATTTAAATTATTTGTTATTGGTTGAACTAAATTTTTAATATCATTTGTTGGATGATATAAATATTGTTGATCATTTTGTAATAATAAATTATTTTGTAATGAATTAACACCATTATTTAACAACTGATTTGTATGTGGCACTTTTTTTTGTCCTATTTGTTGTTGTGGCTGTGGGACTACTGGATTAATACCCCCATTTAAAAGATTACTATTTGGTTGCTGATACGACATTATGACAGAAAAAAATTATTTCTAAAACACACAACTTATTGTTTAGTTGAATTGCAAACTGTTTAAAATTTAAAGAAAATGAAGAAAAATTGACACGAAAATGACAGATGACAGATGATGACTAGAGGGAAATTTTTTTTATTCTTCAAAATTTCAAATGTTTTATTACAATTAATCAATAGTTGTTTGTTAAAAGTTCTTATATTTAACAAGAATTTTGATTAAAGAATTACAACACCACTTTTTATTACAAATTGAGTAACTATTGAATTTGCGAAATTTATGAACACGTACTTTTATCTTTTATGTCGCCATGTTTTTAAATCAAAAGTTCAATTATTATAAATATGGTTGTCTCACTCTACTACATTAAAAAGTAATTTTTGTGCAAAATATAAAAAGAAATAAGGTGACGTCATACGATTATACGTGTGCAAGGGAAATTTTTATAATTTTTGAAGGATTTTACGCGGGCTATTTGAATTCTTTATTAGTGTTGTTTGCTATTATAACTAATTCTTTAAATAATATAATTTACTAATTCTAATAAGAACATTCTAAGTTTAAAGAGAAACAAACATATATGAGTTATCTCAAGTTAAATATGTTATTGTAACAAATAAATTAACAATTGATTATAATTTTTATGACTGATGACACTAATTTCAAACATATAGATTATTCCTTTGGCTCAATGTCATCAAGTTGAATCAAAACAACAAAATAGGTTGTAAAAGTCGCTGCCATCTAAAAAAAATGGAATGAGCATTTATTTAAATACAATTAATTTATTAATTTTTCTACTGCATAAAATAGTTTCCAATTAAAATCAAATAATCCACATGTAATATAAGGCATACGATGACGAACTTGTTGAGAAATAAAACCAATCTTATCATCACCAAAAAAAAAAAATACAAAATAAAATTAAAATTTTAAAATTTAACATTTTAACAGTTTTGCAGTTTACATTCTCAACAACCGTTAAATCATTAATTTTACTTATGGCTTTATGAAGTAAAATGCTTGTTTTCTTCCCCTATATAAAAATATTTATTAAATTAATTGCAATTTTTTAAATGAAGAAATTTTAAATTATTAACTTCCGTTATTATCCAGTCTCCCAGTACCATAATTGATATTAATTCAGAAAACAAAATTCCATCCCACATCAAATTTTCAAGAACATAAAGAAGCTCATTCGTACTATAAGACAATATTAAACGATATAAACCAAACATTGTAAACACCGTATAAGTAAAGAATAATGCAAAACACAGCATAATCTGAAAATATTCGTAAATTTATTATACATTTTTTTAAATTAACAGATCTTTACTTGAACACTAAAACAGTAATTTATCAGATCAACAGCATCATTGATTTTATGATAAATAATTCCCAAATCTCTGATAATGTTCAACATATTTTGTGGTATCACAAAAATTGCATCACTATTTATATTAAAATTATAAATAATACAATCATTTAGTGAACATAGTCTTGCATAAATAGACGAAAGTACAATAACAAATGCAACCAATATCAGCACAAAAATTCCATTAGCATAAAATAACACAATACATTTTGGTATGTTTACTTTAGAATTTTCTCTCCACGGATAAGCTATCATACCAGAAATATAACTACCAAAAATAATTATATGTAGTATAGCATAATTAATTCCAATCTTAAACTGTCTATTAAAATTAATTTTAACACCAAGATTAAGTACCTAAAACGAAAAACACATCAATGATTAATATTTGTTATTTAATTAAAGTGAATAATACGTATGACAATCATATTCGTCTGAGCTTTTTAATATTTTTGAATTTTGTAATATTTTATGATTAAAAAATTTAGTATAAGTAGTTTTGTATATTTGTTATTTGTTATTTGTTATTTCGGCAAAACATTTTCTTCCAAAATTCAAATTTTATAGAATGAAACACTATAGGTGATATTGTTAGAAAGGAGCGCACAAATTCCAAGTTAGTAAAAAGCTCAGATCAAGACACATACTATGCAGAAAGCAACACAAGGGTGATTAATGATTTATATTAAACACGACTACAATAACATAAATAAAATTACAGTGTTTTTTTTTTTACTTTTTTATCGACAAAATCCAACGTTTGTATTATTTGCCAAATTTTATAACGATTTAATATATTGATTGCCCAACCAGGAATTGATATTGCTAATCCTATTAACATAATAATTTTATTACCAAAATTAAATAAAGCTGATTCAGATTGAAAAGCTTCTACATAAATACACATAATAACTATACTCAAATTTTCAATTGTATAAAATATTATTATGCATATATCAAGAAATGTAAATTTTATAACATTTGATTTAACTTCATGTGGAAATGTAAAACTAGCATAACTAAATATTTTAGCAATAAAATAAAATGCCAAAAATGTATCATAAATACTATATTTATTTGTATTTTTAATTGAAATTAAAAGTCTATTTTGCTTAATTGTCTTTAAATTATTATCACAATCACATGAATTTAATTTCTTTACTTCTTGTTTCACAGACATTTTTATTTTTGTAATAGTTGTTAATGTTAAGAATTTTTAATAAGTAATCTAAATCAATTGGTTTATTAATGTTGTAAATGGAATTTGTGATAAAATCTTAATATTATATATATTTTGATTAACCGTGTGTTGCACGATTAAAAAATTTCGGATAGGAAAATAAGTTTTAAATAAATAATTTTTTTTATTGAATAAATAATATTCATAGATTTTTCAGAATCAAGTTTTTTTTGTACTGTTAAAAATAATCAATATTATATAGTTTCCGATTAATAAAAGAATAAAAGCTCTACAACGTTTGAAATTAATATCTTTAACTATTTTTAGTTTTAAAAATAATATTTTAAGAAATTTATACGATAAGAGGACTTACATTAATGAACTGTGTTCAGTTGTTTTCATTTATAATAAACATTCAAAAATACATATTATTTTTAATTAAAAAAAGTATTAATTATGTTTCCTTAATTTTATATTATAATTTGCCATGATACAAATATTTGTATCATGATAATTTCCTATAAATTTTATGTTTTTTTTTTAAATTATATTTGACTTTGTTCATTTCTTCATTTTTGGTTATTATTAATTCATAGTTTTAATTTTTAATTATAGTTGTTTAAAAATATATTTTAAGAGAAAAATAATTTCCTTAGACTAGAACCGTATTTTTATCATAGACACAAATTTCTGGTCGAAACGTTGCTAACATTGTATTGTTATAATTATAACATTTTCAATATTCGCTTATAAGAAAAGCCAGCCACGCAATTTGAATACTTAATAAAGAATTTATTACTGCTGTTTTTATGTAATACTAAAGACTAAATACGATTCTATAAGAAACATTTATTTTTGATCTTAAAAAAAATATATAAAAAATATATAAAAATATATAAAATGAAATTCGTTCTTTTAAGGGTGAACAAAAGTTGAAAATTTATCTAAATTTATATAAAAAAAAATCTGTTTTTTTGACGACGAACAATTTATTCAAACTTTTCCAATGAAAAAATATATATAGACATCTTCTTCTTTTAACAAAAAAAAAAAGTCTATAAATCATACAATTTATTTAAAAAAAATACTTATATACAAATCCTTATCGGTCTAAAATTGAAATGCATGAATAAGTTATATGGAATTCCTATTTGGTTTGTTCTTTTCTTTAAACTTAAAATTTATAATTTAAATTCGTTTATTAAATTGTGTTTTAAATGTCATTAAGTTAATTTATGTAATGAATATTCTATTTATAAGTAACGTGATTTATTATTGTTAATGCACCGAAATTGTCACAGAATTTATTAAAAAAACAAAACAAATAATAAAAAACAGTCCGAATATTACTCAGAAATTTGAAGTAAAGAATATTTATAAACTTCCCTCCCGTATTAACCGAACAATTGGAATATTTTCCAATTTCTCTTCGTTTTTATACGAATTGATAAATTCAAAATTCAAGAAAAAAAAAATTTGAAAAATACTTTCAGTTTATATAAATTCCTCACAGTGATTGGATATAAAGTTTTGAAACGCCGCTAAATTTGTTCAAAAATTTAAAAAAAAAAAAAAGAAAAAAGTGTTTTATTCAATTAAAAATTTTGTAATTAAATTCCATAAAATAATAAATTATTCAAAAAAGTGATTGTGTGAATACAAAAATTTATTTAATTATTTTTTTTTTTATTTTTTTTTGGTTTTATCTTTCCCTTTTTTTTTTTTTTTTTGTTGGTTTTTCTTTTTTACTTTGGTAAATTATTTAAGTATTTCTTGAAGCAAATAATTTACAATATTATATAAAAAAAAAAAAAAGTACCAACCAAACAAGATACCAAATCATTTGGCTCCCATGAAATTCTTCATCTTATTCTCCTCCTCTTCATCATATTCTATTCGTGTGTTCTTTTAGAAGACTTTAAAAAAAATTTTTATTTTATTCTTGTTTATAAAAGTTAAACGATAAAAAGAAGAAGAAAATGAAGGAGATGAAAAAAAAAATCATGTTTTTGTGATTCAAGTGACGTGTTTTTATTTTTTTTTTTTATTTTGTTTTAAATGGAAAAATAAAGAAAAAGCGAATTTTCTTTAAATCAAAAATAAATATATAACAAAAAGAGAGGAAACGATTTTTTTTTTCTGTGCAAAAAAAAAAAAAAAAAGGATTAATTATTTTTATTAGAAAAGAACAAAAAACTGGAAATTTATCAAAGTAAAATGTAAGTAAAAAATAAAAAGAGCAAAAACTTTATAAATTGCAAATGATGAATTAACTTTAAGTACCTGAATTTTTCAAATTTCAAAAGAAAAAATGAAAAAATAAAAGATGAAAAAATTGCATTCAAGTCTTTTAAGCAGGAGAAGAGAATCTTCAAAATTCCATTCAATTTTTTTTTTTATCAAATACTTACATAAAAAATATCATTTTTTTTTTCACCTTGTCATCGAATATTATTTAAAATTAGAGAGAGAGAGAGGAGGTAGAGAATTACAATTTTTTTTTTTTTTTATGAGGCTGTGGAATGCTTCTCGACATTTTTATTACAAAAAATTACGTTCAATCTTTTTTTACTTCTTCTTATTCTTATTTTTACCTTTCCTTCATCTTATTTATATTCTCTCTCTCTCTCTCTCTCTCTCTTTATTTTTCATCTTAAATTGCTTTTAAATCTTATTCGCTCTCCTGAATTTGTTGGGTTTTTGGTTAATGGGAGATGGAAGTAAAAAAAAATAAAAAACAAAAAACAAAAAATATACAGAAAAAAAAAATCTATAGAATACAAGAAAATATGAGAGAAAAAAAAAATAAACAACCAACAATAACAACAACAACAACAACAATAACAACAACAACAACAACAACAACACAACAACAAATTCACACATGTGAATGTATTTTGTATTTTCTGTTTTTATATATCGATAAATTTTTTTTTTTTTTTTTTGACTTAACCTTTCTGTATTTATTCTCTTTAAGAGTGGTTTTGTATTTGTTTTGCAGCCAAAGCCAACGAGCCTAAAGTCGAAGAGAACTAACCGGTTAATCTTTGTTGTTGTATCTTTTTTTTTTTTCTTTACTTCTTTTACTTTTTTTTTTTTTCATTTATCTTATTCTCTTCTTTACTCCTTTTTTTTCTCTACCATTTGTTTTTTGTAGCATTTATTTGATCTTCTCTTCTTCTCTTTATCAAGAGAGAAAAAAAAAACAAGCGAATAAATTGAGAGAATGAAGAAAAAAAATATAAATAAATTTATATTTTTATCGTATCGTGATACCACAGCTTCAGTTCTTCAGAGTCGAAGTTAATAATTTTTTTTTCTTCACTCAATCGTATTCAGCCTCATTACCATATATATTCTTCTTTTTTTTCCTCGCTGTTCCACTGTCTTCTTCATCTTCTTGCTTATTATTATTATTATGCTAGAATTACAACAAAAAAATCATCATCCGTTTGATTTTATTTATCTTTGGTGTGTTTTTTCACACACACACACACACAAACACATATGCACATATGAACAAATACACGATCAAAATCTTCTTGGTTCTTGTATAATTTTTTTGATTCGCGGTTTTTTTCTCTTCATTTTTCTTATTCTTATTTATTTGATTATATTTCCTCCCAAAGGCAGGGAAACCAAGGAGAGTATTATGAGGTATAGAGAGACACACTATAATGGGCATTATATATTATTTTTGATTTCCGGATACAATAATAACAACAACAACAAAAAAAGTTCTGTTATTGACTCATTCTGTCTCCGAGACTTCATTCAACTCTCTCTCTCTCTTTCTCTGTTTCGCTTGTATTAATTTTTTTCTTTTGGTCCATGTTTTGTGGGCGAAGAATAATAACCCAAGAAGTTGTTTGTCTTTGATTCAATTTGAATAGAATGGAATTCCACTAATCGAATAAATATTCCCCCTTAAGGATTACTATTTCTGTTGTGTTGAAATTTAATACAATCTTAAAAGGTTTCTAGAATTATGATAAATTAAGAAAGAGTTAATGTCATTTAAAAATAATAATGATTTATAAAATAGATGGCTAAAGGTTTCTTTATTTCAGTATAAACAAAACTTATACATAGATTTAATTATTTGAACTGCAAGCTAACAGATAGAGAGACAGAAATAAGAAAAAACGTATAAAAAATTTATATTCTATAATGTTAAAAATGTTCGCTAAGTTTAAAATTTTTTTTTTTTTTTTTATTATTATTTATTCACATCACAATATCTGTATAAGTAGACATATCAGTTTTGTGTTCATTAACCTTTTAAGTGTTAAATTTTGAAAAGAAAAAAAAAAGAAATAAAATTAACATGATTTTACTAATCAAAAACGAATATCACAAAATCATCAAAGAATTTTTATAACCTACACTTTTTTTTTTGGTATTTAATTATCAATGATAGAGACACAGAATAGAAAATAGAACAAGAATACAAAGTTAAATTTCTTTTGATTCAAAAGTTGAAGAATTCTTTTTTACATTTTTAAAGTTTGATCTTATAGTATAAGATCAAAGATATCTGTACCTGAACTCATATTTTTTTACCATTTACTTTTTTTTTTGGAAGTACATAATCGGTATTGTTTGGACACAGAATTCACTTGACTTTGGTTTGATCTTTTATTTTTTCAATTATCCCTTTATTTTTGTCCATCGTGTAGATGGAAAGTACATTTATAGAACCTTAAATTTAATAGTTGAACTTTATTCTTGCACGTATTACGTTTTGTGTTGATTATTTTTTTTTATGTAATTTCTAAACTTCATAATTTTTATACAAATTTAATTTTATTTGTGTCATTTACAAAAAAAAAAATAAAAACAAGAAAAATTTCTAAACCAAAAAAAAAACATATACTTAGTTAAGAATGTTTATTGTAAGACATTACATTATTACGATTACCATTAACATTCCCGATAATCATTCCCATTTAGTATTTTTAGTTTCTAAATTTATACAATAAATAAGAATTATGTTCCCTTTGACTATACACACGATATTGGATACGAATGATTAATTAGCTATTTTTAGTATCTGTATTTTATGTGTTAATTTGATAATTAACAAATGCAACTGTATATAGAATCTTTACATAAAGTTAAAAATAAAATTTTCAACAATAATACCAACAACAACAACAACAACAACATATAAACTTCGTAATTATGCATGAAGTCTTCAACTATTTTTACACGAAACACACAAATAAATGTTTTTACATTTGAAATTCTATTCAATATTTTTAGAACAAAATAAAAAAAAAAAAAAAAACTTATAAGATAAAAATTCTATTCTATTGTGTTGTGTGATTATCTTGATTACCTAACTAAACTTTAACTAAAGGTAACAAATCTTAATAATAGAGGAAGAAGGTAATAAAATATCTCTCATTAATTACCTAAGTTTTATTTTAATAATTGCATAAATCTTCATTTTATTTTATCTTCATTTTAGTTAAATTGAAAATGGACAAAAAAAAAATGTTTACACAAAAATTTTAACAGTTTTGTTTCTTATAAATTAAAATTTTTTTTTTCAATTCTTCATTTTTTTTCTGTAAAATAATATTTAATCATTTATGATTTATTCACTCTTTATGAAGACAAAAGAAAATGGAAGGAATATTCCCATAAGGCATTTTTTTGTTTTTTTCCTTTAATAATTAGATCAATTTCTGGATTTAGATATTTATCTTTTAAATACGTTCACCAGCTGTGGATATTTTCCAATTTTTATTGAACATTCTTTCTTTTTTTTTTGCTTCATCCATCTTAGTTTTGCTGTTGTTGTTGTTGTTGTTGTTTTATAGGAAATATTATTTATAATTATAAATTTTCTTCATCTTCTCTGTTTATTATTTCGTTCCTTCTTTCATTCTTTCTAATCTTTTTTTGTTGTATTTATTTACAGTAAAATAGATTATTTTTCTCCATTTTTCCATTATTCTATTTTCTTCTATTTTAAGAAGAAAGAAAAAGAAAAAATGAAAATTATCATGAAGAAAAAAGAACAAAAAAAAAAAAAACAAAAAAATTAATTTCTAAATGAAAAAAGTAAATAATTGAAGAAAAATGTTAAAGAGAATTAATAAATAACAGAAAGATAAATAAAAAAAAAAAAAAAAAACAAAGTAAAAGGAAGTTGGAAAATTTGTAACCGTCTTTTCTTTTATTATTTAGCATTTTTGTTTATTGATGAACAAAAAAAAAAAAAAACAAAATGAAATGCGTTGATTTTTATTTAGGGTGAATACAACGCGTACGTTACACAACTTGTGTTCCCCTTTTTCTGTTTGACTAAATAAAAAAAAAAAATTGTAACAGAAAAATTGTAAAAAAAAAAAAAAAAAATAAGCAGGTGAAAAAATATTAAATCGAAAATTCCTGCTCTTCTTTTTTCATTTGAATCGCGTGGCATAATTTTTTTTCTGTTTGACAGTTTCTTTTTTTTTTTTTTTAAAAGGAAGTTTATAATATAATAACACATGTTTCTTACCTCACTCAAAATCACCCCCTCTACCCCACATCCTTCATTTTTAACTATCTCTTATTTCCCCTATATAACAAATATTAATTCTTTTCCGTCTCTTTTTGGTCTCTTTAAAAATTTATATGAATTCTTTATTGTGGTTGCTGTTTTGTGTGTGTGTGTGTGTGTGTGTGTTGTTGTTAGTCTTTTTGTAACGGTTTTTTGAAAATTTTATTTGATCTGACCCTGAAGCCAATAACAATAAAATTGAAAATGTTGATGTATTGAGTGAAATTCGTTCTTATTTTTAAAATTAAATTTAAAAAGACATTTAATTTACGTTGTGAAAATTATAGACAATAATTATTGTGGTTAGTCAAGGGCTAATAATATATGCACCCAACCATACACAGTATGAAGATAGACTAAAGAAAAGATGAAAATGAATAGAACCTCACTTTTTTTTTTTATAAATTTATAATAAAATAATAATAAAAAGATGAATATTTATTGAATAAAACAATAGAGAGAGAGTGTGAGAGGAAAGAAAGAGAGAAAAAATATTACGTTCCGGTCTTGTAACAGACAAATATCAATAATTATAAAATCTTTTTTTTTTTTAATTCTTTTTTTATTACATATTTTGCTGTAGTTGTTTTTGTTGTTGTTTTAATAGGTGGTTTGATTGTTGTTATTGTTTGTTGTTGTTATTATTATTATTATTTTATCTTCATTGACAAACAAATTAAAATTTTATGTACTATGAAGATATTTTGCATGTTTCATCTTTCAGTGTTGTAAATTCTTTTATTTGTCAGTTGTTGTTTTATATAATTAAATAAAAAAAAATAGTAGAAAAGACAGAGAAAGAGAGAGAGAGAGATACATAAAGAATAAATAAGATGTTTTTCACACAATGAAAAAAATTATAACTGGATTTAATTACTTTGTAATTGTAATTCTGTTCGTTCTTCGGTGACTATTTATTATTGTAAGATTGAAAGGATCATTTACTGATTTTCTTTTAAATTCTTTTAATTTGTTATATTTTTTTTTATAATTAAACATAATTCAATTTATGTAAAAATTTATACACATTGAATATTTTCTAGAAATTTAAAAAGAATTTATATAAACAAAAGATTTCGTAAGTTCATTGGAGAGATAGTCGCAGTTCGTTGAGTTAAACGTTACCTTCATCACTATCGCTACAAATACAATTTGTTACAATTGAAAATAAATGGCAATAATAATCTAATATATTTATTACAAAAATATTTCACATTCATTCATATGGATGGTTACAGTTACTGAATAATCCGATAAGCAAAATGTTTTAGTTCGTTACAAAAACAAAAATTGATAACAACTGATGATTAATTTGAGTTTGGCGGGAAATTATGTAATTACGAATAATAGTAAATAATAGATTTAAAATTAAAACAAACAATTTCATTTAGAATTGAATAATGATCAACAATCAATCAACAGAAATATGTTTGATTTAAATTTCATAATATTCAAAAAAAAAAATGTCAACAAATCTCTCAATTTGTCATGTTTATTTATTTGTTTTTTTTTAATGGACTTTTTTTTACTTATATACATTTTGTAAAATCTTAAATGCATTAACAACATTTTGTAAAAAAAACATTAGTGAAATATCTTACTTATAGTTTGTGTATAACAAAACAATCGTTTTTTTTTAATTTGCTTAAAACTTAAAAAAAAAAAAAATTAGAAAGAAAAAAAAAAGTTTTTCAATAAAAAAAAGCAAAACAGAAAAAAAAAAAAACTTCCATACGGAAATTGATTTTCACCATAAAGAATAGAAATAATCAATTTTATGACTGATATAATATGAATTTTGTAATTATATATTTTATTTAACTTTATTATAAATTATGTACATACGAACATACTTTTACACGTCTATTTACACTTACGTTTGTATTTTTTCTTTTATTTTTTATTACAAGAAAAAAAAAAAAAAAAAAAACAAACAAAGTAAATTTATTATTATTTTCTTCTTCATCGTATTTAAATACAATTTTTAGCGGTTTTTTTTTTTTTATGTAATAAAGTACAACACTACTATATGGGTTTCTTCGGTTTATAAAATTTATTTTCTAGAAATCATACTGTATATTTGTGCATGTGGTCTGTGTGTGATGAGTGAAAGGGGGGTGAGGGAGTTGAATGTGTTTGAATTATGTGTGTAGGTAGATATTATGATGTCTAAATAATCAAATATAATAAATCAAAAGAAAGTGTTTTATACACATTTCTTACTTACTTACAATATTAATGCACGATGATGAAATACATTTTTTTTTTATAAATTTGTTAATTTTCAAATTAAATAAAAACAAACAAAAAAAAAACTGTTACAAAATATCGTATTTTTATTTTGTATATTTTATGAATAAATTTGTATAATCTAATCAATCATCATCATCATCATTATCATCATCATTATTATTATTGTTATTATCATTATAAATAATATTTTAGTATGTATAGTGAGAAATAATTTTATTGGTCATTGACATGAATTTTAAGTTATAAAATATAAATTCAAGAAGGCATCCACTATTAAATGAATCAATTAATTAATTATTACGATTATTAATATTTTTATTATTTTTATTAATAAATTAATTAAATTATGATTCATTTTCTATTTCACCTACTTTTATTTTTTTATAACTAAACCTTTTAATTTGATCACGCTTTCCGAGCACTTCCTCAATTTTGATGTGTTTTGATTTTTTTTTTTTTCTTTGAGTGCAGACAGAAATGAACCACCATCCAAAGTGATAGAAAGAGAAGAAAAAACATAGAGTAGGATAGAAATAGTAAAAATATTTAATAAAATAAAAATTATATTTTTTCTTTTATTTATTTTCATTTTTTATAAGATTGAAACTGAGATAATGGCACTTTTTTTTCCCCCCCTGTAAAGATTGAAAGTTGAAAATGTATCGATAAGAGAATCTATATATATTTTTTTATATTATGTAGATATGTTTGATCGCGGCATATGTTTTTATACATTTTTGGGTAAGCTGGTATTGACATAAGATTTAGAATTTAGAAATGAACATTATTTATTTTAATCAGAATTAAATACAACACAATTTATAAATTTTTTTTAACCAGAAAATTTTTTAGGAGATTCTTTTTAAATCATCCAACTTTGTTTTGTTTTTATTTTTTTTTTTTTGTTAGCTTAAAATCTGTTATCTGTTAATGAAAATATGATTAATCTTTAAATCGTTATTTTTTTTTTCTGTCTATTTTATAGTCATCAAAATTGTCACATCTTGAGAATGTAAATAATAAATATATATTCAAATGTGTGACGTTAGATTTAATATTTTGTTAATATTTATTTTGTCATTAGAAAAAACAAAAGTTAATTTATTCATTTCACTTAACATACACAAACATATACATACACACACACACCCATTAATCTATTAATTATAATTTATTTATTTATTTGCCTTCTTTTTTTTTTACAGAATTTCTTCATATTCTAAAAATGGATATATCAATCAAGATCAACTAATAATATGACGTCACTTCCTTAATAAAAATCGAAATAATACAAAAACAAACGAAAAAAAAAAAACAACAACACAAATAAACAAAAAATAAATAAATAAATAAAAAAAAAATGAATAAATTTTATGTAAATCAGAAACTACAAGAAGAAAACAGGAATTTTATAAATAAACGTTATATTTGTCTATGTTAAAACATATGCAATCACCAGGCCCTGGTGGTCAAAACCAGGCTCCTGGTCAAAATCGTCAAACGCGGGGTCATAATAATAATAATAATAATAATAATAGTAACAATAATAATAATAACAATAGTAGTAATAATCGTTCTGTACAACCATTAAATATATCAACATTATCAACGAGCGGTTTAGGTGGTAAATTAATTGCTAATGGTCACGGTCCACGAATGTCTTCAATTATAAATACAACACCATTAACATCAATATCATCAACAAATAATAAAAATAATAACAATATTAATAATAATAATCATAATAATAATAATAATATTAATAATAATGATAGACTTGGTGCACGTGAAGCTCTCACCAGTTTAGGATTATTATGTTTAGGTAAGTTTGTAACAAAAATCTTTTGTATTTTTATCGAATTATGTTCTAATTTTTTTCTATAAACTAAATTTTTATTAATTAAAACATTCACTGTCAATAAATTAAATTAAAAAAATATTTAATTATTTTGAACTTTTGAAATATTTTCATTGTAAATAAATTTCAATGTGACATTATTATTATTCATTTTGGAAACTTTTTATACTTATATTCTATAATTTCAAATTTTTTAAAATGTTAACATTTTAATAAACATTCATGAACTATGGAATTTAAATTAAACTTACAATTTATACCAAAACGATTTTTTCTTGTTGTTGTTGTTGTTGTTATGTATTTAATAAACAAAAAAGAAAAAAGAAAAGAGAAATTATATCTAAATATAAAATGACTGAGTTGATAAATAATATTGAGTTAAAAATATTATTAAATAAATGAAATTACATTTTTTCTTTGTTTCTTTCTTTCTTTCTTTCTTTTATTATAAGACTTTTTCAGTATAAGACTTCTCCAGTTTTCAATTTGTTTAAATTGACGAATGTCAAAATATCTGAATTTTTATTGTGTATAAATTAAAAAATTGGAATTAGAGCAAAAATTTATGTATTCAATTTATCTATTTTTAGTGTCTCTATTATTAGCATTATTATCATTAATATTTTTATTAAAAATATCACCTGGTGGAAGAGAACCACAAATATCTGGACAATCACCAGAAGATTATACTATTGTTTATGATTGTACATTAGCATTATGTGCATTATCATTATCATTAAATCTTTGCTGTTTATTAGTTTGTGCAATACAATTTTTATTTGCTGTTAAATTAGTAAGAGCACCAACCACAACTGGACGGTAAGAATTTCTTTAAATTTAATAAATTTTTAACATCCATTATTGTTGTTAAAATTGTTCTACTAAATTATTCTTATATTTCATCAATTGCTAATTTAATTCTAAAATCTTTCATTGATTAATTGAGAATAACTGAAAATTTTATTTTGTGCATTATTATTTAATTAGAGTAACGACAAAATAATAAATCACTAAAATAAATTTCTTATTTAATTGAGTTAGTCTTTAATCGTAGATCAGTATTGACAAACATCATTAGGTTTAGATCAGTATTGACAAACATTTACGTCTTCTTTTTTAATGTAAAATATACAAAAATGCAACAAAGAAAAAAAATTCATTGTAGAATGGAAACTAGATTTCCGTTTAATTGGATAATCTTACCTGTTTTATGTATGCATATCAAATATCCATAATATTAAGTGAAAGACATGCAATACTTTTTTTTTTAAAAATACGGAAACCTTAAAATTTTAATTTTATTATATTTCCGATTTAATTTAAGTAGCATATGGTTGGACTTAACTTCCTTTTGTCTTTATTTTATGAAAATAAAATGTATCGACAGAGAAAATATATATAAAATTATTACAATGTATGATTAAAAATTATTGTTATTTTTTTAATCAAATATTTTCTATTTTACAGGAGTAACAAATATTTACAAAAGTCAAGTGTTAGCCGAGTTTGTGCAGTTGGTGGATTTTTCATATCAATTCCAATATTTTTAACAGGTAAACTTTATCATAATTTCTTTTTATTTAACAATCAATTATTTTATTTTATATTTTGTTTTATATAATTTCAGGAATAATACTTTATACATTTACACAATTTCAATCAACACCGGCAATAATAACTAGTGCATTAATTGGTGTTGGAATTATATTTTGTGGTGCAAATGTTTTATATAATGTTTTTGTTTGGCAACAAGAAAAAACAATATGTGTTAGACAGGCACCATTAAATTTAAATTTATCATCAATGTCACAACAAATAAGTACAATAACACCACCATCACAATTTATGAATGGAAATCATATACATAATCATAATCATAATAATCATTCAATATTAACACATAATTCACAATTAAATCAGTCAGCATTAACACCAGTTACACCATTATCTCCAAATCATTCTCATATTAGTTTTAATCATTCTTATGTACCTTCATTTGGAGTACGGGCAGCAACTATAACACCACCAACACCTAAAATTGGTGGTGGTTTATTAACAAATCGTGATGATAGTCCTGGTATTATGACAACAACATTAGATAATAGTAATGTTACAACTAATTCATTACATGAATTATCAACGTTGGTGTAATTTTTCTTTTAGTGTTTATTCTCTTTTTAATTATTATTTAAGAAGACAATTAATACAATAAAAAAAAAAAGAAACAAACAAAAAAATTGCTCTCTTAAGAATATAATTTGCAAGTATTTTGAAATTGTTGTAAATATCTGTAATATTTATAATTATTATATAATAAGTTTTATTGTACATTTTATGTCGTTTATTATTTTTATAAAAACAAAAAAAAAATTTATATTAATGCATTAGATTGATAATATTATTAGGAACATTTATATATTAGTTAAAAATATAAATTATTCATTAAAAAAAAAAAATTTAGACTTTTAAATTAATAATTTATTTCCACCACCTTGGATTTGGAAAACTCCAAATTTACATTTGAATTTTGTGATATGTTAAATTTAAAGATTTTTTTCGTTATCTTAAATTTGGTTTTTTTTAACCATAAAGAGAAAAAAGAGGAAAAAATTCTCATACAAAATATTTAGAATGAAAGATCAGTTTTTTATGTATTGAAAAAAATCTTCGTACACCCTAAATAGAAATACATATACAAAAAAATAATCAACAACACATGGTCTAGAACGAAATATGATTTAGATTTGAAAAAATGAGCTAATACTGAAAGAATTTCTTTAATTTTTAAGCATTAACTTTTATATTTCTTCACATATGCAAACAACAAAAAATATTTCTGAATTAATGTGATAGATATTAAACTATGACCTTGTAAATTCTTTGTAAACAAAAAGCAAAATATTATTCAAAAGAAGTTCACTTTAAAAATAATTCGACATTGATATTAACAAAAAAAAAAAAAAACAAACAAACAAAAAAAAAAACAAATAACAAAAAAAAAAAAACAATAAAACAAGAAACAAAAGTTCACTTCAACACTTTTAAAAAAATAACGACAAATAAATCTTTTATAAATAATTATAAAAAAAGAAAATATATAAAGACAGCGAATTTTTTTTTAACTTATAAATAAAGATCCATAAGTTATTTTATTTATTTTATAATATAAATATTAAATTAACATAAAATTATTTAGTTTAAACAAAAGAGAAAAAAAAAACAACGAGTCTACGTAACATAAAAAAATCCTATTCATTATTTAAGTGCATTTTTTAAATTTTTTACACTTTTTGGAACATGTAAATGGTTTACATGATCTACATGTAGAAACAATCATATAAACAACATCTTCACATTGAGGAATCACGGTTTTATTAAAGTTGCAATCAGAAAATAGATTAGTGTTGTTCATGTTCATGTGTTTCTGCAAATTGTAATATAATTCTTCACTTCAAATAATATCAATTGTCAAATATTTATTCTAAACTAATTAGGAAAAATATTTACCTGATTTTGCTGTTTCAGTATCGTCTTTTATATGAGGAGGTAATATTCTTTCACTGGTCTTATGATTGTTACTAGATAACCACACAGGTGAGTTTGATTTGTTTTTGCTTTTATATTTGTCATTGTGATGCCATGATGACAATCTTGTTGATTTCTCATCACTGGTGGATTTGTGTTTTTCAGTGTGGTGTTCGTGATGTTTGTCCCATTCAATTTGTTTTGAATTTTCTTTGTTTCGAAATGACTGTTCTGACGATGAATCCTGCATAACATTTTTGTATTCTTTTGAGATACGAAAAATATTATCATGTAATTTTAACCATTCATCAGATTCAGATTGTTCTTTAGTACTTGAATGAGAATAAATTTCTTCATGTTTTGGACCATAATGATCGTTATGATTATTTTTCTTTATTGGCTCTTTATCATCAACGTGTTTTATTTCTTGTTTAAATGGTTTTTTGTAACTGTCATTTACATCGGATTCCGATAGGGATTCATAACTAGAACCTAAATTGTGATCTTTATTTTCTTTATTTTTGTTGCCATGATTAGATGCTTCTTTAGAATTATAGGATTTTGGAATTTCTAATTTAGGTTCGGCTTTTATGTGTTCATGACTTTTTGATTCGTAATTTTGATGTTCATATTTATTATCATGTTTCTTATACAAGGGATAATATGTTCCTTCTTCAATCTCATATTTCGCAATGTTTTCCGGAATGTGCTTTCCTTCTTTTATTTGTTTTTTTCGATTGTCTTCACGAATGTATTTTCCTTCAGAAACTTCTTTTTTTTTATTTATTTCTGGAATATATTTTGCTTCGTGAGTTGGTTCCTCAGATTCGTCCTTAACCGGGTAATGTTTGGGAATATTTTCCTTTAGTTCTGGTTTTTTGGTTTCAAGCTTTTTAGTTTCAGGCTTTATTGGTTCTGGTTTCTTCGATTCAAGCTTCTTGGGCTTTATCGGTTCGTACATTTGGGGTTCCTTTATATGATGGTTCTCGATTTGTTTATAATGGGTATAATATTTGCTTTCTGGAATATCATGTTGTGTGATATATTCCTTACTGTACTTTCCTTCTTGAATATCATGATATTCAAGTTTATCGGGTAAGTATTCTGCCTCTTTAATGTTGTACTTGCGATTATCGTCATGAATATATTTTCCATCAGGAATGTCGTATTTCTTAATGACTTTAGGAATGTATTTTGCTTCTGATATTTCATCCTTCTTTATGACTTGTGGAATATATTTTCCGTCATAAGCTTCTTCAGATGAATAATGTTTGGGATTATATTTTGTATGCCCATATTTATGATTATGATATGTTTGATGTTCTTCATCTGAATCTTCCATAGTATGGTATTTTGGAATATTTCGTTTAGGTTCATATTTTTGTGTGTGTGTAACATGGTGATCTTCAATTGAAATATCGTGCTTTTTTGCGTAGTGAGGATAATATTTGGATTCTGGAATATCATATTTAGGTATATATTCTTGAGTGTATTTTCTCTCACGATTATCGGATAAATGATCTCCATCTTTCATATTGTGTTTGCGAGCATCTTTGTGAATATATTTTCCTTGTTCAATCTCATGTTTTTTAATGACTTCTGGAATGTATTTTTCTTCATAAGAATCCTCATCTGAAGCTTCTTCAGATGAATAATGTTTGGGATAATATTTTTTATGGTCATGTTTATGATTATGAGATGTTTGAGGTTCTTCATCTGAATCTTCAATAGCGTAATATTTTGGAATTTTTTGTTTGGGTTCATACTTTTTTGTGTGTGGAACATGGTGATCTTCAATTGAAATATCATGCTTCTTCGAGTAGTGGGAATAATGTTTGGATTCTGGAATATTATATTTAGGTATATATTCTTGAGTGAATTTTCTCTCATGATTATCGGATAAATGATCACCATCTTTCATATGGTGTTTGCGAACATCTTCATGAATATGTTTTCCTTGCTCAATCTCATATTTTTTAATAATTTCTGGAATGTATTTTGCTTGTGAAACTTCATGCTTCTTTATGACTTCTGGAATATATTTTCCCTCATACGTATTCTCATCTGAAGCTTCTTCAGAAGAATAATGATTGTTAACATATTTTTTATGTTCATACTTTTGATTATGATTTATTGAATGTTCTTCATCTGAATCTTCATTGGCATAGTATTTTTGGAAATGCTTTTTGGGTGCAGCAGGTTCCCTTTCTATATGATGGTAATGGTCATCTTTCGGTATGTCAGGTTTCTTTGAGTAATGAGAATAATATTTTGATTCTGGAACTTCATACTTCATAATATGTTCCTTATTGTGTTTTCCTTCTTGAATTTCATGCTTTCTCAAATCTTCTTGAATGTATTTGCCATGTGTGAATTCATGAGTTTTTATATGCTCTGGAATGTATTTTGCTTCACGAACATTTTCATGTGATAAATCTTCATGAGATGAATACTTTCTGTGTTCATCAGAATTTGAATCATCTTGTCTTATATGATGCTCATTATTTTGATAATCATGTCTTATATAATGTTTCTCTTGGTGTCTGGGCCAATATTTTGTCTTCTTAACATGATGATTTACAATTTCCTCAGAACTATATTCGGATTCATATTGTGGCTCTTTAAATTCTGATTTTTTAATATATTCAGGATGATATTTTCCTTCTTTAACCTCGGATTCTTTTATATATTCCGGTACATATTTATTCTCTTCTATATTAGTTTTTGTTATAGATTCTGGTTGATATTTTCCCTCTATAATCTCTTTTATTCGCATATGTTCGGGTGTATACTTACCCCCTTTCATATCAGTTTTTGTGATATATTCTGGTTCATATTTTTCCTCTTTAACTACCGTTTTTTTCCTATAAGCCGGTGTATATTTACCCTCTTTTATATCAGTTTTAGTTACGTATTCTGGATGATATTTTTCTTCTTCAACACTTGTTTCTGTTACAACATCATGGATGTATTTACCTTCTTCAATAATTGCTCCTTTACTATCAGAAATATATTTTCCTTCTTTTAGATTATTTTTTTTAATATATTCAGGTCTATAGTTTCCCTCTTCTTCATCAGATTCAGATTCCATTTTATGGTGTTTAGAAATATTTGTGTCTTTACGTATATAAGAATTTTTATCATAAACAGAGTCATCAGATACTTCATGATTAATCATTATTTCAGACGTATTTTCATCACTAGCTAATGGCTCTACGGTATAATTATGATATTCATGTTCTTTATCTTCGGTTGACTTTTCAAAATCTTTATATTCTTGTGAATATAATTGTTCAGAATTATTAAAATCTTCAGGTACATGAGTATGACCGCACTCTTTATCTAATTGTTGACAATTACAACCAGTCATCTCATCTTTATGTTTTCTTTTTTGACGTTCTGCTTCATCTAATATTTTGTATAAATTATCAATTAATTCTTGATATTTATGTTGCAATGACCAATGTCCATTTGTATCATCACAAGCAATAATCTCTTCACTTGATGTTGATATACATGATTTATCTTCAATATCACCAGTTTCAACAAATGATTTTATTAATTGTTGTTTACCAAAAATATTTCCTGCTGCTGGATGATGAATTAAATCACCACAGTGGCCATCGGTCACATGAATTGTTTCATAATTTCTTTAATAAAATGAAAATAAAAAAAATTATTAAAAATTATTAAAAACTTTTATGAATAAAATTTAATCTACCTTTGATGTTGTTTTTGATTCTTTTTTGGTTGTTTAGCATTAAATGCTAATAATAATGCTAAGCTTGGTTGCATTCTTTTAAATCTGGTTTCTGGTTCATTTAATTCATTAGAGTCTTCTATTTCTCTTAACGTTATTCCCCTCGTTCCTCTTCGAATTGGAATTTCATCCCTAAATTTAATTTAATTTTATTATTAATTATTATATTTAATTTATTTATGAACATTTTTACTACGTACATTGATTTACTTAAATTATAAATTTTATAACAATCACTTAATTCACAAATCCATATAAAACAAATTAATAAAATTATTCGTGTCATTATAATAACTCAAATATATTTTATGAATTTTGAGAATAATTCTTTTTTGTTTAAAAAGCACTTTTCTATGTAATATTATTTTATAACTAAATGTTTCTTGTGTAAAGTAAAAGTTGTAACTGATTTAAAATTATCTAGAAATGTTACATTTTATACTAAAGAATATTTTTTAATTGGTCAACAAAAAAAAAAAATATTCATTTTTAACTTTTCATTTATTTATATTTAAAATTTAAATATTATTGTTTTTTTTTTTTTAAATTTAAACCTAAACATTTTTGTTTAGTCAACAATAAAATATATATTATGCACTTGAAAAAAAATTCTATTAATTTAAAATTTGTTATTCGGAGGGTATGTATGCTACTTTAAATCTTAATTTCACCCGCATTACCCTTGAATATAAAAAAGGTACTTGAGATATAATTGTCCTTTCTTTATTTAAAGTGAATTTCTTTTTATAACTTTATAAATATATATAATAATAATAATTTTATATATTTTGTTTATAAATATAGTCAGCAATGTCAAGCTGAGTAAACAAATTTTAATATACATGGTTGTTTATATGTTTATGTTTTATGTTTTTACTTAATGCGTAATTAAAAGAAGTTATATATTTTTTTTAAATAATTATATAAGGTTATTATTGTTATTTATTTTATTTTTTAGTAATTACAGCAAATTTTTAACAAGAAAATTTTGAACTTTATGGACACATATTTTGTTTAGGACCAACAGACTGAGCAAAGAGCATACAAGTTGGTTCCGAACTTTCTGTTGGAACAAAAATTGGTAATTTATCTTTATCTAAATATTCACCATAATGAATTTGATCAATACACTGAAATACAAAGAAAATATATATATTCAGATTGATCAGTAATTTTCATTAATTAGTAATACACGCATGCCAATTCTTCGACATCTTTCTTGATTATTTCTTGTTTCAGAAATTAAAGTGATTGTTTGAATTCCCATACTTCTTGCCATTTTATACGCTTGCATTAATAATGTTTCTTTTAATAATTTGCCTTTCATTTTAAAAGCAATTGATACAATAAAATAATGTAACACACAATTTGTGTTATAATTTTCATCTAAAGTTTTACAATTGGTGATAAAATGGTAAGAAAAATGAATAAGAATTTCCACGGCTTTGTGTGTTACATTCTTCATACGATAAAATTGCCTAGAAAGAGAAATAATTTATTTTCAGATACTGAACGCTTCCTGTTTTGTCTTCACCAAGAACCATCTTCACGATCCATGGGAAACATTACAACTATTCCAATTATTTCATTAGTCAGTATATCAATTCCGATAATAGAACAATTTCCTTTTAAAAGACATAACATCCTTTCAAGAAATTCTTTTGTTGCTTCTTTATCATCAGACAATCTTAACATTTTACAAAGTAAATTTCGTTTAATGTATTCATTCTATAGTAATAGACAATGATGAAAGTTAATACGTTCAAATTTTATATTAAATAGTAGTTACTTTTATGAATTCTAAAGATTTCTCATAATAGGTTTCGTTCAAATCCTGATATCTGATACCATTTTCTTCATGCCATATAACAACAGGACGAATTTCATTGCTTTCAACAATTGATGGATCGAGTAGTAGTAAATTTGTCATAACAAAATTTATATGAACTAAATAAACTAACTATAAAAAGAAAAACGTAGTATCCCTGAAATTTTGAATTATGTACAGTTTATATTTATTGTAAAATCATATTCGTAATGTAGGTATATGAATTTAATTTATGTATTTAAAATTTCATGAAATTTTTTTTAATGAAATTCGTTAGGAAATTAAATTCTTTTTTCTTTTAATTGAAAAAAGAATGAATTCAATCAATCCTTATATAAAATAAATATATAATATATAATATAACGAGAAAGTATAATTTACATTTAAATAATATTGTATGTGGCAACACTAAATTTACAAATATATTTATTAAGTAAGTACATATATTTAATTCTCGATTTTTAATGTTGTGATTAATGATTTTTTTTGGATTTTTTAACATTGTGTACATTGAATACATTAAATAAATATATTATCAAACAATAATATTCTTTTCATACCTTTTTATACAATCGATTAATTTTTTACCGAAAACGTCTAATTTTAGCGGTAAAATTCTCTTTTGTTTACAACTGGAAGTTTCTCAAAAATATTTTTAAAAAAAAAATTTGTAGCGTTTGTACCATAACCTAAAAAACTCACCGCTGTCTCTTTTTTGACAGCAATTAATTGGAAAACAAAATTTACTGTTTTATTATTTGCGCACTTATTACGCAAATAATATTTTACAATTTTTTATATAAAAATTTTTCAATTTTCTTATTGCTTAACACTTTCTGCAAATCTTAACATTAAATATGCAAACTAATAGAACAGAATTTTTATTAAAAAAGAAAACAACAAATTTGCAATGTGTTTTAAATAAATTGAAAAGTAATGAATTTGGTACGTAAAATAAAATAAATGATATCCAGCCTTATTTATTTATTCATTATATTTCAATGTTCAGAGCCGATGGGGGGTATTTTAAAAAATGGACAGTTAGGTTGGATTGGTTTGGGTCCTCATCTAGATATTGTTTCGCTGAAAAGCGGCAATAAAGTTGCGGAGCACACATTTCAGATACCAAAGTAAGCAAACGTTATGATTTCAGATGAAGTTTATTCTAATTTATTTGTTAATTTCAGTGGAACAACAAATGCTTTAATAACTTGCGTTGTAGAAATAGAAATTCCAGATGTAAATACATTGATTTTAGCAATTGGATTACAATATTTTCCAATTGGTGGTATGATTTGTTTATTCTCTGTCTGTGGATCCCGAATATTACGTTGTATAGAAATGATAGATAAAGTTACATGTTGTCGTTTTGTACCACCAAATTTATATAAACGAACTGGAATACAATTTTTTGATGGTTGCCTTGTTGTTGGAACAGATGTTGGAAAAGTTTTTTTTATTGATATATATTTAAAAA
This sequence comes from Pedicia rivosa, assembly GCA_963082725.1. Classification (NCBI taxonomy): domain Eukaryota; kingdom Metazoa; phylum Arthropoda; class Insecta; order Diptera; family Pediciidae; genus Pedicia; species Pedicia rivosa. Next base: position 41,570,152 of record OY720151.1, read on the forward strand.
AATGCAAAGAAGGTAACTAACAAAATATATTTTATTTATCAGATTAGATTTGTGCATATTTCAATTTCTGTATTTTAAAAATCTGAATTTAAATTAATTAATGTTTTCACTGACATTAATTACTTGTAGTTCTATTTGGGAGTAAATGCAATGGAAGTGAATTAGATCTTACACCATGTCAGATTGTTCTCGCTAATGTCGAAACAAGTCAATTAAAATCTATAGCAAAACATACTAAAAGGGAGAATTTACATCTAGCAATAGGATTAGAAGGTATGCGTATGACAATTTTTCAGTAAATTCATTATTTTATACATTTCCAAAAATTTATATTATTTTAGTTGTGGAAAATTCTGGTTCCGTACTATCTTTATTATTAATTCCGCAGCAGTTAACCTTAGTTGTTGGTTTAGATGATGGACGTATGATATTGTATGATTTAACGGATCTTCAGGCTTATCATTTGGCTTATCCACCAGAGAATTATTTTCCTTTAATAAATTTAGCTTATATAGAACCAGCTGATGATCCCCGAGCATGCATTTATGTTTGGGCATTTCATAATAACAATAATCAAAGTTCTGTTGCTGTTATGCATTCTATTATGTTTGAAAGTAAAAAATTAAAGGGTACTGAATGGATTTATGATGTAAATAAATAGATTTAATTATTATTAATAATTTATTTTAGAACATATTAAAATTAATTTTTTTTACCTTTTATTTAGAAATTTATATCGTGTAGTGTACGTTTAACAATACCATTTACTGATGAAGGTTGTAAACCAATATCCTGTCAGGGTATAACGAAAAATTCAACACATGAGGAAGAAATAATAAGTTTATGTTTGTTAACATTAGAAACAAGTGATAATAAAATAAATATGCTCGTATTTGATTTAAATCAATGGTATAAAGAACAAATGCCTGATTTTTTAAATATAAATAAACTATCAAATTGTTTAGCATATTTTACATTGGGAGAAACGAATGCATTAGATGTATGGATGGATGTTAAATCAGTAACACCATTTTCATCCGTCCAAAGACCAGAAGAACATTTTTATCCAAATGCTTTGAGTTTTGGTAAAATTATTTAAAAATATTTTGAAATAATTTAATTTGTATAATATTTAAAATATTTATAGAATGTCTCTTATTTACTGGATATTCATGTGATTTTGTTTATTGGCCAGGATTACAAAATAAAGTTTTAGACTTGTTAAATACAATTGGACCAAAAGCTGTTTATGAACCAGATAATTGTTATAATGCCATTATGAATGCTGCTCTTATACCGTGTTTCTGGGAGGAATATAACTTTAATGTCAAGCCATCAAATGTAAATATTGTCCTAATTTTTTTATGAAAGAAAAGTAGTAAATATTTTATTTAAGTGTTTGATATGAGTTCGTGTTCTTAACTTTCCTATGTGCAAGAGGAAAAACAATTGTATTTCATTTTTTTCTATACAACATGCTACTGAAACTTTTAGTTGAATAAATTAGATTTATTATCTAGTTCTAATATTTACTTTGTTATGAGTAAAAAAATATAACTTTTTGATTTTATAATTTTACTTTTCTGTTTTTTAGAGCAAAAAACGGGAATTAATAATGACAATTGCATTAGAGTATAATTGTATTGGTTTATTAAAAAAATGTGCAACATTATGGTCAGATGGTAGCCATTTAGGTGATGATAATTCATATAATGATGGTGTATCGTTATCAACGTTAACTGATTGGATATGGTCACATTCAGTTATACTTAAAGATTATTGTAATTTATTATGCTTACCATTATTCGATCATTCTGAACGACAAATCGATAGTCGTACACAAAAACAATTATCACATTGTTCAAGACAATTATTATTGTTATCTGATTTATTAGAATATATTTTAATTAATTGTCGTAATTATATTCCAACCGATGGTAAGTTTTTATTAATTAAATAATTTTTATTTGTAAAAACTTTTTTTTATGAACGTTTAAAAAAATTTATCTATTTCGATTATATTATTTTACCGAGAAAAGATATATCTAATCTTTCATATAATATATTAAAATCAGTTAAATATTCAGTTTTTGGTCCCTCATTTGATTTCTACTTGTCTATTTTTAAAATTAATTTTTTTTTTTCTTTCAGTACGTGAAACACTTCAATATCAAGAAAATTCAATACGTATGGCATTTGATTATCAAGAAGTACTTCAATGGCTAGTAAATATTGGATTATTACCAGAAAGTGTTTATAATCCATATCCCTATACATTATTGAATAATTTCTATCGTTCACAACGTTATAAATTTTCACAAAATAAAACTTCACCACAAATAACAACAAAATCAGCATTAAATTCTTGTAATTTATTTATTGATTCATTTATTAAATATGAATTTAATGATAAAGAATTAAAAAATCAATGGAAAGAAAGTCGTGGTTTATATCCACCAATGTCATTACAAGAAATGTTACGTATTCTTCTAGTACCAAATATTAAAATTGAAAATAAATATATTTTAATTTTATATTTATTTCTTGATTTAAGTATTGCGTTAGATGAAGAAAGGTAATTATTATTTTTAAGTTTTTAGTACAGTTTAATTAATTTTGACAATATTTTCAGACATGGTAATATTATAGAGAATCTTATTAAATTCCCATCTGTATTTAATTTAAATCCATCGGTGATTAAAAGAACACAAGCATTTTGGAAATTAGATCATGGACAATTTGAGGTAAAATAAATTTAATAATTTTTAATTTTTACTAAAAATTTCTAGGATATAAATAAAACATCCAATATATTTTTATTATCGGATATGTAACATTTTTAACATATCCGATGATAAAAATATATATTAGATTAAATTATTATAACGTTCATACTTAACTAGACTAAAATTTACAATTAAATATTGAATTAATATTAATGGAAATCATTAAAAAATCGACATTAAATCTTAAATTTGTAATAACTGTTTTTTTTTATTAATTTATAGGCAGCGCTAGATGAACTATTTTCACCATTATCCGGAAATAATAATCTTATTTATTGGCAACATGAACTATTAATTGAAACATTACTTCATCAGGATGCACCAAGTTTAGCACTTCAAGCATTACGTTCACAAAGTACAACAGTAAATTCATTATTAGAAATTAAAACATTACTTGCAAACGGGTTCGTTAGTGAAGCATTTGATGTTCAACGTTTAAAAGGTGATGTCCAACTTTTACGTGAATTTTATAGAATATGTTTTAATACAACAAAATGGGTATTCATACTTAAATTGGCATTAACTGAATCAGAAGGACGTATATTATGTGAATATTTAAAAGAAATTGATACAAATTCATCAGAAATATTTCATGTTATTTATTTATTACAACGTTCAAAATATATGGAAGCTGTTGATTTTATAAATAAATTAGAAAAAACGAAAAATACAAATAATATATTAGAAACTGAAACATCAAAATTAATATTATCCGCTTATAATTTAACAATGACACCCACAGTTAAAACAATAACAAAATCTTATTTAACATTTTGTGAACGTTCTAAAAATACAAAAATTAATCAAAATCCATTACCATTTAGTACAAAATTAATACAAAATAAAATTGATATTACAAATGGTATTTATCAACGAGTATTTGATAGTATTGCCGATTGTGATAAAAGCTTTTTAAATGGTAGTATTAAAAATGTACCATTTATAAGAAAATCAATAAAAGATCGTGATTTATTATTTCGTAATAATAGCGATTTAATTGTACCCAAATTAATTATGAGTGGTGGAGGTAAAAATAACGAAAATACAAATAAGAGACGTTTATCATCTGTATCATCATCATCAATAGAAGATTATCCTATATTAAAAAAACCTCATATGGAAAAATCAATAATTAATACCAATAAAAATTCAAGAATGTCACTTTTAACTAATTTTAAAGATAAGAAATCTCATAATACAATGATATTTAATTCAACATTAAATGAAAGTTTACGTTCAATCGATAATAAAAATGTTAAAGAATTTGGTAAAAATTATTTAACAGATCGATTGAATGAAAGTAACAGTTTATTAATGAAAACAATATCACAAACAACTCATCAAAGCATTTTAAAACAGCAGCCTGAAGAAGTACCCCCATCATCGTCATCATCCACAACTTTACTATCCTCAACAAAAATAACACCATTAACGTCAACGAAAGTTCCAATATTAAAAAAAATTGATTCTGATGAAAAATCAATTAAATTTAATATTTCTGAATCGTTTAACTCATCAACAGGATCATCATATTTAGGTCCAACAAAACGTGCATCAATACGTTTAAGTGATATTTCATGTAGATCAAGTTCAATTGATGAATTTTACTCACCAGATAATTCTAAATTTGATAATGAAATAAATGATAATCCAGAAGAATGTGTTACACCACCAATATTGATACCAGAAATTATTGTTGAAATGGAGAATGATGAAATCGTAGAACAAGTTAATGAAGTAGAAGAGAAAAATGAAATTAATATTGAAAAAGATAATAGTCCAAAACCAATTGATATTCCATTAAAGCGTAGAGCTTTGCGAAGTAGTTCAAAAACACCAGAACGTAAAACGAGAGGGCGTTCTAAAACACCAGAAACTATTTTAACTCCATATCGAAAATCAATACGTCTTATGGAAAAATCAGCTCAACAAGAATCATCAATAACGACAATTCATAATGTGATAATTGAAGAGGAAGAAGAAAATGATGAGAGGGAAGATGATAAAGTAGAGAAACAAAATAACACAGAAATTTTATTATTAGATGAAACATTTCCAGACAATAATCAAAGTTCATTTATTGTGCCAATTCGAAAATCAGTTCTTACTGATGAATCAATGTTAGAATCTGATGAACATGATATTATTTTAGAAACAAGTAGAAGTGATTTAGATTTAACTTCTGTTAAAAAGAAAATAATTTTTGAGGAAGATGAAGAGGATGAGGCAATGGAATCAGAATCTGAACCAGAATTGAATGTTAGTAATTTAGAATCTATTAATGAAAATGAAGAGCAATTTGACAGCGATAATCAAGAACAAGATGATGAAGAGGAAGAAGTGGATGATGAAGATGAGGAAGGAGTTGAAGATGAAGAGAATGACGAAAATGATTATGACGATGATATTGAAAAGGAAGAAATTGTAGTACACGACGAAGAAGAGCAACAGGAAGAAATTGATGAAGAAGAACAACAACAAGATGAAGACGATGATGGAGTAGATGAAGGAAATGTGGAAGAAGAACAGGATGAGGAACAGGAGGATGAAGATGATGGTGAAGAAGAATTTGCCGAATTAAATACTAGTTTGGAAGCACAACCCATATTTTCAAATAATAATGATGAATCACAATCATCAACATCAACATCATCATCATCAACGTCATCACAATCATCAGCATTATCAGAAAAGGAAGACGATGTTATAAATATTCTGAGCAGTTCAGAGGAAGAAGAAGATCTTAAAATAACTAATATAAAAAATTCAGAAGATAAATTTGAGGAAGAAGATCAAGAGGATGAGTTAAATAAATCTGCTGAGCAGGAATCCGATACAGAAGATGTTCAAACCAATATTGATGAAGATGGCCAAAATCGTGATGAGATACAATTAAAAAATAATGATAATATTCCAATTGAAATTGAACATCAATTAGATGTTACAGAAAATATTGAAGAGATTCCTGTTTATCATCAAATGGAATCAGCTGATGATGTATCTGCAATGCTTTATGACAATATTGATTTTGAAATGGAAGAACCAGATAATATGAATAATGCTTTAATAATAAATTTTAATTATAGTCAAGAATCATCACATTTAAAAAATATGAAAACAACAATGGATGAAAATGATGAAAATATTCAAAATAATGAGCTTCCAATTGATATGACGGTTGTTAGTGTTAGCGATACAACAACAGATCCATCAGTAATTATTGATGAAACAATAAATGATCCAATGAATGAGGCACAAATTATATCATTTAACAGTAGTCAGAATGAAAATATTCAGAATATTGAAAACATTGATATTGAAAATAAAACAAGAATTGAAATTGATTCATCATTAAAAACTGATAACGATATTTCCATGGAAGATGAAGTAATCAGAGAAACATCATTAATCATTGAAGATCAAAGTATTGTACAACCTAATTTATTAAACACCAAGATTATTGAAATAAATGAATCTCGTACTGTTAATGCATTTGAAACAAAAGAAAAAAATATTATTGAATTAACTATTTCTGATGATGTGGAAATTAATGAAAGTGATTCTGATTTATTGAATAAAAATATTGAGATTGAGGAAAGTGAAGAAAAAAAAATAATTATCGTTGTCGAGAAAGACAAAGAAGAAGAAGGTGATTTAATTGTTGATGAAGTTGAAGAAGATATAATTGAAATTGAAATTTTAAAAACTAAAGAAACAGAAAATGCTGAAAGTGAAGAAATACAAAAAAACAATGAAACAGATTCTGAGTTATTGAATGAAAATATTCAAATTTCAGAAAGTGATGAAGGGGATTTAATTATTGATGAGGAAGAAAAAATTGAAATTGAAATTTTGAAAATTAAAGAAACAGAAAATGCTGAAAGTGAAGAAAACAATGAAAACAATGAAACAGATTCTGATTTATTGAAGGAAAATATTCCAATTTCAGAAAGTGATGAAGGGGATTTAATTATTGATGAAGAAGAAAAAATTGAAATTGAAATTTCGAATACTAAAGAAACAGAAAAAGTTGAAAGTAAAGAAATACAAGAAAAAAATGGAAGAGATTCTAAGTTATTGAAAGAAAATATTCAAAATGAACAAAGTGATGAGGAAAATTGGAATTTAGTTGTAAATGAAGAGAAAGAAGAAGAAGTAGCGAAGAAAGTAGAAAATCAAAAAGTCGCGGAAATAGTAAAAGTTGAAGCTAAAGCAACAAAGGAAAATGATAGGGAGAAAACTGAAGATGATATAATTACAACAGAAGATAAACAATTAAAAGAAATTCTAGTGCTTACTCCTGAAATTAAAAATATTGAAGTAGGCTACAAAACTCCGGTTCACTTGGAAACTGCAATAGTTGAAAATCTTGAAATAAAACAAACGAAAGAAGAAAAATTAAATATTGAATCACAAGCAATGAGAATAACGCGAGCACGTTCAGCATCGACGGAAACCCAATCAATGTCGAAAACTTTAGAAGATTCTCCAATGCCTTTGCGTCGTACAAAACGTTCTAATTCATCGACGAGTTCATCAATTATGGATGAGAAGAAAATGTCATTAAAAGTTGAATTAGAACGTATTGATGAAAATTTAGTGAGCACTCCAACAAGAATGACTCGTCGTAGTAGTTTATTAGCATTAGATAAAACACCAACACATGGGCCAACAATATCGACACCAAAAAAAACATTGACAATTGTAATCGAAGATTTATCTAAAAAAACATCAAATAGACGAAGATCAGTTAGTATCGATAAAGAAAGTAATTCATCATATATTGATGATGCTGACGCAAATAAAAATACTAGAAGAAGTAGTAGTCGTTTAGGCACTCCTTTAAGTAAGGTAAATGAAGATATGATGAAAACACCAAAACGGAAAATCGATAATATTGAAATTGAACAAAGTCCCGATAATGAAGAAGCAGTTGATTATTCTACTACAAGACGGTAAATATTATTTTTATTTACTAAAATTTTTTAAATAGTTGCGTATCTTTAATTAATTGTTATATTTTAAAGTTTAACTCGCCATCAGCGTACTGTAATGGATAAAATGGCTAAATATAAGAATTCCCCTTCGGCCAGTAAAAAAACTAGATCAGCAGTTAAAAAAGATGTTAATTTGGATGAAAGTTATGAGAGTGAAGATGATGCAGCATTTGATAGTGAAACAGAATCAAATGTTTCAAATAGTACAATAGGCACAAGTGCATCAACGAGAAGTCAAACCAGAAAACAAAAACAGGTAAATTTAGTTGGAATTTCAAAAATCGGACATATCAAAAATTACATAAACATATCAAATAAATTATAATAATTCTTAATTTATTTTAGATTTTTGATGATAAAATGAGTGACACAAGTAGCGTTGGCTCCTCGAAATCTAAACGTGGTAGACCACGAAAAGTACCAATTTTAGAAAATATTCAAGAAACTCCACTTCCTGTTATTCAAGAAGATTCTGAAGATGATGGTAATTTTATATTGTATTTTTCTTTTGTTTAATTAACTAAAATTATGTTTTCTTTATAATAAATAAAAGTTGAGGGTGATAAACCAAAAAGAAAGAAGGGAAGACCACGCAAAAATTCTACCTCTAGTAAAATTTCAACAACATCAACATCAAGTAAAAAATGATAATGAAATTTTGAAATGAATTAGTTTTTTAGTTATATTTGCAACAATAAAAATATTTGAAAAATATATATTGATTAAGTTTTCTTGTTTTTCTCATATAAAACATTTATTTTCACTTTTTATTTTTTATACTTTTTTGTGCTTTTATTATTATTATAACAAATGTGCATAATTTATTGATATATCTACATATTTTTAATATTAATTTTATTTTGAATTAATTTAATTAATTTTAGATGCTTTTTTTATAGCAAGTTTTTACTGGTGTTTGAACTAGGTTTTAGCCGTTATGAGGTTTATGAAACTGGATTAAAACATTAAAAAGAGATGTCACTGTGAAGAAAAAAATTCGTATTTTAATTAGCGCATTTTTTTAAAAATTTATTAATATCAAAAGTATTATTAATTATATGTTATACTTTAAATTCGGAGAGGAAGTTCCGTGGAGCAAACAATTTAATGAACTTTTAATTTGTTTAAATTTATTTAATTAATTAGAATATATTTTGCACCGTTAAACGAAGAAGGACGAAGAAAAATGAATTTTATGAAAATCCCGAACTGTCAGATTCAGTAAATATTTCTGCTTGATGTTTTTTCTTTTCTGGGAAAATTAAAAATGCTTTTTAATTTAAAATATAATAAAGAAATGGCACAAACAGCAGAACAAAATTTAATCGATGTTCCAAACGGTATTGTACCAAGAACTGACAATAATTTAGAAGAACAATCAATAAATGTTAGTAAAGATAATGATGTTATTATTGGTGATCTTATTGTTTCCTCAACTAATAATAATTTAAGTGATATAACTTCTGTAATAACTGAAATATATCCAACTATAATAAACAATAATACAGATATAGTAATTAAAGAAAATATTGTTTCAAATAATAATGGAGTAGAAATCGAAGAAATATATTCTGGTCCAGAAGAGAATTTAGAGGAAAATTTTTTTAAAGAAAAAGTTATAGTTGAAGTGTCACGTTTTTCATGGCGTTCACCTAATTATTTAAAAGGATGTTTATGGTCCCCGGACGGTACTTGTTGTTTGACCGCTGTTTCTGGAAATGGATTTCACATTATCGACCTTCCAAAAGAATTTTATGATGCTGAGGAGGTATCATCAGAACGACCGTTAGAAATTCTGGAATCAACTGTACATGTTCCAGAAGGTGGAAATGTTTATGATTATTGTTGGTATCCAGGGATGAATAGTATGTCACCTGTGACTTGTTCGTGAGTAAAAAATTTATCTTTTTTTAATTTGTTGTACATAATATAAAAAATTGTCAACCAATGATGAATTAACATTAATGTTCAGATGGATAGCTTCAAGGCAACATGAACCAATTCATATGTGGGATGCATTTCACGGACGATTAAGATGCACTTACAGAGGATACGATTATGCTGATGAAGTTGAAGCAGCAATAAGTGTTAATTTTTCAGATGATGGTTCAAAAATATATGCAGGATATAAAAAATCATTAAAAATTTTTAAAACTGCAGTGTAGGGATTTTCTATATCATTCAGTTGTTAATATCTTTTACTTAAAAATATATTTTTCTTATGTTTTTAGTCCTGGAAGAGAATACGAAAGTTATAAAACAAAAATTCCTGTATCAACAATAGCCACAAGTGCATTTCATCCAGATTTAATTGCTATTGGTTCGTGGAATTCTTCAATAATATTATGTGATCCAAGAGATAAAGATTTAAATATCACAAATAAATTATCGGGACATTCTGGTGGTGTAACATTAATAAAATTTTCGCAAGATGGCTCATTATTGATTTCGGGTTCACGCAAAGAAAATAAAATATTATGTTGGGATATGAGAAATACAAAAATACCATATTACACACTAAATAGAACAGTTGGAACAAATCAAAGAATATATTTTGATATGTCTACAAATGGTAAATGGTTAATATCTGGAGACACAAATGGACTTGTACATATATATGATTTAGAACGAACTGACGATAAAAACAATATACCAGTACTTAAGGTTAGTTTTTATTTCGTTTTAAATATTTTTATGTGTATTTAATGTTTTTTATTCTTTTTTACAGTTTCCATTGCACAAAGATTGTTGTAATGGTGTTTCAATTCATCCTTTTAAAACATTATTAGCAACAGCAACAGGTCAAATTCATTATACAGATGAAAATCTTGATCCAATATTAAAACCATATTCATTTTCTGAAGAGAATTCATTAATATTTTGGTGGTTCGGAAAATATAATATTTTAAATTAAAGAAAACTTGGAAATCTTTTTTTTTATCCTAAACTTTATTTTAAGAAAAAAATGATTACAATAATTTATTATAAATATATGTATATTGTATAGGTATTGCACCTGTTTTGTTTTTTGTTACCGAGATAAGAATATTAATAAAAAGAAAATTTTTAAGAAATGACAAAATAAAAGTGAGCAAATCAAATTTTAAACTAACATAAAAAAAAAAATGTTGAGTGAAATTAATAAATTCAAAATATTGTTGTAAATCAACAGAGCTGCTATATATAATAAGTATTCGAAAGTTGTATTGCAGATTTTTGCACTTCTTAGATTTAGATCTAAGAAAGTGTAAACAAACAACTAGTCGCTCTGATTCCCATCCCATTCACTTAAACTTTAAGTAATATAATGGTATTTATTTATACTTATGTATTTAATATTTATCTATTTGTATCAGGAAATATGCGTTCAAATCTGGGGAAAAATAAAAAAATTGGTATTTAAAAGTTTGCATTTATTATTCTTATTTAACCAAAATTTTAATTTTTTCCGATAGATGGCGAAATGTAGGAATGTCATAAACGTCAAATGTAATCAAAATTTGAATCAGTGTTCGAATTGCAAATAGAAGAAGAAATTGTAAATTTGTTTATTGCCAGAAAAATCCGGTTTATTTTTTTATTCATTTAATTTAAATAAGTAATCATAAAAAAAAGTTATAAACAAACACAATCATGGCACAAATAATAATTCGTATGTCTCATAATAAGCTGCGTTTGTCTGGATTAAGAACAGTATTCAATAGTGTTGTTCTCTCAAAGAAAGATTTTTCAACAACAAAAAAAATGGTAAAACGTTACATAATTTTCTGATATCTACCTTTATATTTATTTTCAGTAATTTATACCTTTAGATTGATTAAAATAATATTAGAATATAAGATAAGATTTGGATAAAAAATAGAAAGTTTTTTTTAAAAATAGTATTGTCTAGATATGTTGACATTGAATTTTTGTGGTTTTTATTTATTAATTTTTTATAAATATTTTTTTTAATTGTAATTCTAGTCAAGGTAAAGAAAAATTACTTTATGTGGTATACCTTAGAAAACTTAGTGATAACACAAATCATTTCAATTATTTTAAATTTACTATTACTATATATAATAACTTGATTACTCGTAAAGGAGTAACATAAACAAAATAATATGGAATCGATTAGTTTCGAAACAGAACCTCAATTTAATTCAGAATCAGATTATAAATCAATAACAACATATTTATATCCAGTTGATTCTACTAATGAATCATCTGAATTATATTTTGATTATAAATTGCAGGGAGAAAAGGGAAGTTTTCGTGTTGAAGCAGATACATTTGGTGAATTAAAAGTACCAAGTGAAAAATATTATGGAGCACAAACTATGAGATCTGTTATAAATTTTCCAATTGGTGGATCTACTGAACGTATGCCAGTAAGTTTATTTTTCTTTTTTTGTAAATGCACAAAAAACAATTAATTTTTATTTCAGCAACCAGTTATTCAAGCCATGGGAATACTTAAGAAATCAGCTGCAATTGTAAATAAAGAATACGGTTTAGATCCTAAAATAGCTGATGCAATTTCTCTTGCAGCTGATGATGTTATTTCTGGTAAACTTTATGAAGATCATTTTCCATTAGTTATCTGGCAAACAGGTTCTGGAACACAAACAAATATGAATGTTAATGAAGTAAGAATGAACGCAAAAAATCTATCATAAAATTTATCGTAAATTTGGCTATGATTTAACAATAATCGTTTTAGGTCATTAGTAACAGAGCCATTGAGATATTAGGCGGAAAATTAGGTTCAAAAGTACCAGTGCATCCAAATGATCATGTTAATAAATCACAAAGTTCTAATGATACATTTCCAACAGCAATTCATATTTCAGTTGCAATGGAAATTTGTAATAATTTAAAACCAAGTTTAAAAATTCTTCATGATGCACTTGAGAAGAAATCAATTGAATTTAAAGATATTATTAAAATTGGAAGGTAAAAAAATTTAAATTCTGCAAATTAGTTTGCATAAATAAATTCAATTTAATTCTAGGACCCACACACAAGATGCTGTCCCATTAACATTAGGACAAGAATTCAGTGGTTATGTGCAACAAATAAAATTTGCATTAGATCGTCTTGATTCTGTTTTACCAAGAGTTTATATGTTAGCTATCGGCGGCACAGCTGTTGGAACTGGACTAAATACGCGTAAAGGATTTGCAGAAAAAGTTTCAGCTAAAATAAGTGAATTAACACATTTACCATTTGTATCTGCGGAAAATAAATTTGAAGCACTCGCTGCTCGTGATGCCATGGTTGAAGTTTCTGGATGTTTAAATACAATTGCTGTTAGTATTTTTAAAATTGCAAATGATATCAGATTTTTAGGTTCTGGTCCAAGAAGTGGACTTGGTGAATTAAGTTTACCAGAAAATGAACCAGGCAGTTCAATTATGCCAGGTTTGATATAATTTTTCCGTTTAATATATTTTTAATATATTTAATTTGTTTAACAGGAAAAGTAAATCCAACACAATGTGAATCAATTACTATGGTCTGTGCACAAGTAATGGGAAATAATGTGGCTACTACTGTTGGTGGAATGAGTGGACATTTTGAATTGAATGTTTTCAAGCCTTTGATTGTTTCGAATGTACTTCGTTCAATTAGATTATTATGTAGGTTTTTAATTAAAGGTTTCAATTTATTAATTTATTTATGTATAATTTATTTAGCTGATGGCTCAAAATCATTTTCATCAAATTGTGTTGAAGGGATTGTTGCAAATACTGATAGAATCGCAAAATTGATGAGTGAATCACTTATGTTGGTAACAGCATTGAACGAACATATTGGGTATGATAAAGCTGCCAAAATAGCAAAAACCGCTCACAAGGAAGGTACGAATTTGTTAGAATCTGCACTTAAATTGGGATATCTAACTGAAGAACAATTCAAACAATGGGTAAAACCTGAGGATATGTTGGGACCAAAGTAAAAATGTTACTCTTGTTGTTAAAAAAATAAATAATTGAATATTTGTTAGATTGAACACAAAAAAAAAATAAAATTTTAAAATAAAATTGTTAATGTTTTATTAGCGCCATCTTTTAAAAAAAATAAAACTATTTTGACATCTGTAATAAAGAAATTTTCGGCTGGTAAAAACGAAGTCGATGACGAAACGATCTTTATAAAAGCGCATGTTAAGCGTTCTATTCGCGATTTTCGCATACATAAAATAAAGGTAAAAAACGTAATTAAAATCTATTTAATATAAATAGAATTAGTTTATTTTATTAATGTATATATTTGTCTAAGTTTTCCATAAATAAATTATTCAGTTTAGTGTTTTATTTTGTTAAAAAAAAGGTTTTAAATTTTTTTTTTCGATGACATGACAAATGTCTGAAAGAAAGAAAAAAAATGTTTTTTTTTCCTTTATTGCTCATGCTTTCTAAATATATAATTGATTATTTATAAAACAACACTACTTGTTTCTACTGTGTTACGTATTATCGATTTCCGTAATAAAAATTGTCAAATATTAAAAAACAAAAAAATTCTAAGAAAAAATTTCTTAACCTAATTTTATAATTACAAAATTCTTCGTAATCATTTAATTTATGATTATAATATAGTCATAGTCTCAAGGACAATTGCTTTAGTCTTTGTTCCATACGTTACACGTAGTAATAAAGTACAAGTTTAAATTAATTTAAATAATTTTTGTGTTTTATAAAATTATTTACAGATCAAATCATAATCGTATTTTAATCGAAAATGCCGTCTGAATCAAAGAAACGTGAACAACAACGTAAAAAAGATGCCCAAAAAAATCGTAACAAAAAGGCAACATCTGGTAAAACTGATGACAAAAATGGTCAAAATGATGCAGCAGTAGAGTTGACAGAAGAAGGTATGATTTTTTAATAATTAATATCGTTTACAGTTACGTATTAAATCTTTTTCTCTGTTTTTTTTTTTTTTGTTGTGGATAGAAATTCTTTGTGCTAAATTAGATGATGAAGCACGAATAAATGCCGAAGCTCGTGCTTGCACTGGTTCATTAGCTGTTCATCCACGTTCTCGTGATATTAAAGTAGCAAATTTTTCGATAACATTTTTTGGTAGTGAATTACTACAAGATACAATGCTTGAATTGAATTGTGGACGACGATACGGTTTGATTGGTTTAAACGGTTGTGGTAAATCATCTTTATTATCTGTATTAGGAAATCGTGAAGCACCTATTCCAGAACATATTGATATATTTCATTTGACAAGGGAAATTCCAGCTAGTAGTAAATCTGCATTACAATGTGTAATGGAAGTTGATGAAGAAAGAATAAAATTAGAAAAACTTGCCGATCAATTAGCATCATGTGAAGATGATGAATCACAAGATCAATTAATGGACGTTTATGAGCGTTTAGATGATATGTCTGCTGATCAAGCTGAAGCAAAAGCAGCAAGAATTTTACATGGTCTTGGTTTTGATCGAACAATGCAACTTAAACAGGCTAAAGATTTTTCTGGTGGTTGGCGAATGAGAATTGCATTGGCAAGAGCATTATTTGTTAAACCACATTTATTATTATTGGATGAACCAACAAATCATTTAGATCTTGATGCTTGTGTCTGGTTAGAAGAGGAATTAAAAAATTATAAACGTATTCTTGTATTAATTTCACATTCACAAGATTTTTTAAATGGTGTTTGTACAAACATTATTCATATGACAAAAAAACGTTTTAAATATTATACTGGTAATTATGAAGCATTTTGTAAAACACGTATGGAATTACTTGAAAATCAAATGAAACAGTATAATTGGGAACAAGATCAAATTGCACATATGAAAAATTATATTGCACGTTTTGGTCATGGTTCAGCTAAATTAGCCAGACAAGCGCAATCAAAAGAAAAAACACTTGCTAAAATGGTTGCATCTGGTTTAACTGAAAAAGTAACTGATGATAAAATACTGAATTTCTATTTTCCATCATGTGGTACAATTCCTCCACCTGTTATTATGGTACAAAATGTTAGTTTCCGTTATAATGATGAAACACCAATGATTTATAGAAATCTTGAATTTGGTATTGATTTAGATACTAGATTAGCATTAGTTGGACCAAATGGTGCTGGTAAATCAACATTACTCAAACTGTTATATGGTGATTTACATCCAACAACTGGTATGATACGTAAAAATTCCCATTTGCGTATTGCACGTTATCATCAACATTTACATGAATTATTGGATTTAGATGTAAGTCCATTAGATTACATGATGAGAGCGTTTCCAGCTGTTAAAGAACGTGAAGAAATGCGTAAAATAATTGGTCGTTATGGTTTAACTGGACGTCAACAAGTATGTCCTATACGTCAATTATCTGATGGACAACGTTGTCGTGTTGTTTTTGCTTATTTAGCATGGCAAACACCACATTTATTATTATTAGATGAACCTACAAATCATTTGGATATGGAAACAATTGATGCATTAGCTGATGCGATTAATGATTTTGATGGTGGCATGGTCCTTGTTAGCCATGATTTCCGATTGATTAATCAGGTATGTTTTTTTTACACTAGACTTTAATTAAAATATTTAAAAAAAAATTCCATTGTCATTTTGAATTTTAATATTTTTCTCGTAAAACTGAAATAAGAGTGAAATATGATTAATTACAATTATACGCGATGGTTTTGTTTAAAATTTAACTTAAAGGGTCACATTCTAATTTTCTGTTATTTCTTTTATTTTATAAGGTTGCTGAAGAAATTTGGGTTTGTGAAAATGAAAAGGTGACAAAATGGAAAGGAGGAATTCTTGATTATAAAGATCATCTCCGAAGTAAGATAATAAAGGATACAACACCTTCAAACGGAGCTGCTGCAGATAAAACTAAGAAAAAATAAATATGAAATTTTAATTTTAGTTTTTTTTTTTAATTTTTTCTAAATTAATTTATTTAAAAGAAAAAAAAAAGAATCAAACAAAAAAGCATTAAAGAATATTTTCTTTTTTTCCAAACAAATTTAAATTTATTTTTTTTTAAATATTAAAAAAAAGTATCAAAAATTAATTATATATTTTTTATTATTATTTCCGTGGATTCACCATTTTCTTTTTTATAAATTTTTTTTTAAAAAAGATGGTCAAAAAAAATTATGAATCCACTCACCTCACACAAATCTTATTTATTTCTTTTTTTTGTAATTTCATCAAATTATTAATAAATATTATTAGGAAAATTGTAAGACTCCACAAAAACACTTCCTCTTCCCCCTTTTAAGATAAAAATTCTTATATCATCACAACAAACTATTCTATACGCCACCCATCTTCCAACCCAATCCATCCATCTAATGCATCCCTTTCCAAATACTCCGTATGAAAAACGATTACATTAAAATATAAATTATTTAGCTAAAAGAAAAAAAAAGTTTAAAGTTAGAACTAATAAAAATTAAATAAAATAATTAACAAAGAGAAAAAAAATTGTTCACCAGGAAGTAGAATGTTATTTTTTTTCATGAGAATGTATAAAGAAGAATTGTGAAGAAATTCAATTTATGATAATTTAGTTGATGTTCTCGTGAAAGAGAACAATTTTACTACCATTAAAGAAAGTCAGGATTTTTTTGGTCTATAAAAGAAGAAAAAGAAAAGAGTTTGTTCTGTTTTGGACAATTTTTTTTCATCATCTCTTTTTTGTCCAAACATTTAATATAATCAAATAAAAATAATAATATACAGTAATTTCTTTTGGATTTTTCATATTTAGTTTTTGATTAAATTTATTTATTTATTTTTTTTTTTTTTTGGGATTAAAAGTTAATTGATTATTGTAATTCATCTAAATTTAAAAATGAAAATAAAAAGTATAAATAATAAATGTAATTTAAAGAAAAAAAAAAAACAAGAAAATGTTAAATAAAATAATAAATATACACTTTTGGAGACGACTCTTATAGTAATTGTAAATTTCTGTTAATAAACTCTTTACGATTAGAATTATCCTCCAATTCTTGTATTGATTTTCTTAGAATCTATAAAACATAAAAAAAAAAAATTTAAGTTATAAATACTTAATATACCTACTAAATCCTGTAGATAGTAACAAAACAAACAAAGAAAAAATATAATTCCAAAATTTTGTAATTTTTTCAATAAATGTTCCCTTCCCACAAACTTACCAGAAGTAAATTATCAAGTTCTTCAAGTTCTTTTTCAATCCATTTATTATTATTATTACCACAAATATTTTGTGTAAGAAGTGCTAATTGACCAACAGATAATACTAATGATGTAGTTCTGGCATCTAAAAGTTTAAGATCCAATTTTGGATATAAACTTCTAACAACATCATCAACTCTTGTCGGTACTCTTTTACTTGAATTTATTAAACGTTCAGCTGATTGTTTTGTTATAATACGGTTAACTGTTAAATTTGCTAATTTTTCTGTTAATTTATGGCAATATTTCAAAATTTCTAAACAATTTGGTATTAAATGTGATACATTATTCCACTGGTTGTCATTTATCATATTTTCTAATGAATTAATTCCAATATCATTTAGTGTATCTGTTAATTCTTCTGCTTGTATATTTGGATAAATTTTACCTTCTCCAGAATGATTATAGAATCTGTTCCAATTACTTGTTGAATAGTGTCTCTTTCTTTGTTTACGACAAATTATTATAAGTAATATAAATGCTGCAATAAATATAAAAAGTAATGCCATTACAGCCATTATATTTATTAAAAAAAATTTGAAATCTTCTAACTCGTCTTCTTCCTCCATTAAATAAAAACAACAAAAAAAAATTTGAGTTTTTTTTTTAAACTAAGTAGAACTAATTATTATGATTGGTTTTGATCACAATTTATATTAATTTAAAAACGACGTTTTTTCTTATTTTATTTTTATATTTATTTGATTGTAAATTATTACACATCATCAAATAACTAAAAATTTGAAATTTTTATTGTGTTATGTTTTTGTTTTGTAAAACGAAAAACAAAAAGAAAAAAAAAATGGGATGAAAAATATTTAAAATTTGACAGATGATCAAGCGATCTTTTTTTTTTGTTTAGAGAAAAGAGTGGGGGAAGAATCTGGTGTTTGCAATTTGCATAAAATCGAAAAAAATATCCGTAAAAAGTGATTGTTGTGTTTTGTATTATTTTTTATTTTATTTTATAAAAATATAACTAAAAACCATTACACTGCAATTTAAAATATATATAATAAAATTTACTAATAAATTACAATCTAGAAAATATATAATACCATTGCAAATCGATTATAATAATAAATATTATATGACACGTGATATTTTGATGATTAGATACATTTTTCCTGCAATTAATGCAATAATAAAATAAAAAAATATGTTTTTTTTTTACATTCGACATTGACTTTATTATTTTTCTTCTTTTTTTTTCACGACGGCAATGATATTTTTTTTCTCCAGATGAAATAAGATTTTATAACATTTAAAGTGTTTTTTATGCATCTTGTTTCCATCCACATTTAAAGTGTTTTTTACGTTTTTACGTAACGTGACGATAATCGATGTTTTTAAAGTAATTCTGCGATGTTTTAAATAAAAACACTTTACGAATGAGAGAATGAGAGAATAAATAAGAGAAAAAAAGAGAAGAAAATCAAAATTTGTGATTTTGATGGGAAAACAATCGTGTTTTTATAAACGCAATTTTTACTTCAGTAATTTTTCGTCTTCGAACGAGTGTAGATGATTTTTTGTTTCTTGTTAGTTGTGTAGTAGAATAATTTTCAAATAATTTTTTTTTGAAACAGTTTTTTTTCGTTTTTCTTCTGTTTGTTTTTTTTTTTTTTGTTTTGTCCTAAATATAACAACAACAGAACAAACTAAAAAATAGTTTAACCTTTTTTTTTTTATTGTTTTTGTGAATTTAAGCTGCGGTTAATTTTTTCCTATTTTGTTTTTTTGTTTTGATAAATTTTTTTTTTCTTAAAGTTTGTTGTTATTTTTTTTACACTTTGTATAAAAAATTGAAAAGTAAATTAATTCAAGAAAAGTAAAAATTAATTTTTATTTATAAAAAGGTGATTTCAGAGTGAAGTTTTTTTTCTTCTTCTTTTTGATTATGAATGTTTCATAAATGTGTGTTAATCTCTAGTGAATTAGGTAATAAATTACCTAAATTTGTTAATAAATATTCAGTGCCATTTTTTTCTTTCTTCTTTCTATTTAAATAAAAATGTTTGAAAACTTATGCAAAAATATTGATAATTAATCTTTATTTTTATAAAATAAAAAAAAAATTGGATTAATTAAATTAATTAACGAAATAAAAGAAAAAAAGAAAAAATCTGTCAAATAAAAAATATACAACGAAAAAAAAAACGCAACGAATTAAATAAATTGAAAAAAACTTAATCAAAATTTAAGAAAAAAAAGTAAGAAGAAAAAAGTGTCTTGATTTTTTCTTTCTTAAAAGTCCTTTGACTCAACAAAATTTTCTTTAACCTGATTTTACACCCTCAATGTAAGTTCTATCTTTATTGTTATTAATAATTTTAAAATTACAGTTAAGCTTGTCTATTCGGACCAACCCTTATTGTCTAATTTAAAAATATTTCATTGATTTATTTCATGCATATTGTATCATCTAATTGGACCAAAAGACCAACTTATCCGATCAAATATCTTTCTAAATACGGAATGGTCATATTAGACAGATTTGACTGTATTTAATTACTTTTTTTTAATCAAAGCAAATTAATTTAGTTAAAAGTCGTTTCTCCATTATGATAATTTTTCTTTTGATTCCTTATGGTTCTCTCTGCTACACGTCAAATGAAGTGTGTTTTCTTTTTAAATTTTCTTATGTGGATTTATGGAAATCACTGCAATATGAACTAGACAGTTTTTTTTGGATAAATCTTGTAGTAGAAATATTGTTGCGATATGACAGCTTAATTAAGTCTACAAAATATCACATCCCAAAACAAAAGAAAAACATTTAATGTAAAATTGGCCCGTAAGGACGAAAAAAGAAAAAGAAAAAGTTAAACAGGAAGAAAATCAGGAAAACAAAAAAGGCAAAAAATAGGAAGAAAATAAAAGAAGGTGGGTGTGTAACAATGAGGGGGAATATAAGAATATAATAATTAAAATTATGTTGTTCTCGTTGGTATTTTGTGAATTTAAATTCTCAACTCTTTTACTTTTTGTTTTCTGTTGTTGGGTGGATTTTGGTTATTCGTTGTTGTTGCTGTTGTTGTTTTTTTTTTGTTAATATTAAAGAATAAAAATTGAGAAATTGAGACGGATAATTAAGAGAAGACCTAAGAAAATAAATACAACCGATGACCTTTTTATCCGGTTCAAAACATAAAATGAAAAGGAGGATGAATAAAACCAATCCCAAAAATAATTTTGTCTTTTATTTTTTTTTTTTCTCTTTTTGGTTGAATGAATTTTGACTAACTACGGGTTAACCTTAGAGAATCTCTTTTCACCCACTCAACCGAAAAATATATTTTTTATATTAACTGAATTTCTCATTTCTTAATAAAATATGGTGGATTTATTTTTCTCGAATAGAGAGGGTTGGAGGGAGGCAGATTGCCAGTATTTCTTTTCAAACTAAATTATTGATGAAATGATGAATTTATTGGCTGTGAGGGGATTGAACTATGGTTCAATACTGGAGAAATAAAAAGTGAAATCTGAAAATCTTTTTCCAATTTTTCGAACTTATGTAGAATTTTTTTACAATTTTTGGAAAATTTTTGAATCTGGGGAGGACGAATTTTAGTTGTAATAAAACCTCATTACAACAATAAAAACTCATTATGGTCAAAGAATTTATGTTAGATTGTTATGCTTTTTAAAGATAAACATCTGGCAAAGTTCTCTTATCTGCTGATCATTTTTTTTTTGTCTGATAACTTTGAGTTCTATTGACAGTCCTGAATCCTGATCTCATTATGCTACGGCGTGGGTGTCATAATATTCGAATTTTCTATACCAATTTTGCTATGGAATACAAGAGAATTGCTTAAACATAATAAATATTAATTAATATTCAGATTAAATAACATCCTTTCCATGTTTTTTTTCTTTCTATTTCTATTTTTTTTTTCCTTTTCCTTTAACAAAATGCTAATCAATTTACCTAAACCTAAACTATGTATACAGACATAATCAGAGTGAGAGAGAGACAGAGAGGGAGATAGAGTGAAGAAATTCTTATTTTAATTTAATTTTACGAATAAATTATAAAAAGTAAGAATAAGTTTAGAAAATTCTGATTTCCGTAATAATAATAAAAACAACAACAACAACAACAACAAATCACAAAACATGAAAAATACAAAGAAGGTAAGTAAATAAGATGAAATTTTGTACTCTTAACATTACTTTTTGTTTGATTTGTTTTGTTGGCTTAAAAATTTATAACTTTAAAAAAAATAATTTTTTTTTTCTTGAAAAAGAAGAGAACGAGTTGGATGGTTTATTTTGGGATGGCGCAACATAAGCGCCCAGAATCTCCAATATTTATAATGAAATTAACAAATTTGGTTTACTGTGGGTTTTTTGTTTAGTTATTTGTGATGTGTGAATGTACAGATAGGAATAGATAGAGAGAGAGAGAGAGAGATGTAGAGTAAGAGACAGAAAGAATTGAAAATATAAGTTTAAACTTTTTGAATTGTTTTGATGAAGAATGAATAAAAGCTTATTTTTCTAGAGTTTGTCGAAACATTTAACGCATTTCTATAAAAAATTCTTAGACAAACCATAAATATTTTAAGAAAGAAAAGAGTGAAAAAAAATGTCTCAAAAATGAAAAAGAAATTCCGTAAAAATTATTTAAATTCTGATAAAAATAGGTACCTACATTTTTTGTGGTGTATCGATAATTGAATACCATATAATTTCCTCATATTTTGAAAATAACAAAAAATAAAATTCTCCAGTAAAAAAAGAAGAAGGGTCTCATTATTATTTAAGGTTAAACATATTTTACAGTGGAATGTTTTTTTTTTGTGCACAGAGAGAGCCAGACAAAGTTTTATAATTAAAATTTCACACAAAACAGTGCAAGGATGTGATGGGTTTTTTTTCTATATATAAAAGTTTGCAACTATTATTTTTTTACATCAAAAATATAAAAACAAAAACAAAAATTAAATTGTAACAGGACGTTGGTTGAAGGATAAGTTGAAAATTTGTCACTGATAGGAAAGTGAGTAGATACAAATTTTTTTGTATTTATGAAATTAAAGACTCTGAGAAATTATTTTTATTTGTGTTAAAGTTTCGTAGAAGTTTTTTTTTTACAACAAACCGTAAAACTTGTCTAAATTATCCTCGTCTAATTGGGCCGCTACCTGTCGAATTACAATCTTTGGTAGGTACTTATAAGTAATTAGTCTAATGATCCATTTATAATTTCACTAAATTTTCATAAACAAATTAATTGTCCAATTACACAGATTCTCTGTGTTACAGTTCCAAAAATTCGCGTTATTAAAAAAAATAGAAATAATTTTAAAGAATCTACGTAATCTGAATTCTTTAAATTCATGTATGTAAGTATGTATATTAAAATTTTAATAAAAACTAACTGAAACTCACTGAAAATAATTCCTAAAATGCCTAAAAAAATTTTTTTTATTTAAATTCAATTTTTTTTATTCACGCGTTTTTACACAATAAATTGATCTGACGAATTCTTTCACATAAACATACACACACACATACACACACACGCACAAAAATAATATGAGTATAGATAAATATTGACCTGGTATTATTCAAAAATTCTGTCCTACTTAATTAAGATTGTCCAATCCACTCCTGATTATCTATAAATATTTTTCAAGTTTTCGGTCAATAATTTATGAAGAGACAAAACGAAAAAAAAAAAGTTGAAATTGTGTTCGCCTGAATGTAAGAAGAAAAAAAAAACAGAAACAGAAAATTAAAAACAGTTTTTCAAAGAGGATCATCAAAACAAAAATACAATACACGAGAATTTTATCATGTGTGTGGAAAATGAAATCTTTGAAATCATTGTCGCGTCGTCTTTTTGAGATCTTTATCATAATTATAACCTAAAAATAATAAAAAAAGAGTTTAATAATAAAAAAAAAACGCCTTCCCTCTCTGTTTTTTTTTTTTTTTTTATAAATGAAAATCTCCAAAAGATCCACACATCCATCCACCACACATTCTTCTTCGTTTTTTTCGTAAACTGTTCATCTTCAAAAGACCAGAAGAAGAAGAAGAAGAAAAAAAATAAAGAACGATCAACGGCATAAGAAGAGATGAATATATTTTATTTCGTTTTTTTTTTTATTTTTATAAAAAAAAAAAACTGAAAAGATGAAGAGAATCAGAATAAATCCAACCAAAAAGAGGAAGAGGAGATTTTCTTCTTTGGTTCTTTTTTATTTTTAGTTTTTTAGTTTTTATTTTTCTGATGTTTAAAAATTTGCCGCCGCCTTTTTACTTCCATTCCAGTGTGTCTTCTCTTCACATCTTCAACTTATTTCTTCCTCTTCTTCATCATCATTTTGTGGTTGTAAAATGGTAAAATGTATAAAAGAATCAAAAAATAAAATAAAAATTAAGAAAGATGAAGCAGAAGAAGAAGAAGGAGAAGAAGAAGAGAGAGAAAAAAAAACGTAAAATTTAAATATAGTTTTAAAGGAAATATAAGAAGAAGTAAAGAAGTTGTAGAAGCAAAAAAAACGAAGAAGAAGAATAAGAAGAAATTAAAAGTCGATGAAACGAGGAACCAAAAGCGAGAGAAAAAATAATAATAATAATAAAAAAAATACCGATTTCTTAAAGAAACTTTGTGTGTAGGTAGCATAAACAGAAAGAAATTGAGATTTGTTGCACATAAAACACTTATGTTGTTTACCATACATACACACACACACACAATACAAACACGAAGGCATTTTTATTAAAGAGCCAGCCGACATTGTAAAGGAAAAACAGACAGCAATTCATGCATATACATTTTATTTGGATGAAAATTTATTTTAAAATAAAATACTCTACGGCCACTTCCAGTTCAGTTCTTTCTAGTATAAATTACGAAAATTTATTCAAATACAAAAACAGACACACACACACACTAATACGCAAACATACGCAAACATGACAGGAACAGGCTAAAAGGCAGCCACACATGTGCATGCACTCAATTTTGACACATTCAGACATACCTACACACACACACATGCATATAAACACGCACTCGCATGCATACCAATACATTATGCAAAGTAGTTTTTCCATGGACGATTAGGTGTACTTTTTGTGATTCTATAAAAAGGTTTAGTAACTTCTACTTTGGTTATGTCTAGATGGGTTAATTATCATATCCATCATCTCTTTCAGCGTGTTAAATTTGACTCGTTTTTCTAGATACCCATAAAAGATATTTTGTTGTTTTTTTTATTTGGTTATTTTTTTCTTTCTTTAATAAAGGAATCTCTCTATTATAATGTAGGTCATTGGTCCTTGCCCTTATCCTTCATTTCATTTTTTTTTTAACCTCTGTGACACTGATTTTAATCTTTTGTAATAAAAATAATTTAACACTTTTTTTTTTTTTTTGAAAAATTATAATTAGAAAATATTAAATAATTAATTAATCAAAGTTTGGTTTTCTAAATATTCTAACAAAAGTAAAAAACACAAAACGTTCAAAAATTTAACTTTTTATTAAATGGAAATAAATTAAGAATTTCTTAGACAGTTTAAAAACAGTTCAAGGAAACGGCAATAATTTTTTTTTTCAACAAATTTTAAAACATAAGAGAACAACAACAGTAAAATATCAAAAGTTTATTTCCTCATAATAATATATTTTGGCACTTTATAAAATATAATAAAATACCGAAATGAATAAAGACAAAAAAAAAAAAAACTCTATAAATCAAATCCATGGATTTATAATTGAAATTCAAACATTTTCGCATTTTCTACGTCTTTTTTTTTCATCTTTTTTTTTTTTATAAATTTCTGTACTTTTCGCCTTTATATATATTTTCATCTTTCCAATATTATTATTATTATTATTATTATTTCTTCACTCTCCGTCTTCCCTGTTTATTCAAAAAAAAAAAAAAAAATAAAAGAAAAGGAGGAAAAAAAAATATAAAATATAAAAAAACCTGCAAAAACACTTGAAATAATAATTCATATTCCCAAAAGAAAGAATAAGAAGAAGAAACAAAAAACGCCAACATGGATTATAAAGTTTTTTCCCCCCACCGTTACTCGTTGACAACTTCACTTTGTTGATTATGAAAAAAAAAAAAATATATATAGTAGAATGAAAACAAAACGATCAAGAAAAAAAATGGCGTCCTATTTGTAGAGAAATAAATTAAATGTATTTTGTTGTTGTTGTTATTGTTATTGTTGCGGTAACAATTTACTACAATTCTATAGAAAAGAGAAAGACAATAATCGATCTCTTGTTACTTTACTCTTATTTCTTATTATTTGTATGATTTTTTTTTTATGCATAATAATATTTATCAAAGACAAATCATCTAATTTACCGTTAGTTTTTAGTCGATTTTTTTTCCTCTTTTTGTTGGTTTTTTTTTTCTATTTTGTTTGGTTCAGCTGTTGTTGTTGTTGTTTTTTAAATGCATTCGACTCGTGTTTTGTGTTATGTTGTATTTTGTACGATGCAATTTAATACTTCTTTTTATATAATAATAATAAAAGTGTATAAAATGTTTATACACACCGGTATCTTTCTCCTACTCATATGTATTGGTGTCTGGAATTTGAATGTGTTTGTTGCATTATGTGTGTGGGTGGAATTATTTCATGGAAAATAATATCGATGAAATTGTTTCGTTTTTATTTACTTTTTCTCTCTCCTTCTCTCTTTCTGTTGTTTTTTTTTATATTTTTTTTAATTCTATTTTTGAATTTCTCTACATTTTTTCACTTTAAAAATATATTTTTGATATCTCCCCTTCTCCACATCCACCCCCCCACAATCTCCTGTTTCATATTTCTTTTTGTTTTGTTTTTTTTTTTTACTTCTTGCAATGAATTAAAAGTTGTTTTGTTTTGTTTTTTTTTTTTTATTTATAAATATGAAATTGTTTTTGGTTTAACAATGATGAAGGAATTAGAGGGGAAAAGTATTTTTTTAATCAAGATAAAAAAAAAAACTAAAACTAAGAAAAAAAAAAATTTTGATAACCTAAATTAGATACAATAAGTAATTTTTTTTTTCTTTCATTTTGGTTAAATTGATTTGATTGTTTGTTGATTGCTGGTTGTGTTATTATTATTTTGTTGCTGTTGTTGTTGTTGTTGTTGTTCTTGATTTTATGATGAAATTTTCGTTGCTTCATTCTCTCTCTATTTGCTATTCTCTAGTTATGACTATAAATAGTGTTTGTTGCCCTGTTAGTGTGTGTGTGTATGTATTTTGTCCATGAACCTTACTTTATTAATAATTGTGATTTGATTTGTTTTAATTTAATTTGATTGTTGTTATTGGAAGATTTTTTCTCTTTTTTTTTTCGATTGGATACAGAAAGAAAAAATACAAAACAACAAAAATAATCAACATTACTGGCCGTATGTCGTTTGTGTTTTGTTTTTGTTTTTGGTGTTGTTGTTGTTGTTTTTTTTTCGTATAACTTTTTGACGTTATTATGTTGGCTGTCTGGACTGGAGCCGTATAAGATGAGACATCATGAAAGATTGACTTCAAAAGAATTACTGTGATGATGCAGATGATGATGAAATACAAAAAAATTATCCATCTTTGCGTTGAAACAATAAATTAATAATCATAATAATAATAATAAACAAGAAAAGAAATTCAAAGAAAAAAAAAGAAGAAAATGAAAAATCAAAAAAAAAAAAAAAATGAATAATTTAAATTTTTTCGTTGTGTTTTTTTTTCTTTTCTTAAAAGAGAGAAAAATATTTCCAAACTTTTATTTATTTTAATGTTTTTTTTTTTGTTTTTTTGTTTAATTTTCTTTCGTCGTAGTTGCGTTAGGTAATTTTTTTCTCTTTTCTTTTTATTTTCTTTTCTTTCCTGTTTCGAAAAACAAAATTTTTTTTTTTTTTTTTGGACAAACAAAAAGTTCTATTTTGTATCGATGGATCAAGATGAAAAGATGGAAGATGAAGATAAAAATTATGAAGATGAAGAAGAAGAAGAAGAAGAAGAAGTAAAGGAGTGGGAGAAACAAAATAAAAAATAAATTCCTTCTGACATTTTTTTTTTCTCTTATTTTTATTTTTATGTTTTTTTTTTTTGTTATTTATTTAGATAAATCTTAGAATGAGTTTTTTTTTTGAAAAGAGAAGAAGAAGAAGAAGAAATAGTAAAAAAATAAAAAAAAATAAATAGAGTTGAGGTCAGTGATCTTGATGAAATGATGATGAAAGATGAAGATTAAATAATAAAACTTTTTCTCTCTTCTTCTCTAACTTCTTACGATGGGAATTGTGATTTATTGATTTTTTTATTCTTCCATCAAATCAATAAAGACTTTTTTTTTTTTTTTATTTTTATTTTCATTTTCAATTTTCTTCTTTTCCAAAAAAAAAAAAAAAAACAAAACCAAAAACAGAAATAAGAAGAAGAGATGAAAATAAAAAATGTCTTTACTCTTGTTGATTTTTTGTTGTTTGGTTGTTGTTGTTGTTGTTGTTAAGTAGGTATGTGTTTATTATTGAAGTTTATTGAGTTTTTTTTTTTTTTGGTGTTAAGATAAAATAATAATATAAAGTTTAGTATATTGTGAGGGTGGAGAGTCATTCGGGTCACAATACTTTATGTATTAAATTATATGAACAATCTTTTTATTTAGTCAATAAAAAAAAACACACACACACACAAACTAAATGAGAGCGAAAGGGAGAAGGAGTGAGAAAAAAAAGGTGACAGTGGGAGGTCTTTTGAATGGGACATTTAAGAATGAATTACTTTTTTTGACTTGTGTGTAGAAGAGGGATCCAAATCTGATTTATATATTTATTTGCGTGCTTTTTTCTATACATACGTGTATGTCTGCTTTGTATGTAGGTACTTATAAAGTTAGTCAGACTGAGAATAGTCATTTATGTATGAAGTCAACTGGAAACTCATTTACTTTACTTTTTTTTTTTAAATATTGTTGCTATTTTTTATACTTTAGAGTTTAGACTCGAGACATTGAGTCATAAACTTATTAAAAGTAATTTATTATTTACTTACAAGTCAAAATTATTTGTCATGAATTAAATTGAAAAACAGAACAGAAACAATGTAAAAACAGTGTGATACATACGTACAGTTAAAACAGACAGTTTTTATATAATAATCAGTCACATTGAACAGAACATAATTCGTCTATGAATGTTAGGCGTCTCTTTTTATATTTGTTTTGCTGTTTTTGTACTTAACACTTTTTACTTAATTAATTTTATTTTTTTCTTATATTTTAGTATGGTGTAACGTATGTTTAGTTTTAACTTAATCTGACTTAAAGATTCTTAATTTGTTACACATGAAAAGTTGTAAAACAAAACCGCCAATTTACACTGTCTACATTTCCCTTTTTTCTATTTTCAATTCACATCCTTCTTATCATAACTTAAATTTATGCAATAACTAAACACTCACACACACATACTTACACACTAATTCTCGAGACTATATACAAAAATGAAAAAGCCAAATACTTTAAACATCAATTCGCAACACATAATATAAACAGTTTAAAGTTCAAAAGATACAACATTCAATCTTTGTCAAAAGTAAAAATAAAAAGAGGAGAAAAGGAAAAAAAAAAACAAAATTTTCTGGAGACATTTTTATCTCGTTGACACTTCTTCTTCTTCGTTTTTCTTCTGTTTCTTTTTTTTTATCAACAGATAATAAAATATACTTACATATATTTACTTTACTTACTTACTTTATACTTAACTTACAATCCATCATCATATCTTTTTATATATATATTTTTTTATAGGAACGACGACGACGATATACTCAGAGGTTAAATTTTGTTCTCCTTTTTCTTCAACTTTTCACACTGTTTACTGATATCATAGTATCTCTCTCTTGATATATATGTGTGTGTGTAATGTGTATATGAATGTTTTGGCTGTATTCGTTTTCTTCTTATCATCATCATAAAAATATTTAATATATAATTTTTCTTATGTAAGAAGAAGAAGAAGAAGACATAAATATAAATGACATCAAAAATGCATAACATTCAAAGAATCACACACAACACTGATATAAGAATAATATTCACATTGAGAAAAGAAGATCAAGTAAGAAGAAGAAGAAGAAGAAAAATTGTATAAAATAAGATAACACCGTAGTGATAACGACTTCCGCATTAATCTGCATATATAAAATAAATATGTGTAAGTGTGATCATGTGTGTGTGTATACACTGCGTGTGTGTATCTATATGATGTTTGTATGAACGCGAGATAATGAATGTCGATGATTATGTTGTTTGATGATGAAGTTTTTCAATAATAACAATAAAAAAAAAAACTAGAATTTTTTTTTATAAAACTGTAAAAGCATAAAAAAAAAACTATGTTGCGGTTCAATTTATTTTTTGTTACCAGTTTTCTTCTGGTTTTTTTTTCTTCATATATTGGCCGTTGTTTTTAAAAATTTATAGTTAGCGATGATTAAGTTGACACTTTGTTTTCACATTATGGTCAGTAAGTATTTGTATGCAAATTTATTTATTAATCGTAGTATACGTCCGTGTCCTATTTCAGGATTTGTTATTAAACATAAAAAATAACGTTATTTGTACCCACGTCCACCATGTTTGAATAAAAGTTTGTGCCACGGTCAATTTAACTATACTATTTAAATATTGTTGTTCTGTTTTCGACAATTATGAAATTTATATATATTTTTTTTTTGTATTGAAATTTATTTAAATTGAATTTATAGAAATGTGAATGTTGTTAGTTGGTACATTCGCTGTAGAGGTACACCGTACAATGTTGCAGAAAAAAAGCAAATTGATCAATCAATTATATAATCAATAATTTTATATGGGCTACAATTGTGGGGTGGGTGGTTTGAACAAATTTTATAATTTCAATATTTAAACAAACTAAAAATTACAATAATAACAAAATTATAAATAGAACGAATTGAATTACTTAGAAATATATTTATGCTTAGAATATCGCAATCTTATATTGAATCAACAATAAAAAATAACAAAATTTAAAAAAAAAAACAAACAAAACAAAAAACAAAAGCGTCAAATTTTATTCAAAAATTCATTTATCAAATTAAATCAATAGAATCATTTTACCTGAAAGTCTGACGAAAGGGATTAGAAATAATTAATAAAATAATTCAACGATTAGGATTTGTTTCTTTTTTTTTTTATCCGTTTGTTTTTCTTAAACAAATAAATTAATCTTAATTCAATTAATGAATATAAAAAAATAGACACAAAATCAATAAGCTATTAAAATAAAGAATGAATAATAAAAATATAGAAGAAAATTAATAAAAAAAAAACCAATAACAAAAATATGAGAAAAAAAAGAACAGCTAAAAATGTTATTATTAAACTTCACTGTAAGATGGCGCCTAATATGTTAAACAGTGTGTTTGTGTGTGTGTGTGTATGTGTGTGTGTGTGTGTGTGTGTGTGTGTGTGTGTGTGTGTGTGTGTGTGTGTGTGTGTGTGTGTGTGTGTGTGTGTGTGTGTGTGTGTGTGTGTGTGTGTGTGTATGTGTGTGCATGCATTTGTAAATAAAATGTAAAACAGAAGAAGCTTTTTGTATTCATAATAAATAAAAAATAATAAATTTGTATTTATTCGTAAATTAAAAAAACAGAAAAATACAATACAATAACGTCTTAAAAATTGTCTTTTATGTTTTTCATGCAAGAAGTACTTTAATAAATTTATTTATTAATTTTAAGTTAAGTGAAGTACGCAATACACTTAAGAATTGAACAAAAAAAAATAAAAAATAATAATATCGAGGTCATATAAAATTTAAATATACAAGCACAGTTCACATACACTCGCACTCACACTCACACATGCGCATATAAATTTTTATTATTTAAGTTTAAGTTAAGTTAAGTGTAAGATTTATTCAATATTATTTAATTTGTAAATTTTGTAATTAAATTAAAATTCTGATCAACCAGAAAAACAAAAAAAAAATACTGGGAAAATTGTAATTTAAGTAAGCAAAAAAAATAAGAAGAATTAATAACTTGATTCATACATCAATCGCTCTCTCTCTCGCTCTCTCTCTATCTATCTAATCGAACTTCATATTCTCTCCTCAAATTTAGCAACTTTTAAGCTGCTTTCTCTATTTTTTTTTTTTTACAACTTTTTGAATATTAATCGTTTGTCTCGATCACAGTAGGCGCATAATATCATTTATTTCCTTTTGCATTTTATCAATAATTTATTTTCTATCTCTCTCTTAGCTTACTTCACTTCACTTCACTTTAATTTTAATTCAATTTAATTTTATATAAAAATAATAATGAAAAAAAAAAAGAATAAAAAGTGACTTTTGCTTTAAAAAAAAGTCTATTTAGTTCATGTTCTGTTTGTGTGTGTTATGTATGGCGCCACCAGTTTTTTTTTCCTTCTTATTTTTGCACAATCTTTTTATACAATATTTTTTTTGCTCGTTTTGTTGTTGTTGTTGTTGTTGGATTTTTAGAAATTAATAATTAATTATATTATCTGTGTTTGGTGATCGCGAATATTAGGATTATAATTTATTTATTTATATTAAATTGTTGCCGCCAATGCAATTATATACTACACGTTGCGTACACAAATTTTTCTTAATAACACAAGTTAAATGTTGTAATCCTGTAAAGTTTATTATTTTTTTTTTTTTGCATATCATAATAATGTGACATTTAAACGTTCTTATGTGTTCTTGCATGCGTGTGCTATGTGTGTGTGTACATGTTGTGATATTTTATTTTATTTTAAATTAAATTTGTGACGACACGTTTAAGACGACACAACGGCCAAAGTGCACACGCGGTAAATAAGAAAAAAAAAATGAGAGAGAGAGAGAGAGAGAAAGAGAGAGAGAGAGAGAGAAAGAGAGAGAGAGAGAGAGAGAGAGAGAGAGAAAAAAATAGCATTTTATTAAGAACACAACCAACGGTAGCCGTGTATAACCGTAGATCACGAGATCGTTTTGTACAAAAAAAAATAAAATGTAGAAAGAAACACGGGCGCAGTTTAATTATAATAAAAAAAAAAAAGCTAAAAAGAAAAAGAAAAAGCTGAAAAGAAAAAGAAAAAACAAAATACAGAACGAAAAAAAAAAAAAAGTGTGTCTTATGTCAAGTTGAAAAAGATATTTATGTGAAAAATTCGTGACTTTTTGTTAAGTTTTTTTTTTTTTTTATTCTTTATTTTTTATAAAATGAAAATGATTCCAGGGACGGATCTTTGAAAAAATATGAGTGATTGGAAAAAAACATGTTCGAAGGTTGTTGTTTTTTTTTTTCTTGAAAGATGCGATATTGACTGATGACGTTTTTGTGTTCATACTTTCGATTGAACATGTTTTTGTTTTTCAGGAAAGAAAACAAAAAAAAAAAAAAAATTATCTCGAGGCTAAAAATTATTATTTATTATATGTGACATTTTTTTTTGTTAGACACATTTTTAATCGACACTTTTTCTTTCCAAAAACCACAATCTTAACTTATTTAATAAAATTTTTAATTTTTTTATCTTCTCCATCTTACATTTAACTTAATAACATTGACAATACATTTATTACGTCATTTTATTTTTATTCAATTTTTCAATAATTTTGTTCATTCTGACAGATGTCACTTTTTTTTTTCTCCATTTTTCTTTCTCATTTTGATTTTAATTTCTTTTTTTATTGTTTAAAATTTATCTACGATTTTCTAAAATTTTTATTTTTATTCAAATCCTTTAATCCTTTTTATCTAAAGAAAATAAAAAATGACAAAAATTCAATTGAATTTTCTATTATTTTTTTTTTTTTAATATTGATTATTATTGTTGAGTCATCATCATCGTTGTATTCGTTGCCATCGTCATCTTCAATTTCAATGTTGATTTTATTTTGTTCGCCTCTTTTCCTTTTTTTTTTTTCTTTTTCCTTCACAAAACGATAGAAGAAAAATTGAAGAAGGATGGAAAAAAAAAGAAAAAAAAAAACAAACTTTTATTTACCCACTTTTCATTCCTCTTTCATAATTCATCCAGCCTGCCTGCATGAAGATATATATACACGAAGATTGCATCAATTCTGTTTTCTCTCGTTCCCCAATGTCAGTTTTCCCTACCATACACGATAGGCAAGCTCCCCTACATCTTCTTCCTTCTTTTTTTTTATTTTCTTTTTGGGTATTTTCCATAAATTCAGTTTATTTGATGTTTTCTCGGTGATTCATCGGTGTTTAGCGACACACAAGGAAAGAAGAAAATATTTGTGGAAAAGGGAAAAAGCACAAGAAGAAGAAGAAGAAGAAGAAGAGAAAAATAAATAAATTTTCAAACAGGGAAAAAGAAAAACATGAATTTGATTTTGTTTGATTCAAAAAAAAAAAAAAGAAAACAGAAAAAGAAAATGAATAAAAGGAAGAAAAAACCGGAAATCTCTTCTTATAAGAGAAGTTTTTCTACTTCAACTTTTTTTCTTATGCTTCTTCTGTTTTTCCTCCTGTTTTTCTATTTTCTTTTTCCTTTTTTTTTAATTCTCTTTCTTGTTCTTACCTCTTCATGTCAGAATCAATCATGGAAAGAAAAACAGTTTTTCTTTCGTTT
The DNA here is from genome assembly GCA_963082725.1 of Pedicia rivosa. Classification (NCBI taxonomy): domain Eukaryota; kingdom Metazoa; phylum Arthropoda; class Insecta; order Diptera; family Pediciidae; genus Pedicia; species Pedicia rivosa. The sequence continues at coordinate 41,604,752 of OY720151.1, forward strand.
TTGTAAATTTAATTGTTTTCGTTTAGACAGAAAAAAAAAAATGCAAAAGCAAAATTTTCCGCTAAAAAATAAGAAATAATAATCATAATTGAATTAAGTTAAATAAAAGTGGAGAACAAGAAACAAACAAACAAACAAACAAATAAATAAATAAAAATGAAAAGAATGAAAATGAAAGGAAAATTATATGAGTAATGAAAATGAAGGAAAAACTAATAAAAAAGATTGCACGTATAAATATTGATTTGAATTTATATTTTCTTAAATAATAAAGTTTCGTCACTCATCCTTTTATTTCGTAATTTGGTGTTATACTCACTCAACTTGGGTCTGATGAAAACTTTTTTCTTTGTTTTTGGATTTATGTGTTTTTCGGGATTCTGTGTTGTGGAGATGGGGTTGTGGTGTTGAAAGGAAAAGTGGAGATGAAAAACTGAATGTTATGTTGTTGTGTTCCTGAACTAAACTCTTAGATTTGGATAATAGAAAAATATGTAGAGAAAAGGAAAATGGAAAATGGAAAAATTAAATGGAATGGTGAGGATATGGGTGGAAACCGGCCAAATAGTATGATCATTTTATAATACAGATTGAATCACATCCCATAAAAACTGAACAAAACAAAGTTGTTTTATCGAATAGATTTTCTTTTTCTTCTTCTTATTCATTTTCCTTTTCTTTTTTTATTTATATTTTTTTTTTGTACAAAACAAAATAATATTGCGAACATTTTCAAACAATAGAAAGAAATTTTCTTTTTTCTTTTTTTTTTTTTGCTTTTTTCGTTATTTTTATTTTTGCGTCTTTTTTTAAATAGAAATTCCCAAATTGAAGTTCTACATTTATTTATATGTTTGTCTCGTTCTTACACACATTTCCTTCTTTATTAACTCATAACCAACAATTTCAATTGTGTTGTGTCAGGGTCTCCTAGGATCTGCTTCTGTATGGGTTTGTGTGTGTGTTTATATCGAATATATGTTGATGGGATTTGTGAAAGGGGAGGAGGGTCTGAGTTTGTGATTGTATATCAAAAGAGAATAGAAAGAAAGAGTGAGATGGTCAACACCCTGTTTATTGTACCAATCGCGTAAACTTTGAAGACTTTTCTTTAATAATAATTCTATATTTTCTCTTCCTTTGTTCATTATTTTTTTTTTTGTACGTAGATGAAAAATAAAAATAGTTTTTCTTTTTTCTTTTTATTCGTTATTATTCACTCGTTTTTTTTTATTATAATGACGTCATCTTGTCATTAGAATTCAGAATCCGGTCACAAAAAAAAACTAAAAAAATACAAGAAAACTTTTCTTTTTTTTTCCATTTTTCTTTCGTGATATTATAAAGTTTCAAATGGACGATTGTGGGTGGGAAACTGGGTGGAATGGTAAGGAAAAAAAGAGAAAATTTTCTGTCTTTTTTTTTTTTTTTTTGTTTTTTTTTCCGAATACAAATTTTTTTCTTTTCTTCCATTATTTTATTCATGAGAGAGAAGAGATTCAGGATTCATAATATTTAAGTATGGAACTTCAACTTGTGGTTGTAAAGTGAAGAAGTTGAACAACAGTGAAAATGTGGGTCTGTGTGTGTGTGTGTATGGAGGTTCATAAATCATACAAAAAAAATGTATGTAAGTAGATAATTTGGAAAATATACAAAAAAGAGGAAAAAAAGAAGAAGATAGAAATAAAAAAAAAGCCAGCAGAAGTAAAGGATGAAAATGGAATATTGATGAACGATCAATATACGTTTTTGTGGTTTTGGTTTTGGTTTTTTTTTTTTGTATCTACGTTTGGTGTTTTGGTATGAGTTGATTTTGAATAGAGAGAGAGAAAAAAAAAATAAAGTTTTGTTTAAAAAAGACATTTTGGACTTTTTAAAAAAGTTTTCAAAAGAAAAAGTGACAGATTGTGGGGATTGTGAATTTTTTTTTTGTGGTCAAAAAAAAAAAACAACAAAGAAGAAGAAGAATAAATTCTTAATAATATAATAAACGAACGTTTTAACCATTTATTCGTTCGTTTTTTTTATGATAGATGTGAAATATGTGACTGTCGAACGACAGAAAGAAAGATTTGCAAAAATAAATAAGAAAATGTAAATTTTTTTTAAAGGATGGATGAATTTGAATTGGAATTGAGTGTAGGCTTTTTTGATCTTCCATTTTTTTTTTTTTTGGACAATTTTATATTTTTATTACCAACATTTATTCTTTTTGTATTTAATTTTGTGTTGTTTATTAACGTCTTATTGGATCAGTCACAAGTCGAGTTTATGTTCAAAATGGATGTTCAACTTTAATGGAATCTATAAATTGCTACAAAAATGATTCTGTGTCATTGTCAATTTTGAATTTTTAAGGAAAATTTTATTTCTTTTTTGTCTTCTAATAGTAAAATATTTACATTAAAATAAGGGTAATAAAATAAGTTATCGTAAGTTGTCGTATTGCGTCTTTTCTTTCTCTCTGCTAATTTTTTCGTTGTGATAATCACAATTAATTTAAGGTGTGATTTTTAAATATCAGATGTAGTAGAAGAGGCGTTTAGAATTAAAAATTAAATTTGCTGTGTTTGTACTGTAATGCAAGAGAATACAAAAGTTTTCAGGATTTAATTGATAATTTCAATGATTTACGATTGAATTTTTCTAGAGTGGGTTTTGAATTTAATCTAAACAAAATTTTTTATCAAATATTCCATAAATACAGAAACACAATCGCAGAACTACTTTTCATTTTCTTGTGTGCAAATTCTGTAAGACTAGAATCTGTAGTCTAATATTCCTACTGGTTAATTCTTCTTCAACTCTATTTCTTCACATTTTTTTTAAAATAAAAATGGGGTGGGCTGGTATCTGGTAAACTAATTGAGTTCTATTCTAATAGTTATGTTTGAATTTACTTCGAGTACATTTGAATTGGTCAAACAATGCAATACTTCTAAAATTCAACATTCTCTTCATATCCATGCATTTTCGTATTTTTTTTTGTAAGAATAAATTTCAAAAGTCTTACATAGAATAAATTTCTTTCTTGTTTTGTATAAAGAGAAAAAAAAAATAAAATAAAAAAAGAAGAAGAAGAGTGAATCATGACTTCACTTTTATATTTTATTTCTGGAACAAAAATTATATTGGCGAAACAGAATAAATTTAAAAGTTGAAAAGGAATTTCTTTGCAAAATTTTATTCATATAAATTCCCATCTTCTTCTCTGTATTTTTCTTCTTCTTCTTCTTTTTTTTGTATAAAACTGGTTGTCTTATTATTATTATTATTATACCACATCCTTCGCCTACTCTACTTATACATACTCACACAACACTCATACACATATAATACACACACACACACATGCACATATTAATATAAATTTTCTCAATGTCAAATCGTTTAACCATCCATCCATCCATCCATCCATCCTATCCATTTATCCAATACTATCGTCATTCCATTCCATATCAAAAGATGTGTTTTTTGGAATTTCAACAATTTCCTTCTTCCTCTTTCTTCTTTTTTTTTTTTTTGTACGCTTATCTTATTCTTTTTCTTATACGTTCTTCTTTTCTTTTGTTTTTGTTATTTCCAATAATAATATTTAATCGATGTTTGATCCGAACAAAAAAGAAAAAAAAATATTGGCATAAATAAAGAAAAATAATACGGTCAAAAGACAAAGAAAAAAATTAATAAGGTTTATCTTAGCTTTAGCGTTTAAATAAAGAAGAAGAAGAAAAATTAGTTCTTTTTTGTTTCTCTTCTGTTTGATCCTTTTCAGTTTTAAAGTTAATTAATACAAAATATTTTACTTTTCTTTAAGTTACGCAGCGCATCGTACTTTTGGGAATATTTGTAAATTTGTTTTTTTATTGGAAATTCCAGTTTATGAGAATTATAACCGAATAAAAATGAAAGTTAGTTATTGTAATCCAATTATTGATTACTTTTACGTTAGCTGCGTTTAGTTGAATTAATACTTTACCTTGGATTAATTACACACCTTTGTAACATTCCTGGAAGACACGGTTGAAACTTATCTTATTACTTGACCTCATGCTCGTGAGAATATTTTATCAGTATGTGACCTAAAGAAAATAAACCACATTTATGCGTTGATTGTAGACCACTAAAAATGATTGCATAACAAAAGAAATTTAACTTGTTTGTTTTTTTTTTAAATAAAAAATTAGAAATTTATTTTTAACTTGCGGTTTTTACTTTAAAAATTTAAATTTGGTGTTTCCAAAAGTTAAATTAATTGTTCACCAATTCTATAAGTCGCAATTATCAAAGATTTATTTTGAATAATTTAATTTGTTGAAATTTATTTTATGTGAATTCTGCGAAATTTGTTAGAATAAACAACAACAAGAAAAAGAACTGACAGATGATGCTATAATTCCTTTTGTAAATCAGAGAATGTTCATACCGCATAATTAAACTCTTTGCCAATATTGGATTAGGAATTTATAACAATTTAGAAAGAGAGGAAGTTTTAAACCAAAAACACAAAAACAAAAAATTAAAAATGGAGGATAATATTTTTAAATAAACTTTATTCAATTCATACGTCATATTAGGTATTCAATCCAAATCGAGTGTGGCGCCTCCATTTTTATTTATGGTAACTAAAACTACATTATGCTTTATATATTGTGGTTGGAATGTGAAAAGAGATTCTGTCTCTTCTTCTGCTATTGCAAGAAAAAAAAAACAACATTATTTTGGTGTATAAACATTTGAAAATGTAGGATACGAGCTTTAAAGCTTACCTATTTATTCTTATTTCAAAGAAAAAAAAAATAAAAAACTTAAAATGAAAACAAAGATAAAAGCGAAAAAAAAAAAAACATAAAAAGAGTCAAACGCATAAAGACAGATATCTAGTCAAAGGAATACAAACACATTTACACACACACACACACATATACATTAAATTTAACAAAAACAAACGAAACAACAACAAAACATTATATTTCTATTGTATTTTAATCACGTTTGATTGGAGAATAAAAATGAAACAATAGAACGTTGTTTTTGGTTATATTCTCTTTTGTTGTTGTTGTATTTCTTCTTATTCTTTTTTATTTTATTCGTTTGACATTTTGTTGTTGGCCTTATTGTTGTTGTTGTTGCTGTTGCTATAATATATTACTTTCTTTGTTTTTGGTCTTCAAATTAGTAATAGAATTTTTTTTTAAAAGAATTTCGTTGTTTCTTGTGTATTTATTTACATTATTTTTTGCTTTGTTTTAACGAATGATTTTGGATCCTTTTTTTTTCTCTGATAAAAACCAAAAAAACAGGACAATCTTTTTGAATTTACTTTCATCTTGAAAATTCTACTTCACCATCCTCTTGAAGAGAATTTTTTTTTTGTTATTTCCCATAAATTTGCTTTTTTGTTCGTATTTCTAGATGAACAACAACAACAACAACAACTACTATGAACTTCTTTGTAGAAGCGCCAACAAAAATGAAAATGAAACTGAAATACAAATACAAAAAAAAGAAGAAAATTTACTCTTATTTAATGACTGAAAAGAAAATTCATTTAAGTTTTTCTTATGGTATTGATATGAATGATGATAATATTTATTACACTGTGATTCATGAGGCGTGTATATAATGGAAATGGATGCTGTTCAAAATGCTATGTTCCCTTATTGTTGTTGTTTTTGTTTTTGTAGAATATTATGTTTATGGTAATGAATTTAGATTTTATATATTATTATTATTATTATGTTTATAATGATGATGATGATGACGAGCAAGAAGAAGAAGAAGAAGGAGAATAACAAGAAGTAGAAGGATAGATGAGGGAGACAATATAACCATATGTATGAAATCTGTACATGTTTCCATGTAAATATATGCCATATAAGGATTTTGTTATTGCGAATAAAATTCTGTTGTTGTTGTTGTTGCTGTTATTGTTGTTGGTATTATAAACTGTAAAAGGACATAATCTATGTACAATTTTGTATATGAGTATGGTGATAGAAAATAATATCCAAATATAACATTGGGAAAATTTAAATTTGATGAAAATTCAAATTTACAGCAAACAAATAAAAATTTCACTATAATATAAAATCCGCAATAATGATTTCACTATGTAAAATTGGTTTATGTGTGTGTGTGTGTGTGTGTGTGTGTGTGTGTGTGTGTGTGTGTGAGTGTGTATATGTATGCGTATGTGATGTGTTTATATCACCCGTAACCAATAAAAAGCCACTTAAAAACTTTGCAATGAAAAAAAAAAAAGAAACAATATGATGATGATCAGAATATAAGATGAAAACAGAAAAACACAAAATAAGAAAAAAAAAACTAACTAACTTGTTAAACATAAAATTCTCGTACACCATAATCGCCATTCCAAAACACATTATAAGGATCTTTCTACACAATCTTTTTTTAACGATCGTCTGGAAATCAGTTTTTCAGTTTATTTTATGTTTTGTTTTTGTTAATGTTTTGCTGATGAAAATATACAACAAGAAAAGAAAAAGAAAATGAAAAAAAAAAACAAAAAGAAGGAAGGAAGAGAAAAGAAAAGAAAACAACAAAAAAAAAAACAAAATAAAGTCGAGATTCAAAAATATAAACACAAAATAAACAAAGTAAAGAAAAAAAAAAGAAGAAAAGTAGAGGGAAATAAGAAAAGTGTAATGTACCGTTCACAATGTTCGTTCTTCATTAATTTAATTTTAAACAAAAAGTCAAAAAACTAGAACAAGTGTGGAAATGTGATGGGTGAGGGGAACAGCGGGAATAATATGATGTGTAATCTTTTGTGCAAAAAAAAAACTTTACAATCTCTTGTGTATATAGTTGATTGTAGAAAATGTTTTAATATGCGTTGGACGAACATTTTGTTGTTGAAACTTTGCATACACACACGCATTCACTAAATTGTTGTAATTCAAGAAATTCCACTTTATTTTATTTTTTCTAATATACGTAACGCGATTGTTTATTTTGAAATTGTCTTTTGTTTCTTAATATTTTTTAATTAAAAGAAGAAGAAATTAATTTGCGTGCAAAAACAATATTTGCTAAATAAACAAACAAATTTCTTCAATGGAAAAATTCTAAACAACAATTTAATTTACTCTTGTAGAGAAGAAGAGAAACAGAAATTTATTTAAATATACAATAAATTAGGGTAAAGAAAGAAAGTGACGATGAGAGCATTGACATTTTCAAGTTCAAATTATTTAAATAATAAGGACATTGTGAATCACTTCTAAGAGTACAAGAACAACAAACTTAACCAACTAAAACAACAAAAATGATGAAAAAATAAAAAAAAATTGTCCTCCCTTTCTCACTCGGTATCTATTTTTTTTTTTTTTTTTTTTCATTATTAAAGAACGCACACCAATTTGATGACGTCATTATGAAAATACGATTATTATTTCCGGTTGAGAGATCTTTTTAATTTGGTGGATAAAAATCAAAATTGTGAATAAAAGGAAAAAAATAAAAGGGAAGAAAGAAATGAAAGAAAAAAAAACGGAAAGTCATCGAACTGTGCTGTGATGAAGAAAAATAATAAAAATTATTATTGTGTCTAATAAAAATAATACAAATATTTTGATCGTTTTTTGTCGCCAGTTTTGTGTTTTGGAGTTTGCCATTTTTTTCTGTGTGTGTGTGTGTTTTGTTTTTGATTGTTTAAACAATGAAAACGTGAATCGTTAATTTGGCACATAATTAAGGAAGTTAACTAATTTTGATGATTTCTGTTGAATATTTAATTAAAATACATAATATGAAAAAAAAAATTACGTATACATTTATTTTTGTTTAATTTGTTTTCATTTTGGATTTGGAACAACAATAAAAATATCCATATAAACAAGTGACCAGACAGTAAAGGGAGAAATTGGACACCGTCCATTTTTTTTTATTTTTGTGTTTAACAAAAAAAAAAAAAAGCAGATAACAATTGCAATTAAAACAGGAACAGAAAAAGAAAACATAAAACGAAAATTACAATGGAAATGACGTCAAACAATGCAACAAAATATACAATGAAAATGCAAAAAATGCAAATATTTGCCGCCACATTCCAAAATAAATGATGGCGATGCCATCTGACATAAAATAATAGCAACTATTAATTCGTTACATTTTTCTTTTTTTGTTTATTTTTGTTTGTTTTCCTTTTTTTTTTCGTTCTTTTGTGATTAATTTTGCGTGTTTATTTTTACTTTGATTTTTTTTATTTGAGAATGTGTGCGAATGATATATATATATATATGTGTGTGTGTGTGTGTGTGCATGTTTGAGATCGAATTTAATTTTTCGTTTGTTTCAGTTGGTTGTATTGTTTAGTTTCAGTTTTGATGTTAATCCATTAGTCTAGAAAATGTTGCGTGTAACGTATATTCATATATTGTGATATGAATCTAAAGGTCAGGGTGGTTGAGGTCACTAATCCATTTATTAGGATTTTCTTCTTTTATTTGAATACACAAATACAAACAAAAATAATAAACTTAATATGTAAATTTTTTCTTTTGTTTCAATATTTATAATTAAAGAGAGGTGAAGTCCTCTAAGAAAGAAATGATCGTGGTCATGGAATAATCTGGGTTTGTTTGGTAATTTAATTTAAATAAATAGAGTATGGTATGAGATATTATGAAGGTGGAGTGATAAAAGAAGATGTAAACATTAAGACAGACACATAGAAAATAAATAATGTTTGAATGAAATATTAAAAAAGAAAAAATATTATTTTAAAACAAAATTTTATGAGCTCACGGTTCTTTTACATTCATTCTTCTTCTTCTTCCCCTACCTTCGTCTTATTATTATATATTTGATATAAATTATTGATTGGCTTTTATTAATAGTCTTCTTAAAATTTTAACATTTTAGCATTTTCAATAAATAATAATAAGAGGAGAAATATAATATGTAGATAATCGTGAATCGAATTAAATGACCCTTTGAACCCATTTTTTCTTTTATTTTTGCTTTTTTGTTTTTTGTTGATCATAGCAATTCTTCTCTTTTTCTCTCTCTTTCTTTCTTTGTCTCTCTCTCTCTCTTTCTCTGTTTCACTTTAATTATTAAATATGATTTATCATAGAATTAAATCAATAAATTTTAATCGGTTTGTTTGTTTGGCTCTCATTTATTCTTTGTTTTGTCTCAATAAAATGGACAAAAAAAAAACACAAAAACAAACGGAATATTTATAAATTCTCGTTAAATCTTAAGTCTTAAAAATAGTAAAAAAAAAATAAATAAATATTGTATTTATTTATTTGTTAAAAAATTCGATTGGGATTGTCTTCTATTTAAAGATTCAGACTTTAGCGTTTCTATAGAGATACAAAAATAATATTAGAAAACAATTCGTGCTTTCATCGATTATTATTAATGTTTCTTACTCTACTCTACTCACTTCTTTAATATTTTTTTTATTGTTGTTGCCTTTTTTTTTTTTGTCCATCTGTACTCTGTGCTTTTGTCTTTTACCTTAACCAAGTATATAGATTTTTTTTTTTCTACTCAACATATCATGTCATATATTATTATTATTATTATTAATATTAATTCATTGTTTGAATTTTTCTTTTTTCCTATACGTATGTTTGTCTGTTTGTATTACTTCTTGTATTTTATATTTATGAATTATGATTTTTTTTTTGTACTTTTTGTTTTATGTCTTTTTTTTTTTAAATGTTTTTCTTAGTTCTGTTCAGTTTCATTTTATTTTGTATGTTGTATATGAATTACCTTTGTTTTGTCTTGCCTTGCGGGTTATGATTGTTGGTTACAGCTTGAATATATATTTATATATAGGTTTTGTTTTTTTTTTTTTTGCCCAAAGCTTTTATATCTCAAACTCTAAAAATGTTATAATAAACAGAATCAGAAATAAAACGATATATGACGACCATATGCTTTCTTTCTTCTATTATTTAGTCTAGTCAAATGTACTCATAACCCCTACACCCTATAACGTATAACGAGAATTTACAAATAATTTTCACTCCTTTATTTATTCAAAAACAGATTGTTTAAATATAAAATAATAATTATAATGAATTATAAGAAAGATGATACATTTACTGAGGGAGTTGGGTTAACCACTGAAAAAATGTTTACCCCATCGCTTGTAAATTTTTCACAAAGGCATATGTACATTTATACAAAGTCGTTAATATTTGCACAAGACTTTTACATTGATCATCATCCGTTGCATACAATGATTGAACCCCCCTTGGACCTTTACAACACTCTTGGTCATATTAATATTCTAGAATCTCGAATATATATCCTTAATGAAGATGATACATTTTACAATAAATATCCTTATTTTTATAATAAATTATAATTGTATTTGATTTCAGTTCAGTTCAGAGTTTACTTTGCTGTTATAAAATCTATACGACATTATTTTATGTATTGGATTATATTTCATTATTTACTTATTATGTTTATACATATACTTGTGTATCTTTCTCTCTTTCTTTCTTTTGTCTGTCTCGCTTATATTCTATCGGTCGCTTTTGTATTTATTTTATATTAAAAATGATATAAAAGTAAAGTAAAATAAAGTAAAGTTTGTTATACTTTATTATCTATTATCTGTCTTTCTTACCTCTACTATTTATACTTCTATATATTGTTTTTATAGTTTTTCTTACAATCTACTTCTCTACAGTGACTAGACAAAAGAATGAGAAATACAAAAAGAAAAAAAAAATTACATAGAAAAGGGAAAAATAATCTAGGAAAATTTGTAGAAAGAAAAAAAGTGTAAGAAGAGAAAAGAAGTGGAAAAAAAATGCATTTTATAAATAAGAATGCATGTAAAGAATAAGAATGTATGTACATATAGTTAGAGTAATATAATCTCACTGTAAATGTAAACTTTTATATATATTTTGTGTATACTGCATTTTTGTATTAATTTTAAGTAGGTATATTACACATGATATAGTCTCTGTGGTCTGCTGCATATTTTTCTCTCTAGACTAGATAATATTAACTATTTTTCATTTTACTTTTCGTTTTTATATATATTTACCTAACTAAACTTAAAAATTGGAAGAACAGATTCTGAAGAAGAAGAATAAAGAAAAAATGGAACAAGAAAAAGAATTTTTGGTTTGTATTTGGTGTAAAGTGAAAATGGTAGCATAGAGAAAGAACTTCATTATATAAAAGGAGCTATCACTTTTATTTACCTTAGGGATTTTTATTCAAAAAAGGAAAATCGAAAAAAAAACCAGCAAAATAGACGAAAGATTATGCACAGGAAATTCTTTGTCGATTATATATTTTTTTTTTTTTGTATAAATGGAAACGTTGAGACAGTTGACTGAAATATCTTTATATTTTTATCTTTTGGCCTATTCACTATAGTTTCTAAATAGCCAGAAGAGGCGCCACTAAGAACAAAAAAAAAAGAAGAAGTTTGTGAAGATTATTAAAAAACCATTTTATTTAGTTAAATGTTTTATTTTTTTATTTGTTTTATCTTTTCGTCAGATGTCAACTACTTTGATGACATGAGTGTAGATAAAATTCACAGTATGCCCCGTTTGACTTTGTGTCCGTGTATGCTTTGTGCTATTTTATAATTTTTCTTTTATTTGGAATTTATATGAAATTAGCACATTCTTATTTTTTTTTATACAAATCTAACACACATACACGTCTTTCTTACCTTAACAGACAGTTACTTTCTTTTGTTTTTTTTTTTTTATTTTTTTCATTTGTGAAATTGTAAAAAAGAAAAAAAAACCAACAACAAAAATACTTGATGCGCCTAAACCACAAAAACATAAACTACTAAAATTGTGAATATTTAAACTAGGTAGGTCTGTATGGATGTACTATGTATGTAATATGATTCTAACAAAAGAATATTAGAAGATGGGGAAAAACGTAAAAAAATATGATGTATTATCGAGTATGTGTGTGTGTGTGTGCACTCTGTATTGTTTATACATAGTTTGTATTGTAATATAAAACGTGGTTTAAATTATTAACATTATTATTTTATTATTCTTAAGATGAAAGAAAAAAAAAAAAAGAAAGAAGATGAATAAGAAGTGGGAGAATAAATAATATTGCGGATGCAAAATTTATATTTTTAAATGTGTTTCTATATATGTTTGTACATATGTGTGAGAGTGTATAACACATATGTATATTTGCCTTAGTCTGTTAGTGTTAGTTAGATATATTTCAACTAATAATTCTATTCGTATATATTATAGAAGTACGTGTATAAAATATGGTTTTCTTCATAAACTATAAAATCCTATTTTTACAACTCAAACCAATTTATTTTATATGTACAATATAATACTGCTGCTATTGCTATTGCTGATGTTACTAATACCAATTTACAATTGAAAATTGTAAATTATGTAGTTGCAAAATATTTATATAGTAAAAACATCAATAAGGGTGTTTCCACAGTATTGATTTTGTAACGTGTGTTATATAAAACTAACAGGAAAAATCTGTAAAACTTTGAATGAATTGATTGAAGTAAGAAAAAACTGTAAAGTGAAAAAAAAAATACAGAATTTTAATCGATTTAATTTTTTCTATTTTTTTTTTTAACATTTAAAATTGTTATGCAGAACTTTACAAGGTCTCCTAATTAGAAAGAGAACACAAAATATTAATGATTAAAGGTAGAAGGAAGGGAGAGAGAGGAAGTAAATATTATTTTATTTTAAATTTAAAATTATTTTACTAAAGTCCAACATTAAGAAATTAATAGTTTATTTGACACATTAAGACATTAAGGCATTACTGTATACTTTGATCTGTTCAACATGAATGCAAAAACAAAAATCAATTTTGATGAAAAGATTTTAAATAAATGTTTCCTGACTATTTAAAAATATTTATATTTCTTTAGAAGTCTATTTCCTAAGGTTCATTAATTATATCAAAGAATTGAATAGACTAACTATAAGTTTTTCCATAAATAACATTTTTAGTTGTTTTTCTATTGCACAATGGTTAACTATAGAATTTGTTTTCAGAGTTTTCAAGAAATTTTAAGATTAAAACTTTTAGTAAATTGTTCTAAACTTTGAACCTTTGGTTTAAACTTTAAACTCTAAACATTACATTGTCTATATGATTGTATTTCTGGTTGTCCTTTTGGTTTTATTTTTGTTTTTTAAGGGAGGATTGCCAGAGGTACACCTAGTATTTTACTGTTAAACATAAAATATTATTCTAATATTGACATAAAAATTCCCCTAAATCAATCTCTAAGACAATTGAAATGAATCACAAAACAATAAAAAAAAAACAATAAAATGATTAGTGGCGAAACAAAGAGTATGTTGCGGGCTAAGTTTGTACAAATAAATCTAAATCATAATAAAATAAAACAATCAATTCTCATCCTCTTTAATTTTCAAGAATACTTTATTAAATAGTTCTTCATTTTTATTCTGTCTGTCTGTATGTCTGTTAGTGTTATATTGGCTGCTCTAGTTGCGTTTATTTCATTTATTCATTTTTGGGATTGGCTTTGTTGTTGAGTAAAAGAAAATTGGAACACGTGCTCTAAATGAATAATAAGAATCATACAGAACAAAAGAATATGAAACATAACGATGATGATGATTATTATTATGATGATCATGATGATGATGATGTTGATGAACAAGAAGTTAAAATGAAAATAAAAAAGTACTTATAATTTCACTTTAAGTGGTAATCAAGATACTCCAACTTAACCAGTAACAGTAAAGTTTGTAGATTAATAAAAAAAAAAAAAAAACTCTAAACTTGAAAAATATTTTTATTCTCTGAATTCTGTTTCTTTTACGAGGAACGACTTTACTTTACTTAACTAAAAATACTTTATACACTTATTTATACATTCTTTCCTTATTTTTTTATTTTTTTATTATGATTGTTGAATTTAAAATAAGAATTTATTGATCATTAAAATAATCTTGACATTTTCTTTCTTGAAATATTTTTGTATTTATGAAATTTTTATGAAGTAAAGAAACGCTATATTTTGACATTATATGTTTGTTGATCAATTTTTGCTTGAAATAAAACAAATTAATTGGTGTTGCAGAAAGGGAAAAAGAAAAATTAATCAATTTTTTTTTCTACTTTAAAATTTTTGAAATTTAAATTTATTTCTGTTTTATTTCTGGAATTTTTTAACCAAATTTTTCGTTTGCATATTTTTCACTCTACTGCTGTCAATTGTTTGTTTTTCATTCGTTCCTGTGTTTTTTTTTTTGTTTTCTTTTTTCTTTTTTGTGTGTTTTCCGTTTATGTGCTTTGTTTTAATTAAAAAAAAATATTTTTTTTTCTGTTCGTTCCGTTTACGTTACAAATGTGTTAGAAAAATTTATGTTCAGTTTGTGAGGGGATGATGGAGGAAAATGTGAAAGGTGCGGGTGTGTGTGTGCGGGAAAAATTGAGTTTTGTTTTTTTTAATGTGTTACATATTTGAAATAATTTAAAAACGCGCCGGAGAAAGAAAAATAACCGCAACCTTTCACTTCTTTTATTAGGTCTGTTCGTTTGCTTGATCAGGTCCCATACTCAGGGTATGTTAGGTTAGATTAGGTTAGGTTGAGTTAGATCAGGTGACATCACAGATCACTTTAGGTTAACGTTGACCCAACTTTTGTTCGTTTGCTGGGATCTGATCAAAATATTATAACCTCAATAAATTTTATTTATAAAAATATAGGTAATTTATTTTATCATTTTTGTAATTTAAACTTGTCTTATAACTTAATAATAAATTATATAAAAAAAAAAAAATTACTAAAATTATAATATTTTATTGTCATTTTGACAAGTAACCTACTTGACTCCATCTATTTTGAAAGGTTAGAAAATCATTGCTCCGAGTAGATCGGATCAAGTCAAAAAAAGCAAACGAACATAGAGTAAAGTTGACCTAACCTAACCTAAAGCAAACGAACACAGGTGAAATGATCCAATTTGATCGGAGTGACTCGTATCAAGCAAACGAACAGACCTATTATTTCCTCATATTGTTGTATTTAATGAAGGAAAAATTAAGGCGCTATAAACTTTTTTGTTTGAGGAGAAAAAACAACTCAACTGGTTGTCTGCCTTTAGGCGTTTCTCAAATTTTTACGCTCTTTGTTTTTTTTTCTTCGGAACTTGTTTTTCCGTCATTACTAATTTTCATCATTGTGTTTTTATTGTAAACCCCCCCCTAAACAATTTATCACGAAAATATTTTATTTGAGAATTGAAAATTGTAAATTGTTTTCCCTTTTTTATTTTGTTACTGCTGTTGTAAGATTTCCACTCCTCTGAAAATTTAAAGAGCATAATAATTATTTTCAACTTCATTAATTATTATTCACGAAAAGCATGAAAAGTTATTTTTTGTTGTTTGTCATTTTCCATATTTTTTTTTTTTTTGTTCATTTTCTCTTTTTGTTGCAAATCAGTATTTATTTTTAATAATTAATTTCAAGATGTTTTGTTATGCTGTAAAGAAAAACAAGCAAGATTAAAGGGAAAGAAAATTTGTAATCTTTTTTGTCGTGCATGTTTATTACTTCGATTGCCGTCATTTGTGCGTTTAAATGTTTGTTTGCAACAACAAACAGAGTTTAAGAACAATTTCGTTCGTATTACTTTTGAAGTTCCGGTTTTTAGTGTTTGTTTTTATTTTCGTTTAAGTTTATTACGGCATGTTAGGACAATATTAAAATAATTAATAATTAAAATTTAAGTATTTGTAATATGTAATTAGTATTTATTCTGAATGTGTAATAATTTTCTTTGTAAATATTAAATATATCGAATGGAATGTTTGGACTGACTAATTAATCGGCGCCATTATAAATTTAAAACAATTAACAAATTGTTGCAGATGCGAATTATTTGATACACAATAATTTTATTTCATGTCTTTATCATCATCATCATCATCATCACCATCATCATTATCATCATGATTATCATCATAATTTCTCTGTTATTTCATATTTTCTTTTTTTATTTAAATTTTAATTTAATTAAAACTGAAAAATAATTAAAATAACTTTACACTTTTTATGTTCTTGAATTAAAGAACACATTAAAGAAGAACAACAACAACAACAACAAAAACAAGAAAAATAACTAAAACAGTGAATAGAATTTCTTATAAAATCCCTTTTTATCTCTTTTACTCTCCCTCTCTCTCTCTCTTTCTCTTTCTCTCTCTTCAGTGAATTCTCAATTTATTTAGTACACATATTTATTTTCATTTTCATTTTCTTGTTTTTTCAGGAATTTTCATAATGTCATTGACTGCTGCCTTATCTGATCCAGATAAATTGTTGAACGAATGGCTTTACGAATTAGAAAATTTAATTGGGGTAAGTTTTTTTTGTTATTTATTTTTTTTTATATTTTCTATTTTCATTTTTAAATGAAATTTTCTTCATTTTCCCATTCTACTATATTTCCATTTTCCTATTTGTGTTTGGGGTTTTTTTTTTTTTTGATTATTTTTCATTTTTATTTTTATTATTATTCTTTATTATTATTATCTACTTAAATACTGTTTTTTATGTGATATTTTCACGTGACATCAACAACTAAAAAACAATAAAAAAAAAAAACCAACCAACAATACGAAAATAAAATACTAAATTATAGAAAAACGAAAGAAAAGGAAAATCTATGATCTTACAATAAATAAAAAAAAAAGAAAAGGAGACTCACATTTGTGTGGTTCTTGTTGTTGTACGTTTTTTTTTTTTTTTGAGAGGGTGGATTTTAAGACCTAAAATAAGACACGATATATGTGTGAGAAAGGATGTGTCATCTCTACGAAGATCTATTAGAGAAAGCAACCAAAAAAGTGACGAGGGTTTTTATTTTTCACACAAAATTTACTAAACATTTAAACTCTACTCTATTTATCCTCTTGTTCCTTTTCGCTCTCTAATTCTCTAAAGTACTAAAGAACATAAAAAATATCGGAAGCGAGAATTCTGGAAATATATTTATTTTTTATTCGTATTCAGATTATATTAAATTGTTTTGTTGCTTTTTTTTTTTTTTGTATTTTAAAAACGTTTTCCTTATTTTCTAAATCTAAATCAATCGTCATCACACATGTCATCATGCGATGAAATACGATGAATAACAACAACAACAACAACATCAAATACAATTTATCTATTTTGTCTTTTCTTCGTTCATAAAATTTGACCTCAAAAAAAAAAAAAAACAGAAAAAGGAAAGCAAAAAGAAAAATCGAGGAGGAGGAAAAACAAAAAAGAAAATAACGCAATAAAAAAATATAAATCAAAAATCCATTTTATTTAACCAAACCTTTACTTTTTTTTGTGTTTTTGTTCTTCGTTTTTTTCTTCTTCTTCTTCTTCTATACTTCTGCTGTGTTGTCACGTGACCTGTGTCAATAAATATTATCTTTTGACATTATTGTATGTGTTGTGTGTGATATGAAAGTAAGGTAGGTTTTTTTGTTGTCTCTATTGTTGTTTTTTGTTTTTATTTTTTATTCAATTCCTTCCTATTCAATTCTCTAATTTTATCCTGTCGTATCTATTTTATTATTATTCTTCTCTCTTTTATAAAAAAATAAATAAAATATTGAACCTTGTCCACGATATATTTACAGAATAAACACAAAAACCAATCTAAGCAAACACACAAACACAAACGCAAACACAAACACAAACCATATATTGCATACGCACGTCGCATACACATCGCACACTTCAAAATCTTTTGTCAAATAAAATAAAAGTCTATATGTGTGTACGTATGTGTGTGTGTGTATATTGTCATCCTAAACAACTAAAGGTAAAGACAACCTGACAATTACACCTTTTTTATTGAACCCCTTAAAAAAAAATACAATAAAATCAACCAACAAAACTTTAATATTTCTTCTACACAAAACAAATACAAAAATATTATGTGTGTGTGTGTGTGTACGCGTGTGTGTAGAACCATATCCATAATAATAATAATAATAAAGGGATGTTTTTTTTTGTTGTCTTCTACAAAGTAAAAATGGATTTCGTTGAAATGGAGTAAACGGGGTCATGTGACCTATTAAATATCCACATAAAAAACCGAAACAACAAAAACAACAACAACAAATTATTTGACTTGTTTTGTTTGGGTTTCATCAGAGAAATATTCAACCCAGAATAAAAAAAAATTAAAACAAAATACAAAATAAAAAACACAAAACACAAAACACATGCTTTTTATTTTCATCGAAAGTTTTTTGTTTTCAACATTGTCGGGCAAGGGGGGCATCAATATCGACATTAACTCCAGGCAGAAACAGATGAAACTGCTTTTGTTTTAAAGCTTCTTTATTTTTAAAAAAAAAAAAAAAAGAAAAAACTCTTCATATTTTTTTCTTCTTTGGATCTTAAAAAAAAAGTCCAGGTGCGGTGATTTTTTTTTAACTCAAGTTAAACCAGTGGCCAATAAATTTATCGATAAATAAAAAAGGCTGAAAAAAAAAAAATATACAACAACACGAATACAAAATATAGAAACCTCCCGTCCAAAATGTAAACATGATTAACCCAAAATAGCAGATGGCTTTATTTTTTTTTTCTTTTAGTTTTCTTTCTTTTCCTTTTGTCTTGAGATTTCCAAAAAAAAAAAAATATCCTTCTTCTATACTTCAAAATTCAACCAACTACTTCCTACCCTCACTATCGCACCCGTCAATAGATATGTGTGTGTGTGTGCCTGTATACCCGTCACTCGTCCAACGAAGCGTGGTGTTGTATTCCCATTTTACGTTTATACAAAATCTTACGAGTCGTTCGCGTGCCACCTGCTCCTGTCTTTTTTTTTTTTTCGTCGTTTCTTCTTTTGCTTTAAACAATTTGTTGTAGTTGTTGTTGTTTCTTATTATTATTATGATCCATCCGTCGCAGTGATTCCAATTTGAACTCTCAGTTTTTTCTTGTTTTTCAACGTTTTGCTGTTGTTGTTGTTGTTGCTGTTATTTTTAATAATTTAAATAAATTTTTTTTTCTGGTTTTTATCATTTCGTTTTGTGTTCATTGCGCGCGCGTTTTTGTTGTTGTTGTTGTGGTAAAAGTCTTGTTTTTTCTTTTTCATTATGGCTTTTATATAAAACATAAAAAGAAGATTAAAATGGATTGACTTTGACTGCAATAGCAGAACAAGTCAAGAAAATTATCTTTCTTTTTGATTCTGTTTTTTTTTTTTTTTTTAAATCCATCATAAAATAAACCATATTGATTATTATTATGGTTTCTTTAAAGATGTTTCCACATTATAAGATGCTTAATTATTACTACTTCTATACTTACATAATATTTTATTTTTCTTCTTCTAATCTTCCTGTTTTGTTTAAAAAAGTAAAATCGTGACAAAAATAGAATTGACTTTTGTTGTTTTTGTAGAGAATCTGAAAAAAAAAAACAACAACTAAATATGATTTTCTCTAATGTGCTTACTTCTCTTAGCTCCCTTCTTCACCCCTCTCTCAACCAAAAGTGTGTTAAGCGGTTTTAAAGAAAATCTAAAAGAAGAATAAAGAATAAAGAAAAGCCCTTCAGTTAAAATCTATCAATCATAAAAAGAAAATGGAATGAAACATAAAACAGAATTTTTCATTTTTTATTTTTCATTTTCCATTTCAGTTCCCATTATTTATTTTTCTATAAATTTTTTCCAAACCCAAGCAAATCCAGATTTCAGCAGACTGAACAGAAAATGTGTAAATGAAAGATGAAGAAGAATACGCGTTTTTTTTTTATATATTTCTTAAATTGTGGTCCTTTCATTCTAACTAAATCTTAACTAAACTCTTGAATCCATACACAAAAAAAAAAAAAATAATAAAGAAAATCACTCGCACGTGTTCATTTCTTCATCTGTTCTCTTCACTCTCTTCAGCACTTCTTCTTTTTTTTCTTTTTCTTTTTCTTTAATTTTTCTTCCTTCCTCTCTCACTCCTCATTTATTTTAGACATCATCTTATTATCCACCTCACTTTCTTGTGCCTATGTGTGTGTGTGTGTTCTTTCACAAGAGCAGCTGCCCGATGAAAATCAGTCCCTTTTTTTTACTTCAGAAAAAAAAACACTAAGAAAAAGAAGAAGAAGAAAATACAAAATATATTTTTTTTCTTTCGTTTTTTGGCACCAAAAAGATATGACAAGTTGAGTATATAAGTCTTTCTAATATTGGTTATGGATAAGGAGTAGGGATAGTAAGGGGTGTGTATTATGGAAGGAGAGAGGTAGAATGAAATGCGATCATTTTAATAGAAAAAATAAATATATACTACAATCAAATAAACAACAACAACAACAACGAAAAGGCCAATTCAATTGGAAAATATAAAATATATTTTTTTTTTTCTATTATTTCAAGAATTATGTTTTTCTTTCCGTTTTTGTAAAAACGAAAATGATGAAGAAGAAGAACAAAAAAAGAAAAAATAAAAGTTTATTAAGAGCCAGACAGATGGTCGTATATTTTTGTTGTTGTTATTATTAATTCTTTGTTTTTTTTTTCTGACCGTGATTGGAATATAATCGGTTTTAATTTCAAGGATAAAAATATCCTTTAAAAAAAAATCATTCTAGAAACTATAACTAAATACAATATTTTAAATTTGTGTTTTTAAAAACAGAAAAAAAGGGCAGGTGAGAAGAAGCACACACACACACACACACTTAAACACACTCAACATATTTTAAAGTTTAAAAGTTTTTTGATGATTCAATGCTGTTTGTTTGGTTATGGGTTGTTGTTGCTTTTTGGTTTAAATTATTATTGGGTTGGAAAATGGGGAAACGGCATCATTATAAAAACAAGAACAACAACAACAGCAACACAAAAATTAAATTGAAATAAATGAAGGTATGACATTTTATTAATGCTAACAAATTACCTTTTCTTCTTTTTCTCTTTATTATTAAATTCTGCCTCTGTCCCCTTTCCTTGTTGTATTTATTCGTTTACTTCGGATTTGAAAATTTTACCAAAAAAAAAAAAGGTACCTACTCAAAAGTTACAAATCAAGAATATTCAAACATATTATTTTTGATGTTTTTATTAATTTTAAAAGTGTCTTTTACACTTAAGTCCTTTTACACCTCAATCTTCCTCAATTATTCCAGTCAGTGAATTGCTTTTTTGATTTCGATAATACCTACCCTTGGTAAAAGGATATTTGATTTAAAACGTTTCCAATTGAAATATTTTTAAGCCAATAAAATTATGTATGTATGGATTTATTAAATTTACTGAAAAATTTTAAATTTATGTTGAGAAAAGCAACACCGTTTTGTACCGTTTTTATTTATATTGGATTAGCGGAAGTATTTTTCGCTGATTATTCGTGGGTGGGGTGTTACAAGGCTTTAACCAATTTTAGATGAACGTATTTGGTAGATATTAACATAACCAGCAATATAACATAAAACAAGAACTAACAATAATTTCATGAAGTTTGATATGGTTTGTTGTAGTTAGTTACCCCAGTTAAGCTGATATCGTGGTATGCAAAATTATTTTTTTTAAAAGAATTTTTGAATTCAAAAGTAAGACAAGTGATTTTCTCAACAGATTTAACTAATCAGCTATTAACTTCTGGGAAATAAAACAGATTTTTTTTTGTGTAAACGAAGTAATAAAATTGATTGGGTGAAAATGTAAGAAAAATTACTTTTCTTTACTACGGTATATGCGAATGTATTTGTTAAGACAAGTATTATGCAAAGGACATGAAAGAATTATGAGAATTTAGGCAAACAGAATTTTGTATCATTGTACTAGGAATTACTGTGAAGTATTTAAAATTATTCCGGTACAACTGTTTACAATTACCAAGTAAATTCGAAATAATTTAAATTATGTAAAATTAACGATTGGAATTTTTTTTGTAGCATTGACTTCTAGGATTAATTGGAATAAATGGGAATTATTTAGAATTATTTAGAATCATTCGGAATTATTTGTAATTGTCACGGCCAAATTAGGTAGATATCGTATTCGTATTAATTGAACTCGAACAACAAATGACAATTTCACTATAAAAGTTTTTTTTTTTGCGTGGACGATTTAATAATAATTTTATTGTTTCATATATTCGGTTTGTTGACCTCGAATAATTTAACATTATGTTTTGTTTTCTATATAAACGAAAAATTATCTGAATGTATTTTTAAACATTTTATTTACTTGAATCAGTCTTTGGCTTCGTTCACATTTAAAAAAAAAAAAGAAGTTCTTTCGTCTCTCTAATTTTCTAAGAAAACAAAAATTATAATACGGAGAATTTTCTATTACCCAAAAAAAACACCTTCCTCACATATCAAATGTGATTTTTATTTGATCTCGTTTATTTATAATGGTCAGCATCATCACTTATTATGATGCCGAAACGTTTTTTTATTGACTAAAAAAAATTAATTTAAATTTAGACTTACAGTTATTGTTGTTATTTTTCATTTTTAATTTTTCCTATGAAAATCCCATGATTATGAATGAATTTTCTTTTATATATTGTGGGCTGTTTTTTTTTTTTCTTTCTTTATTTTATGAATCGATGGCGCCATTTTTTGTTTTACCGTATTTTGTCTGTTTTGTCTTTTTTTTTTGGTTCATTTATAATCTCACTATAACGACGCCAACGCCAACTTTTAAAATTTTTTTTTCTCCTAATAAAATTTATTGTTGTTGTTGTTGTTGGTGTGTAATTGTTGTTGTTGTTGTTTTTCCTCTCCTCTTATTTTTCGTGAGTTATTATTATTATTATTATTATTATTTATATTTATTTATTATTTTTATAAATTAAAAAGTAGGAATAAGAAAAATGTGATCTCACTCATTAATAATTGGAAAAATTATATATGTGTGTGTGTGTGTGTAAATGAGTACAGAAATTTAGTGATGTGTTTATGTGTTGGTGTTTATTTTTTTTTTGTTGTTGCTCTTCTTCTCTTTTCTCCTTCATTTATTTTAATTAAATTAATGTTAATTAACTAAACAGCTTCCATATGTTTTATTTATTCGTTGTTGTTGTTTTTTTTTTGTTTTATTTGTTATTTTTGTCGCCCCTGGGTGTATTAAACATCGGTGGTGACCCTGATATATAAAAGATAGATGATTAAACACTAAATGGACAGGCGGGGGACATTTCATCTCTTTCTCTTAAATATAATAATTTATTTGGTTGTTGTTGTTGTTGGTGTTTTTTTTTTTTTTTTTTGGTTTTCTTTAATAATTTTCAATGATTTCATTTCATTTTATCTTTTAAATAGAAAAGAAAAGAAATGAAAGAAAGAAAAAAAAAAAAGCGTCGGTCACAATAAAAAAAGAGAAGAGCAGAAAAAACAACAACATAGGAATGAGATGTGTTAAGTATAGGGGCCGCCTCTTCTCTTAAAAAAAATTGCCCTAGGGCTGACACTGACCCATGTCTTTGTTTATTATTATTATGTATAATAAATTCTTATATATTTTTTTGTGTTGCTGATCTGATCTTCTTCTTCTTCTTCTTTTTTTTTTTGTTATATTATAATAATCTGTCTGCCATATGTTTTGTTTTATTCTTCTTCTTCCTCTTATTTTTTATCATCATCCAGTGAAAAAAAAATTGGTTTTTTTTGCTGTTGTTGATTTTTGTTGTTCCTCTTGTCTTCATGTTTGCTTCTTCTTCTTCTTCTTTTCTTTATTTGAGGGTGACCAATTTGTGACTAGATTTATCCTGATTGAAATACAGTTTTTCACAAATGAATACAATATAGACATAATAATAAAAAATATAAAAGAAACATAAAGAAAATTCAAGTTTTAAATCAAAAAAAAAAAAAAGAAACAAAAAAAAATTAAGTAGTTTATTTGGTAAATAAAAGGAAGTGATGTCATAATAACTCTATCCATCCTCTTCTCCTTCTTATTATTATTATGTCTTATCTTTATCATCATCATCATCATCACCATCATCATAATGATAATGTTCATCATTTATAGAATTAGATTTAGAATGACATAACCCTCTTTTTGTTTCTTGTTTGTTTAGTTTTAAAAAATGTGATTTTAAATAATTTATACATGAGAAATATGGTGACAAAAATAACTAAATGTGTAACGGCACTAATGTATGATCTCTCTTTCTCTCACCCACTCTACACATATATACATACAAACGCACATGTAGATTATAAGTTTATTGTATCATTATCATTATTAACATCACCCAAACAGAATCCCCACGGTCTTGAGATTTCATCCAACCTTTTTTTTTTTTTTTGTTTTTCTTTTGAGGTTATTCTTACTGACGATTAATCGTCTTTTTATATGCAATTTCCAATTTATATTTAGTTCTCTTTTAAGTTAGGTTCTTTTTGTTTTTGTTTTTGGTTTTTTTGATGTTTTATTTTATATAGTTTTAAAATTGCAAACAAACAATTTCATCTCATCATTATTATTATCATCATCATCATCATCATCTTCATCATTATCATCCCACCCGCAACCCGCATGGCAGAATATAAATTGAAAATAAAGAACAGAAAAGAAAAGAGGAAAAGAATCAATTGAATTACAACTGAATTGTTTTTATAAAAGAGTTTCACAAACAAAAAAAAGAAAAGTACAATAGAAATTTCGAACGAAAAAAAACAACAAACAAACTAAATACAGAAACAGTAGTTAAATTGTAGTTTAGTTGTATTGTACGTATATTGAGTAGTTTTAGGAGAGCGCATTTACAAAAACAAAACAAAAACAAAAAGAAAAAGAAGAAGAACAGTTTTAGTACGCGTCTGAATATCTTATTTTTGGCCATACATTTTTTTTTTTTTTGATAATTTTTTAGTTTATTTTTTTCACGAGAAATAATCATCATTAAATTAAAATCAAGTACGGCCATTTTAGTTTTTTGTTTTCATTTCAAAACACAAAAATTTTCATTTAAAAAAAAAAACTGTAATAAAAACAAAACTTACATACGTAACAACAACAACAACAACAACAACAAAAATACTAACAACAACAAGAAACAGGTACCCACACACAATGGATCTTGTTTTGTTTGAAAACAACAACATCAAACAAAATTGGAGAATAACAAAAAAAAAATAAATAAATAAAGAAAAAATGGGTAAAAATTATAATAAATGGATTATTAGACGTTATTATGACATTTTTAAAGGTTTTATTTTAATTTTTTTTTCCATGGTTTTTTTTTTTTGGTAAATTATTTTGTTTTTTTTTTTCAAAACTCCAAAAACTCTTAATAAAAAAAATTCTATTATTTCTTTTTTCGTGGTCAAGAGTCAAAACCGCATCCTATAATAATAATTATTAATCGTTTATATTTATTTGAACAAAAACAAAAAAAAAAAAAAACAATAATAAAAAAATTATATTAATAAATTCTACTTAGCCAGAGATTGGGTTTGGGTTTTGGGGGAGAAAATATACTTTTTTTTGTTGTTTAATTTTCAGAAGGAGATACAGACTAAATTTGGTTGCAGATGTTATATTTTGAGATGCATGCAACACACAAATAACAATAAAATGATTTTGATGACCATGATGAGAAAATGTTGCATTTGTATGTAGTACGCGAGTACCGGCTACCGCCTTCATAAAATTTTATAATTAAACGCTGATTCTGTTTTTGTTCTGTGTAAAACTACGTATCGTATCGTAATCGTATCGTATGTATCACAACAGCATCCACATGGTCGATTTACGTTTTTTTTTTCTTTTCCTTCACTCTCTATCTATCTTATTCTATCGTATTCTATATATTTATCTCTTTTACTCTCTTTTTTTTATTATTCGGTTTTCTCTTTTTAATCGTAATTCTCTGTATTTCTCAACTCCAATTTCTGGAATAATATAATAATCTGGCTGGCTGTATAAAAAAAAATGTTAAATAGAAGAATAAATAAAAACAAAATACGCATACAAGAGAAGAATTTTTTGGATTACTATAATAATGTGTGAGAGAAAAGGAGAAAGAGAGTGAGTGAGAAGGTTTTTTTTTGGTTGAAGTGGAATTATTGAGGGAGTGTGAGAAGGGTGAATGTGCGTTTTGTTTGAAAAAGGTTGTGAGTATTTTTGTGGAGATGTATCGATTTATGTTTGTTAATATAATTTGATTTGGATTTGTATTTTTCAAAAATTCAGGGTTGTAATTTTTATTACGTGGTTTTATAGGGGAGAATGAATCAGAGAGAATGCGAGAGAAATAGTGAGAGAGATAGAGTTAGAAAGAGAGGGAGAGAGAGAAAATAAATAACAAGATGGTCCATTTTGATAAGAAATAATAAAATGTCAAGTAACGTTAAAAAAAAGAAGATAAAATATTTCCTTATTGTTAAGATTTTATGAGGATGACCTTTGACCGGTTCAAAAAAAAAATTATATATTTTTATACGCAATCTTTCTTCCAGCCCTAGAATAAAAAAATGGTTATATATCATGAATGTATATGTGTGTTTATACTTGGCGCAATATGACTCATCTATCGTGGTACATGAAACAACAATATAATGCTATAACATATGCGTAACAAGGAAAATAAGAATAGTTCTATTTCTTTACCATTCTATCCTTTAAAATTTATAAGCCGGTCTCTTCTTCTTCTTTTTCATTTTATATTATTCTCTGTCTCATGTTTCTTGTTGGATTTTTACGAATTACGAGGTTTTTATTTATTTTTTTATTTAGTTTACTTTTTGACGCTTAACAAAGTGGAGTTCGTTCTTTTCTTCACATTTTCGTTCTTCTTTCGTTTTGTTTTTTTCACTACACAAACAAAAAAAGAAACAAACTTAAAAAACTATAATTATTTTATTCTTATTTTTCATTATTACGTGTGGAATTAGTTCTATTTTTTTTTTTTGAGTTTTTTGGTTCAATTAAAATCAATTTAATAAATTAATATTAATATAATAATTAATACAGAAATATAGGAAAATTTGAAAAGGAAAATGATGTTTTTATGAAAACTTTTTTAAACCAATAAAAAAAATTCTAGTAAAACTAGAAGTGAATATTTTTATTGTTTTTTTTTTATTTATTAAATGGAAATTACATAGTTCTGTGTGAGTGGGTTTTTGTGTGAAAGTTTTTTTTGTTTTTTTTTTTTTCAAATAAAGAAAATTTAAAGAAAAAAAAAAAAGGAAAAACAAATTAAGATTTTGTGTTTATAAAAAAAATATTATGAAAAACAGTTTTTCGGATTACGATACATCTTCTGTGTATTCAGACGAATCGGTAAGTTTTCTACATCTTTTATTTGGACATGATTTCCTTTCTAATCTTAGGTAAAATTCTTGTTGTTGTTAGTTTCCTCTTCAAAACTGTAAACGGATAAACAACTCAAAATGTTTAGAATTTATTTTAATCTTTTGTTTTTTTTTTAAAAAAGAGTCTTATCAAGTTTATAACTTCCATTTTCATCATCATCACAATTTAATGTTTTCCCTCTCTCGTCTCTTTCTCACTATTTTTTTCTCAGTCATTTCCCAAAACCAGAAAAAAAAATATAAATAAAATTAATTTTTTTTTTTGGAAATTAAAAACAAAACAAAACAAAGAAAAAATCGAAAGATTAAAAAACAATTGAAATATTTATTATGATGAATGACTATGATGACTGATGATGATTACTGATGATGATTATTTGTTTATAAAATATAAAAGATTCAGTAAATGAGACAAAAAAAAAACGACATAAGTCCTCTTGTGAATAAAACAAAAACAAAAAATTATTTAATCTTTTTGTATGTATTTAAAATCCCTTATTAAATTATTCACTGGACCATTTTTATAAATCATCTCTTCTCTTCACACCACACCTCTCTTACCATCTT
Source organism: Pedicia rivosa (assembly GCA_963082725.1). Taxonomy (NCBI): domain Eukaryota; kingdom Metazoa; phylum Arthropoda; class Insecta; order Diptera; family Pediciidae; genus Pedicia; species Pedicia rivosa. The sequence goes on from OY720151.1 coordinate 41,632,642, forward strand.
CTTCATTTTATTATGTGATGACAATTTTTTAGTTTTTTCTTCATAATAAAAATAATAATATTAATTGAATTGACATTGTACTGTAAATTTCCCTTCCACTTCATTTTATTTTATTGTGCCATCGTTTTTTTTTATATAAAAATTCGTCTTCATTTTGTTGGTTTCTCTTTCTTACTTTATACCCAAAAAAAAAAAAAAAACAAATTAAATACAATAATACGAAAATTATGCAAGGCCTGCTACTTTTTGTTGTTGTTGTTGTGTTGTTGTTGTTGCTGTTGTTGCTGTTGAGTAGTCTTTTCTTCTTCTTCTTTTTATTTTGCGTTATTCTTCTTTCTATATGCCTTCCTTCTTTTCTATGAATTTTTTTTGTTAAAATATTTATTCTCTCTGTGATTCCTCGACTGATTAGAATTTCTGTTATTTTGTGTTACCCTGACTACGTCATCCGCCGTCAAAATATTTTTGTTGTTGGTGTGTGTGTGTGTGTGTGTTTTTTTCGTTAATAAATTATCCACTTCTCTTTTCTTATTTAATTCGTTTTGTATGTATTAACGAAAAATGCCAAAAACTAAAGAGAAGAATGAAATGTTCCAACAAAAAAAAAACATCAGGGTTTCTATCTTGCGTATCACTCTTTGTCTGTGTTATGTCAGGGTTGACTAAATAAATGACAAGGACAAAGTCTAAGAAAACCTAATTTATTTGGTTGACATTTTTAAATTATGATTTGTTAGGTTGACAATCTCTGTATATTTTTGAAAATATTTTATTATTTTTTTTTTCTCTCTCTCCTTCGTCTTACTACTTAAGATGGATAATATTATTTATGTGTGTTATTTCTAGTAAAGTTTAAAACTAAAACTAATTTATCGTAAATAAAATATTTCTGTATTTAAAAAAATGACAGATAAGGAATAGAAGAAGAAGAAGAAGAAGAAAAAAATAGAAGAATTTTTGTTTTTATAATATTGAACAACTGTGTTTGTTATTTGTTTACATTTTAAATATGTTTATATTACACTGTAATATTGGTTCTTTAATAACTTGCTTACTTAAGAATAATTTATTATACAAATTGATAAGAATCCTGAAAAAACTTTCATATAACTTAACCTTTATCTATTAAGGGTCAAATGGTAACAATGCGAGTAAAAGTAAAATGTTACATGAAATCATATTTCAACGATTACATTTTTTGGATAAATCATGTGAAAAATATAATTTAAAAAAAATCGAAATTACCTAGGCCTCACACAGACACAGAGACAATATTTTGTCTCAAGACTGTTTGAACAATTTTAATTACAATTTTTTCACTCAAATTATATAATGTTCAGTTCAATAATTAAGAGGAATTTTAAAATTTTGAGTTCCACCGCTTGCAGGTACTATTTAAGATTTAACTATGATTGGATCATGGTTACTTAATATACTTAGGTACTTACCAAAAAAGAAGCAAATCTGGCATTGCTTGTACCCTTACGTATTATAACCCAATAGTTTTCCCGTGTGTTGATTTCATTAGCTTGATTTCTGTTAGGTATATTCATTTCATAATTCAATTAAACTACTTTTTATAATTGACTTGTTTTTTTTTTGTTTTAATTTAATTAATTTTGTTATTTCTCACCTTATTTCATTCCAAAATTATTTCAATGGACTTAATTATTGGACTTGATAAATGAATTCGCTAAAAATAATTCTATTTATGGAATTATGGGTTGATTTTTTTTTTAAAAGGCGGATTAATTGTTTTTGTATTTTACATTTTATTTATTATTATTTATTTTTTTGCCAAAAATAAGTGTAGGTAAACGTGTGTACTAATTAACTCAGGTGTTGAGTTTATTGTGAGTGAGCTATCGACTGGTCAGTTTGGTACAATTATTAAAGAATTAAGTAATTTGCTGATCCGTTTGTTTTATGCTCATTTGGCGTTTTGTATAATTTAATGATTGATGATAACTTTGAATGGTCACAATTAAACAGGTTTCATATTGGTCGACATAAATCTAAACGTAGAATTCAGGGCCACTTGTCTAATGGGATTAACGATTTTTACTGAAGAATAATTTCATTCAATTTTGTTTACTTGAAAATGTGTTTTAGGTAATTAATTAATAAATTGGTTTAATATAAAATGTTGGCCCGAATGACAGGTTTAGTCGCTAAAATTTATGTTATTAATTATTTTGTTAAAATCAAAAGATTTCTTAAATTTTTATTTGTTGATCAGAGAAATTGTTAAAATCCATCTTCAAAAATGTGGTTTTCCCTTAGGTATTTTTCTAACAAATTTCACTTGATTATTTTAATTAAAAAAAAAAACATTTTAAGTATTTGCAAAAATATTAAATTAAACAAAGTTAAACAAATTTTGTTTTTACACAATAATTTTTGGTGTACATACTTACACATGTGTGTATTTACCTAAATAACAAGAAAAGAAAAAAAAAAACAGCACGCATTGTTTGGGAGGAGTGGCGACGGGGTATAGAATTCGAAGAAAGTAAAAAACAAAAAAAAAAAAACCAAACATAAAGAAAACAAAGTAAAAAAAAAATTAGTTCAAAGATAAACAAAAAATTTAAGTAAGTGACGTGAGCAATCCAAAAACAACGAACAAACCGAATAAATATTAAATAAAATTGTAAACAAAAAAAAAAAAAAAAAATTGCATGCGGGAAAATTTTCGCTTTGTCATATTTTTAATTCTTTTTTTGAAAATAAATAAAAAAAATATCAAAGCAAAGAAAAAAAAGAAAAAAAATGTACTTAAGTAAAATAAAAAAAAAAGAAGAAAGAGACAAATATAACGCAACACAAAGCTCTTAAATTCCATTTTAATTTTAATGAAAGTAAAAAATAAGAATAAAAAAATATTGTATGAAAAATGAAAATTTAAAATATTATTTTTGTTGTTGTTGGTTTTTTTTTTTATTTTTAAATATTTTGTAATCAATAATAAAAATATAAAAGAAATTAAATTTGAATAGATTTGAAGTGAAGTACATAAGGCATAAGACACAAAATGTATATAGTCGATTGATGTAGACGCCACATGGATAGACACTGGTGGTGGGTATATATGGACCAGAACATCGCTTCAAAATATTATTTTTTTTATTACAAAATTATTGTACTCTTAAAAGAAATAAGAAGAAGAAAAAATGAATATAAATAAGAAAAGGAGAAAATAATTTTAAATTGTGTCAAATCAAATTTGGAATATTACAATTAGATGAGTAGCACTATATAAGTCTTAAGTGTATTAAAATGATTTTTATTTGCAACATTTTATTTGCCATTAGCCTCACCCCTGCTCTTCCTTCAAGCGTATACCCGGTTCACATTTCGTCTATTTTTTTTATGAAGTTAATGCATGTGCTTCATTTTTTTTTTTCATACAACAGAGTGCATTTTTTTTCTTCTTCTTCTTCTTCTTCTCTTACCAATTTTTTGCTTTTATTTTTATGATTTATTATTTATTGAATAAAATCAATTTTATTTATTTTTATTTTTGTTTTTGTTGTTGTTCTTATTTTATTCTTTCTTTCTTTCACTAAAAATAAATGTGAATGAACTCTCTTAACTTAACAATAAATAAATAAATAATAAAGTTCAATAGAAAGAGATTCTTCTATTTTCTATTGCATAGTCCACTTTGTATAAATTTTGTGTGCATATGTGTGTGTGTGTGTGTGTGTGTTTACATGTGACATTTAAATTTAATAGTTTGGATGATTACACATACACTTACAGTAACATTAACATAATAAAATTGTTTTGTTGAAAGTAATATGAAACAGAAAGAGACCTGTGCTCTCATACACACACACACACCAACAACAAACATAAAAACGGTCAATGAAAAGAAATTTTCCTCCTAATTTTTGATGATTGTGAAAAAAATTATTTATTTTTAATCAAAAAATTTCAATTGACTTTGATTCTGTTTATTTAATTAAAGTTAGTTTGCGAGCACATTTCACCAAATGAACCAACAATTTTAAGTTGGATGACTTTTAAGTACGTTCGCTTGTTTGATGGGAAAACAAAAAAAAAAAGATAATTTAATTCAATTTTTTTTTTTGTTTCAATTTCTGAAAATTGTTTGTTCTAATTGAATCATTTAATATGTGGCTGTTGTTGTTGCTGTTATTATGATTTGACATTTTTATTGAAATCCATCAACAGAAATTGATTCATAATTTTTTTTTGTATGTTTCATTTTTATAAATTTTCATCATCATGTTTTTTATTATGTTTTTGTTTTATGTGAAGATGAGTGTTTTTTATATTCACTTTAGGCCGCTAACATCTAAAATTGAATTGCATTTTAGGGGTTTTTATATTTCTATGTATATTTCTATGTATATATATTTTGAAGAAGAGATGTGAAACGTGTAACATCTGGTTGTAACTGTTTTCTTCGGTTTTGTTTTTTTATAGATCTCCAATTCCCTTAAAAACGAAAATCTGATAACAGGAGGTTTATCTAGAGGTTTAATACACGAACATAACCAAACCAATTTACTAGACACATATAAATCATATTATACACCCGCTTCTTTACCATTCAACAATCCCCTCCTTCAACTCCTCTGTCTTTACAACATTACTACTCGCCATAATGTCTTTTTATTGAACGAAAAAAAAAAATAGAAAAAAGAAAAGAAAAATGAGTAATTTGATCGTATATTATTTTTAGTTATTTAGCTTCTTGTCTTTATTCCTTTTTATTTAAGTACACACTTTACTGATTTTTATTTTGCTATCATTCAGTAATTTAGTTTATTAGGTAGGGACTTTTGATTAAATGATTAATCAATAATTATTATCATTAATAAATTGTATTCACTTCATTTTCTCATTTCTATTTCTCACTCTCTCTTTGTTTCTCTCTCTTTGTCTGCTACTGTTTTTATTCCAAAAAAAAAAACAAGCATATTAAAGTAAAGTTGTTATTACGAATTATGATTATGATTATTATCTATTATTAATCATAATCACAATGATGACTCAAAGTCCTATTGTTATTTACTACTAACAGCAGGCAACAACAACAGAAAAATCATGTACAAGAAGAAAATAAAGTGGAAAAGGAAAAAAAAGAAGGAAAATTAATGGAAAATCAGAAGAAAAAAAATGGATAGAACGAAAAGAAAATTTACTACAATTGTCTACGACGAGTGAAAGGAAAAAAAAAATGTAGGTAGTGGACTTTTTTTTTTGATTGTTAAAAAAATATGTCAGTAGTAGTAATGCGACCCTTCTTCCCTTTGAATCTGAACTTAAAAAGAAATAATTTCCACTCTTCCACACATAGAAAATCCATTGAAAGAAGAAGAACACAAATGCACAATAAATTCTGTCAAATAAAACGTATGTCGGTTTTTGTGTTAGATTATTATGTGTGTGTAAAAACAAAATACATAACAAAAAACAAAAGGAGAAAAAAAATGAGAGGGAAGGATAGCAAAAATTTATTCAATTGAATAGAGAAAGGAATTATAATAGAAATAGAGTCAATAAGAGAATAAATGATAGAAAAATACGAAGATGAAGTGAAATAAATAATCTATAAAATTTTAATGTAAAATTTTTGGATTTGAATTTGAAGAGAAAAAGAGAAAGAAACTCAAATACAAATGCATTATTATTCAATAATAAAACACATCTGAATAAATCTCCCTCATTTATATACCATACACATGCATGTACATATACATGCGTAGGCAGACAGATCACTATCGTTATGCATTTTATTGAATTCAGGGTTATGAAACTTTATTATATGAATTTCCTTTGTTTTGTTTCACTTTTACTGTGTTCTTTTGACTTCTTAACAAATTTACTGGAATTTAAAAAATAAATAAATAAGTTTAAAACAAATAATTGAAAATATGTAATTCCAAATGGTGACTGTGAGAAAAGAATAATTATTTACTTGGATGAAAAAATTCTAAGAGAAAAATAGAATCATTTAATTTTAAAATCTAAAATTAGAATTTTATTACTGTATGTGTGCGTTTGTTTTTTTTTGGTTTATAAATTTATAATAGGAGCAATGTAATGGGACTTTCCCCCAGGCCTTTACGTAAATTGACAAAAGTCCAACTTTGTAACATTTATAAATTTTTTTTTCTTTTTCAGAATATAATTTTTTTCTCTTTCCTAAAAATACATTTTTCTATTTCGATTAATTACAATTTTCCTGTAATTTGTGAACACTTCTCGTATTATTTATGCTGATAAAAAAAAATTTATTATTGTTCGACAATTAATTTTTTTCTGATAATAATAAATAAATATTAAATATGGAAAATTTGTTATTTATTACTTACTGTATTTTTTTTTTCTCAATAAAATTAAAGCATTTCTCATTTCCCATTTATCATGCTGTTTTTTTTTTTCATTCTTTAAAATAATTATACGGGATTTAATTTTCCAATTATTCTTCTTTTTTTTTGTCGTAATTGAAAATGGAAAATTATTAATTTGATTTGGTATAAGAAAGAGGGACAGGTACAAATATTAGGCACAGGTGAAAGGTCAAATCATTTTTTTTCTAAATTATAGTCATCAAACTTTTATTGCGTCATTTACCAATTGAATTTATTGTTGTTAATTTGTTTTTTCAGAAACATTTAATTTGTTTTATTAAAGTTAAAAAAAAAATTAATGTATTCCAGTTTCAATAATTTCACAATTAATTTTTGAACTTTTCTGTTCCAATTGAATAATTTTCTTGATTTTGTTGGTCTTTTTCTATTTTCTTTTAAAAAATAAAATCCATCAATCAACAAAAAGTTTAACTTTAAAATTAAAGTTGTTTAGGTTTTGTTTTGGGTTGCAGGTAAAAAATCCCTTAACAAAGTGAAATTACATAATTTATTTGATGTGATCGTTTGTTTACACAACCCTACATCGCTAGTGTAATTTTACTACAAAAATAACAACAACAGTAACAAGAACATGAATACCTACTATGAATACATTTAAAGCTAAACAAAATGCATTATTTAGTACCATGTGTAATACACACACATGCACACCACATCCAGCCACACATGAAAACATATAACTATATTTGTGTTGATGCACACACATACAACAGTAAATTGAAATTCTGTGTATGCTACATTATTTGTGTGTGTGTTGTGTGGGTAGGAAAAATTGTAATTGAATTGTGCAGAGGAAAATAAACCAAAAGATGGAATAGAAAAACAGGGGTCATCATCAAAATACAGTTTTTTTTTTTGGTTTTTCTCGTTTATTTGAGAATATTTTTTTCGTAACTAAAAATCTTAACCTTTTACAAAAAAAAAAAGGCAAAACGTGCGCAACTGAACAAGTGAAGGGGGTCTTTTTTTTTTTTTTTTGTTATTGTTGTTGCCGTTTTTATTGTTTTCTTTTCTTTTTTTTTTCATCTTCTTGTTAAAAATAAATCTTTTAAAAGAAGAAAGTCATTTTTTTTGTTTTGGTTTTGTACGCGATAAAAAAGAAAAGGGATAGGGGAATTAGGAGAATAGGGAAAAAGAAGAAGAATTGTATGTGGGACCACACCAAAAAAAAAAAGAAAGAAAGAAAGAAAACAGGACAATGTCATAAATTTTATTTTAACTATTTTATTTTGTTCTGACCCAAAAAAATAATAACAACAACAACAACAACAAAAGTCAGACTTAAGAAGAACCAATAAACGAACAAACACTATTAACTGTTTCTTCGTCAAAAGTCAAAAGTGGTCCCAATTTTCTATTTAAAAAATAATAAAAAAAAAGTCACAGGAGGTAAATTTGACAACAACACAAAAAACAAGATTATAAGTATTAGTTTATACATTTTCTTCTTCTCATGAAATTTTGTTTTTTGTTTAGTTCGATTCGAAGATAAATGAATTAGAAAAAAATTTAATGGAGACCAAAAAATTAAACACCAAAAAAAAAAAAAAAACTGAAGAAAACATTTTTCCTAATTACGACCCGTTTTTTGTTTTGTTCTTATGAAAACTCTTTTCTCATTTAACCGGGGGTCAACAAGTAAAGAATAAAAATAGAAAAAAACATTAGAAATTTAAATTTAAATATTTCGTTGAATTAAAAAAGAAAATAATCGTGACGTTTATAAAATATTAGATTAGAGTGAGATAGTTAGATAGTGTTAGTATGTTTGTACATTTTAATGTTGTTTTTTTTTTTTTTATATAATCATCATCATCATCCTATATCCGGTTCATTTGTATTCATCACATATGCACATTCGAAACTAAATACGATGAATATTTTGTATTTCCGTTTTTTATTTTTTTTTTCTCTATTTTCTTTCTTTCATTTCTAATTTTTTTTTTTTTTTGTATTTATTTTCTTTTTATTTTTTTTGTTTTTACATTTTTTTTTTATATTGTATTGTTGTTGTTTGTACTTTTATGATACTATTTGTTTTTGTAATAATTTTAGATCTCCTTTTATTTTATCATGTTTTTTTTTTTTTTTGGTTGTTTAGTCAGTAGCGTAATTTTTGAAGGATTCCTTTTAACAAAATGATTTGATTTTAATGCCGTTCTAGAAACAAATATAGTGAAAGGGAACATCAGAACATAAATTCCAAGATGATTAAATTGTTAAAGATTAACTATAAAGATTTCTTGGAAATTAATCAACCAAGTGAGAGTTTAATCATTTCAGTGATAAAATTATGAAACAAAAAACACAATCAAGAAATTCATGAGGATATTTTTGATTTTTTAAAAAATAGTTGTCTGTGATTACAGCCGCAGGTAAAATTCATTGAAGAATTTATGACTAAGCTTTTTTCTGGGATATTTTTCAAATTCCTCTTATATTCGTAACAAGAAATTTAAGAACTTATAAATTAAAATTTTGCAACTCCTCCGTTTGTGAATTTAAAAATAATTAAACGTTTAAGGATTTTTTGACTTACAATAATTCAAATTGAAATCGTAAGTCTTGTTCTTGTTCAGAGCAAAACAGAAAAATGTTATTTTATTTCTATTTGATTGGAAAGAATGTATAAGGACTAGTAGTGAGTCATTGGTACATAGTACGTATTTATGTATTCTAACACATAAATTAAATAAATGTCATGAATACGCCACTGTTTCTTTCACATTATTACTTATTGTATTACGTATTGTCGTGTCCCCACTTATTACAACCAATAATTTTTTTGTCAAATATTTTTATTTATTTTTTGAAAGACATTAAATAGAAATATACAACTAACAACAATAACAACAATTATTATGAAAGAATAAAGAAACGTAAGAAAAGAATAAATGGCTTCAAAAAGAAAAGAAAAGAAATTTTTTGTCGTAAAATCGTAAAACGTAAAAGCGTAAAAATAATAATGAAATGATAAGGCGTTTCGAAATCAGAAGAAGGGAGGACGGTGTTAGGATATAAAGTAAATTGTAGAGTGAATTTTTATGGTTGGTTGGTGATGATGACAAAAAAAAAAGTACAATTCTTCCTTATTTCTTTGATTTGTTCTTTGCATTAAAAATCTGACAATTATGGTAGAATTTTATGACGTGCTTTGTCGAACTTCTATGTGTCAATTGTGTTTTCTATTGTTAAAGTTATCATTACGTTTTTACATGATATTATTATTGCGTATTAAGTAGAGTGCCTTTACGCTGCATTCGAGATGGCTCACTAAACTTCATACTGTTGTAAAATTCTTCAAATTGGAACTAAATAAAATTTTTCAATTATAATTTTTAATTGGTTGGAATATTAATTGGCGTTGGAATATATAAATATTTTAGGAAGATATGTAGAGTGTAATGAAGCTTTCGATTAGTAAAGAAGTAGAGTGCCTGCCTTAACTAACATCAGTATAAAAATCTGCTACATTTCTTCTTTCTATTGAGAAAAAGGAAAACAGTTTTTATTCACAAATAAAGGGAATACGTTGAAGAATAAGAAGATGAAGAAGAAGAAAAGCATAAAAGTTAATCTATTGGAAAATTCTGACTAGACATCATAACAAGCTTATCTTTTCTTTATATTTTCTTCTTATTCTTATTTTTACTCGTCATTGGTTTTTTTTTTAAAGATTTTACGTGACACAATTCTAACAAGTTGATTTTTCGTTTGGTTGTTGTTTTTCATCCTCTTCTTATATTTTTCTCTGTTATTTTATTTTTGTACTTAACTTCCCATGTACTTACATGGAAAAAACGGAAGAAGAGTATAGATTTGATGAGGGAATAGAAGAGAAAGAAGAATGTAAATGTGAAGGGTGGTGTTATGTGGGTTAATTTGATTCTTTATCTTCATCTTTTTCTCTTGATATTCACGCATGAAATTCAATGTTTTATTTTACATCTTTTTATATAAAATTTAATGGGTGTCGAATTAAATAAGTTTTTATAGTCTTCCTGTATCTCTTTCTCCATTCCTTCTTTCCTTCATTCTTTTTTTTTAATGTGAAATTGAATGGTAAAAAGGTACCTATACATACATAAATTTTTCACACTTCCCCCGGCATTCTCACACTTAAACATTTCACAGTCTCTACTTTTCTTACAATTTACAAAACAAATCCACTTCATTTCATTTTCATATCCATTCATTTCCATTGCCGCATCTCTCTACCACTACACCCTCTACTCTACGTCTTCTCTCTTTATCCAATTCAACTTGATAAACCCTCAAAAAAAAAAAAACTCAAGCATCATCTTCTCAAATGTATAATCTTAAATTTTCTCATTTTTTTTAGTAGAATAGTAGTTGTTGCTGTAGTTGTTCACCCACCTCCTTTAAATTTTTGTTCTAGTTAATCGTTTCTCCCCTTTTTTTTTCTCTCCTCGCCTCTTTTTATACGCTCTTTCCTCAACTCCAAATATAATCATTTTCACCTGTGTCTGTCTGTTATTCTGCTAAGTTTGTGTGTATGCATGTTTATTCTGTACCATAAAACACAAAACCAAAACCAAATTAAAGAGGTTTCATTGGTGGGTGGTAATAGTGAAGGGTAAAGGATGAAATAACAGAAAAGAGAAGTAAAATGCAAACAAACAAACTTCTTCCTTTCATTTTACCTTTTCTAGAATAAATTCTGAATTCCACAATATTGTTCTTTTTGTGGTGAATTTTAAAAAGTTATGAAAATGATTCAGAAAAAAGGAATTTTCTCTTCTCTCATCAAAATCATTTATCTCTTTTGTCTCTTTGTCTCTCACAATACTCACCATTACTCCATTTCTGTTCCTGATTCTGATACTGACTGAAAAAACAAATAAAAAATGAGATGTAAAACAATTGCAAAACAAATGCAAATGTTGATTTCATACATACACCATGCTTTACATTCATTTGCAGTTACATTCATTCTCAGACAAACACACACACACATATTTAGGTATTTTGTATAGACGAGAATATATATAATTTTTGGTGGATCGATTTAAGTGCATGCGCACTTTGCATCATAATAAAATTATAAAAGGAAAAGAAAAAAAAAACTAAAATTTAAAGAACGAAAGAAATAGATGTAAAATGTGTCAGAAGAGAGAATGTTTTTAAAAGGGTGATTATTAATAATGTTGAGTCAGTCAAATAATAATAACAGAAAAAAATTGCGTCAAAACGTCAAAAAAAGACGACAAACATGATAACAAAAAGTACAAAACTAAGAATAGCAGAAAAGATTTAAGAACATTTGAAATTGAAGGACACTCTGATTTTGTTGTTGTTGAAGCTGGAATATTAAGACTACAAGCAAACATATTTTTAAAGTTTACAAATTGTGAATTGACGTCAGTTCAAATGTTTATATTAAAAGACAATTTTTAATGTATTGCATCTGGCTTTAATTATGACGTCGATGCGTGGTTATTTTTATTTTATCATGATTGTTGCGGAGTTACGCTTGGATTTTACTTTAAATTAATGGTTGGCTTTTTTTTTACTACAGAACGTAGGTGAACAAATTAAGTACGTTACTTTCGTTTTCTGTTTTTTTTTTTTTAATTAGAAAAATGAAGAAATTTGATAAAATCTAACAAAAATATAAAATTAATTTGAGTCTTTATTCTCTCAGCTTCCAATCAGTCAGATATCTAAATCTTAAATTGCAATCTGACTTCTTTCTAACAATTTTCTTTATTTCTTCCCTACATTGATCCTGTTGATCTTATCATTATTTATCCCTTTTTAATATTTGACAGTCAGCGATTTATTTCCTTTCCTTTTTTTTATTTCTTTATTTTTTTTTTAAAATATTTTCCCCAAAATACTTGGATGAAAAAAAATTATTGCAAAATCGGCAAAAGTTGAAACAGATATTTTTGTTGTTGTACCTATGAAAAATGAAACTTTTGTATCATCTTATTAAAATTTTCCCCTGTGACATTTTTATGATATTCTTCTTTTTCTTGGTTTTGATTATTTCCCCTTTTTTTTCCATTGTTGCCGTCGACAACTGATGAATATCGCCATAATTTTATTTTTCAGTTTCTCTCTCTTTATTTTTGTTTTTCTTATTTTTCGTTTTCTTTTAATCTGAGTGTGCTTGCTGGAGTGTTTTTTTTTTTTTTTCCATTTTCTTCTCTGGTCTATCACAATTTTTTTCTGTTTTACTGTTCAGTTCACTGGACTATTTTCATCCTGACGTGGTGTATGTGTGTGTGTGTGTATCTGCGCTGAAAGTTATTCAGTCAGAGGAAAGCAAATTTTTTGTTTTCATAATATTCTCTTCTCTTCCGTTTTTCTTCTATTTTGGATTTGTTTTTTTTTTAAATTTATTTATTTATTTAGAATTAGTACGTTGTGAGTACTCACTCTATTCGTTTGTGTACTTGTGTGTGTCTGTGTGCGTGTGTTTTATAGTTATGTAGTTATGTAGTGTTATAAAAAGAAAAACAATTGTTCAAAAATAGAAGATTCCTATAAAAAGTAAGAAATAAAAATAAAAAAAAAAAAGAAAATTTTAAGTGAAAATTCCAAAAAGCAAAAAAAGAAAATACACGGCAGAATAAGTGAAAAGAAAAAAAAAAAACAAATTGTTAGTGGGTTTTTTTTTTTGTTACAAACATAAAATCGGTGGATAAAAAAATATAAAGAAATATTTAGTTATTTTTTTTTTTGTTCTGTTTCATGAAATATGAAATTTATTTTATCATTTTTATTTTTTTTTATTTTTATGTTTTTCTGTTTTCTTCTATATTTTGATATGATACAATCATTTTCATTGCATTTTCGTTTTAGAAGAGGCAGAAGAGCAATTAGAAATTTTCTTTAACACACAAACAGAGGACAATAATGTGAAAAACAAAAAAACAAAAAAACAACAAAAAAACAAAAAGACGCAGAAGAAGAAAAGTGTGAAAAGACAAAATAAATAAATTGTGAATTTTAATTAAATCTAAAATAAAAATATGCGAGATTAGTCACTTTTCACTTTTTGAAATTAGAATAAGAAGAAGGAATGAAAACGTTTGAAACTAAAATAAAAAGAAGTTAACTAGAAAATTTTGTTCTAAAGAAGAAGAAGGGGACTGATTTTTTTCTTCTTCCTAAAATTTCACTTTTCTGTCTATTTTTAATTTAATTTTATTTGAGTTTTGGGGGAAAATTGTGTGTGTGTGTGTGTGTTTTTTTTTGGTTGTTTCATCATAAAATGAAAAATATGCTCTAATGTGAAAATAGTTTAGTTTTTCTTTTTTTAAGTTTGGGAAAATATAAAATATTTTCATAATGATTCATACATTTTGAGGTGGAAATTTAACAATAGAAATAACAACAACAAAATACCAAAGAAAAATAAGAAAATATAAAATAGAAGAAAAGCGAAGAAAAACAGAGAGAGAGAAGAACAGAAAAAACTAGGATAGGTAAGTTTTTATAAATTAGGGAGAACGTTGGTATATGGAGAAGGGAGATGAGGTGTATTATTCAACAGTGTCATTGCGTGTATTTGTATGTGGTTGTGTAGGTGTGATTGTGCGTGGCTGTCTCTGCCTTTGTGTGTGTGTGTGTGTAGGTTGTGTTTTTGTTTGGACATGATTTTCATTAAACATCTCACCCTACTTCTCAAAGAGTCTCATGTCAGAATTTAGTCTACTGAAATGACCTAAAAATATTAAAAACAAAAAAATTTACGTTGATTAAATAAAATAAAGGGCGGCCATTCCCTTATTTATTATCAAAAAAATAATAAAATAGTTAAAATGGGGAAAAAATTGGAAAAAACCAAAGTCAATAAAATAATGAAAAATAAAATGTCATAAAATTTTATTGACAAAACATTCAATATTTTATTTTATACGTTTATTCTTTTTAGTTTTCTTCTTTCTTTTGTTCAAATACATTAAATCCTTTCTAACACATCCTCTGACTTTCCCCATTCCCCAAACAATTTTTATGTACCTAAATATCAGGGAGTGACAGAATAAAAATAATAAAATTATTTTCTGTTTTTTTTATAGGGTCTGGAAATATCAACATCCCAGTTACCATCAATAACATTAAGGCCACCCAGTCAATCATCATCAGAACGTACAGATTCCTATCGTTTTTCAATGGCAAATTTAGAGGAAACACATGAAGCTGAATTAGATGCAATATTGGGTGAATTAAGTTTATTAGAATGTAAAAATAATGATACAACGGGAACAACAACAATAACTGGAACAACAGGAATAATAGGAACAGGTGTAATTGGTACAGGAACAGGAACTGGTATAACAACAACTACAACTTTAAGACCTGGTAGACAACATATAAGAACAAATTCAATAATATCAACTGGCTTAACAAATTCAATAATATCAACAATATCATCATCTGATAGTAGCGGTATTCATTGTAATAGTAGTGAAAATAATCATGAGATAATTATAAATAGAGAAAGTAGAACTGATAGTCCTGATAATGATTCAGCATTTAGTGATACTGTATCATTATTATCAAGTGAATCATCAGCATCAAGTGGTGTTAGTACGGCACATCTTAAAAATTTACCAAATTTATCTCAGGTAATTAATAAAATTTAATTTACTTACATTTAATCAATTTAATTCAATCAAATCAAAAATTTTTAATTAAATGGAGGGACACCGAAACCGACCAAAAACAGAGAAATTTTTTCTTTAAAATTCTTTAAATTTTTGTGTTAAAAAAACGAGACTCGAAAAAAATTTGATTTTTATTCCACGATGTAATTCTAAAAATAATAAATTATGTATTCGGAACATTCTTAATTTTGTGTTGTTTTATGTGAAAACCGGGATTTTATAAGAAATAGATAAAAAGTGGACATAAAAATTATTTCAGCGTAAACAATTTTATTGCGCACAACCCAATTTTTTTTTATTTTTTAAATATTCACAATAATAAAATTGATTTACTATCAAATAATTAATTTATAAATAACAAAATATGTTTTCTTCTTTATTTTTAATCAATAAAATATTTTTCTTAACATCAGTTCAAATGTACTTAAATAATTGACTCATCACAATATGTAATCATGGAAAATTATTGGGGATACGATTTCCTTCTTGTTTTGTAGATAATTAATAAGAATATTTGTTATGTTTTAAAACGTTTAAATCAAATTGAGATAGATCGAATATAATTTTACAATTCCTCTCTTAGATTACAAATTCAAATGTTAGTTCGCTATAAATTTATCAACTTGAAATATTCTCTAAAAGTATATTTTACTTTAATTCTATTGTCTTTCCCCGTTTAAATTAAATTAACCGAATTATAGAATTAAAAAATACAGTCGCTTAAGAAGGAGGATTCTTATGAACGTAACGAATGAAAAGATTTTTAAATTTGTCTCCCTCTGATAGAGAAAGAAAATTAACGTTAACTTAAAAATTTTATCAAAAGAAACTTTTTATTAAAATTCATCTAATTTTTTTTCATTTATTTTTTAATTTAAAATAGTGTGATAGTGCGAAAGCAGCCAAAATTCATTTAGCTCTACAAAAATTGGAACAAGCTTCTGTACGTCGTTTATTTGTGAAAGCATTTACATCTGATGGTGCATCAAAATCATTATTAGTTGATGAACGTATGACATGTGGTCATGTTACAAGATTATTATCAGATAAAAATCATGTACAAATGGAACCAAATTGGAGTCTAGTTGAACACTTAACTGATCTTCATATGGGTAAGGAATATAAATTTTGTTCTTCTTTCTTTTCAAAAGAACTTTATTTTAATTTTAATTTTTTTTTTATTATTTAATAGAACGTTTGTATGAAGATCATGAACTTCTAGTGGACAGTCTTATGTTATGGAGTAGAGATTCAAAAAATCGTGTTATGTTCCTTCAGCGTCCCGATAAAATTGCATTATTTAATAAAACTGAACGTTTTTTATCTGGTACACAAATGGCACCCGGTAGTGAACATGATGAACATACAAGATCAATGTTATTAGATGAATTTTTTACAACCGGTGGTCAAGTTGCAATGGAGGGACCACTTTATTTAAAAACAGATTCACGTAAAGGTTGGAAAAGATATCATTTTGTATTGCGTGCATCTGGACTATATTATTTTCCAAAAGAAAAAACAAAATCAACCCGGGATTTAATTTGTTTAAATTCATTTGTTGGCTATGAAGTATATAAAGGAATAGGTTGGAAAAAGAAATATAAATCACCAACTGATTTTACATTTGCATTACGTTCACCAAGTCCAACATCAAATTCTAAAACTGCTCGTCTTATAAAAATGATGTGCGCTGAAGATGCTGATACACTTGAAAAATGGGTGACAAATATTAGAATAGCAAAGGTAAATTAATTAATTAATTGAAAATTACAACTTTCCCTAAATTATTTAAAATTCTTCCGAATTGTTTTAAAACGTTTTAAATTTGTTTAGAACTCGTTTAAAATTAATAGAATATAAAATTTCAATTTTCCACTTTTCAATTGCTATTTTATATTGTATAATTAAACGTTGTTCCTTTGATAAATTTTTAATGTAAATAAAATAAATAGCAAATTCTAGCATGAAATTAATTCTCCTTTACATACTTTTTTTTTTCTTTCTTCAGCGCCAATTTCGAAAAACTTTTTATAAGTAAAATAAGAAATCTAATTAATTTTTGTTTTTCTATTTTCTGTTTACTTTTTAGTATGGAAAACGTGTCTTTGATAATCATCGTGTACTTTTAGAAGATTTAGCCCGTGATGAACTTGATAAATTATCATCAGCTCGTAGTGGATCAATAGTTAGTATTATATCATCAGTTCCTTCACAATTAAGTACTGGAAGTAATAATACAAGTGGCAGTAGTAATAATTCACTTCCAATACAAAATGGACGTTTATCACGTGCATCTAGTTCAAGTTCTAGTGGTTGTTTATCCGATGATAATAATGGTTTTGATTGTGAATTTCCAACTGGTACAATTAAACGTAAACCATCAATGAAACCAAATTTACCACTAACATCAATGACAAGACAATTAAAAGAAGTTGGTGAAACTACAATGGGTATTTCCGATAATAATTTATTAATAAGTCCAACATCACCAGAACGTGGTGGTACATTAACAAGACGACATAGTCGTAGACGTAGTGAAGAAAGTAATAATAGTGGTACATTAAAACGTCGTCAAACATCTAGTAGAGGTTCTATTGAAAGTATGAATTCATCATCATCACCTTCAACATTAACACCAACACCAAGTACACCTGGTACACCGTGTGGTACAAATCGTTCTATATTTACGACAACAACACAAACCAATATTAATAACAATAATAATAATAATAATAATAATAAATTAACATCCACAACAATAAATTATATAAGCCCAATGGAGTCTATGCCATCCTGTATGACTGATTCTGTATTTTCATTACCACCACCACCAGAAGATTTAAGCTTAAGTGCATCAATGATGTCACTTGATTCATTGCCTCCACCACCACCACCAAATGAATTATTAAATGATTTCAGTGGTTCATCAATGTCATTAGCAAGTCTTCCACCACCGCCACCAATTGATATAAAACCAATGTTTGTTCCTGCATCATCAATTATTGAACACATTGAACCACTAACAATTGTACAATCACAACCAATTTATGCAAGCCATCCAGAACCACCTATGATACAACATCAACAGCAAATTTACTCAAAAACACTTAAAACAAGTTCCCTAAAATCACCTCCATATAAACTGCCACCACAGTACAATGGAAGTAATGGTACAATAATAAATGGTTCAACAACACTTCCAACAAAAAGTGTATCATTTGCTGATTCACCAGTTTTATTACGTCGTAAAGTTTGTTTTGATGACCAAGTACAGATTGCAACTATTTCACGTAATTCAAGTAGAGATTCAATTGCAGCTCCTGTACCGCCACCACGTGCTGAAGCAACACGACTTTCAGTATCACCAAAACGTTTATCTGACTCGGTTTGTAATCCACCACGTGACTTTCTTAAAGATCTTCAACGTGTTATGCGTAAAAAATGGCAAGTTGCACAAAAATGTAAATTAGAACCAGCAACAACACCACACGAAGTTCTTGGTTTCAGAGATTTTAATGAATTAGCACAATCATCTAATTATTATGCTGAGTCAGCCAATGTTAGTAATTGGGTACAGGAACATTATGGTTCAAATTGTTTATATGAAAATTTGGGTGGTGCAATTGTTTCTGATCGCATGAGTGTTACATTGCAGCAACAGCAACAGCAGCAACCACTACCACCAACACCTGTTAAAAAGAGACCACCACCACCACCACCAAAACGTAGTGAATCAACACAGTTAACTAATAGAAGTCAGTAGAGAAATATATTTAGATAAAAATATAACTAAAGAAAAGTGTGTGTGAGTGAGAAAGAGAGAGAAATAGACAGAGATTACTCGTCATTAAAAAAATTGAATTTTTTTATTATTTTTCATTGAATTCATCATAGTCACAAACCATTTATGACAATTTCCATAAATTAGTTAAGACACAATTTAAGGTGTTGAATTTTTTTTTTATTATTTTTAATTATAACAAAAAATAACGATCCGTCTTGTGATGAATTCTCAATAATGGCCAGTCCATAAAAAAGAAGTTTGCTAGAAATTAAATAATAATAATAATTATTGTTATTATTAATGAATAGACGTTTTTATGTATTTATGAATTTTTCTTGAGTTTTTAACGCGTCCATTTATTTGAATATCTGAATTGAAAACAGAATAAAAAACTAACGCAACTAATAACAACTCTCCTACCCTTTAATCGTCCGTACGAAACTTAAATAATCTATAAATATAATCATAAACTAAAATAAAGAAAATAAATGTCACTTTTTAATCAATTAAAATATTAAATAAAATATGAAGTAATAAAGGCTTAAAATGAACTAAATTTCTCGAGAGAAAAATTCAAGAAAGTATAAAACTGAAAAATTCAAAATATTTATAAATACTTACTGTAAAAGAAAAATCCATTTTATAAGAATTATTATTAATTTTTTGTACTCATTTTTGTTGTTGTAATAATAATTTATTTATTGACAGGAAATTATATAAGAAAGAAAATTTTTAATATAATTAAAAAGATAAGGAAACATAAATCTTGTGGGTATTTAGTCTGTAAGATTTACACACACACACACACACACAAATTTTATTAATTTTTATGAATTTTAGGGCAAAATAAAAGAACAATCAGAATTTTAGCGAACACACAGAAATCTGTTCAGATTTTGTGTTCTAATTTTTGGGAAATTTTGGTAAAGCAGAATATCAAAATTCCTGTATTTTGACGTTTTTTTTTTTTTTATTTAATTTATGCGTTTTTTTTTTATTTAATGTCATTTTTTTTTTATTTAAATCCAAAACATTTATAAATAAATTAAATAAATTAATTAATACAAAAAATATATAAAAATATTACTAAATATTAAATTAAAGGGTAAGTCTGGTGCTTCTAATTATATTTAAAAAGAGAAAAAAAAAAACTGGAAGAAAAAAAGAAAACGAAAGAAAATTGTAGAAGTAAAAAAAAAAAATGAAATTATTTTTAATTTTTAAATAAAATTTAATTAATTAAAATAAGGAGAAAAAGGAAAATTTAGAACAAAATTAAACTAAATTAAATTCAAATTAATATTATCAATTTTATTTTAATTATTCTATTTTGTAAATAAGAATTAACAAATTTTCTATAAAATGAATCAAAGGAAAAACACAAAACAAAAATTGGAATTAATTTCAAACTATTTTTGAATTAGACAAAGAATGAAGAAGAAGAAGAAGATGAGAAGAGATGAAAAAAGATGAAAGAAAAAATTGTAAGTGGATGAAGAGAATGAAAGAAAATTAATTGGCTTTCGATTTCTTTCATTTGTTGATGAATTTCATCAGCCGCCATTTTGTTTTTATGTTGGATTTAATTTTTCGTTTTGATTTCAACCAACGATTTTTTTTTGTTTTTGAAAATTTATTTGTTTGTGAACAAAAAATTTTTAATTTAATTGAAAAATTTACAAAAGTGAAAACTAAATAAAAATAAAAAGTTGATAAAATAAAACATAAAAATAATTTAGCTTTTTGCAAATCTTTGATACAATTTTATACAAAAATGAAAAATAAACTCTTAGAAGAAAATAGGGGAAAGGGGGGTGGGGTTAAAAATAAGAAACAGAACGTGAGAAAGAAAATTAACTTTTTTTTTGTTTTGTTCTTTTCGATGTTTAGGAATAAAAAAAAAATAAATAAATAAATAAAACTACAAAAAATATTTTTAAATGAAACAAAAAATGGCGAATCAAATTAAACGAAACTAAAAACTAAAATTCAATGTACCGCACTTCCTTCCGATTATCAAAATGGAAGAAAACTTAATAAAAAAAATATAAAAATAAAATTTAAATAAAAAAAATGCCATAATAAAAATTCCTCTTCCTGTTTTCGTTTTCGATTTTGTTTTGTTTTTGTTTTTGTTTTTTGTTTTTTTTCGTTTTGATTTTGGTGAAAATTATCCAGAAGAAGAAAAAGTAAATGATGAAAATTTTTATTAAGTTTTGTTCCTTTGAAGGATCCAAAATAAAAACAAGACAAGAATTTCTTGGGTGGATTTTTGTCTATTTTTTTTTTATTCGTTTTTTTTTTTTTCTTTATAAATTTAAGGAAATATTTTCTTGTTTTTTTTTTTTTTACATGAATGGTGAAGAGAAAGGGGAGAACAATAATTTTGTAATTAATGAATTAACTTCTTTTTTTTATGTTTATAAAGAAATTTTTTTGAATTTAGAAAAGTGAAATGTTAAAAAAAAAAACAAAGGAAGAAAAAACGAAAAATTAAAAATGCCAATAAAGAAAATTTGATTTACAAAAAAAAAAAAAATTCTGTTTTTGTTATTTAATTATCTGTTTGATTAAATTCCCCTCTTCCCTTTGGCTATTTAATTTTCAGAAGGAAAAAATGATCAAGAATTATTCCATTTTTTATTTTAATCAAAGAAAATTTGGGAAAATTCATCAAAGTCTATTTTTGAATCCGAATCAATTGAAAGTTTTCATTCAAATTAATTTTCCTGTAAATTTCGAGTTAAAAATTACGAATTTTGTAAAGAGTTTGAAATTTTTATTTTATTTTAATTTTTTTACAATTTTTTTAATTTATTAAATTTTGAAATGAATTTGAAAATATTATTTTAAATTTAAATTTTAATTATTCCATTCATGTTTTAAGAAATTCCATTTGCAATTATCATCCCCGCATTCACCTGATCTTAATGTGAATAATTTAAGGAAACCATTTAGATGAATTTCTTCTGTCACCGATAAATATTCGTTCCAGTAAATATTTTTTATTTTAAAATATTGAGATCCTTCAATTGGTTCCAACTGCCAACGTCCGGTTTCCTTTGTTTGATTTTCTACACTCCAACCGAACACTGCACGCCGATTACTGTCATAAGCGAACTCATTTGTGTCTGCATACAAATAGGAATCAAATCTTTTGTGTTTTATGTGAAAATATTTACCATTAGATATTGGAATTAAGTTAAATGCTTGGATAGTACGGTTTGGGCTTAATGCAGTCATATGTGGAATAAATCTTAAACTGTCGTGACAATAGGCAATGTTATTATCAAATTCAATTCTTTTAGTGAAATTACCATTTTGAACATAAACTGTTTTATTCCATGGAAACTTCCTCAATGATTTAGGAAGTTTTTCTTTCAAATAAATTAAATTTTCATTATTTTCGTACTTTTGTTTAAAATCAACGAAAACACGATAAGCGATTGTTGTTGTTGGTGTACTGTAAATGTGTTGATCTTTTATCATTTGATCAAAGAGTAAACGATAACCACGGATAACTTCTTCATCGTCTGATAATGAATTGAGGAATTCAATTAGTGTCTCTGCATTGGAAATATCTTTCACATAATTGTTCTCCTTTGATTTGAGATCTTCTTGACATTTAACAATTGATTGATTGAAGTGGGTTTCTTGGCTACTAATAACTTCTGTTAAATTTCTTTTCTCGTTCAAAGTTTTCGTTAATTTTTCATCCAGAGATTCCAATTCAATGTCCCTTTTTTTAATAAGTTCAGTTAAATTGTTATTTATGGTGATAGATTGAGTAAGATTTTTGTGGACAAAATCAAATTCTTCTGTAAATTTACTAACAGATTGATTAAAAGTATTTTCCTTACGTATCATTTGTTCTGCCAAAATCTGTTTACTATTAATTGTTGCTGCTAGGTTTTGATTTACGGCTCTCAAATCACTTTGATATTTTTTAATATTCTCATTTAAATCATTCCGATCTTTAATCGTCTCTGTGAGATTGGTCTGAAGAGAATCAAACTCGTCTTGATACATTTTCATCTCAATTAATTTTGATTTCATTTCGTCGACACTTGCAATATATTCATCTAATTTTTTCCCCACCATAGCATCAATAGTGGACTTCAGTTTTCCTGCAGTAGTTTTAAGATGAAGTTGACATGCGATATTTAATGAGTCGAACATTTGTTTATATTCGATGATAAAAGTTTCTATTGAATTTGAATAAATGGAGCAATCCCTCCCCAGATTCTGATTTTGCTCAATTTCCAGCAAAGGATTTTTAGTAGATGATTCCAAAGTCATCTGATCACTTTCAACTAGAAAAGTAAAGAAAAGAAAAATTATTTTGACTTTGATCTCCATTTGTTGATTCTTTTATATAAATTTTTATTTCACGATTTAGATTTTAAGTTTAAAGGCTGACTGGTTGAACAGTTTGATTGAACTGAATATTTGATAGGAAACGCTTCAGTATTTATACCAATTTTATTGCATTTGTCTAAAATTAATTGCTGATAGCTAAATACCACAAACAAAAACAAGATCAGAGTTGAATTTTTATTTGATAATTTAAATCAATATAATTTTTTTATAATTATTCATAAATAATCTCAGACTGTGTAATCCCATTTTATTAAACGTGAATTATAAACGAATGAACGAATCTATGAATTTTGCATGTCAACTTTATGTGAAGTCAGCGACGGAAAAACTTAAATTCATTCATCAATTCGGTTGATCAGAAATTGAACAATTATTTGAACAGTATCGAAGAAATTAAATTAAAAATAACTGAAATGAAAAAATATTCACATCTTCAATCCGTTCAAAAATTGAATAAAAAATATGAAGCTGAACTGGGACAATTAAAATCAAATTTAACAAATGCGATGTACGAATAAAAGAACTTGAGCGAAGTGACGGGGAAATGCCAAAATGATTTGGAAAAAATACAGGTAAATTTAACGGTTAGCATACAACTTTTATCCCCAAAAAAGGGGTAAAAAAAATCCTGTCAGTCCGGACTCCGTCCGCCGGACTCCGTATGTTAACACGATAACTCAAAAACGCGTGCAGTGATTTCAATAAAATTTTGGAATTATTTTTTTTTTGGTCCCCAATAGAACTCTATTGATTTGGGGTGTGATTGGGGCACGAGGTGGATCACCCCCCATACAAATGTTTTGGAAAAAATCCGTTTTTGCGACAACGGATTGCAATGAAATTTTGGGATTAGTGTTTTATTATATTAAATGATGGTCCCATGGAGAAGTTTTCAGAACTAGGGTATATTGTTTTCCGTTCGTGTTAAATGCTGACAATAGATACTATTGCATAACATTCGACGAAGCATACAGCCATACTTGCCTGTCGTTTTTCATCCATTCTTAATCTTTTCTCTTCGACAGCTGATGATAGAATCAAGGTTAAATAGTTGTTTTTTTGTGTCTAAAAATTACTTCATTACTTTGTCTTTCTTTTTACGTAATTTCAATTTTTAAAGATGAGAATCTATTTAGAGACGATCTTTCATATATATACGGTTATCGAATAAATAAACAATTTACTCATTTTATATAACACACAAAATTTTTAATATGATTATAAACTCTTAATGACCATCACTAGTGTCAAATTTTATTTATTAATTCCAAATAATTAGTCAATACAGATAAACAAAAAAAAAAAAATGGTTTTTTTGTGTGTAAAAAATTACTTCATTATTTTGTCTTTCTTTTTACGTAATTCACATTTTTAAAGATGAGAATCTATTTTTAAAAAATGATCTTTCATTTCGGATCATATATAGCGTTAACGAATAAATAAATAAACAATTTAATCAATTTATATAACACACAAAAATTTTTAATATGATTATAAACTCTTAATGATCATCACTAGTGTCAAATTTTATTTATTTATTAATTGCAAAAAATAGTAAAAACAAATAAACAAAATAAAAAGTGTGCGTAAATTTTTGCGATTTTTTACGATTACAACAACAAAATACACTGAAATTTTTAAACAAAAAAAAAACAATGATAAGAAATTTTCGGTTTTTACAACAACAAAATACATTGGAAAAAGTGGGGGTAAATTTTTGCGATTACAAATTGTTCCAGAACCCGCCACTTACCTCTACTAATCTCTAAAATCAAATGGATAAGTTAAATCTGTAATCTAAATAATTTTACATAACTTTTTTATTTTCATCAATAATTCAATTTTATTTAAAGAATTAATTTGTTTACAGAACAAATCTAATAAATCAAATTTTAACAAAGCTTTTCTAACAGAAGAGTTGAATTGATAAACCGTACTAACTGATGATAAATGTAAAGATTTAAGAATGGAAAAAATAATTTCAATAATTCCTAATTAAGATTAGGTCAGTTTTGTTTAATTGATAACGTTGGATTTTCATTACAAATACAAATATATTGCATTCTTCGATTGGATAAATAATGTTAATTTTTTTTCAAACAAAATGCGATTTGATTTCCTGAACAACGGAGATATTTCCTCTTTAATTTGTATAGTTGAAATTGATGAAAATATGAGTGGATATTTTGAAATAGAAATAAGAACACAATTTAATTAAATAGGTAATTTATTACAAGAAGTAACAATAATATAAAATTTAAGCTTTGTCTTGTTCTGACAAGGTAATGATAAAGAGTGAAAGAAAAAAGTAACATTTATACAAAACAAAATGTCACTTTAAAAAGAAATATACAAAAACAAAAACAATAATTTGCAATGGCAATAAATGCTTCAATATATTAGATATTAGATCAATATTTCAATAGAAATAATTTAATTAATAATTTTAGAAATAAAATAAATGAGAATTTTATTACGCAGAACAAACTCCAAGAAAATGGTCCAAAGTCAGTTGAAGAATTAACTATTTCCAACTGAACATAGAAGAATATTTTGTGGTTTCTATTGTCTAATCATTTTAAATTAAAGAAGAAGAAGAAACAATTAATTAATTATAAATAAAGAAGAAGAACTAAAAACGAGGAAGAAAAAATAAAATATTATTTTCGAAATGTTCCAGAAGCAATTAAAAATTTAGAAATAGAGACAATATTTTCTATTAGTTTCTATTTGTCTTTAATTATTCATTAATTTTTAATTAAATTTAAAAAAAAATATTGTTATCTATTCAAAAACAAAATATGGAACTGAGTTCAATGCCGAACGTGAAATGTTTTTTAGAAATTCTGTTCTGACAAAATAATTGAGTTTGGCCCTCATTTTTAAAATATCCTCTTTTCATTTATTTCAAGGATGAAGCTAAAAATATTTGTTATTATAAAATGAAGTAAATCAATGCCCTATAAATCAAATAAATATATTAAAACTTAGAAATCTTTAGTTTTCTATGAGCGTATTTTATAATTCACGTTTAATAAAATGGGATTACACAGTCTGAGATTATTTATGAAGTATTATAAAAAAATTATCTTGATTTAAATCATAAAGTAAAAATTCAACTCTGATCTTGTTTTTGTTTGTGGTTTTTAGCTATCAGCAATTAATTGTAGACAAAAGCGATAAAATTGGTATAAATACTGAAGCGTTTCCCATCAAATATTCAGTTCAATCAAACTGTTCAACCAGTCAGCCTTTAAACTTAAAATCTAAATCGTGAAATAAAAATTTATATATAAGAATCAACTAATGGAGATCAAAGTCAAAATAATTTTTCTTTTCTTTACTTTTCTAGTTGAAAGTGATCAGATGACTTTTGAATCTTCAACTAAGAATCCTTTGCAGGAAATTGAGCAAAATCAGAATCTGGGGAGGGATTGCTCCATTTATTCAAATTCAATAGAAACTTTTATCATCGAATATAAACAAATGTTCGACTCATTAAATATCGCATGTCAACTTCATCTTAAAACTACTGCAGGAAAACTGAAGTCCACTATTGATGCTATGGTGGGGAAAAAATTAGATGAATATATTGCAAGTGTCGACGAAATGAAATCAAAATTAATTGAGATGAAAATGTATCAAGACGAGTTTGATTCTCTTCAGACCAATCTCACAGAGACGATTAAAGATCGGAATGATTTAAATGAGAATATTAAAAAATATCAAAGTGATTTGAGAGCCGTAAATCAAAACCTAGCAGCAACAATTAATAGTAAACAGATTTTGGCAGAACAAATGGTACGTAAGGAAAATACTTTTAATCAATCTGTTAGTAAATTTACAGAAGAATTTGATTCTGTCCACAAAAATCTTACTCAATCTATCACCATAAATAACAATTTAACTGAACTTATTAAAAAAAGGGACATTGAATTGGAATCTCTGGATGAAAAATTAACGAAAACTTTGAACGAGAAAAGAAATTTAACAGAAGTTATTAGTAGCCAAGAAGCCCACTTCCATCAATCAATTGTTAAATGTCAAGAAGATCTCAAATCAAAGGAGAACAATTATGTCAAAGATATTTCCAATGCAGAGACACTAATTGAATTCCTAAATTCATTATCAGATGATGAAGAAGTTATCCGTGGTTATCGTTTACTCTTTGATCAAATGATAAAATATCAACACATTTACAGTACACCAACAACAACAATCGCTTATCGTGTTTTCGTTGATTTTAAACAAAAGTACGAAAATAATGAAAATTTAATTTATTTGAAAGAAAAACTTCCTCAATCATTGAACAATTTTCCATGGAATCAAACAGTTTATGTTCAAAATGTTAATTTCACTAAAAGAATTGAATTTTATAATAGCAGTGGCTATTGTCACGACAGTTTAAGATTTATTCCACATATTTATAGAATAGACACAAACCGTACTAAACAAGCAATAAACTTAATTCCAATATCTAATGGTAAATATTTTCACATAAAAAACAAACTGTATGATTCTTATTTGTATGCAGACACAAATGAGTTCGCTTATGACAGTACTCGGCGTGCAGTGTTCGGTTGGAGAGAGAAAAATCAAACAAAGGAAACAGGACGTTGGCAGTTGGAACCAATTGAAGGATCTCAATATTTTAAAATAAAAAATATTTACTGGAACGAATATTTATCGGTGGCAGAAGGAATTAAACTCCTTAGTCACCTTAAATTATTCACATTAAGATCAGGTGAATGCGAGGATGATAATTGCAAATGGCATTTCTTAAAACATGAATGGAATAATTAAAATTAAAATTTAAAATTTTATTTTCGAATTCGTTTCAAAATTTAATAAATTAAAAAAATTGTGAAAAAATTAAAATAAAATAAAAATTTCAAACTCTTTACAAAATTCGTAATTTTTAACTCGAAATTTACCGAAGAATTAATTTGAATGAAAACTTTTGATTTATTCGGATTCAAAAATAGACTTTGATGAATTTTCCCAAATTTTCTGTGATTAAAATAAAAAATGGAATAATTCTTGATCATTTTTTCCTTCTGAAAATTAAATAGCCAAAGGGAAGAGGGGAATTTAATCAAACAGATAATTAAATAACAAAAACAGAATTTTTTTTTTTTTTTTGTAAATCAAATTTTCTTTATTGGCATTTTTAATTTTTCGTTTTTTCTTCCTCTGTTTTTTTTTTTAACATTTCACTTTTCTAAATTCAAAAAAATTTCTTTATAAACAAAAAAAAAAGAAGTTAATTCATTAATTACAAAATTATTGTTCTCCCCTTTCTCTTCACCATTCATGTAAAAAAAAAAAAAACAAGAAAATATTTCCTTAAATTTATAAAGAAAAACAAAAAAACGAATAAAAAAAAAATAGACAAAAATCCACCCAAGAAATTCTTGTCTTGTTTTTATTTTGGATCCTTCAAAGGAACAAAACTTAATAAAAATTTTCATCATTTACTTTTTCTTCTTCTGGATAATTTTCACCAAAATCAAAACGAAAAAAAAAAACAAAAACAAAAACAAAACAAAATCGAAAACGAAAACAGGAAGAGGAATTTTTATTATGGCATTTTTTTTATTTAAATTTTATTTTTATATTTTTTTTATTAAGTTTTCTTCCATTTTGATAATCGGAAGGAAGTGCGGTACATTGAATTTTAGTTTTTAGTTTCGTTTAATTTGATTCGCCATTTTTTGTTTCATTTAAAAATATTTTTTGTAGTTTTATTTATTTATTTATTTTTTTGTATTCCGAAACATCGAAAAGAACAACAAAAAAAAGTTCATTTTCTTTCTCACGTTCTGTTTCTCATTTTTAACCCCACCCCCCTTTCCCCTATTTTCTTCTAAAAGTTTATTTTTAATTTTTGTATAAAATTGTATCAAACATTTGCAAAAAGCTAAATTATTTTAATGTTTTATTTTATCAACTTTTTATTTTTATTTAGTTTTCATTTTTGTAAATTTTTCAATTAAATTAAAAATTTTTGTTCACAAACAAATAAATTTTCAAAAAAAAAAAATCGTTGGTTGAAATCAAAACGAAAAATTAAATCCAACATAAAAACAAAATGGCGGCTGATGAAATTCATCAACAAATGAAAGAAATCGAAAGCCAATTAATTTTCTCTCTTTCTCTTCATCCACTTACAATTTTTTCTTTCATCTTTTTTCATCTCTTCTCATCTTCTTCTTCTTCTTCATTCTTTGTCTAATTCAAAAATAGTTTGAAATTAATTCCAATTTTTGTTTTTTGTTTTTCCTTTGATTCATTTTATAGAAAATTTGTTAATTCTTATTTACAAAATAGAATTATTTAAAATAAAATTGATAATTGATGTATAGTACATCAACTATGTAATTATTAATACAATGACTTAAATTAAATATTCATATTTTATTAATTAGATTTGTGTTTTTAATAAAATCTATGATTCCTTCTATTGGTTGATTTGTTGTTTGGTAAAACATTCATTTATTGTTAATGGGAATTTATGTTTTTTTTGTGTTCTGCACTATCGTCAAGGCATTCACAAAGCAAATGTTCCACTGTGACCAAAAGGTTGGCAGCATTGGCAAACAGGTGGGTTTGTTTTATTCATGAGATGTCTGTGAGTGAAATTGATAATATTAATTTGAATTTAATTCAATTAAATTCATAAAAAATATAAATAAATTTTGTGTGTGTGTGTGTGTGTGAGTAAAAGTGACAGTCTAAATACTCACTAGATTTATTTTTCCTTTTTCTTTTTAATTTTATTAAAAATTTTCTTTCTTATAAAATTTCCTGTCAATAAATAAATTATTATTAATCAATTACAACATTTGGATAAAATTTTGGATATTTTTCATAAATTACAATTAATAAATTAGAAAGATTTCACAAATCCTCTTATTGAATTTAAATCAGTTCATAATTTCATATTTATACAAATATAAAAACATAATTAAAAATTTACATAGTTATTATAAAATACATTTAAAAAATAATTATATTAAATCATACTAGATTCATAGAATATATGTATTAACATTCTTCGTTTAGTAAATAGTCAACTTAGCTTTAAATACATTTTGTTTTGTTATGACTTTTAAATTATTTGGCAAATTATTGAAGAGATTAATGGAATGGTGTAAAATTGAGTCGCGTCCCCGATTATTGTTTGTTTTAATTGATATAATGTGATTTTTTTTACGAGTATTATGATCGTGTAATTCAATAGCTTCCGGGAAAACAATTGTTGATTTCAATTTAGTATAAAATTAGTCTGGAAATAACAATTAAAGAGTTATTATTAACGCCACAATTGAAGAGAAAGTTCTGGCCTCTATACAGCATGATTGCAATTGCGCCAAACATTACCTAAAGAATTGAACTTACAACCAATTCTTTACAACACTATTCTGTATCATATAATATTTTCATTGAAATGTCAGAATATCAGAATTAAGGTAGAGTATATCTAAAGAATCAATTTTGTTAATAATATAGCTTACTTAAGATTAAATATATAAAATAAAAAAAACTTCTAAGTGTCCAAGGATTTAAACTCTGCCATAAGCGCCATATCAAAGATAACACTTGGAATGGACTACTGTCGATAATAAAATACTTGGCGTCTCCACTTGTAAAACTATAAAAAATAAAAATGATTAAATTAAGCAGAGATACAAACCTTTATCCAATAAAAATATTTAATTGTCCGCCTGAATGGCGACCATCATAAATAAATTAATTATCATGTATCAATGAACAATCTCTAAAATCAAATGGATAAGTTAAATCTGTAATCTAAATAATTTTACATAACTTTTTTATTTTCATCAATAATTCAATTTTATTTAAAGAATTAATTTGTTTACAGAACAAATCTAATAAATCAAATTTAAACAAGGTATTTCTAACAGAAATGTTGAATTGGTAAACCGTACTAACTGATGATAAATGTAAAGATTTATGAATGGAAAGAATAATTTCAATAATTCCTAATTAAAATTAGGTCCGAATATTTAGTTATAAGTTTTGTTTAATTGATCACGTTGGATTCCCATTACAAATACAAATATATTGCATTCTTACCTGAATTGGCTTCAATTGGAAAAAAATGTACATTTTTTTCAAACAAAATGCGATTTGATTTCCTGAACTACGGAGATATTTCCTCTTTAATTTGTATAGTTGAGATAATTTATTTAAGAGTTTTGGAAATAATTTAAATGAAAACTTTATTACGCCGAACCAACTCCAAGATAATGGTCCAAAGTCAGTTGAAGAATTAACTATTTCCAACTGAACCGCTTCAATTAGACTGAATGAACTGACAAATAAAATTGATGTTTATATAGAAGAATATTTTGTGGTTTCTATTGTCTTATCATTTTTAATTAAAGAAGAAGAAGAAACAATTAATTAATTATAAACAAAGAAGAAGAATAGAAACCGAGGAAGAAAAGAAAAAATATTATTTTCGAATGTTCCAGAAGCAATTAAAAATTAAGAAATGGAGACAATAACAGGATGTGGCTTCTTATTATTAATTTTTATTTTTTTATTTTATTTTATTAATTAATTTTTAATTAAATTTAAAAAAAAATATTGTTATCTATTCAAAAACAAAATATGGAACTGAGTTCAGTGACGAACGTGAAATGTTTTTTAAAAATTCTGTTCTGACAAAATAATTGAGTTTGGCCCCCATTTTTAAAATATCCTTCTTTTCATTTATTTCAAGGATGAAGCTAAAAATATTTGTTTTTATAAAATGACGTAGATTAATGCCCAATAAATCAAATAAATATATTAAAACTTAGAAATCTTTAGTTTTCTATGAGCGTATTTTATAATTCACGTTTAATAAAATGGGATTACACAGTCTGAGATTATTTATGAATAATTATAAAAAAATTATCTTGATTTAAATCATAAAGTAAAAATTCAACTCTGATCTTGTTTTTGTTTGTGGTTTTTAGCTATCAGCAATTAATCGTAGACAAAAGCAATAAAATTAGTATAAATACTGAAGCGTTTCCCATCAAATATTCAGTTCAATTAAACTATTCAAACATTTAGTCTATGATATAAAAGTTCGGCAAAAGAGTCAAATAATGACGAACAACATCAAAATCTTTCTTCTATTCTTCACTTTACTTGTTGGAAGTGACCAGATGACTGTGGATACCAATTCAACTATAAATCATTTATTGCAGGATGTTGACACCAATCAGGAATTAGATATGGAATGTTCGATGTATTCTAGTTCAATTGATTCTTTTCTAATTGAATATAAACGAATGAATGAATCTATGAATTTTGCATGTCAGATTTATGTGAAGTCAGCGACGGAAAAACTTAAATTCATTATTGATGAGACGGTTGATCAGAAATTGGACAATTATTTGAACAGTATCGAAGAAATTAAATTAAAAATAACTGAAATGAAAAAATATTCACATCTTCAATCCGTTCAAAAATTGAATAAAAAATATGAAGCTGAACTGGGACAATTAAAATCAAATTTAACAAATGCGATGTACGAAAAAAAGAACTTGAGCGAAGTGGCGGGGAAATGCCAAAATGATTTGGAAAAAATACAGGTAAATTTAACGGTTAGCATACAAGAGAACAGCAAATTGGTTGAGGAGATGGCAAAAATGAGCAACAATTTTAATCAAACCCTTAGAAATCACCAAAATAAATTCGACACAATGGAAGCAGTAACAAATCAGACTTTGACTGAGAAAAGGCAGTTAGTTGATGAAATTGTGAAAATGAATCACAATTTTGATCAAACTGTTAAAAATCATCAAATTAAGTACGACACAATGGAAATCACAATAAAAAATGAAATAAATAAATTAACACAATTAATAAAGGCAATGCAAATTAATGTTAATCAGGTCATAGTCAAGGGTCAAGAAGAATTTAAGTCTTTAGACGCCAATTTGAACGAGACAAATAATTTAATTTTAAAACCTTTATTAAAAACAAACATTGTCTCTCTTATTAGGAATGGTGACTACACTTTTGGAGGGCAATTGTTTCTAAAATCGAAAGGACTTGATCTCATGTCATTAATTAACGCTGTTTATAATTCCAATATTAATCATGCTGAAAACGTAATTCAATTCCTAAATTCATTTTCAGATGATGAAGAAGTTATTCGTGGTTATCGTTTACTCTTTGATCAAATGATAAAATATCAACAAATTTACAGTACACCAACAACAACAATCGCTTATCGTGTTTTCGTTGATTTTAAACAAAAGTACGAAAATAATGAAAATTTAATTTATTTGAAAGCAAAACTTCCTCAATCATTGAACAATTTTCCATGGAATAAAACAGTTTATGTTCAAAATGGTAATTTCACTAAAAGAATTGAATTTGATAATAACATTGCCTATTGTCACGACAGTTTAAGATTTATTCCACATATGACTGCATTAAGCCCAAACCGTACTATCCAAGCATTTAACTTAATTCCAATATCTAATGGTAAATATTTTCACATAAAACACAAAAGATTTGATTCCTATTTGTATGCAGAAACAAATGAGTTCGCTTATGACAGTAATCGGCGTGCAGTGTTCGGTTGGAGAGAGAAAAATCAAATAAAGGAAACTGGACGTTGGCAGTTGGAACCAATTGAAGGATCTCAATATTTTAAAATAAAAAATATTTACTGGAACGAATATTTATCGGTGGCAGAAGGAATTAAACTCCTTAGTCACCTTAAATTATTCACATTAAGATCTGGTGAATGTGGGGATGATAATTGCCAATGGAATTTTTTAAAACATGAATGGAATAATTAAAATTTAAATTTAAAATTAATATTTTCAAATTCATTTCAAAATTTAATAAATTAAAAAAAATTGTAAAAAAATTAAAATAAAATAAAAATTTCAAACTCTTTACAAAATTCGTAATTTTTAACTCGAAATTTACAGGAAAATTAATTTGAATGAAAACTTTTAATTGATTCGGATTCAAAAATAGACTTTGATGAATTTTCCCAAATTTTCTTTGATTAAAATAAAAAATGGAATAATTCTTGATCAGTTTTTCCTTCTGAAAATTAAATAGCCAAAGGGAAGAGGGTAATTTAATCAAACAGATAATTAAATAACAAAAACAGATTTTTTTTTTTTGTAAATCAAATTTTCTTTATTGGCATTTTTAATTTTTCGTTTTTTCTTCCTCTGTTTTTTTTTTTAACATTTCACTTTTCTAAATTCAAAAAAATTTCTTTATAAACAAAAAAAAAAAAATGTTAATTCATTAATTACAAAATTATTGTTCTCCCCTTTCTCTTCACCATTCATGTAAAAAAAAAAAAACAAGAAAATATTTCCTTAAATTTATAAAGAAAAACAAAAAACGAATAAAAAAAAAATAGACAAAAATCCACCCAAGAAATTCTTGTCTTGTTTTTATTTTGGATCCTTCAAAAGAACAAAACTTAATAAAAATTTTCATCATTTACTTTTTCTTCTTCTGGATAATTTTCACCAAAATCAAAACGAAAAAAAAAAACAAAAACAAAAACAAAACAAAATCGAAAACGAAAACAGGAAGAGGAATTTTTATTATGGCATTTTTTTTATTTAAATTTTATTTTAATATTTTTTTTTATTAAGTTTTCTTCCATTTTGATAATCGTAAGGAAGTGCGGTACATTGAATTTTAGTTTTTAGTTTCGTTTAATTTGATTCGCCATTTTTTGTTTCATTTAAAAATATTTTTTGTAGTTTTATTTTTTTTTTTATTTTTTTTTTTATTCCTAAACATCGAAAAGAACAAAACAAAAAAAAAGTTTATTTTCTTTCTCACGTTCTGTTTCTCATTTTTAACCCTCCCCCCTTTCCCCTATTTTCTTCTAAAAGTTTATTTTTCATTTTTGTATAAAATTGTATCAAACATTTGCAAAAATCTAAATTATTTTAATGTTTTATTTTATCAACTTTTTATTTTGATTTAGTTTTCACTTTTGTAAATTTTTCAATTAAATTAAAAATTTTTTGTTCACAAAAAAATAAATTTTCAAAAACAAAAAAAAATCGTTGGTTGAAATCAAAACGAAAAATTAAATCCAACATAAAAACAAAATGGCGGCTGATGAAATTCATCAACAAATGAAAGAAATCGAAAGCCAATTAATTTTCTCTCTTTCTCTTCATCCACTTACAATTTTTTCTTTCATCTTTTTTCATCTCTTCTCATCTTCTTCTTCTTCTTCTTCTTCTTCATTTTTTGTCTAATTCAAAAATAGTTTGAAATTAATTCCAATTTTTGTTTTTTTTTGTTTTTCCTTTGATTCATTTTATAGAAAATTTGTTAATTCTTATTT
Source organism: Pedicia rivosa (assembly GCA_963082725.1). NCBI lineage: Eukaryota > Metazoa > Arthropoda > Insecta > Diptera > Pediciidae > Pedicia > Pedicia rivosa. The sequence goes on from OY720151.1 coordinate 41,668,225, forward strand.
ACAAAATAGAATTATTTAAAATAAAATTGATAATTGATGTATAGTACATCAACAATGTAATTATTAATACAATGACTTAAATTAAATATTCATATTTTATTAATTAGATTTGTGTTTTTAATAAAATCTATGATTCCTTCTATTGGGTTGATTTGTTGTTGTAAAACATTCATTTATAGTTAATGGGAATTTATGTTTTTTTTTGCGTTCTGCACTATCGTCAAGGCATTCACAAAGCAAATGTTCCACTGTGACCAAAAGGTTGGCCGCATCGGCAAACAGGTGAGTTTGTTTTATTCATGAGATGTCTGTGAGTGAAATTGAGAATATAATTATTTGAATTTAATTCAATTAAATTCATAAAAAAAATAATAAATTTTGTGTGTGTGTGTGTGTGTAAAAGTGACAGTCTAAATACTCACTAGATTTAATTTTCCTTTTTCTTTTTAATTTTATTAAAAATTTTCTTTCTTTTAAAATTTCCTGTCAATAAATTAATTATTATTAATCAATTACAACATTTGGATAAATTTTGGATATTTTTCATAAATTACAATAAATAAATCAGAAAGATTTCCAAATCCAATTATTGAATTTAAATCAGTTCATTATTTAAAACTAAATACAAATTTATGTAAATTCTATAATTAAAATAAAAGACGATTCAATAAAATTTCATAAAATGGAACAATTGTTCAGTCAATAAACAGAAAATATAAACGAAGCGTCCAGACGTAGCAAATTGACAACATTAGATAAAATAAATAATAATAATATTTTAGAATTCAGGTATTATGGAATTATTAAATTTTGAGAATTCTTTTGAGAAATTAATTAGTTAATCTTACTTTCATTAAATGTTTTATAATCATTTTTTGTGTATATAAAATTTATTTAGTATAAAATTAGTCTGGAAATAACAATTAAAGAGTTATTATTAACGTCGCAATTGAAGAGAAGGTTCTGGCCTCTATACAGCATGATTGCAATTGCCCCAAACATTACCTAAAGAATTGAACTTACAATCAATTCTTTACAACATTATTCTACATCATATAATATTTTCATTGAAATGTCAGAATACTTGAATTAAGGTAGAGTATAACTAAAGAATCAATTTTGTTAATAATATAGCTTACTTAAGATTAAATATATAAAATAAAAAAAACTTCTAAGTGTCCAAGGATTTAAACTCTGCCATAAGCGCCATATGAAAGATAACACTTGGAATGGACTACTGTCGATAATTAAATACTTGGCGTCTCCACTTGAAATCTATAAAAAATTTAATGATTAAATTAAGTACAGATACAAACCATTATCAAATAAACATATTTAATTATCCGCCTGAATGGCGAGAATAATAAATATATTAATTATCACATATGAATGATCAATCTCTAAAATCAAATGGATAAGTTAAATCTGTAATCTAAATAATTTTACATAACTTTTTTATTTCCATCAATAATTCAGTTTTATTTAAAGAATTAATTTGTTTACAGAACAAATCTAATAAATCAAATTTTAACAAAGTTTTTCTAACAGAAGAGTTGAATTGGTAAACCGTACTAACTGACGATAAATGTAAAGATTTAAGAATGGAAAGAATAATTTCAATAATTCCTAATTAAAATTAGGTCCGAATATTTAGTTATAAGTTTTGTTTAATTGATCACGTTGGATTCCCATTACAAATACAAATATATTGCATTCTTACCTGAATTGGCTTCAATTGGAAAAAAATGTACATTTTTTTCAAACAAAATGCGATTTGATTTCCTGAACTACGGAGATATTTCCTCTTTAATTTGTACAGTTGAAATAATTTAATTAATAATTTTGGAAATAAATTAAATGAGAATTTTATTACGCCGAACCAACTCCAAGATAATGGTCCAAAGTCAGTTGAAGAATTAACTATTTCCAACTGAACCGCTTCAATTAGACTGAATGAACTGACAAATAAAATTGACGTTTATATAGAAGAATATTTTGTGGTTTCCATTGTCTTATCATTTTTAATTAAAGAAGAAGAAGAAACAATTAATTAATTATAAACAAAGAAATAGAACTGAAACCGAGGAAGAAAAGATAAAATATTATTTTCGAATGTTCCAGAAGCAATTAAAAATGTAGAAATGGAGACAATAACAGGATGTGGTTTCTATTTGTCTTTAATTATTTATTAATTTTTAATTAAATTTAAAAAAAATATTGTTATCTATTCAAAAACAAAATATCGAACTGAGTTCAGTGCCGAACATGAAATGTTTTTTAGAAATTCTGTTCTGACAAAATAATTGAGTTTGGCCCTCATTTTTAAAATATCCTTCTTTTCATTTATTTCAAGGATGAAGCTAAAAATATTTGTTATTATAAAATGACGTAAATCAATGCCCTATAAATCAAATAAATATATTAAGACTTAGGAATCTTTAGTTTTCTATGACCGTATTTTATAATTCACGTTTAATAAAATGGGATTACACAGTCTGAGATTATTTATGAAGTATTATAAAAAAATTATCTTGATTTAAATCATAAAGTAAAAATTCAACTCTGATCTTGTTTTTGTTTGTGGTTTTTAGCTATCAGCAATTAATTGTAGACAAAAGCGATAAAATTGGTATAAATACTGAAGCGTTTCCCATCAAATATTCAGTTCAATCAAACTGTTCAACCAGTCAGCCTTTAAACTTAAAATCTAAATCGTGAAATAAAAATTTATATAAAAGAATCAACTAATGGAGATCAAAGTCAAAATAATTTTCCTTTTCTTTACATTTCTAGTTGAAAGTGATCAGATGACTTTGGAATCATCTACTAAAAATCCTTTGCAGGAAATTGAGCAAAATCAGATTCTAGGGATGGATTGCTCCATTTATTCAAATTCAATAGAAGCTTTTATCATCGCATATAACGAAATGTTCGACTCATTAAATATCGCATGTCAACTTCATCTTAAAACTGCTGCAGACAAACTTAAGTCCACTGTTGATGCTAAGGTGGGGAAAAAATTGGATGAATTTATTGCAAGTGTCGACGGAATGAAATCAAAATTAATTAAGATGAAAATGTATCAAGACGAGTTTGATTCTCTTCAGACCAATCTCACAGAGACGATTAAAGATCGGAATGATTTAAATGAGAATATTAAAAAATATCAAAGTGATTTGAGAGCCGTAAATCAAAACCTAGCAGCAACAATTAATAGTAAACAGATTTTGGCAGAACAAATGGTACGTAAGGAAAATACTTTTAATCAATCTGTTAGTAAATTTACAGAAGAATTTGATTCTGTCCACAAAAATCTTACTCAATCTATCACCATAAATAACAATTTAACTGAACTTATTAAAAAAAGGGACATTGAATTGGAATCTCTGGATGAAAAATTAACGAAAACTTTGAACGAGAAAAGAAATTTAACAGAAGTTATTAGTAGCCAAGAAGCCCACTTCCATCAATCAATTGTTAAATGTCAAGAAGATCTCAAATCAAAGGAGAACAATTATGTGAAAGATATTTCCAATGCAGAGACAGTAATTGAATTCCTAAATTCATTATCAGATGATGAAGAAGTTATCCGTGGTTATCGTTTACTCATTGATCAAATGATAAAATATCAACAAATTTACAGTACACCAACAACAACAATCGCTTATCGTGTTTTCGTTGATTTTAAACAAAAGTACGAAAATAATGAAAATTTAATTTATTTGAAAGAAAAACTTCCTCAATCATTGAAGAATCTTCCATGGAATCAAACAGTTTATGTTCAAAATGTTAAATTCACTAAAAGAATTGAATTTTATGATCACAGTAACTTTTATCACGACAGTTTAAGATTTATTCCACATATTGATAGCATAAGCACAAACCGTACTATCCAAGCATTTAACTTAATTCCAATATCTAATGGTAAATATTTTCACATAAAAAATAAACAATTTGATTCCTATTTGTATGCAGACACAAATGAGTTCGCTTATGACAGTAATCGGCGTGCAGTGTTCGGTTGGAGAGTGAAAAATCAAACAAAGGAAACAGGACGTTGGCAGTTGGAACCAATTGAAGGATCTCAATATTTTAAAATAAAAAATATTTACTGGAACGAATATTTATCGGTGGCAGAAGGAATTAAACTCCTTAGTCACCTTAAATTATTCACATTAAGATCAGGTGAATGTGGGGATGATAATTGCAAATGGCATTTCTTAAAACATGAATGGAATAATTAAAATTAAAATTTAAAATTTTATTTTCAAATTCATTTCAAAATTTAATAAATTAAAAAAATTGTAAAAAAATTAAAATAAAATAAAAATTTCAAACTCTTTACAAAATTCGTAATTTTTAACTCGAAATTTACCGAAGAATTAATTTGAATGAAAACTTTTAATTGATTCGAATTCAAAAATAGACTTTGATGAATTTTCCCAAATTTTCTTTGATAAAAATTTAAAATGGAATAATTCTTGATCATTTTTTCCTTCTGAAAATTAAATAGCCAAAGGGAAGAGGGGAATTTAATCAAACAGATAATTAAATAACAAAAACAGAATTTTTTTTTTTTTGTAAATCAAATTTTCTTTATTGGCATTTTTAATTTTTCGTTTTTTCTTCCTTTGTTTTTTTTTTTAACATTTCACTTTTCTAAATTCAAAAAAATTTCTTTATAAACAAAAAAAAAAAAATGTTAATTCATTAATTACAAAATTATTCTTCTCCCCTTTCTCTTCACCATTCATGTAAAAAAAAAAAAAACAAGAAAATATTTTCTTAAATTTATAAAGAAAAACAAAAAAAAAATAGACAAAAATCCACCCAAGAAATTCTTGTCTTGTTTTTTTTTTTTGAATCCTTCAAAGGAACAAAACTTAATAAAAATTTTCATCATTTACTTTTTCTTCTTCTTGATAATTTTCACCAAAATCAAAACGAAAAAAAAAAACAAAAACAAAAACAAAACAAAATCGAAAACGAAAACAGGAAGAGGAATTTTTATTATGGCATTTTTTTTATTTAAATTTTATTTTAATATTTTTTTTTATTAAGTTTTCTTCCATTTTGATAATCGGAAGGAAGTGCGGTACATTGAATTTTAGTTTTTAGTTTCGTTTAATTTGATTCGCCATTTTTTGTTTCATTTAAAAATATTTTTTGTAGTTTTATTTATTTTTTATTCCTAAACATCGAAAAGAACAAAACAAAAAAAAAGTTTATTTTCTTTCTCACGTTCTGTTTCTCATTTTTAACCCCACCCTCCTTTCCCCTATTTTCTTCTAAGGAGTTTATTTTTAATTTTTGTATAAAATTGTATCAAAAATTTGCAAAAAGCTAAATTATTTTTATGTTTTATTTTATCAACTTTTTATTTTTATTTAGTTTTCACTTTTGTAAATTTTTCAATTAAATTAAAAATTTTTGTTCACAAACAAATAAATTTTCAAAAACAAAAAAAAATCAAAACGAAAAATTAAATCCAACATAAAAACAAAATGGCGGCTGATGAAATTCATCAACAAATGAAAGAAATCGTAAGCCAATTAATTTTCTCTCTTTCTCTTCATCCACTTACAATTTTTTCTTTCATCTTTTTTCATCTCTTCTCATCTTCTTCTTCTTCTTCTTCATTTTTTGTCTAATTCAAAAATATTTTGAAGTAAATTCCAATTTTTGTTTTTGTGTTTTTCCTTTGATTCATTTTATAGAAAATTTGTTAATTCTTATTTACAAAATAGAATTATTTAAAATGAAATTGATAATTGATGTATAGTACATCAACTATGTAATTATTAATACAATGACTTAAATTAAATATTCATACTTTATTAATTAGATTTGTGTTTTTAATAAAATCTATGATTCCTTCTATTGGTTGATTTGTTGTTTGGTAAAACATTCATTTATAATTAATGGGAATTTATATTTTTTTTGTGTTCTGCACTATCGTCCAGGCATTCACAAAGCAAATGTTCCACTGTGACCAAAAGGTTGGCAGCATTGGCAAACAGGTGGGTTTGTTTTATTCATGAGATGTCTGTGAGTGAAATTGATAATATTAATTTGAATTTAATTCAATTAAATTCATAAAAAAAATAATAAATTTTGTGTGTGTGTGTGAGTAAAAGTGACAGTCGAAATACTCACTAGATTTATTTTTCCTTTTTCTTTTTAATTTTATTAAAAATTTTCTTTCTTATATAATTTCCTGTCAATAAATAAATTATTATTAATCAATTACAACATTTGGATAAAATTTTGGATATTTTTCATAAATTACAATTAATAAATCAGAAAGATTTCACAAATCCTCTTATTGAATTTAAATCAGTTCATAATTTCATATTTATACAAATATATTTATACAAATATAAAAACATAATTAAAAATTTACATAGTTATTATAAAATACATTTAAAAAATAATTATATTAAATCATACTAGATTCATAGAATATATGTATTAACATTCTTCGTTTAGTAAATAGTCTTTCAACTTAGCTTTAAATACATTTTGTTTTGTTATGACTTTTAAATTATTTGGCAAATTATTGAAGAGATTAACGGAATGGTGTAAAATTGAGTCGCGTCCATGATTATTGTTTATTTTAATTGATCTAATGTGATTTTTTTTACGAGTATTATGATCGTGTAATTCAATAGCTTCCGGGAAAACAATTGTTGATTTCAATTTAGTATAAAATTAGTCTGGAAATAACAAATAAAGATTTATTATTAACGTCGCAATTGAAGAGAAGATTCTGGCCTCTATACAGCATGATTGCAATTGCGCCAAACATTACCTAAAGAATTGAACTTACAACCAACTCTTTACAACAATATTCTGTATCATATAATATTTTCATTGAAATGTCAGAATACCTGAATTAAGGTAGAGTATAACTAAAGAATCAATTTTGTTAATAATATAGCTTACTTAAGATTAAATATATAAAATAAAAAAAACTTCTAAGTGTCCAAGGATTTAAACTCTGCCATAAGCGCCATATGAAAGATAACACTTGGAATGGACTACTGTCGATAATTAAATACTTGGCGTCTCCACTTGAAATCTATAAAAAATTTAATGATTAAATTAAGTACAGATACAAACCATTATCAAATAAACATATTTAATTATCCGCCTGAATGGCGAGAATAATAAATATATTAATTATCACATATGAATGATCAATCTCTAAAATCAAATGGATAAGTTAAATCTGTAATCTAAATAATTTTACATAACTTTTTTATTTCCATCAATAATTCAGTTTTATTTAAAGAATTAATTTGTTTACAGAACAAATCTAATAAATCAAATTTTAACAAAGTTTTTCTAACAGAAGAGTTGAATTGGTAAACCGTACTAACTGACGATAAATGTAAAGATTTAAGAATGGAAAGAATAATTTCAATAATTCCTAATTAAAATTAGGTCCGAATATTTAGTTATAAGTTTTGTTTAATTGATCACGTTGGATTCCCATTACAAATACAAATATATTGCATTCTTACCTGAATTGGCTTCAATTGGAAAAAAATGTACATTTTTTTCAAACAAAATGCGATTTGATTTCCTGAACTACGGAGATATTTCCTCTTTAATTTGTACAGTTGAAATAATTTAATTAATAATTTTGGAAATAAATTAAATGAGAATTTTATTACGCCGAACCAACTCCAAGATAATGGTCCAAAGTCAGTTGAAGAATTAACTATTTCCAACTGAACCGCTTCAATTAGACTGAATGAACTGACAAATAAAATTGACGTTTATATAGAAGAATATTTTGTGGTTTCCATTGTCTTATCATTTTTAATTAAAGAAGAAGAAGAAACAATTAATTAATTATAAACAAAGAAATAGAACTGAAACCGAGGAAGAAAAGATAAAATATTATTTTCGAATGTTCCAGAAGCAATTAAAAATGTAGAAATGGAGACAATAACAGGATGTGGTTTCTATTTGTCTTTAATTATTTATTAATTTTTAATTAAATTTAAAAAAAATATTGTTATCTATTCAAAAACAAAATATCGAACTGAGTTCAGTGCCGAACATGAAATGTTTTTTAGAAATTCTGTTCTGACAAAATAATTGAGTTTGGCCCTCATTTTTAAAATATCCTTCTTTTCATTTATTTCAAGGATGAAGCTAAAAATATTTGTTATTATAAAATGACGTAAATCAATGCCCTATAAATCAAATAAATATATTAAGACTTAGGAATCTTTAGTTTTCTATGACCGTATTTTATAATTCACGTTTAATAAAATGGGATTACACAGTCTGAGATTATTTATGAAGTATTATAAAAAAATTATCTTGATTTAAATCATAAAGTAAAAATTCAACTCTGATCTTGTTTTTGTTTGTGGTTTTTAGCTATCAGCAATTAATTGTAGACAAAAGCGATAAAATTGGTATAAATACTGAAGCGTTTCCCATCAAATATTCAGTTCAATCAAACTGTTCAACCAGTCAGCCTTTAAACTTAAAATCTAAATCGTGAAATAAAAATTTATATAAAAGAATCAACTAATGGAGATCAAAGTCAAAATAATTTTCCTTTTCTTTACATTTCTAGTTGAAAGTGATCAGATGACTTTGGAATCATCTACTAAAAATCCTTTGCAGGAAATTGAGCAAAATCAGATTCTAGGGATGGATTGCTCCATTTATTCAAATTCAATAGAAGCTTTTATCATCGCATATAACGAAATGTTCGACTCATTAAATATCGCATGTCAACTTCATCTTAAAACTGCTGCAGACAAACTTAAGTCCACTGTTGATGCTAAGGTGGGGAAAAAATTGGATGAATTTATTGCAAGTGTCGACGGAATGAAATCAAAATTAATTAAGATGAAAATGTATCAAGACGAGTTTGATTCTCTTCAGACCAATCTCACAGAGACGATTAAAGATCGGAATGATTTAAATGAGAATATTAAAAAATATCAAAGTGATTTGAGAGCCGTAAATCAAAACCTAGCAGCAACAATTAATAGTAAACAGATTTTGGCAGAACAAATGGTACGTAAGGAAAATACTTTTAATCAATCTGTTAGTAAATTTACAGAAGAATTTGATTCTGTCCACAAAAATCTTACTCAATCTATCACCATAAATAACAATTTAACTGAACTTATTAAAAAAAGGGACATTGAATTGGAATCTCTGGATGAAAAATTAACGAAAACTTTGAACGAGAAAAGAAATTTAACAGAAGTTATTAGTAGCCAAGAAGCCCACTTCCATCAATCAATTGTTAAATGTCAAGAAGATCTCAAATCAAAGGAGAACAATTATGTGAAAGATATTTCCAATGCAGAGACAGTAATTGAATTCCTAAATTCATTATCAGATGATGAAGAAGTTATCCGTGGTTATCGTTTACTCATTGATCAAATGATAAAATATCAACAAATTTACAGTACACCAACAACAACAATCGCTTATCGTGTTTTCGTTGATTTTAAACAAAAGTACGAAAATAATGAAAATTTAATTTATTTGAAAGAAAAACTTCCTCAATCATTGAAGAATCTTCCATGGAATCAAACAGTTTATGTTCAAAATGTTAAATTCACTAAAAGAATTGAATTTTATGATCACAGTAACTTTTATCACGACAGTTTAAGATTTATTCCACATATTGATAGCATAAGCACAAACCGTACTATCCAAGCATTTAACTTAATTCCAATATCTAATGGTAAATATTTTCACATAAAAAATAAACAATTTGATTCCTATTTGTATGCAGACACAAATGAGTTCGCTTATGACAGTAATCGGCGTGCAGTGTTCGGTTGGAGAGTGAAAAATCAAACAAAGGAAACAGGACGTTGGCAGTTGGAACCAATTGAAGGATCTCAATATTTTAAAATAAAAAATATTTACTGGAACGAATATTTATCGGTGGCAGAAGGAATTAAACTCCTTAGTCACCTTAAATTATTCACATTAAGATCAGGTGAATGCGAGGATGATAATTGCAAATGGCATTTCTTAAAACATGAATGGAATAATTAAAATTAAAATTTAAAATTTTATTTTCAAATTCATTTCAAAATTTAATAAATTAAAAAAATTGTAAAAAAATTAAAATAAAATAAAAATTTCAAACTCTTTACAAAATTCGTAATTTTTAACTCGAAATTTACCGAAGAATTAATTTGAATGAAAACTTTTAATTGATTCGAATTCAAAAATAGACTTTGATGAATTTTCCCAAATTTTCTTTGATAAAAATTTAAAATGGAATAATTCTTGATCATTTTTTCCTTCTGAAAATTAAATAGCCAAAGGGAAGAGGGGAATTTAATCAAACAGATAATTAAATAACAAAAACAGAATTTTTTTTTTTTTGTAAATCAAATTTTCTTTATTGGCATTTTTAATTTTTCGTTTTTTCTTCCTTTGTTTTTTTTTTTAACATTTCACTTTTCTAAATTCAAAAAAATTTCTTTATAAACAAAAAAAAAAAAATGTTAATTCATTAATTACAAAATTATTCTTCTCCCCTTTCTCTTCACCATTCATGTAAAAAAAAAAAAAACAAGAAAATATTTTCTTAAATTTATAAAGAAAAACAAAAAAAAAATAGACAAAAATCCACCCAAGAAATTCTTGTCTTGTTTTTTTTTTTTGAATCCTTCAAAGGAACAAAACTTAATAAAAATTTTCATCATTTACTTTTTCTTCTTCTTGATAATTTTCACCAAAATCAAAACGAAAAAAAAAAACAAAAACAAAAACAAAACAAAATCGAAAACGAAAACAGGAAGAGGAATTTTTATTATGGCATTTTTTTTATTTAAATTTTATTTTAATATTTTTTTTTATTAAGTTTTCTTCCATTTTGATAATCGGAAGGAAGTGCGGTACATTGAATTTTAGTTTTTAGTTTCGTTTAATTTGATTCGCCATTTTTTGTTTCATTTAAAAATATTTTTTGTAGTTTTATTTATTTTTTATTCCTAAACATCGAAAAGAACAAAACAAAAAAAAAGTTTATTTTCTTTCTCACGTTCTGTTTCTCATTTTTAACCCCACCCTCCTTTCCCCTATTTTCTTCTAAGGAGTTTATTTTTAATTTTTGTATAAAATTGTATCAAAAATTTGCAAAAAGCTAAATTATTTTTATGTTTTATTTTATCAACTTTTTATTTTTATTTAGTTTTCACTTTTGTAAATTTTTCAATTAAATTAAAAATTTTTGTTCACAAACAAATAAATTTTCAAAAACAAAAAAAAATCAAAACGAAAAATTAAATCCAACATAAAAACAAAATGGCGGCTGATGAAATTCATCAACAAATGAAAGAAATCGTAAGCCAATTAATTTTCTCTCTTTCTCTTCATCCACTTACAATTTTTTCTTTCATCTTTTTTCATCTCTTCTCATCTTCTTCTTCTTCTTCTTCATTTTTTGTCTAATTCAAAAATATTTTGAAGTAAATTCCAATTTTTGTTTTTGTGTTTTTCCTTTGATTCATTTTATAGAAAATTTGTTAATTCTTATTTACAAAATAGAATTATTTAAAATGAAATTGATAATTGATGTATAGTACATCAACTATGTAATTATTAATACAATGACTTAAATTAAATATTCATACTTTATTAATTAGATTTGTGTTTTTAATAAAATCTATGATTCCTTCTATTGGTTGATTTGTTGTTTGGTAAAACATTCATTTATAATTAATGGGAATTTATATTTTTTTTGTGTTCTGCACTATCGTCCAGGCATTCACAAAGCAAATGTTCCACTGTGACCAAAAGGTTGGCAGCATTGGCAAACAGGTGGGTTTGTTTTATTCATGAGATGTCTGTGAGTGAAATTGATAATATTAATTTGAATTTAATTCAATTAAATTCATAAAAAAAATAATAAATTTTGTGTGTGTGTGTGAGTAAAAGTGACAGTCGAAATACTCACTAGATTTATTTTTCCTTTTTCTTTTTAATTTTATTAAAAATTTTCTTTCTTATATAATTTCCTGTCAATAAATAAATTATTATTAATCAATTACAACATTTGGATAAAATTTTGGATATTTTTCATAAATTACAATTAATAAATCAGAAAGATTTCACAAATCCTCTTATTGAATTTAAATCAGTTCATAATTTCATATTTATACAAATATATTTATACAAATATAAAAACATAATTAAAAATTTACATAGTTATTATAAAATACATTTAAAAAATAATTATATTAAATCATACTAGATTCATAGAATATATGTATTAACATTCTTCGTTTAGTAAATAGTCTTTCAACTTAGCTTTAAATACATTTTGTTTTGTTATGACTTTTAAATTATTTGGCAAATTATTGAAGAGATTAACGGAATGGTGTAAAATTGAGTCGCGTCCATGATTATTGTTTATTTTAATTGATCTAATGTGATTTTTTTTACGAGTATTATGATCGTGTAATTCAATAGCTTCCGGGAAAACAATTGTTGATTTCAATTTAGTATAAAATTAGTCTGGAAATAACAAATAAAGATTTATTATTAACGTCGCAATTGAAGAGAAGATTCTGGCCTCTATACAGCATGATTGCAATTGCGCCAAACATTACCTAAAGAATTGAACTTACAACCAACTCTTTACAACAATATTCTGTATCATATAATATTTTCATTGAAATGTCAGAATACCTGAATTAAGGTAGAGTATAACTAAAGAATCAATTTTGTTAATAATATAGCTTACTTAAGATTAAATATATAAAATAAAAAAAACTTCTAAGTGTCCAAGGATTTAAACTCTGCCATAAGCGCCATATGAAAGATAACACTTGGAATGGACTACTGTCGATAATTAAATACTTGGCGTCTCCACTTGAAATCTATAAAAAATTTAATGATTAAATTAAGTACAGATACAAACCATTATCAAATAAACATATTTAATTATCCGCCTGAATGGCGAGAATAATAAATATATTAATTATCACATATGAATGATCAATCTCTAAAATCAAATGGATAAGTTAAATCTGTAATCTAAATAATTTTACATAACTTTTTTATTTCCATCAATAATTCAGTTTTATTTAAAGAATTAATTTGTTTACAGAACAAATCTAATAAATCAAATTTTAACAAAGTTTTTCTAACAGAAGAGTTGAATTGGTAAACCGTACTAACTGACGATAAATGTAAAGATTTAAGAATGGAAAGAATAATTTCAATAATTCCTAATTAAAATTAGGTCCGAATATTTAGTTATAAGTTTTGTTTAATTGATCACGTTGGATTCCCATTACAAATACAAATATATTGCATTCTTACCTGAATTGGCTTCAATTGGAAAAAAATGTACATTTTTTTCAAACAAAATGCGATTTGATTTCCTGAACTACGGAGATATTTCCTCTTTAATTTGTACAGTTGAAATAATTTAATTAATAATTTTGGAAATAAATTAAATGAGAATTTTATTACGCCGAACCAACTCCAAGATAATGGTCCAAAGTCAGTTGAAGAATTAACTATTTCCAACTGAACCGCTTCAATTAGACTGAATGAACTGACAAATAAAATTGACGTTTATATAGAAGAATATTTTGTGGTTTCCATTGTCTTATCATTTTTAATTAAAGAAGAAGAAGAAACAATTAATTAATTATAAACAAAGAAATAGAACTGAAACCGAGGAAGAAAAGATAAAATATTATTTTCGAATGTTCCAGAAGCAATTAAAAATGTAGAAATGGAGACAATAACAGGATGTGGTTTCTATTTGTCTTTAATTATTTATTAATTTTTAATTAAATTTAAAAAAAATATTGTTATCTATTCAAAAACAAAATATCGAACTGAGTTCAGTGCCGAACATGAAATGTTTTTTAGAAATTCTGTTCTGACAAAATAATTGAGTTTGGCCCTCATTTTTAAAATATCCTTCTTTTCATTTATTTCAAGGATGAAGCTAAAAATATTTGTTATTATAAAATGACGTAAATCAATGCCCTATAAATCAAATAAATATATTAAGACTTAGGAATCTTTAGTTTTCTATGACCGTATTTTATAATTCACGTTTAATAAAATGGGATTACACAGTCTGAGATTATTTATGAAGTATTATAAAAAAATTATCTTGATTTAAATCATAAAGTAAAAATTCAACTCTGATCTTGTTTTTGTTTGTGGTTTTTAGCTATCAGCAATTAATTGTAGACAAAAGCGATAAAATTGGTATAAATACTGAAGCGTTTCCCATCAAATATTCAGTTCAATCAAACTGTTCAACCAGTCAGCCTTTAAACTTAAAATCTAAATCGTGAAATAAAAATTTATATAAAAGAATCAACTAATGGAGATCAAAGTCAAAATAATTTTCCTTTTCTTTACATTTCTAGTTGAAAGTGATCAGATGACTTTGGAATCATCTACTAAAAATCCTTTGCAGGAAATTGAGCAAAATCAGATTCTAGGGATGGATTGCTCCATTTATTCAAATTCAATAGAAGCTTTTATCATCGCATATAACGAAATGTTCGACTCATTAAATATCGCATGTCAACTTCATCTTAAAACTGCTGCAGACAAACTTAAGTCCACTGTTGATGCTAAGGTGGGGAAAAAATTGGATGAATTTATTGCAAGTGTCGACGGAATGAAATCAAAATTAATTAAGATGAAAATGTATCAAGACGAGTTTGATTCTCTTCAGACCAATCTCACAGAGACGATTAAAGATCGGAATGATTTAAATGAGAATATTAAAAAATATCAAAGTGATTTGAGAGCCGTAAATCAAAACCTAGCAGCAACAATTAATAGTAAACAGATTTTGGCAGAACAAATGGTACGTAAGGAAAATACTTTTAATCAATCTGTTAGTAAATTTACAGAAGAATTTGATTCTGTCCACAAAAATCTTACTCAATCTATCACCATAAATAACAATTTAACTGAACTTATTAAAAAAAGGGACATTGAATTGGAATCTCTGGATGAAAAATTAACGAAAACTTTGAACGAGAAAAGAAATTTAACAGAAGTTATTAGTAGCCAAGAAGCCCACTTCCATCAATCAATTGTTAAATGTCAAGAAGATCTCAAATCAAAGGAGAACAATTATGTGAAAGATATTTCCAATGCAGAGACAGTAATTGAATTCCTAAATTCATTATCAGATGATGAAGAAGTTATCCGTGGTTATCGTTTACTCATTGATCAAATGATAAAATATCAACAAATTTACAGTACACCAACAACAACAATCGCTTATCGTGTTTTCGTTGATTTTAAACAAAAGTACGAAAATAATGAAAATTTAATTTATTTGAAAGAAAAACTTCCTCAATCATTGAAGAATCTTCCATGGAATCAAACAGTTTATGTTCAAAATGTTAAATTCACTAAAAGAATTGAATTTTATGATCACAGTAACTTTTATCACGACAGTTTAAGATTTATTCCACATATTGATAGCATAAGCACAAACCGTACTATCCAAGCATTTAACTTAATTCCAATATCTAATGGTAAATATTTTCACATAAAAAATAAACAATTTGATTCCTATTTGTATGCAGACACAAATGAGTTCGCTTATGACAGTAATCGGCGTGCAGTGTTCGGTTGGAGAGTGAAAAATCAAACAAAGGAAACAGGACGTTGGCAGTTGGAACCAATTGAAGGATCTCAATATTTTAAAATAAAAAATATTTACTGGAACGAATATTTATCGGTGGCAGAAGGAATTAAACTCCTTAGTCACCTTAAATTATTCACATTAAGATCAGGTGAATGTGGGGATGATAATTGCAAATGGCATTTCTTAAAACATGAATGGAATAATTAAAATTAAAATTTAAAATTTTATTTTCAAATTCATTTCAAAATTTAATAAATTAAAAAAATTGTAAAAAAATTAAAATAAAATAAAAATTTCAAACTCTTTACAAAATCCGTCCTTTATTGGTGAAATTATTATCGAGTGATTGCTTATTATTGCAAGATTGAAAAGAAAAGAAAAGAAAAGCAAAAGTCTTGAATTTATTACATATTAAAAAAATACTTTTATGTGAAACTTCTGGATTATCAGTAAAAATGGTTATAATCTTTGTCAAATTACTTTCGTTTTGTAAGTAAAATAATAAGAATTGATTTAGAAATTCTATGAATTTAAGTCTAATTTCTATATTCTATCAATTTTGGAATTATTTTTATTTTATTTTATTTTACAAAAATATTTATAAAGAAATTTTTAATTACAACAACAAAATATGTTTTAGCGAATTAGTTAAGACGCACATCGCACATAAACGATAATATAATAAGAAACATTGAAATAAACATAGAAAAAAATCAATGACAGAAACCTAGAAATTAAAGTGATAAAGTTCAGATGTCTCTGTATGGTAGATATAAAATAAACAATAATAAAATTAAAGTTACTGAAAATTTATTAAACGGTGCAAATAATTTAATTATTTAAATAAAATATTATAAATTATAATGGAATCTTTATCTATTTTTGTTTTCACTAAAAAACGTTTGATTTATATTGAATATTTAAAAAAAGTGAAGCACACAAAATCTTAAAACTATAAAAAAAAATATTTGTGTTCAAAATAATTAAATTTCTTTAGATTTTATTTTGAAAAAAAAATCTTTAATGTAACGCTAAGAAGTCTATTTAATATTTTAGTTAAAAATATAAATATCACTGTTAATATTTTATTTTATAGTGAAAAGGGAAACAAACTAATTTTTTTTTTGTTATATAATTAAATTATTCAGACTCTTTTGCTGTACGATTTGCAGAAGTATATATTTAAGCGTTCATATTGAATAGAAGAAAATAAAGTAAAAACCAAAAGTTAACCATAATTATTGTCACAAGAAATTGATAATTTCTTGTATGGCAGAGTGGCCAAAATATTCGACACTCATCTACATAGAACCCCAGGTTCTTTCAAGATGGTTTAGATGGCAAATTCCATATACAAACCTGCCTACATCTCGCTTAAAAAAATCTATTTTAATAATTACAACAAAAAAAAAATACAAAACATGAAAGATTTCTATTCAAATTAATCTGTAATTGTTTCCAAAAAACAAAAACAAAAACATTTTTATTATAATTAAATGAAATATCGTGAAATTTTAATGGCAAGAATAAATTGTGATATTGTGTTTAAATTATTCACATCAATTAATCGGACAATAATATTAGAGTTCCGATTAGTGAATTATTTGGACAAAAATTTATTTTATATTTCTTTGGAAATTGTCCGATTAGTAACAATTTTCACTGTTAGGTAGAATTTAACTAAAATGAATTTTATTTTTCTTTTTATGTTTTAAAGAAAAAATACGTTAATTTTCTATGACCAGGAAAACAAGAAAACAAGAAAACAAGAACACAAGAAAAACGTTAATGTAACAATTCAATTATTTTTTATTTCCATAAAAAAAAAAAAAAAATTCCAGAACTCGTAATAAAACAGCTTATTATATTTTTTTCTTATGTCAAAACTAATTGTAAGGGCGTCAACTTTGATCCCATCATCTGACCTATGACACCATAATCAGAAATGAATATGGAAAAATAACAAAAAGAAGAAGAAGAAGAACAAAAAAAAAAAAAAAGAAGACGGACAACTTCCTCATTTTGATTGAATAATAACTACAACAACAACATCAAAAACTAATATTCTATATTTTTTTATTCATCTTCCTTTACCTGAGCAGAAAATCCTTAAAAAAGAATAAACTAAAAGAAATAAAGAAGAATTTTTCATTCAATAAAAATTTTATATTCACTAAATAAAAATCAGTGTGTGTATATATTTGACCCCCCCTTAAGTTGAGTTGACCTCTTGACCGGTCGATCACTATAAGTTACATTTTAATATATTTGAATATCCCTCGCGTTTATACTTAAATAAACACACACACACACACACATACACACACACATATTATTTGGTTCAAGTTTTATTAAAATAAGGATCCCGGGTTTTTCTTTTATTTTTCTCTCGTTGTTTTTTTTTCTTCGGGAAAAACAGCAATAAGAATAACAACAACAACAATCAAATATTCTAATTTATGTTTCTCCTTTTTTTTTTTTTTGTTATCTTCTTTGAACAAGTTTTATTGCATGTAAGCCGTATTTGAAAACATGCAACCCAAAAACAAAACAAAACAAAAAAAAAAAATAAAAAACACAAGACGACAATATAATAAAGATCAGAGAAAGAGAAAAATATTAAAAGAAAACAGAAAGGAACGTAAAAAAAAAACCAAAAAAAAAAGGTAAGAGTGTCATCCTTATATGTTGAGACCTTATATGACCTACCTTTATACCTTTGAATAAGCGAACCAACCAACCAACCAACCAACCAAACTTTACCTACCACCGTGTATATATTTTTCATCAAGACCCATCCTCTCTTTAACTTACATATTTGTGTCACTGTATGTTCGTGTGTGTGTGTGTGTGTACGTAAGTATATGGTCATTTCGCGCTTTATTACAATAACAACAAATAATAATCATAATAATAAAATTAGATATAAAAAAAAAAAAGAAGAAAAAGGGGGAAAAGATGAGTGAGAAGGGGGAGAAAAATTTATGATCCGTTTTTGATCATATATTATGTAAAAAAATAAAAATATTATTCAAGGTAAAGGAAGACGAACCAAAGAGAAATAAAGGGGGTTCATAGGTCACACGGACTGTACCCCTTGACCTTTTTCAAAATTTGTTTTTTTTTTTCTTTTTGTAAATTTTAGACCTCAGGTACGATTTGGCCTCTACACCTCGTTTCTATATATACACATATTACTCTGATTGACCCTTTGCCTACTTCGTTCTTCTTCTTCTTCTTCTTCTTCTTCCCTCTTTTATTTTGGCCACTGGCCAAACATTATGGACTCGATTAAATTGAAATTTGTACGGTAATAAAATGTAATTTTTATATTGTTGTTGTTGTTGTTGTTATTGTTGAATCTCATTAAATCATGTCATGGACATTTGATTACTTGAATTGCTTGTAAATTGTAACGATTTTCCCTTTTTTTCCATTATTATTATTTGTTGTTGTTGTTGGTTTCTTTTTTTTTTTTGATTTATTTTCTTCTTCTCTTGATTTTTCGGTTTCCTTGTGAAATTTCCAAACGGTTTTTCCACAGTTACACAATAATAGAAGTTTTGAAGATTTGTTTTTATTATTATTATTATTATTATGAAATTGGTAATTGAAATGGTCAAAAGTGAAATTATAACTGACTTTTTCTTCTTCTTCTTCTTCTTCTTTTTTCCCTCTCTTCTTCCACGCTTATTTTTTCCTTCCTGATTTTGTTAGAAAATTCAATTAAATTTATGCGTTCTTTATTTGTTTTTTTTTGTTTTCTGGTTCCAAATGGAAACTTCAATTTTAATAATGGAACATCGAACACAAAATGTACAAAAACAAATCACGTTTTTTTTTCTTTTTGTTTTGAATTTTTCTTCTTCGTTTCAAAAGTTTTTAATTTTCGTTTTTTTTTTTTTTTTTTGATTTTAAATTTTAGTTTTGTTCAACTTGATTTTGATTCTGAAAGGAACCGCTGACAATGCTGACAATGGGTAAAGAGAAACAACTTCCATCTCATTCTCATTCACTTTTTCATATTTTATAAGAAAAAACGTTGAAATTGTGTAAATTATGAGAAGTTGATCTGGTTGGTTCAGTTTTTGTTGAATTCATTTTCAATTTTTTTAGGTTTTTTTTTTTTTTTTGAATTTAAGTCGTTTGAATTTTCATTTGTTTGCCTTTCTTTGTCTTTATTTAAATTACCCTTTAAATAACCAGGGTTCATGTCTGTTGAAAATATTTTCATTTATTATTTTGTAACAAAATTCTTTGTCTGTGCCTTATTATGTAACTCTAACTTTATCATCATCTTATGTCTTGTCCTCTTCTTGTATTTTATTGTCTTGTCTTTGTATTTTAAATGTCGTTAGTAGTTTGGTCATTTGGTCGTTACAAAAAATAGAAAAGAAAAAAAATGGGTTTAAAAAAGAAACGAGGAAGACGAAGAAAAATATTAGAAAGAATGACAAAAGAAGAAAATTTGACATAGGATAAGTTCAAAGTCCATCATTTCAGTTGGGTGTTTTTTTTTTTTTTTTCTGTAAAAAAAATACCTAATAATAATTGTTTAGCGAGAAAGAGAAATATGTAACATAAATTTGAAGTGCTCAAAAATTCTTAGATTTGGAAAAAAAAGTTGAAAGAATCCATTTTGTTTTTACAGAATTTTTTTTGTTTATTCGAAAGTTTTTAAGTTTTGGCAATTTTTTAGATCCTTTTTTTTTGGTAGTTTTCAAATCAGGGTGTCTTCGCCTGATAATTCATTGGAGTAATTGCCTTAATCTTTGTAATTAAGATCAATGTAGAAATATTTAATAATTATGCACAAGAATTAACATTTTATTGTTGTTTGTTTTTTCTCAGTTCTAATTTGATGAAACATTTTTTTTTTTGTATGAATTAAATTAAGAATGTTGGCGCCTCCACTTTTGATTAAAATTTCAAATGCATAATGGGAAGTTGTGTATGGTGTGTTAGAATTCTTCTTCTTCGAATTATGTAAAGATGTAAATGGTGTAATAATATATTCAATACTCGTTAATGTAAAATTAGGCGACGGTCATTGGTGAAAATATTTCTATCAGTTAGTAACAATTTTCAAAAGTCTGAACTGAATAAATATTTGTCTGATGGTAATCTTTGAAAGTTGATTATGTGTGTGACGTAATGTGAAACAACAATAAAATATCGTTTCTTCTGAATCATTTTTTATTTTGGCCAAAAAAAAATACAAATTTGAAGTTAGAAATTTTAAACAAAAATAACCGAAAATTATTGGTGGAATTATTAAGATAATTTTTGCGATGTTTTCTTTTTTAATTTGCCAATTAATTACGATTTTTTTGATTTAAATAAAAAAGAAAAACCCAAAAGAAAAAATTAGATTTTAATGAACGCCGACGGATTAAATTAATTGAAATCCACAATAAATACATTTTGAGTTCAAATCATCTTAAGAAAGAATGAAAGAACGAGAAGGAAGAATTTTATTTAATTTTTAAATTTTACAAATGAAAGATTTACATTTTTCATTATATGAAAAAATTCTGAAAAGAACAAAATTTATTTAGATACAAAAACTTATTGAAATTTTGTATTTGTTTATTAATAAATTTGCTAAATCTGGCTACCATTTAATCCAATATATTCGTTCATACAAATAATACAAAATATAATTTAAGGAAACGAAAATGTCAAAATAAAGAAACCTTTAGAAAATCAAACCTCAATAAATCACAATAATCGTTTATTTATTAAGGAAAAGAGTTGGCGTCATTTTTATACCTTTTCCTGGTTATACTTTTTTTTTCTACTTCTACTTCTCCCCATTTTCCTTTATTCTATTCACCTTCAGGTAAACTTCTTTCCAACCAAATATAATCGGTAATATCAATACATGTAGACATACAGACAGACATACTGTGAATAAAGTTAGTTAGTTAGTTAGTTAGTTAAGTTCATCAACTTCCTTCTCATCATATTATAAGGATTAAAGATTAACAAAATGACAACAACAACAAAAAAAAAAAAAAAGTAAACGTGAATTTAACAAAAGGTACAATATTCCCATTAAAGAATTTTGTGTAAATATTAGCTGATGTGATTTAATGCAGTTCATGTTTCTTCTTCGTATTTCTTTTTTTCTTCCTCTTTTTTTTTTTCATTTCTTCTTCTTCTTCGTGAACTACAATAATAATACTTCCTTAGATAATAATAAAAAAAAAAAACCCATAAAAAAAACAAAAAAAAAAAAGAAAATGGAACAAAACCACATCATCCTGAATATTTATCGCTTCGAAACCAGAAAAAAAAATTATTATTATTATTTTTATTATTTTGTTGTAAAGTTTTATCTGGATTGTTTATTCTTGAGAAATATCCTTAATAAAAAATAATAATAATAAAAGAGTAAAAGAAGAAGAAGAAGAAGGAATTTGTGGTGAAATTCTCGATGTACGAAAATCAACAACAACAAGAACAAAAAATAGAATAAAGTTTATCCCATTCTTGGTAAAATGGTTAACATTCTAAATTTTACTTGAACATTTTTGTTTCATTGACAAAAATAAAATTCAACTTCCTTTGTTTTGTTTTTTATCCTTTGCGTAAAGGATTTTCATGAAAATTGGTTTGGAAATTTTTCAATTTTTAAAAATTACTAAAAATAATTTTTTAATAATTTGCATAAACTTTATTTTTGTTTTTGTTCGTTTGCAGTGCACATAAAACCAATTTATCTGATTCTAATTGTTTATGGTCAATTAATATTTTATTTTGTCTGTTGTAATTGAGTAAATTTAATTTTGTTTCTTTTTACAGAACTTTTTTATATGCATAACTCTAAAGTTACTTATGAAAGAAATTGATAATTGACTTGATAACTTAGTACAAAGTAATTCAAAGTAAATGAATAAATATAATTTTAACGGTTGTTTGTAATAATCTGAAATTAGCTAAGTTTCCAAACATTGAAATAGACAGGAATGGGATCCTGTAGAATGAAGAATTATATTGGAGTTATGCGGATGGTACAAATTCAAAAAGTTGAATAAATTTGCACATAATCCGTTCACGATTTATCAACACAATAATTCCAAATAAAACATCTGTTCATCTCTCTCTCTCTCTCTCTCTCTGCCTAAAGAACTTTTCTATTTTATATATTTCCATTTTATCATTTTCCAAATTTTTCATTGTACAAGAATTTCACTACTGAACCACACATACATACACACACACAACACACAAAAACACAAATTCACAAATTCACACGTGTTAAAGGTAAGTGTCCAATTCACAAATAACATTATTTCCTATTTAGATTGCGTGATTCTAAACGTTTTTCCTTGAAGACTTTTCTTCATTATTATAATTTTCATCTTTTTCTTTTTCTTCTTCTTCTTCTTCTTACGATTCGTGACGTCACAACATAAAACATACTACCTATAGAAAACAGAAAAATATAATAGAAAAAAAAAAAGAAAAGAAAGAAGGTTAATAATATATTCCTGACTCTGATTGTGGCAAAAAGGATAAATCTGTGTGTGTCTATAATCTTTCAGTAAAGAAACCAAAATATGTAGAATAAAATTAAAAGACATTTAGATGAGAGCACACATGAAAAGTGATCAGACATAACAGTTAGTAAGAGAGAGAGAGAGAGAGAGAGAAACAGATGAAAGGAAATAAATTTTAATGCAAAGGATTTTCGTATTTTATTTTTTTTTTTTGTTTTGATTGCGATTTTGTGGAACAACAACAAGAAAAAATCTACAACAACAATAAATAAAAAACGTATAACAAAAATTCAGACCGCATTTGGTTCTTTAATCCGTTGTTTTTATTCTTTTGGAACCTTTACGAGATTTTTGTTTTTTCTTTTTTTTTTTTTTTTCTGTTTTTGCTTTTGCTTTAAAATCTTACGAACGTAAATATCTGTTTTCATTTTTATTTTATTACTTCCTTGTTGGTAGGGTGCCTCAAAAATTTAAATTACAAAAAAAAAATTGTATATATTTGGTACTTGTGATAAAAATCTAATAAATTATTGTTGTTGTTTGTAAGTCTTTAATTAATATGGGCATAAGAGAAACTCAAGATACAACGTGGGTGAGCAATATATACAAAATATTTTGATAATTTGAACATTATTGTTTCTTGAGTTGTCCATGTGTATCAATCATCTATATGATCCATGATTACTTCAAAAAATCAGCTACTACAGGGTTGTTTATTTTGCGACAGGGTAACTAACAAATAATTCTAATTTTGTAAACAGGTAAAAAAAATATATAATTAAAGTCACATTAAGTAATCACGTCTAACTTAAGGTTTGCATTTTGACACCGGGCACTATAAAATAAATTTGATTTGTATTTCTAAATTTTTTATTTCGTTAATTATTTTGTTAATTATTGACCAAATTAATTTAAGAGTTTTTTGTACAATGCAAAATAAAGCAATAAATAAATATAATTTATAAAAATCGAAAACAAAAAAAAAAAATAGAAAAGAAATAAAAATAGTTGAATATTTTTTCATTTTGGGCAATTTAAATTTGACGCGTTTCTCCAATTTAATTTCAATTCATTTCATTTCACTTTGACATTCGGAAAATAATTTTGTAATTTTCACTTATCAATATTTTGTGTATTTTTAACGTATATGTGAAATTCGTGCAAATACATTATTGAAATTTTACATGTAAAACAATTCAAATTGATTTTTTATTATTGTTGATTGTCTATAGATTTATTAACGTATTTTGAATGTCAATTAATAAAATAGAAACGATAATTTTGTTTTGTTTCGTTTTTTTTCTTAATCGAATAAAATTCTAAAAATAAAATGTGACAGCTTGTAAATATAAAAGTATTTATCGAATTATCGTCATAAATGCGGATATATAATTTTATATTGAAGAAAGTGTTTTTTGTAGTAATAATGTAAGGTAAGAAAATATTTGAAGAATATTTAAAGAATTATAATATTCTGTTATTAACTCCTAAGATACATTCTCTAGGTATAAGAAAGTTACAAGAAAAAATGACAAGCTAAACTATTTCAACGAACACCATCAAATCAATTCCTTCTTTATTCATAATAATTAATGTGCCATCAGAGTGAATCTCCTTATTTCTCCCATTGACAGAACGGTCCTGGCAAAAGATTCTTATAAGACAAAAATATCATGTTGTGTCACTTAATACTTAGCGGACTGTCTCACTCAATACGTCAGCTAATAATGTATAGAATTAGATAAAAATCCTGCATGAATAACTTGCTTCATAAGACTTTGATTTAATGTTCAAGATGAACCCTGTATATAACTCATATTTATGGTGATTACGATTACATATTCTTTCACTTCTTCTTCTTCTTCTTCTTCTTATTTTTTTCTTCATCATCCCTTTATTAGAATGAAAATGACACATCGCTTGTTGAATATTCTTATGATTTAAAAGAAGAAAAACTTATTTAACTGTGATTTGTTTGTGTAATAAGGGTGACTGTATAAAACTGTTTGTTGGTGGAAGAGAGAGAGAGAGAGACAGAGGGGGGATGGTAGCAAAATAGCATTATTGCTTTTAATACCTTTTTTTTTTTTCGTCATTCCACGCTGCATTATTTTTATTATTTTCCTATGTATCTACTCTATATCTGTCTTCTTCTATCTTTTGTTGTCTTTTCATTCGTCTTGAAAAAAAAATAATAATTCGAAATTATCCGTTAAAAGCACAGAAATGGGACTGATGGCGAATACAATCATAGATCACTTCTATACACAACTAAAACTAAAATATAGATTTTCTATCTCACTCTAATAATGAATTTAATGAAGAATAATTATATATGGAAAAATATGTAACTACAAGATACAAAATTTGAATGTTTTTAGTTTTATTTATTTTTTTTTATGATGACGTAGAGCTGTTGTTAAGGGTATATGTGTGTGTGTGCATGCGTTTATTTGTGTGTGTATTTTTTGATTGTGTTTGGCTGTGTCAAAATTTTAAATTGGTAAACGAAAAAAAATAAATAAAAACGAAGAAGAACCAAAATTTTGGTGATGACTCAAAAAATTTTGTTACCTGGAAAAAAAAAAAGAGTACAAACATATTCTCTATTTCTGTATAAGTATCATGTATGTGTGTTTGTGTTTGTTTGTTACCTTTTATATTTAGGTGTGTGTGTGTGCGTTTGTAAATCTTTTTCAGATTATAAATTAAAAAGGAAAAGAAAGCAATTTTTGGCATTTCAAAGCTGCAGGGCTCGAATTTTTAATTTTTTTTTTTTTTGTTCCTTTTTTTTTATTCCATTTCTTTTACTTTTCCTTTATATTTGTTTGCATTTCTTCCAGAAAAATTATTCCAAAATTTAAATTGTTCCTTTAGAATTTAGATTTCTGTTTTAAAAGATTTCCCTTAAATCAAATTCCATTATAAAGATTCAATATCTGTGAATCTTAATTATTAAATTCAAGAATTGTGCTCTACATAACTTTGGCATTGGCTTAAACTTCATGAAAGTTACATCCTTGAGAAACTAAAATAAATTTATTATGAATTCAAAAGAATGAATATTTCCTTGGAATTTTAATTCTATTTCTTCTCAAATAACTTTTTATTTAAATATTAAAAGAACGCAGAACTGTTTTTTTTTTCTGTGTCCATATTTCTAAGCTATGATAAGTTCTTGAGAAATAAAAGAAAACACTTACTATTAAAAAAAATAAAACAGTTAATTTTAAATACAAAAAAAAGTTATACCACAAGCGGAATGAGAAAAACACAAACAAAAAAAGAAAAGGCAAAACAAAAGACTGCAACTTAAAGTAAAAAAAAATTTTATAATTGGAAAATGAATAAAAATTGTTTCCCCTTTTTATTTTTCTCTCATATTATTATTATGATTTTGTAGCCGTTACACACACATTAACACACACACACAGACACACAATATAGAACATAAAAAAGGGATACGAAAAAGACCTTGAGAGATTCTTCTCATCAACAGTAAAAAAAAAAAAAAAAAAACAGAAAGAAAAATAATAATAATAATAATAATAAGAAATAATAAAAAAGGATGTCTCATCATGATGATGTTGATCATCTCTTACTTCTTTTTCTTCTTCTTATTTATTTTCTTTTTCATGTGCTCTCATCATCCATCGTTTAAAAATACAAAAATAATATTCTATCATGTAACACGTAACGTCACGTTACGTCACGTATTTTACTCTCTCCCCTTATCAATATATTGATATCCCTCTCGGTCGTAAGCTGTCTCTCTTTCTCACTGTCTCGTACTCTAGTTTTTTTATGAACAAAAACAACAACATAAAATGACTAATGAAAGGATTTTTTTACCATAAAATCACTTCCTTGTCCTTATTAAAATGCAACAAATAAATTAATCCAATTTCTTCCATTCACAACATTTGATGCGCATCCCTTTCTTCATTCTCTCCTTTTGCATTTTGAATTTATTGGTGAATTGTGATTGTATCAGTGTGTGTGTGTGTGTGCATATCAATGCATGGACCTCAAAAAAAAAAAAAAAAAAGAACAAAATTTTCCGCTGCTGCTGATGTTGAACGAAAAAACAACAACAAAATGTTTAAATGTTAAAATGAAAGAATGAAAGAGAAAAAAAAAAACCTTCATCATTAAAAAAAGATGAAATAAAAAAAAAAAAGAAATAATTTAAGAAATATAAAATAAATTGTGAAATAAATTAGAAACGAAAATGATATTTTAGATTTAGTAGAGGAGAGGCAACACACACACACACAACAAAACAAAAAAAAAAAAAAACGTAACAAACAAAATGGCAGAGTCAGAATTAGGTAAAAATTTGAGATGAGGAACTAACAAAAAAAAAAAAGCAAATCGCCAAAACAAAAGATTTTTAGTGATGAAAATTTTTGTTTAAAAATAAATTTCATTTGATAAAGTTTTGATTTTAACATTTTAGCATTTGAAATATTCCAGTTGGAGATGATAAGGCCATCGTTTGATTAAGAATTTCTAAGAAATTCAAATTCATCATAAAAAAGTGGATTATAGGGAACAAAAATAAGTAAATATCAATCAATACACAAATGGTGGAAATTAAATAGATTTTAGCTTCTTATAAAGATTCTTTCAATTTTTACCATAAACAAATTTAAAAACTCGATAAAACCTGGTTTCATAAAACTTATAAAGTTCAATCCAATTTATATTGGTTTCTGTTTAAAAATTTTAATTCTAAATCAATTCAAAAGATTTTTTAAATAATTTTTCGATTAAATTCAAAATCAATTAAAATAAATCATTCAGGTATCTTTATAATAAATGGACATGACATTATTTCCAATAATTGTAGTTTAGTTTACTAATAAATTAATAATTCTTAATAAATTTGTCCATTTTGTTCCGATACGAAATTATGGAATTTCTCATGAAAATTTATAAAATTCATAACTCATCAAATATTCTGTAGAATTGTTCAGAATTGAGTTGAAAATATTTGTATAATTTTGTAAATAATTTTGAATTTGTTTTTAATAATAAAAAAAAAATATGAGACAAAATGAAAATTGTTGTCAACACATTTAAAGTCGTCAGTAAAATAACGAACAATATTTAACTGAGTTAATTTTAATTAATTTAGATTTATATTCGATTTTTTGTTAATCTAGTACGTCAACCTACTAAGATTATTTAGTAACTAGGAGACCTACTATTTTTGAGGTGGGTTCTGAACCACCTAGCATCTGCACATGCATTTTTAATTCGATTCGAATTTTAATTAATGAAATTTTAATTAATGAAATTAATCAACAAAACAAAACAAGACAAGCAAAATAAACTAAAGATTTGTGCGTCATAATTTCAATGAATTAATTCTGTTAGAATCAAAAGTATCACAAATAAGATTCGATAAATCAAAAATTCAAAAATCAAAAACCAAGAACCAATAAATGAAGTTATGGGAGAAAAAAAAGAATCTCCAGACAATATTTGCAGTTTGCATTAAAGAACATTAGAGAGAACAAAAAATTAATGGTGATTAATTTTAAATCAGGTAAGCCATGAAATGGCAAATGTCAAACTTTTCTATTCCATTTGTTTCTCACCCTCTTCTAAAACAACTCGTCTCTGTCTCACCCATATCTTTACAAGTACAAACAAATAAGAAGTTGTCTCACTTTACATCTGATACTGATGAAACTAAATCAGAAAAATTTGACGAGACGAATTAAATTAACTAAAAAAAAAAAAAAAAATAAACTAAAAAAAAATTATATAATGTGAAATGAGAACTTGGGGAGGAGAAAAAAAACTCAGTAAAGATGTTGATGAAGAAATGATGAAGGGCCAAAAAAGAGAGAGAGAGAGAGAGAGAAACTATAAAATGCAATAAATGTAACATAAATAAAAATAATAGAAAATCTACCGGAGGGTTACAACTTACAAATAATAATATTATTTTATATTGATTAGGTTGCATTTATTTTATTATTCTAACTTTTAGAAATTTTTCATTTCAATTCAATTCAAGTTACGCACCTAAATTCTATCAACTAAAAGATAGAAAGAGAAAAAAAAAAAGAAGGAAAATTTGTAAAAGGGGCGATAATGTTTTTGGTGAGGAAGGAGGAATCATGAGAACTTCTTTTCATATTTTTTTTTTTTTATTTTGATTCTGTACAAAAAAAATTGTAAAAATAAATTTCTTGTAGATGAAATTTTTTTTTTTTTTTTTTTTGAAAAAAATTTAATGAAATAAATTAAGAAGGGAACATTTGAAAGAAAGGACCAAAAAAAAAAAACAAATAATAATAAAGTGACATTTCTTTTTACTTACACTTTCTTTTACCTTTAGGAAATATTTAGGACATTTATTGATTTTCTATTGGAAAGAAAAATAATAATTTATAATTTTATTATTTAATGTTTTAATTTATTTCCAAAAGAAAAAAAAAGAAAAGAAGAAAAACGAACTGGTGACAGAGAGAAAAAGACAGAGAGAACAAAACAGTAAAAAAAACACAAGGGAAAAAGCAACAAGCGTTTTTCTTCTTCTTCTTCTTTTTATTTTTCTTCATTCAATTTCCTTCGTTGTTAGCCAATTGTTGTTGCTGTTGTTCGTTGTTATTATTATTGTTGTTGTTGTTATTCGTTGTTGTTATTTGTTATTGGTTATGGTCGATGGGATTGGTTATTGGTATGATTGGTGCGTGTACCCATAAGCATTTTTGTTATCGTTGTTGTTATTGTTGTTGTTGTTCTTTCTTTTTTTTATATTTCACCGCGGTTCATTAATGAAAATCTAATAAATTGATATTTTATAAATTTTATTACATTTACAAAAAAAAAAAGGATGAAATTAACTTTTACGACAGTTTTGTCATTTAACTTGAATTTATAGTATCCATTTTTTTTCCTGTTGTTGTTATTGTTGTTATTGTTGTTAGTATAATTTTTCTGTCATTTCTTCAATAATCATTTTTTACAATAATTAATTAATTATTAAATTTATAATTTAATAATACGGTAAATACAAACAAATACAAATAATGAAATAACAAAAAACGGATGTAAAAAAACACAACAACAACAACCAACAACAGGAAAATTATGTAATTATTTTTAAATGTTGTTCCCGCACACATTTAGAGGGGAAAAAAAACTTTATTCAACGTGCGTGTTTCAAATTAAAGGATTTAAATTTAGTTGAATTATAAAAGAACAATTGAGTGCAACAAAAAAAACAACAACAACAACATAAAAGAACCAATCAACAAGGAAAACGTAAAGAAAAATTAATTTTCCATTTATAAATTGAGAAAATGTTAAGTTCTAAGGAAGTTTCTCTATTTGAAAAAAAAAACACACCGGACAAATACAAAAAAAAATGTCACGTTGACCTAACTGATGTTGTCGTCGTTTGTTTATTGAATTTAACAAAAAAAAAAAAATTTAAGAGATTAATTTAAGATTTACGATGAATACGAATATAATTATATTGGTATTTGTATTTAAGAAATTATAAATATAAAGATTGTATACAAAAATAACATTTAATCACAATTGAATTATGGGTTCCTTCTACGAAAATTTGTGACATTAAGTAAATATTGGTAAGTGAAAAATTGTTTAACTTTAAACAAAATTATTTAATGTTCAGGATATCAATTTTCGTTCCTTTGGTCGATTGGGAAACTTTCAAATTTTTATTAATTCAATAGAAAGTAATTCTCCAAATAACTAAATTAAATTACACACGACCAATACATCATACTTTCCTTTGTAAGGTGCCTTTAGATTAGACTGTAAAGATTTCTGCTGTAATTTAAATTTCAATTAATTGAAATAAATAATTATTTCACTAAATGAAATTTTCAACATAAATCTGTATTTTCTTCAGTCAACTCTGAATAATTTTTATTCAAATAAAGAAATCTTTTGTGTTTTAAGAAACAAATTGTACAACTAGAAATTTATTTATTACAAATGTTAAGCAGAATTTTTAATACACGCAATTTATTGTTATCTCGAATCGATTCTAATTTAATAATTAATCAAGTCTAATCAAGTTAATGATTTATTTTTATGCAAAGTAGAAAGGAATAAAAATGTAAAATTTATATCAATAATTATTAGTTATTAATTATTTTAATTAATTATTACTGCAATGTACTTACTAGTGTAATTTAATTTTGGTAAAATTGAAGCGATGTGTACGATAAATGACAAATAAATGTTTATTTCTTTCTGCTGATCTGATTTGAAGTGATTGATAAATATAGACTTCAAGAATTTATGAATATTCAATCTAAAAACGTTATTTGATTGGGTCAAAATATAATCGGTGCGTATATATATTTATGTAGAATTTAATTCCGTTTAATATTTTTTCTTTTATTTCAACGCCCATAAACCCATAATGACGAACGATTACGATTTGCTAAAAAAAAAATAAATAAATAAATATGAAACCTACCTACAAATTTTAGGTAAATTATTTTGTGTTCTTCTAGATTTTTTTTTTTTATAATTAAAATTTTACACGGTTTCAAAAGGCAAGGAAAATGTTCGTGATTTATTTTTTTTAAAGTATATACAGGAATAAAATGAAACAATAATTGGATAAATAATTAAATAAATAAATAACGTTGAGTAAAAGAATTTAAAAAATAAGTTTATTTATTGGATTTGTAGGAACTCAGTTTATAACTTACAAGTTTGTAAATTGTTCGTTCAAAGATACCATCAGGATTCACTAAATCAAATATATTTTCTTAGAGTCAAATTAATAACAGAAATTATTTGACACTAGAACAATTACAGTCGCTAATGATGTTTAATTTATTCATAATTTGTTCTAATCAGAGTTTTAAATTGAGAAATTGGTACGTTAATTGACCATGATATTTGACCATTATTCAGTCAACAAATTCAGTATACTAAACTGTACGATTTATCTCTTTGTTATAAAAGAAAAAAGCGCGAACAAAAAAATAATGATGTACATTTTTTTTTCTACTGATATTTTTATTTAGTTTGTTTACAACTTAAAGCAACAGCAACAGCAACAGCAGCAGCAAAAAAAAAATCAACAAACAACAAAAGTAATTTGAGTGGATTTCATCCAACGTTCACACAATATTCAGTATATCTGTCTATTATGTCATTTTATTCGCGTGAAATATTTTGACAGACTATATACATATATATACATTCAGATACACAACATACTTATATATACACAAAACATAAGCACGACTAAAATTTTAGAGTAGGGAAATCAACATAAAAAAAAACATTTTTTTTTCTTTTTTAGTTTTCGTTGACGCTTTTGACACGTTATGATAACTTAATGATAACATAAAAACAGAAGGTCACCAGAGAGAAAGAGACAAAAGATGGTGATTTGATTTTTTTTTTAAACCCTTTTATATTTAATTTTTTGACATTTATTTTCTTCTCAGAAAAATATGTAATTAAAAGGTTTCCTTTAATCAATTTTCCCATGAATGGATAAATTGTTGTGAAAAAAAAAAAAAAAAAAATGAAAATCGACCAAAACTTCAAAGTTTTGATCTCTTTTTGTCTGAAATTTTTGATCCATAAGAAGGAGTCACTATAAAGAGTAAGAAAAAAAAAATATGTTTGATCATTTTAGAAGCCAATCCAAAACCGTCGGTCACATTTATAGGACTTCATAATTGAATTGAATTGAATTTTTCTCTCGTTTTCCTTCTTTCATTTTCATTTTTATTCCTCTGGCTTTTTTTTTTTTTTTTCTTATCTTTTAGAAAATGTCAAGAGAAGAGAGAGAGATATAAAAGTGTGAATATGATTCTCTCACGTATAAATTATGTAAAAAAATAAAAAAAGTTCACCCGAAACAGAATTCGAATACCTGATTTTTTCTTCTTCTTCGTCATTTTCTTCCTTGAATTTCCACGACATTCCTCCAAATATTTTCTTCTTATTTTTTTTTTTTTGTGTATATGTTCCTTTTACATATATCCACCCTCTCACACTTTGTATTAAGAAAACACGAAGGACGAAAGACCTTCTAAAACATAAAAAAAAAAACACAAGAAAGAAGAAAAGTTAAACCTTTAAAACCACCCACTTTCTTGGTTATGTGTGTAGAGTATATATATGTGTGTGTGTGTGTGTGTAACCAGAAAAAAAGAAAACAATAGAAACTTAGTTTGTTTTAAAGTCCATCTACTGGGCTTTTGGGGGTTATGTTTTTTTTTTCCTTTCGATTTTTTTTTTTTTGTTTTCGGTTCCTTTTCTTTCTTTCGTTTTTTTCTTCTTTGTTATTATTGTTGTTGTTGTTGTTCTTGTTGGTATTAAAACTGCCTGCCGGCGATTTTCCATTATATATATTTTCCTCTGTGTTTACTGTTACGATATATACCTACCCCTGTTATTTCTCATTTTCAACTTCCATTTTCTCTTTTCTCTCTCACTCACTATAATTCCTGTATATTATTATTATTATTATTATTATAGGAAACAACCAACTGCCACCCAATTCCCATACTGTCATCCGCGTATATATACAATTTTTATATTTAGTTGGTTTAGTTGGTTTAGTTGGTTTGGTCCATCAACACACAAGAAAAGAAGAAGAAGAAGTAGAACACCAAAAATCTGTATTATATCCTTCATCCTTGGTTTTTTTTTTTTTCTTATTTTTCTGGCGGACTTGTTTGTTATTTAAGTTGACTTAGCGGACACAACAATACCGATACGTTACTGTTATTGTATACAAGATACACAGATAAATAGATAGGTACGTAATCTGTACAATGATATGAATTAGTGGTGGTAGTAGTAGTAGTATACTAATAGTAGTACTAGTAGAAGTAGTAGCAGTTGTAGGAAGCATTAAGGAATTAAAGGACAGATGTTTTGAATTTCTAATGAGTTTTCCATATTTTCTTTTTATAAAAGAAAAGTGAAAAGTAAAAAAGGATCGTATATAGAATATAAAGATTTATTATAAAGGAAAATGTTCATAGCATGTTTATTATGTTGTCCAGGTATGTAAGAAAATCGAAAGGGAAGAATATTTTTTGGTTCTATTTTCTAATGATTTTACATTTTCCGTTTTTTTTTTTCACACAAAATGAAAGTGTTTCCGCGTTCGGACACACAAAGAAGAAAAAAAAAATTGAATTTTTCTTTTTTTACATATATTCGTTCTTTTTTTTTTATCATATAATATCCTTCTTATTCCTCCTTTAACCATTCCGCAAGACACCGTTCTTCACAACCATTCGGCCTCTTTCATTTCTTCCTCTTTTTTATCCTATATACTCAACATGGTACAAACTTCATCTAAAAACCAACCGACCATCATCTTTCAGTTCTCATACCTTCATCATCATTCTACCAAAGTTTCTTCTTCAAACCCTACCTCCCTCTTAACTACCCCCTACCCCACCTACATTGTAGCTGACCGATCGATAGCCTTACATACACACACACATACACACTTATGTATATATACATATGTATGTGTACATATCTACATAAAACGCCATGCGAGTGCGTCGTGTATGTACATATATGTAAAAGCCACCCCATTTTTGGGTGAGTTTTATAAAATTTGTATATATAAATATACATATATATATATATGGATATATGTATATACACATATATGTGTAGTTTGACAGAGAAATAACCCATCTCCATTTTATCTGGACTTTACTTCTTTTTTTTTTTTTTTTTTCAAACACACAAAAATTTTTGCGTTTCTAACCTCCTCTTCCTCTTTCTCATGTACACTCTTTCCTCTCCACTCCTCTCACTCACTTATTCTCTTTTTAACGTCTCTTCTTCAGTTTTTTTTTTAGCCCGCTTGCTATGTTCAAAAAAAAAACCATTCTACCGGTTTTTCTTTTTCTTTTTTCAGTCGAATTCAAACATAACTCCATTTTCTTCTACTTCTTCCCTTTTTTTTCTACTGAATCTTATCCTTCCATCCTCCACAACATATAAACACACACATTTTCTTCTTCTTATTCTTCGTCTACAATTTCTTCTTCTTCTTCTTATTTTTCTTTTTTCTTTCAGAGCTTCAGCTTCTTCTATGTTTCGTCTTCCTTTTCTATATACAAATATTCCTTCTCTAAAAGAGACGAGAGTAAAGAGTGTGTGTGTGTGTCTGTTTATGCGTATGTCCATGTGTGTACAAGAGAACGAGATATGGGTGGTATATTTCACTATATGGAAAATAGGGAAAATATACATAAAGAAGAAGAAGAAACACCATCCTTATAAGAGTTTGAATTTTGCCTTTAAAATTATTTTACATATAAACACACATACATATACACATGGACAAATATATGGACATATATATGGACACACATATATACAAAACATACATCGAGGACATACAAACTCTATAGTTTATAACATTTTCAAATTTCGTATATATAGAAAAGGTAAGAGAGATGGTGGTGTCCACGTGTGCAAATTCTCATATCTCGTCCTCCTTCTTTATATTATATATATATATATGTATACTATACGACCATACTCTTACCACCCAAAAAATATCTCAAACCTCTAAACACAAAACCACCCAAAACACAAAACTTCAAATCTAGTTGATGTATATTTTGTTGTATATACATGTGTATGTGTGTACATATAGTGATTTGTGTGTGTGTGTGTGTATAGATATGTGGATATGGACTAAAACACACTCATCTCATCTTATATTCTAGAAATGTTTTATCATAGATAAGAAAAAAAAAATTATGTCTAAATATTTTGATTGAAAAAATAGAAAAAATAAAGATTTCCAAATTAATAAATTTTTCCTTTAAAATTGAAATTTCAACAATAAAAATAAGAAAAATAAAAAAAAATAGAAGAAAAATGAGAAATACAAGAACACAAAGAGGAATTAAAAATGGCGACCGGTCAATGTCAAATTTTGTATTTTCTTTTTTTTTTCATTTTTATTTTATTAAATGTATGTTGTCGTCATTTTATGAGGTGACTAGAGAGAAGAGTTGTGTTCAATATAGAAAAAGTGTGAGAGACAAAGTATAGAAGAATAAAAGGAAAAGTGGAAGAGGAATGAAAATGAGATGGTCGTGTGATATACGGATATTCTATCAATATCCTGTTACAAGATATCAATATAAAAGATCCATCCGTTTTTCCTCTCTATGATGTTCTTCGTTTTTGTATCTTTTTTTTTTTCTTTTTTTCCTTATTTTCTTTTATTTTTTGGTTCGTCCATTTGAAATTGGTCAAAAACAAAAAAAAAAAACGGTAAAAAAAGAAGAAAAATTGTAACAAACTGGAAAAAGATATATTCAGTAGCAACAACAAGAAATAAACAACAAACAAAAAAAAAAAAACAAACACAACAAAAAAAAATTCGCACACACACAATTTTCTCTGTACTCGAATATTCTCCTTAATATTATTCGTATCTCTCTTCTTTCCATCCCCTCACCACTTTTCTTTTTTTTTTTTTTCTTTTTTCGTATAAAATTGTCAGTCCACCCAAACGACCAACCGACCAACCAACCCACCCACAATGGAAATATCAGCGTCCATACTAAGAATATCTAAAAAGATGATTTAAGTAAAGGGGTGATAAAATGAGATGGAAATATTGTATAAATTTTCTTTTTTTTTTTTTTACTCTTTCTCTCAGTCACTCTTTATGTATTTTCTCAACATTTTTGGATAATTCACAATCATCTTTCTCTTTCTTTAATCGTCTCTATACATTTTTTTTTCTTTTCTCTGTACAAAACGTGTGTATGTGTATGTGTGCGCCTCCATTTGAATGTATTTATGTATGTGTGTGTAAATGTGTGTATACTTCGTCTTGTTGTTCAAAACTGACCGAAGCTGAATTTTCCCTGAAAATCGAATATGTACTCCATCTAAATTACGTAAGGAGGGTGTGTAGTAAAAAAGTAAGAGTATGAGTAGAGAATGAGAAAGTGGGTGGTTAGGTGGTACAGTTATAGATGATGGTATGATGTTTAAAAATGGAATGAGTACATTTATGATCTCTAGCTTTTATAGTACCTACACGTTGCCCCGTTGGTGTCACTTTTATATAATAATATGTTATATTTATGTATTTTATTATTATATTAGTCAAACAGACAGACCAGCAGTAGCAACATACACACATAAATATCCTTACATACACACACACACATAACACACATATACTTAGGCACACTTTACTATAATGAGAAAATTGAAAATTTTTGACAAAAGTCATAAATCTTATCCGATTTTAATTTCTCTCTTTCTGTAATATGAATGTGTGTATGAGTGTTGAATGTTTATGTATGGGTAGATGTGTATGTATGTATATGTATTTTTGTGACATTTGTGTTTAATTTTAAACGTAAAATTTTAACCAATTATAGTTTTAATTGAATCTATTAGATGGCGCAAGTGTTTCATTTATGGTTTGTCCCTATAGGAACGTCTTTTTTTTCTTTGTTTTGTCTTTTGTTATGTATTGTTGTTGCTGTTTTGTCCATTTTCTTTTCTTTTCAATTATTTTATATTTTATTTTGAAACAAAAAAAAAATTGTTAAAATTTTTCAAATATTTTTCGAAAATTTTGTAATCAAAAAAGAAGACGACAACATTTCGCGGAAATAAAAAAAAAATTGTGAAAAAAAATGTGCGAGCAAAAATAAAACAAAATCGATTTTCTCTTTAATTAATTCTTAATCCTTTTTTTATTTATTTTTTTTTCTTTTCGTATTTTTTTCTTTCTTTATTTTTTATATAAATTCATTTCCCTTCAAATGAGTTAAGAGAGAGAGAGAGAAGACTCAAAAGAGAGAGACTAAATAACAAGAAGAAGAAGAAGATGAAATAGAGGAAAAAAATGTAAAAAGAGGAAGAAAAAAAAACACGACGAAAAGTAAAAATGAAGGAAAACGGGGAAAAAGGGTTAAAACTTAAATGGAATTCTTGTGTTGTTCAATTGATTCAAATAGAATCAATTCCAGTGGGTGGACTGATGATAGGTCGTTGCGTTATATACGGAAAAGACGAAGAAGAAGGGAGAAAAAGAATGAAAAGAAAAAAAAAAGGAAAACGTAGAAAACTAAGCAAAAAACAAAAAAAAAAAAATATAAGAAAGAAGAAGAAAAAAAATATAAAGGGAGAGATGACTTTGGTGGACAGGACAACCAAGGAGAATTCTGAAGAAAAGAAAAAATAAGAGTTTTGATGATGATGGTCCTTTGGTATAAATATATAGATATATATAAATTTATATATATATATAAATACTATGGAATGGTTGAAGGTGTTTAGTATCGGTGGTAGATGTATAGATGTTTAAATAGGATAAACACTTTTCTAAGCGAGTGTGTAATTAAGTGCGAAAAGATATTATGCGATTGTATTTGTATATTATTTTGAAATTAAATTTAGTATAACGTATGCAAATTTATTCATATACAACTCACACCACACTTCACCTTTTGGAACAGGCGTTGAACAACAATATATAAAACCACCAAAAAAAAAACTTTCTTTTTTTTTCTTCTCCCTTTCTCTCTTTTATATTATATTATTTTCTACATCTTATTCATCACATATATCTCACTTCTGGGGGTTTACCAGGAGTCGTTACTTAACATCCAACAAATTATTCTTCTCTCATTTTATACTTTATATTATTTATAAATATATCAAATCTCTTTGGTGCCGGTATCGCTGCCGCCGTCGCTCTTTTCCGCAGCAAGTCAAATCACCTATCAACCCCTTTTTTCTGTTAATAAAAAAAAATCGCCTCTTCTCTACCCGCGCCATCACCCTAATAAAAAAAAAAGAAAATTTTCCAGGACGCGCGGGGAGCTCTTTTTTTCTTTTTTGATAAGGGGGTTGAAAGCGGGTGGATCTAACTATGGTTTTGGTTTGGTTCGTTTGGTTGGTTGGTCGGTTGGTTGGTTGGTTGGTTGCACTCCTTATAACTTATATAGTATACAAAGTCTGATGGACGTACGGATGGATGAATGGACGAACGGACCTAACACACTGACGGGGCTAAAAAAAAAAGAAAATATACGAAAATGGAAAAAAAACGGATAGGAAAGAGAATAATATGGCGATTGTGGGTGGTTGGATGATGCTCACTCGTATTATACAAATACACATACGCATAAACACAACATACACACACACACACTGAAGAAATACAAATACAGATGAGGTGTGGTGGTGGCTGTCATCTCTCTTAAAGCCGGCACTTGTATGAATAAAACATCAGATGGACAAACGAAATGCGAAGATTCAATTTTCGAACAGGGTAACAAACAAACATGACATGACAGCGCAGGACGATCTTCCTCCTTTTTTTTCCTTTTTTTCTTTTTTACTTTATTTTATTTTATTTTATTTTTTTTTTTTTTTCATTTTATTTTATTTTATTTTCTATTTTTCTTCTTCTTCGTCTTTTTCTTCTTGTGTTTTTTTTTTATACCAAAAATATATATTTTACAGAAGGACTTAGAAAAATATCTGAGAATAGAAAATTTGGAATATAGATAAGAAGAATATATATATATATAGATATATCGTAACATACAATATACGCACATACATATTCAATACCTATAAATAAAAGAAAAAAAAAAAAAGATGTCCGTTTGTCCGTAGGTGTGTATGTGTCTGTGTGTGAATATTTGACGTGAATTTTCAATTTTCAATTTTTTATTTAAAGAAAAGAAAGAAAAGAAAGGAAAAATAAAAATAGAAGATAGAGAAAAAGAAGGAAAATTCTTCCATTTTACCGGGGGAAATAGGAAAAAAAATATTATGTCAGGTGACATTAAAAAATAGACAGACAGACAAACATACGGAAATTGAAATTTATATATATTTTTTTTGCTTCTTCTTTAAAATCAACCCCAAAAGGAAAAAAAAAATATGTTTTTGATTATTTTGTGTTGGATGGTTGATCTGTGTGATCGGTCGGTTTTTTCGTACCTATCTTAAATATCCACGTTTATGTCATTTACCATTGTTTGTTATGACATTTACCAGAAATTAAACTTTTTCTTTTCCTTTTTGTGTTTGTGTGTGTGTGATATTTTTGAAAATTGAAAAAATTTATACCACCTATTATATAGATAAAGATAAAAGGTAACAGTATTATTAACACACGTCCTCCTACATACACACACACACACACATACACATGTTATAAAGACACAAATAGGAAGAGAGATCCTTAGGATAAAGACAAAAAAAAACTAAAATAGTAATTTAATTCAAACAAAATTGGATTGCATATACTAGAAACATACATACACACACACAAACACAAACAGGATGAATATACACACCGATAACAAACATACCATATATAGTAAAGAATCCACTTTCACTTTTCCACATTACATGAAATGGAATTTAACAGGATCTCAAGGACATTTTTATACAAAAAAAAAAAAAAAACTTCTCGGACATCTTCCTCTATTCATCCTCCATACATTCTCTATACTCTGACTCATTTCTTTATAATATTTATATCTACGTGCGTTTCTTGTCCAATTTCTTTTCAAATACACACATTTTTATTATATATGTATATATGTATATACTATTTTCTCTTTTGCCATAGGATAAGGATGGACATTTGTAAAATCCAATATTTTGTGTAAATTTTTTTTTTCTTCTACTGCTTCTACTTCTA
This sequence comes from Pedicia rivosa, assembly GCA_963082725.1. Classification (NCBI taxonomy): domain Eukaryota; kingdom Metazoa; phylum Arthropoda; class Insecta; order Diptera; family Pediciidae; genus Pedicia; species Pedicia rivosa. Next base: position 41,709,092 of record OY720151.1, read on the forward strand.
CTTCTTTTTTTTTTTTTTTTTTGTTAAATTTTTTTGGTCAAAATTCACGGCACGTAATTTGTAATTTTAAGGGCAAGTATAAAAGAAGAAGAAGAAGGTGCGGTGCTGGTTATATTTAAAGAAAAAGAGAAAAAAGGAAGAAGAATAGAACGCAAGTAAAATCTTCTATATTGTAGTAGCAAGAAAAAAAAGTAATATTAGTAGTGGTAGTAGTAGTAGTGGTAGTGGTAAAGTTATAAAGAGAAGAATGAAGGGGTTGGAAAATTATTTATTATACAGGGTGAATATAAATTTTATTTAAAAATTGTAAAATTATAAATATATACAAATGGCATAAAAATATATATAAATTGAGTGAAAGAGATAGATGCTTAATGAAGATGATGTTGATGTTAAAATACTGTCAATGTCAACTTCCTTTAAAGAAACTTTCCATCGTACCCCTCTTCATACTGTCCATCCCTTCACCCCCTTCCCCACAGTCTTCCTACTGTTGTTCTACAGGCCTTCTACCAAAGTACAATATTCCACTTCCATAATTTAATACATTTCTTGTTTTTCTTCTTCAGTTTTATTTTTTTGTATTTTTGTATCTTGTTGTATAAATGTATTATATATATATATGTGTGTGTGTGTGTGTATTATATGTATATTAGCTGATGTTCTGTATAGTGTAGTGCGTAGTGTAGTGTACATGGCTATATACAAAAATATATATATATTTTGAGTTCATAAAAATTTCATAAAAAACAATCTTGATTATTTCTGATGCCATCTTAAAAAATTATTAATTATTTAAGCTTCGTTAAGCTATTTAAAAATTCTCTAAAGCAACTTTTTGACACCCCCTGGCACATTTATTTTTTTCCGAAAACTCTCGTACTCATCATTCTACTTTCAAGCCACCCAATCTAACAGAAACCTAACTCAACCCACTCGAACCATCTTCTTCTATCTCATACCAATGTTTCACTTTTGGTCGTCTTCTTCCTTTTTTTTTTTCTTTCTTTCTTTTTTTTTTCTTCTTCTTTTTTTTTATCAACCAAACGCAAAATTCTATCCCGTCCTTCCCGCGCGCGTTGAAAAAAATATTTTTTTTTTCTTTCGTCCGAGGAAAAGTAAAAAAAAAAAAAAAAACCACTTGTCCTATCCAATACTTTGGGTATACATTTTTTTTGTGTTTTCTTTCTTTCCTCTTCTTCTTCTTCTACTTCTTCTTCTTCTTCTTCTTTTAACAACAAATTTTTTTTTCTCTTCATTTTTTTCTTATTTTTTTTTTTTTTTTTTTGGGGGCAAAAATTTTTGTACAAAAAAAAGAAAAATAAAATAAAAAATTTAAATTTATAAAAAAGAAAAAGAAAAAAAAAGAGTGCGGAAAAAAAAACAGAAACAACAACAATGATGCGATGTGAAAGGAGATTTAGTTAAGAGTGTTTTGGGGGTGTGGGGGGTGGGGGGATGATGTTAGCGATGAGGGTATGAAAATGGTATATAGATACATTATATATAGAAATTCTTGTACTATGGGTGGAAATGGCATTTTAAAATTCTTGAATTAATCATGAATTAACAATTAACGCTATGGGTCAAAAATACACTCTCTCTCTCTCTGTTCCGACAACAAAAAAAATGTATTTATTATTTGAATGTTTTCTCTGTTTTTGTCCTTTTTTTTTGTCTCCGGATATTTTCTTTTCCATATTTTCTTTTCCTTTTATTTATTTATTTATTTATTCATTTTTTTTTTTTTTTTTGCCTTCTTCTCTTAACATTATTTATTTATTTCTATTTTTATTTAAAATAACAAAAACAAAAAAAAAATCTATATTAATTTTCTATATTCACTTACTTCTAACTATGATTATTTTGTTCAAATTAAAAGTATTCATAGTGAACAAAAAAAAAAAAAAAGTAGATACAATTCACTATATAGAAATTACCATTGACTTGAAGTGCAAGAGTGAAACGAAGATAAGAAAATAGATTCCCTCCATTACATTTACAATATACAAAAATATAATAAAAAAAACTTTCCCTTCATTTCTTCTGTTAAAAAAAAAAAATTTTTGTGTTCATCATCAAAAAAAAAAAAGAAAAAAGAGAGAAAAAAAAACGAAGAAAAATATATAACAACAACAACAACAACAAAACAAAATAAAACCATTCTCGAATAATTCAGTTGTCAATCTAACACATTTTACGAAAAACTACCTCACAAAATTCTCCTACCACCATCTATCATATACTTCAAATAACCCAACCACCCAACACCACATTTATATATACATATAAAGAAATGTACACACACATAGAAATATCCTTCATCCATCTATCACATATGAACCTATATACACACACACACACACACATACACTTGTACACCTATATAATGCATATATATATAAAATCTACCAATATCCAATCCAACCCTTATATCTATTCTTCTTCTTCTTCTTCTTCTTCATCACTGTATCTCTCCCAGTCTTCTTCTTCGTCTTCTTCTTCTTCTTTTTTTTTTAAACTTTATACTAGAGAAGAATGTATAATTTAATGTATTCGGTGACCAAAAGTGTGTATATTTCTGAAATAAAAAAAAAAAATAAAATAAATAAAAAGAAAACAGAATAAGAAGAAGAAGAAGAAGAAAACAAATAAATGAGGTTTGGGATGGGGTGGTGTATATAGAAAGGATGAAGTATAGAGGAAGACGAAGAAGAAGAAGAAGAAGAAAAGGAGGCATTAGTAGAGAAGGAGGAAAACTGATAACAACAAAAGAACAAAAAAAAAAAACAAAAAAATAAGAAAAGAAGAATAAGAAAAAAAAAATCTAAAATAAAGGACGATCGCCAAACGGAAGCCTTCCTAGTTAAAGAGAAGTAAGAAGAAGAATAAACCAAAAAAAAACTCTGTAGAAGAAAACACTGGAGAAACACGGATGAGATGGCCAACAGAGAGTAATGCAAGAAGAAGAAGAAGAACAAGAAGAAAAAAAAAAGAGTATCAAGAAGAACTGAAAAATAAAAAAATAAGAAGAAAAAAAAAAGTGTTTTGTTTGTATAAAATAAGGGATGCTGTACGCGTAGTACCATAAGTACAAGGGGTGAGTTTCTGTATAAACATCTATACGTGTATTATCTTTGTGTTTGTGCATGTGTGTGTGTGTGTGTTGTGTATTTTATTTGTGTTTATGCGTGTGTGTGTGTGAGTTCGTTTGTATCTTTTGCTACTGTTTTCTTTTTTCTTTTTTTTTTTTTTTATATTTTGTGTGTTTGTGTATTTGGTTTTATAGAATAAAAAAAAAAAAAGTGAAAAAAAAAAAAGGAAAAAAGAAAAACGAAACGAAGAAAAATGTATATAACAGAGAACAGTCAAAAATTTGTAGGCGTTTGGACTTTGGGTAGAAAGGCAAGGGGAAAGATTTAAATTAGGTCCGTGCGGCGCAGTGGACATTTTACAGGATTGAATTAAGGGGTATTATTTATTATCGATAGAATATAATTTTTTATAGCCCCCCCCCCCCCCACTCTAAACTCGTTTCACTTTAAATAATTATTTCTTAATTTCTCTTCTTTGAGTTGTAAACATTTACTAAGTTTCATTTGAAAAATTGAAAGTAAATCAATTAAATAATTTAATGTTGGATTCTGTCTTAATTTTTTAAGTTGTTATTAAATTCTTTGCTCCATTCCATTGTACTTGAAAAATTAATGAAACCAAATTCGGTATATAAAAACGATGTGATGGAAAATGGTTAGATTTATTACAGCAGAAATTTACATTTGTACAATGTAAAATTGCATTAATGTATATGATTGGAACAAATTCGATGTGATATTGTTGTGTAAAAAATTGTTTTTTTTTTAAAAAAAATAAAATAAATTTTAAAATTTTAAAATAATTTTGATTTAAGAAAGACCGAATACATCACTGGACGCACGTGAATTTCCATTTCAATGTTGGTCCAGTAGCAGAGTAGATATCCTATGGGAGGTTTTTTTTTTTTTTTTTTTTCTCTGGTACTAACAAAAGTGAAAGCCTTCAGCTTATATGTTGTTTTGTATTTTAAGGAGGTAAAAGAGATGTGAAGGCAAAAGGACTAGGCTTTTTTGAGATATCGACCGAAAATTTTGTTTCAATGTATATGGATATTTTACATACATATATATATATATATATATATAATATTATATATAATATAATATATACACATATAACAGAGAAATACCCTTTCTTTTTCAATTCTTCATACCCTTTCTATTTAACTCAAACCAACATAAAAAAAAAAAAAAAGAACCAACCCCACCCCATGCCCCCCCCTCTTTTATATATTCTTCAATACTTTAGAGTTAGTGTCCGAAATGAAATTGGGGATTGGAAAGCTTTAGTCCTGTTCGTTTTTCTTTCTTCGTTTTTTCTTCTTCTTTTTTTTTGTATTAACGTTTGTTGTTTTTGTTGTTGTTGTTGTTTTTGTTGTTTTTGTAGTTGTTATTGGGTAATATTTAGTCATACATATACATACATATATACACACACACATACACACACAACCTCACTCATATTCATATCATGTAAAATATATTTATGTATCGTCCTAAATATTATGATTATTATTATTATTATTATTATTTTGCCGGGGCCCCCCAATCATCAGAAAACACTACATGATTCAAAGGCGATGACTGAGTATTTGATGAGGAAAACGACGTGGGAGAGATTTTCTTTTCTTTTCTTTTTCTTTATTTTTTTTTTTTTCTTACTTTCACTTTCCAGTTTTCGAACATGCTAATTTTCTCTTCCTTTTTTTTTTTTCGTTTCGTTTCTTTTCTTTTTTTTTTACTTCTTCTTCGTTATATTTTTCACTCTTTTCTTTTTCCTATGAACAATTTTTTTTTTCTCTGCTTTCTTTTTCAGTTTTTTTTGTTTTTGTTTTTTTTTTTGTTTTTTAGGGTGTGATGTTGGCAACTGGACCACCAGCTTGGACCAAATCGAATATAACCCCTTTACTTCCCTTTTAGCTACAGCAGCAGCAGCAGCAAAAAAAAATTCTCTTTTTCTGGTGTTATTTTCTTATGTACCTTATATAATATATAATATGTATGTATGTATATATGTATATATACATTGTGCCGTTATATAATAATATGTAGGTATGTACAATATATTTACCAAAATAAAAAAAAAAAGAAGAAGAAGAAGAAGAAGAAAAGTATGGAGCCGCGGGTAGACGGGGGTATGGAGTAACGACGAAAACAAGAGGATGGACTGAGTGCGGGTGGTTAGAGAGTGCGGACGACGATGGTGCGTACACAGATGGGTTAAAAAAAATTATTATAGTATTATACATACATATATATATATATATATATATATAAAGAAAAAGAAAAGTGAGGGAGATGAAGAGAGAGAGAGAGAGAGAAAAAAAGAAGGGGTTATACAAGTACGAAGAGACGACCAAACGATGTTGAATAAATTTTTTTCTACTTCTTCTTCTTCTTTTTCTTGTTGTTGGTCGGTGTTCTTGTTGTTGTTGTTGGCCAAGCGAAAAGAAAAAAAAATAAAGTAAAAAAAAATGAAAATAAAAATAAAAGAAAAGAAAAGAATGAAAGAAAAAGAAGCTGTATAAAAACTCTATTTAGCAAAAGAAAAGGCAAAAATTTCCAAAAAAAAAAAAAAAGTATTTTTTTTTTCCTCCAAAAGAATGAAAATATTAAAGGTAGATTCCTATACATATATATAGTTAGTTTGTGAAAAGGGGGTTGAGGTGTGGTGTAGGGTGTCAAAATATGCAAAAAAAAAAAAATATGAAGAAGAAGAAAAGAATGGAAAACAGAAAAAGGAAAAAAAGTATGAAAAAGGATTAATAAAACAAACAGAAAAAAAAAATTCTCTTTTCCTTTTTTTTTTTTTCATTTTCTTTTTAAGAAAATAGGTGTTCATAGATATTATAAAAATATAACTTAATATTTATGAAAGCACGTGGCTTTCTTTTAAAAAAAAAAAAAAACAAAAAACTGTATAGCAAAAAAAAAGAAACAAAAAAGAAAATAAAAATGTGAGGTTATATCACGTTGGGACCAAAACAATCTTAATAATCTTTTCTTTTTCTTTTTCTTTTTTTTTTTTTGTTGAGAATCAGAAGAAAAAAAAAACGTCAAAGTTCAAATATTTTATATTCTGTTGATGGTTTTTGTTATTGTTGTTGTTGTTGTTGTTGTTTACGCATTACGATTGCGATAACCAAAATTGGAAAATGGAAATGAAAGAAAAAAAAAAAAGATGAAGAAAAATTCACTCGGATCGCATCGTGTAATATATTATTACGCGGACCGGACGAAATATAAATATAATATGTATATGTACGAGAAATATACATAAAATAGCCAAAACAGAGTAAGTAAGAAAAAAGAAAAAAAAAAGAAGAAAAAGAAGAAAAAAGAGAGAAGGATATAAATATATATACATCCTATAAATTTACAATATATCTATGTATTTGATCTTTACTGCTTGCCCATATAACTTCAATTTTCCTCACACACTTTTCACTTTACCTCCTCCTTCCCTTCAATCTCTTTCCTTTATACATTTTCATATATATACATTTTTCCACCAAAAACCCCCTTTTAACTTCTCATACTCCTTTACCTTATACTATACTAACGTCCTACAATGCTCCTCCTGAAAATCTTTTATGTCCTTTCTATACATGAGGATCTCCATCTACCTACGTCTCTTCCTTCCCTTCAAAAATTTATATCCTTTTTCATATACATACATGCTCACATTTGTGTTTATATGTACATATGTATATATGTATACATGTATGTATGAATGTATGTATAGTTTATATATACGTTTTTAACATGAAAGAGCTTCAGGAAAATTTTTACTCCCTTAGTTTTGCATATATTACTCTAAGAGAAAAGCTCATTTTACATCTTTCGTTCCTTGTTCCCTCTAGATAACCATTCCAAAAATCCAAAAATTCATTCCCTCAACTCCTCTCATCTATATATAGTCCACTTTTTGGTCTCATCCTTATAAACTTTCTCTATCCAACACAAAATTTGCGTTCCATATATTTATAGTCGGTTTGTGATGCGATAAGGAGTATGAGGTAAATACGGGTGAATATATAAGGGGGTGGGGATGAGTGACAGAGTGAGATATGGATGGGGTTATATAGGGAAGAGGAGGAGATATTACAAAGAACCTACGGTCACATAAGTATGTATGTCAAATAGAATTTACACACACACACATATACATACTCGGATAAACTTGTACATTCAAACACATTGATAAATTCATATATATATACACACACATTGATAGTAGGTTTACAAGGCGAACCGAACATCATCTACATAATATTATGTATAGTTTTGCGCCTATGTGATATAAGTTTTTCCAAAAAAAGAGATGGAAAGAGAGAGTGTAGATGAAAATGTAAAAGGGAGAGTTTTTGGAAAAGTGGGCTATCGGACACTACACACTATATAGTCAGGCGCCTCAAGCTTTCTCTTCTCATATCTAAGAATTTTGGTATGAGTATAGTGTAGGTTTGGGTATCTAGGTTTCTGTTTGAGCTCTTTTGTTGTATATTTTATACACCCAAAACCAAGTAAAAGGAGACGATATATGGAAATTTGAGATAAACTATATTATTTTAAGGGAATCTATATTACAAACACATATTCCCACATATACAGACACACACATATATATATTGTATAGGTAAATATGTGCGGGTGGGTTGTATAAGGTGGTAGGTATTAAAAAACCCTTTCTGCTACTCAATATCTCTCATCATATATATATATAGCCTTAGTATAGTGTTCCCAGTATATTATTATATTGTGCGAGAAAATGGTGTGTCCTACCTTCCTTCCTATTTACCTTTCCACTCTCTTTAACCATCCCAACTCCTTCCTTTACCTAAAATATTATAACCAACTCTATACCTATCTACCTATATATGTTTATATTATATGTATGCCTCTACATGCTAAATATGTGAAAATTTCTGTAAATTTTCCTATTGTTTTATTTGAAATTGGGTTATATATAAAGAAGAGAAGAAAAAGGAGAAAAAAATTCTATATATTATATAGGAAATGAGGTGTTCATGTGTCCACGTGTGTGTAGATAATTTTTGTTTCTATTATTAAAATATTTGATTATATATATATATATATATATATATATATATAGGGAGGTATATTTTATATCCTATACCTATTACCTATGCCTACATATAAAACTTATATATGATATTATAGACTATAGATATTCAAAGGGAAAAGATTCAGAAAATCAGTGAACCAAAAGGAGAAAAAGAGAGAATTTTGTTGTTGTTGTTGTTATATTTCTGTTTATATATTTTCTTCTTTTTTTTTTTCTTCTCTGTTGACCTTCGTTGAACAATCACACGTTGACGTCACACAAGAAGTTTGTTGTAAATTAATGACGTATAAAAAAAAAAAGAGATTTTCTTTGATTTTTTTAACACTATTTTGCTAGAAATTCGAAAGAAGATGAGAACCGTATAATTTTTAAAATGAAACAATACGTCAACTTTATCTAACTTTATATATAAGAAGGGGTTGACCAAAGCATGTCTTTGAGTTTGTTACACTCCAGATTTTATTCTCTATAGATGCCTCTAGTGTATAGATTAAAGTCGATCACAGTGTCAAAGTATATTGAATTAAATCAATTCAAAGATTTGTTTATTTTGCATTTTTAATTATAAAATTCAATAGAAAAGAAAAAAACAGAAGATGTGATCCAAATAATTATTTGTGTTTTAATAATTTTTGTTTGCGGCAAGAAAACAAAAAAAATCTTCTTTTTTTTTATGTTTTTTTTTTCAAAGACAAATCTTAATTCACTTTTTACTTTTATTTTATTCTTTATATTTTATATATTTATTTTTTTGTAAAGTTAACTAATTTATCGATTTTTCATCGATATCCCCAGAAAAATGAAATCGAATAAATTTTTGGTTCAATCATTAAATTAAAATTTTATTTTTTTTTTCTTTTTCTTTTTTTTTTTTACACAAATGTCATCATTAATTATATAAAAAAAAAAAAGTATAAAATATATTTATAAAAAGAAGTAAGAAAAAGAAAAAGAAAAAGAAGAAGAAGAAAAATTTAATGAATATTCATTTTATGTTTTTCCTCTGCATATCTAACGTCTTGTCTATATAATCTGTTCTGTATTCAGTATAATACACACCATCATCATCATCATAATCATCATCATCATCATAATCATCATAATCATCATCATCATCATCAGCATTTGTAGACATCATCAACATCTCGTTTTATTCTTCTTCTTATTCTTTTGCTTGTGATTTTATTTAATAAAAAAATAATAAATTAATTTATAAAATAAAAAAAAAAAAAAAATAAATAGACACACACACACACACATATATTCTTTATCGTCGTCCGTCGTCTTATACATTTCGTCGTCGTCGTCTTTTAGTCCATCGTCTACGTCTGTTTTGTGTGAGAGAATATTTATCTATCAGAATATTATTTTTTAACTTAAAAAAAAATAAAACGACGACGACTCACAACTAAAATTTGAGGAGATAGACAATAAAAAAATATGACAATTTTCTGTATTTTTTTTTTTTATTTATTGGAAATAAATCATTAATCGATTGATTTTTTTTTTATTGAAATTGGTAATAATATTTTTTTTTTTTTTTAGGAAAAAAAACTTTAAAAATTTTTAAAAATTGTTTTCTTGTGAAATTTACAAAAAAAAAACAAAAACGAAAACTTGAAAGGAATAAAGTAAAATGAAGAAAAAAGGTAACAAGAAGAAGAAGAAGAAGAAGAAAAAAAGTATCGACATAAATTTCAAAACATCTTCGTTGTCGTCGGCTATTTTACAAACAACAAAAATAAAATGATTATGTTTGTAGTTTTTTCTTCTTCTTCTTCTTCTTCTTCTTCTTCTTCTTCTTCTTCTTCTTGTAAAATAGCGATAATTTATAAGAGAAAGAAAAAAAAGTAGATGAGAGAAGAAAAAAAAAAAAAAACGCATAAATAATTTTTTTTTTCTCATTCCTCTCAAAAGTCCACAAAAAAAAAACAAAACAAAAAAAAACAAAAAGAGAGGAGGACAAAAAAGAATATGCACCATAAACAACAACAAAAAAAAAAAAGACACAAGAACTATTTTGTTTTTGTAATAAAAATTTTAAATGCAACAGCAAGCTTTTTATTCTATTTCTCACCGTCAACACAAAATTTTTCTACACAAAAAAAAAAACAAAAAACAAAAAAACAAGAAAGAAGTTAATTAGTGATGCTGCTGTTGCTGCAAAAAAAAAAACAAAAAAAGAATATTAAAATTAAAAGAGTTGTGTTGTGTTTGTGTTCTATGCTTTATCTAGTACCTGGATTATAGTATATAACTCTTTTTTTTTATTTTGTACGGGTCACAATCATAGAAATCATAGAAACCGTTATTATATCTATTTATAAATGTGTATGTGAAGGCGATATAAATTGCTATACGGAAAATATACAACAAAAAACAAAAAACAAAAAAAAAGAAAGAAAGAAGACAACAGAAAAAAAAAAAAAACAATCGGTATAATCTCCAGAGAGATAATAACAAAACCTATCCCAACAAAATATAATAAATAAAAATCAAATAAAAAAAAAATAAATAAATAAATACGTAAGACTCATCTATTACGAGAATCCATCTACAAAACTGCATGTGTGAGTATTTTTTTTTTTTATCTTAATATTTTTAAAAGCAAAAAAAAAAAAAAAACACAACACAATTTGATTTATCTTTTTCAATGATTTGACATACATTTTTTCTTTCTTTGGTTCTTCTTCTTCTTCTTTTTTTTTTTTCGTCATCATCATCATCAACATTATAATCATTATCATCTGTTTCAAATACTTATCTCTCTTTCTCTCAATTCAAACTAAATAAATGAAGAACAAACAAAGTAATAAAGTTAAATAGCAAAAGGAGCAGGAGAGGGGCATATAAAATAAGGAGAATAGAAAACAAGAACAACAAAAGAAAAAAAAAAAAAGTTTCCTAGAAAAAGTTCAATCCTAATAATATTTTTAAAAATTTTAAATTTACTTCGTTTTTTTTTCTTTCGTATAAAAATTACAGTTCTGCCAAAAAAAAAAAGAAACAATAAAACAAAAATAAACAACAAGAAGTAATATATATAAACGCACACATGATAACAAAAATACGTCTTCACACATATATCCACTGACACATATGCATTGTAAAACGACAAAATAATATAAGCATACTTTGAACATTTTTATAATATATTCAACCAATCAAAATAGAAGCCGTAAATTTTTGTTAACCAATCAGAGTCCTGGGAAAAATTCAAAATACAAAAAACACAAAACTAAAAAAAAAAAAAAAAGAAAAAAAAGCAACACAAAAATCTTCTTCTTCGTTTTTTTTTTTTTTTATTTTGAATCTTCAAACTATAAACTACCCTTAAGTTAAAAAAAGAAGAAAAAAAAAACATAAAATAAAAACAACAACAACAACAAAAAAGGATGAATTTATAAGTTTGTCTCACTTCCTCTTATACTTTCTCTCATTCTTTTGTAGTGGAATGTCCACTAAGATTTTCTCCTCTATCTCTAACTAAATCATCTCCTGTTCAAGCAAACACATTCAACACACACACACACACATCCGAACATAAAATCATCACAAACTACGCACACATGCCTAAATTCTAAATGCGCGTGTGTGTAGTGATGTGAATTTTCTGTTGTTTTTGTTTTTTTCTTTATCTTTTGGACGAATTTGATGATTATTTTTGTATATATATTTTTTTTTCGTCTTCTATTTTTTAATATCAAAGCAATAATTTGCCGAATAAATATCTTGATCGCCTTTAATTATGCACTAAAAATAGTTTGATTGTTTTAAAACAAAAAAAAAAAAAAACAAAATGATTTACGGTTGCCATGTTTGATTTTATGTGAAATAAATAATAAAAAATTTTCAAAAACAAAAAAAAAAAAAAACAAACGAAAAACATGAAAAATTTAAATTTATGGTAAAAAGTCAAATATCCAAATATTATGCTAATTTGAATTTATTTATTATTTTTTCTTCTATATTTTTTAAGAAAACACAAAGTCTAGAATTAATAAGAATTTAATTAATAGTCTCAACGACATATATTTAAATTTAATGTGAGAACAAGATTAAAATTTATTTTCCTGTTTTTAAAGTTTCTTTCTTTTTTTTTTTTTTTCATTTATTTTCATAAGATTTCAAATCAAAGAGAAAGAGACGAGAGAAAAAATATTTAAATTATGTATTCTTATTTTATGTCGTAAAAAAAATAATAAATATAAATAGAAAACTTAACTTAAAATAAATAAATACAAGAATCCATGTCCTGCTGAATCCCTTTCTTTCATCTCTTCTATACAAATACAAAACAAAATCCTAATGTTTATGGTCAACGAAGATGTCCGATTGAATCCGATCAGATATCTCGCGCACATACATTTATATAATAATTTCAAAAAAAAAGAAAAAAGAAGAAACCCCACTAAAAATACTACTACAAACAGAACCACCTTCACAAACTCATCCTATTTCATTATAATGAATGTCCTACTCTTGATGATGATGATGACTAAGGAAAAGGAAAGGACATTACATACTTGAAGTGGTATTTGTAACAATTTCTTCTCTTATTTTGTTTTTTTTTTGGTACGTGTGTAGTAGTTGTGTAGTTGTAGAAAAAAAAACAAAAAAAAACAAAAACAAAAATAATTTTCTGTTTTGTTTTGTTTATACATATAATATAGAGTTGTCTCTTTTTAACACAAATGTATTAAAGGGACAGTTAATTTTAGTTTCATTTGGTCTTCTCTTCTATTCACAATAAACACGATGCATTCCATTAGTATTAGTATTAGTATGAACGAGATAACAAATAGAGATGAGAATGAGATTACTACAAATGTAATTGTAGATCCTTTGCTGTTTTTTCTTCTTCTTCTTCTTTCCTTCTTACATTACTTCTTCTTTCTTCTTCTTCATTCTACCATCTCATCTCTAAATAACACCAACACAATCAACTACATTTTGTGTTTGTACAAAAAAAAAAAAAAGAAAAGAAAAAAAAAACGAAGCAGTTGAGAGTTACATTTGTGTTTGTGTTTGTGTGTATTTGTATTTAGATATTTATGTTTACGTATTGTATGTATCGGTATATTGTATATGCATGTTTTTTCATTCGTTCAGTTGTGTATATAAATATATATATATGGTTGTAGTTGTGCTTTGCTTATTTGGTCCATAAGCAGAGAAGAAGAGAATAGAAGATTAAATTTTGCTTAAATTGTTTAGAGACGTCCAGTCGTGTTGAAGGTTCTTCGGGTTTTTGCTAGTTTTCTTGGTTGTGTATATATTATACTTTTTTCGGTTTGTTTCTTTATATATATATATATATATATAAATATAGATATAGATATATATGTATATATATACAACAAAAAAAAAACACAAAATTCTCTGTTGGTTCGTTTCATTTGACTCCGCGAGGTCGAAGGAAGTGAACGTGTGTGTGAAATTTTTATTGTTTTTTTTTTGTGTATTTAAAAGAATTAAAAAAAAAAAAAAATAAATAAAAAAAAAAATTAAACAAATTAATAAAAATTGAAATTAATAAAAACAAGAAAATTATTTTGTTGTTTTTTTTTTCTTTCGGTTTCAATTTTATCAGTCTTTTTGTTTTGTTTTAATAATTCTTTTCTTTGCGATTAATTAAAGAATAAGAAGTGAGTCAGTTTTTGTTTAATTCTTCTAATTAAAAATTTTATAATTTTTTTTTTAACTAATAAATTTTTTTTATTAAAAGAAATGGAAAATATTTTGAATTTAAGAAGAAAATAAAAGAGAGTCAACGAAAAATAAATAAGAAAATTTAACGGGTTTTTTTTTTAAAATATATTTTTGCACTTTTCGTTTAATTTTTTAACAAATTAATTTTAAAAAAAAAAAAAAAACTTTTTCATTCTCTCGTTGTTCGTATAATAGAAAAAAAAAACAACAAATAAAAGAATAAATAGAAAAAAAGGAAGAAAGAAAATTCTTCGTGAAAAACGAGAGAAATAAACAAATAAACAAAATGCGAAAAAACATGTGAAATTTAATTGAATTTTTGTGAAAATAATGTGATTTAAATAATAATACTAATAATTGTTTTATAGAAAAAGAAAAGGAAAAAGGGAAAAAATTGTTTAGTGCCAAAAAAAGAAAAAATTAAGAGAAAAATAAAATTGTAAGAAAATTGAAAAATAAAAACACGTGATTTTATTGTTTTTGTGTTAATTCTTTATATTCTCACTTTTCCCAATTTCGTTTTTGTTTTATGTTAAATTCTTTATGTTCACTTTAAAAATGATTAAACAATAATTAAACAATGACGTGACTTTAAAAAAAAAGGATTTTATTATTTATGATTTTTTGATTTTTTTTTTGTTTTTATAAAAAAAAAAAAAACAATTTTAATTTTAATTGTGAAGAATTTCGTTTTTTAAGTTTTATCAAAAGAAAAGAAAAAAAAGTTCAATAAAATAAAGAAACAAATAAAGTGAAAAATTTTGGGTTTAAAACTACAAATAAATTGCGTGAAAAAACCACGTGGTGTAGATGTTAAATAATAATTGGTTAAATAATGGCAAGTAACGGGGGAACTCTGCATGGAGTCCCCCAGCCACCTGGCGGACATCATAATTGTACCCAATGTGGTCTCTTATTTGATAGTGCTGCATCATTACAGGTGCACACACACTATCATCATGAAAATATAAATCGTTGGGGTACATTACCACCACCACCACCAACTTCGTCATCAATAACATCATCATCATCAGCATCGGCTGTTGTACCAGTAACAACAACAACAATTATTGTACCACCACCACCGTCATCAACATCATCAAATTCTTCAACATCACCAACTGATTCTGATAATAATAATCAGCCATCTAGTGTTAAACAACATCAACAACAACAATTACAAAGAATAAAATCAAGTACATCACCACATTTAAATAATAATAATAATAATACAATAGCTGCTGCTGCTGATTCAAGTGATAATCAACCGCCAACACCAACACCACAATCGACAGGTGGTGGCAGTGTTGGTAGTGTTGGTAGTGATCCAGTAACACCACAAAGTTATAGTGGTACATCTTCACCGTACCAAAATTTACCGTTACCACCAACACAAGAATTACATTATGCTTATATGCATAATTATGATTATTATCATCCACACAATATTGAATATGGTGGGCCTGTACCACCACCACCATCTTCATCATCTTCTTCACATCATTTAAATAATCACCTTAATCATCCCAATCATTTTCATCCGCATCATCAGCAACAGCAACAACAACAACATCAACAACTACAACAATTGCAACAACAACAACAAGAGTACAAATCAGTGCCTTCGTCTCGATATCATCCTTATAATATTCATAACAATTCTAATATAAATTCACAACAACAACAACAAATATCAGTAACAAATAGCGCATTAAGTCCAAGTGTTGTTAGTTCATCAAGTCCAACACAAAATGCTTCAACATCAAAATCAACATTATCAACAACGTCATCAACATCCTCATCATCGTCAGTAACTGCAATACAACAACAACAACAACAACAACAGCAACAAATACAAGTTGTACAACCAGGACAACCAACACCATCCCCATCACCAAAACAATGTGATAAATGTGGTCTTGTTTGTGAATCAGCTGGACAATTAAGTGAACACAGTGCCACTGTACATTCTGGGCAACAACAACAACAGCAACAAACATATCAACAACAACAAAATAATGAAACATCATCAGTTGTTGGTGTTAACAATAATAATTTAAATCGTTCATCATCAGGTGAAGATGAAAATGAAGTACAAAATACATTTTTATTTAGTACAGTTATAAAAGAGGAACCACAAACACAAAGCGATATACTTGATTTAGATTCACAAAAAATGGTATATCCACCACATCATGATATAAGTAATGTTAATAATAATAATAATAATAACACAAATGCAAATAATAATAATAGTAATAATAATAATAACAACAATAATAATAATGATGGTCCATTACCATCAATGAATTCATTACATAATTTGCATACATTACAACGTCCACCAATGTCATGGTTACATCATCATGATACACACCATCATAATTTTATGTCTTCACATCACCATCATCATCAACATCATCATCATCAACAACAATTACAACAAGATATGAAATTAAATTATTATTCACAAACATTACCATCAATTAAACAAGAATTTGTAACATCAATTAAATCAGAATATGGTTTGCCGCTACCACTACCATCCACAACTGATATAAAATCTTTTGGTAGTGTTAGTGATGTTACAAGTGGTGGTGGTGTTGTAAGTGGCAATCAACTGGCAACAAGCCCTAATGATTTTCCAACAACTACAACACCGCAAGATAATGGTAGCACGACATTTCGTACATTTGAACCTCCAACATCATCATTACCAAATAATTCAGCACCAATGAAATCATCAACATGGAAATCGAATGAAGCACGACGTCCAAAAACATATAATTGTACAGCGTGCAACAAGTGGTTTACAAGTTCAGGACATTTAAAACGTCATTATAATACAACATTACACAAAAATGCTGTTAAATCAAGTGGACAACCGGATCCGGCAACAATGCCAATAAGTGTACATCATCATCCCAGTCGTGATCCAAATTCTAAACATCATCGTCGTAGTCCGGCAACACAACCACAACCGCCTGCACCACCACCAGATCCACCAAGAAGTCCAGAATATACACCACAATATACACCGCCGTCGGGGTTTGGTCCACCACAATCAATGATTGTACCACAACCACAGGGTTTCCAACAATATGGAACAACACTACATACAAATCCTGGGGGTCCCCCAAACGGGCAAGCAGGTCCCTCCGTCCTTGCCTCCCAGCCGAGGGGCCTGCTGATTTACTCGAACAACAACAACAACAACAACATGGCAATCATCACCCAGCAACAACAGGAACAACAACAACCGGTGGAACAACCGGAACACAATCAGGAACAAATGCATACTACCACTTCAATCATCCCGCACTCCCACCACATCCTCCCCCAACTACCCACCCACCTACTTCCCTTCAACATCATCAATATAACGGGACAATACAACATCACCAGCCCTATAGCTATCAACACCAACACCACCACACCCTTGTATCAGGACATCCAACTCCAGGAGGTGCACCAACAGAATTATCACCATATTATTGGTAATGACGATAATATTATTGCTAATAATGGTTGTGATAGTTCATCATCAACAACAACATCATCATCGATGGAAACAGAACAATCATCAACACTCATATCTTATAATCATCATCAAAATCATCATAATGAAAATCAACATAATCATCTTCAATTAAGCATTGATAATAAAAATTCTATAAAATTAGATAATATGACAACAATGTTAAATCGATTTACGGGGGGCGCCGCAATGTATCAAGGCGATACGGCGCCCCCCTTCTCACCTGATATACCAGATCCGTATTCATCATCATCAACAGCATCAGTTGCATCATTAACATCATCAGCAACAGCGATTTCACCAATTTCAATTGCAACAAATTTATATCAAAATATGAATGGTAGTGAACCAATAATATTAACACCACAGATGGCTGCAACAGCACCATCATCACCATCACCATGTTCACCAAGTGTTACATCAACAGAATGTATGAATATTAGTAATGATGGTAATGATGATAATAATATTAGTGGACAAGCAAAAATACCATCAATGCCACATCGTTGTATACAATGTGATAAAATATTTAATAAAGCATGTTACTTAACACAACATAATAAAACATTTCATTGTGGTGATAAACCATATAAGTGTCAACGGTGTGGTAAACGTTTTCCATGTGATCAATCACATGTAGAACATTTTGCTAAGCATGCTGGTGAAAAGCCATTTAAATGTGAACAATGTCCAAAACAATTTAATCATAAAACAGATTTACGTCGTCATATGTGTGTCCATAGCGGTGCCAAACCATATGCATGTGAATTATGTGGTAAAGGTTTTATTAGAAAAGATCATATGATTAAACATACAGATACACATAAACGTAAAACAGCACAATTAACAAATAGAAAAATAACAAATAATAATAATAAAATAACAACAAAATTAACTAAAACATCGTCATCATCATCATCATCATCCTCTGATGGTGGTAATATTAAAAATATTTTAACATCAGCTACAACAAATTTAATGCCAACAGCAATTACAGCATCTAACTGATTAATGTGTTTTGTTTTATTTTTATTATATTTAATTTTATTTTATTTCTTAAAAATTATTAAATTCAAACTTAAGAAAATTAAGACGAAAACAATGATTACGAAAAAGTTAATGTTATTTTATTTTATTTTTTAAATATTTTTATATATCATTGCAGAAAAGGCAAAAAATGGGAAACAATTTTTTTTATTATTCTGTTCGGTTTAACAAAAAAAAAAAATCAAATTTTAAATTAAATAAAAAAAATGATGAATCCTTTTCATTCAAAAAAAAAAAAAAAATACCTGAATCTTGTACAAATTTTTAATTATTAAATTAAATAAAAAAAAAAAAAACAAAAATCATATCACAACAAAAAACAAACAAAAGAATTGATTGTAAGTTTTTAAAAAAAAACACACAAAATAAGAATATGAAAAAGATGACGTAACAAAATGGAAATTGTAAATTAGTTAAAAAAAGAAAAAAGAAAAACATTCACAAAAATATATAATCATTAATTAATTAATTTAATTAATAAAACAAGAAGAAGAAGAAGTAAGAAGAAAGAACAAAAAAAAAAAAAAGAGAGATATTAAAAAAATTGGTAAATTGAAAATATTTTATCAAGTATCATTCACTATATTAAAATTATAAACTTAAATAACAACAACAACAACAAGAACAAAATCAAATCTAAAGAAATAAAATGATTAAAAAAAAAAGTCATTTTTTATTAGGCAACAAAAAAAAACGTGATCTCTTTATCCGCCACCTATAACTTCACACAACTATAAAAGGTAAAAATATTCATATACAATAATTGCCATTTTTTTACACACACACGAAAATAAAAAGAAAACGAAACGAAACAAAAGAATAAGATGAAAAAGAAGAAAGAACAAAACAAAAAAAAAAAAAAACGAATAAAAATATCAACCAAAATAATTATTTTTTACTCTAAAAAAAATTCTAAAAATAAAAAGAACTTTTTTTTTTTTTTTATTAAGAAAAAAAAAAGGAATTGTAAATTTTCTACCTCAAAATGAACAAAAACAAAAAAAAAAAGCACACACAACATTTAACTTATTATTATTAAAAATAATTATTTTCCATTGAAATGTTAGCTTAAATAATAAAAAAAAAACGATAATAATAATTTTCCTACCTCAAAAATAAAATAAAGATAAAAATGAAAATGAAAATGAAAATAAAAAAAATTAATATTATAGAATAAAATAATTAAACAAAAAATAATAAAATAAAATAAAATAAATATATTTATATTTACAAGAGAATTTATAGAAATATTTTACAAGAAAAAGAAAAATATAAAAAAAATAAAATAAACATAAAATAAAATAAACATAAACATAAAACGGAAAATGCCATAACAAAAAAAAAAGTAAGAAGAAAGAAAGAATGAAAGAAAGTAAGTAAGTAAGAAGAAGAAGAAGAAGTAGGCGAAAAATAATAGGATGAATTTTTACAAATAAACAAAAAAAAATTAATAAATAAATAAATGAATGAACAAAAGAATAAATAAAGAAAAGGAAAACACAATAAAAAAAGAGATGAATATATAAAAGCGCGCAGATATAATTTATGATTATTAATTATTATTAATTAAAAGCAATAAATGTATAATAATAAAACAAAATAAATAAATACAAATTAAACTAATTAAAAGAGAAAGAAGAAGAAGAAGAAGAAAAAGAAGAAGACATATTTAAAAATTGCAAAAATGCAAAAAAAAATAAAATAATCAAACAAAAAACAAAAAATGTAAAAACAAAAAAGGAACAGAAGTACCTCAGCGACTCAGTAAAAAGAAAAAAAAAAACTTACACATATAAAAAAAAAATATTTAGTAGAAAAAGAAAAAAAGAAAAAAAAAAGGGGGAAAAAAACAAAACTGATCAAGGGAAAATTACAAAATGTTAATTTTTCCCTAATTTTCCTTCTTTTTTTTTTTTTTTTTGGTTTTTTTTTTTTTTTTTTTACCTTCAAAATAAAATATAAATAAATTAATAAATATAAACAAAAATAAAAAAAAACTATAATTAAATAATTAAATAATAATAAAGAAAAAGAGAATCAAGGTAAATTTAATTATATAAAAAAAAAAAAAAAATGAATAAAAAAAAATTAATAAATAATTAATAAAAAAACTTGTATATATTTATATATGAATGTTGAAATTGGCTGGTTGAAGAAACTCTCTATAAAATTATAAAAAGTAATTTAATGTGTAAGAAAACAAAAAAAGAAAGAAAGATTATGTCATTTTCCGCAATTGCCAAATAAAACATGGGGAAGAGGAAAGAAAAAAAATTAACGAAGAGGAAGAAGGAGGAGGTTTGAGGAGAACTAAATAAATTTTATGCCATTATACAAAAATTGTTACAAAACGTTTTTCTATTTTTCTTCTTTTTTTTTTTTTCTTTCATGGGAGGCAAATTAAATGAACGTATTTTGTGTTTTGTTTTGTTTTTTTTTTCTCTTCTCCTTTTTCACCAAATCCAAATGGAGACAAAAAGAAAAAAAAAAAAAACTGAACGCACTAACAAAAATAGAAATTCGTTTCAATTAGAAGAAAAATCACCAAAAACTTCTGTAAACATTTTTTTTTTCCCTCTTCTTTGTGTTTTTTTTTCTTTCTTTCTTTCTTTCTATCTGGAAATTTTGGTGTAATCTTCTTTTGATCATTTTTATACCAAAATTTAATTTGGTGAAAATTTTAATAATTTTACAAGAACAACAACAATAAACAACAACAAAGAAAAAGAATTGAAAAAGAAAGAAAAGAAAAGAAAAACCAGTCTCTCGTACCAAATGTATTATACATGGTTGTGTTTAGATTAATTATTATTATTAATTAATTAATTAAATTACTTATTAACAAAAAAGAAAAAGGAAGAAAAAAAAGAAAAGGAAAGAATTTTTTTTTATTAATTAATTTTTTTTTTTTTTTTTACAAAAAGAAAACAAATTTTTCCAAGTTACCAAATGCTTAATTATTAATTATTAATTATTATATTTTTAACTAATTTTAATTATTAAAGGAATAAATGAAAATCGAAGGAAATTCTACAAACTCTTTCTGATTATTGAAACAGAATTTTAATTCCATTTTTGTGTTTTCCTTTTGCGGAAAAAAATTACAAACTGTGACGTCATTACGATAATTTTTTTTATGATAATTTAATTTCCAATAGTAAAGATTTTCATTTTAAATAAAAAACAAACGAAAACTTATCAATTCAATTTCAACTTTTACACATATCTAGAAACGGATCAAATTTTTATCTTAACAGAAAAAATGTCTCCGCAAAAAATGTCAGAAAGAGTTTTTAGAGCAACACAAAATCTTAGAGAAAGAAGAAGATGGATGAAAATTTTAAATATTTTGTTTTCGACAAAGAAAATTTTTTTGCAATAACAAGAAAAAAAAAAAAATAAACAAATAATTAAAATTAAAACAAATAAAAAAAAAATAAATAAAGGAAAGAAACAAAAAAGAAAATTTTTCATATCGCTAATTATTATTCTCTTATTAAAAAAAGAAAATATTATTATATTATTATATAATTATTATTATTAATTAATTAATTAAAATGAAAAACACATATCTTCAAAAAAGGAAAAATTAAAAAAAAAACAAAAATTAAGAAAAAAATATAAAAAAAAAATCTATTTAAAAAATAATTAACTTAAAAAAAAAAAAAAAAACTTAGTAAAAATTTTACAAAAGAATAAAAAAAAAACACTCATATCTTTCTCTCTCTCTCTCTCTCTCTCTCTGTCTTATCACTTTCTCTTATCAATTTAGTGAAATAAGATGATGTGTATAAATTAAATAAAAGCAAAAACAAAATCTATAAAAATCCCAAAACTAAATTATCCTCAATTTCCTATCTCCATCCCACCCACCCCCACGAACAATTCCCAAATATCAAACCCCAAGAAATAAGTAATACTTTAATATCGTTGTTTTTTATTGCAAAGAAAAAACAAAATTCAAACAAAGAAAGAAAAAAAACATAATAATAAATTTAAATTTAAATTAAAAGAAAAGAAAAGAAAAAAAAAAAGATGAAAATTTATAAAAAAAAAAAAATATTTGTGAACTTTTATTGATTGGATGAAAAAAAAAAAAAAAAACTAAAAAATAAAAATGAAAAAAAAAAAAAAAAAAATTAAGAAAAAAAATAAAAAGTTAAATAATTAAAATTAAATTAAATTAAATGAAAAAAAAAATTAAATTAAATTAAATGAAAAATATTGTGTCAAAAAAAAAAAAAATGTTTCTTTTGGTAAAATTAATTCTCTCTTTAATTATCATTAAAAAAAAAAAATAAAAAACGAAGAAAAAAGGAAAAGAAAGAAAGAATGTGAAGATTTATTGAGAAAAGAAAGAAAGAAAGAAGAAAATGTAATTTGCTCAATTCTGTTTCCTTTTTCTTGTATTTGTTTTTTTTTTTCCTATCAATTCAATTTTTTTAATATTTTTTTAATATTTTTTTTTTTTCGTAATGAAAATGAACGAATTCACCTTAATTTAATTAAATTAAATTATTAATTATGATTAATAAATTTAAAACAACAAATTTTGAATAAGGAACAAATAATAAAAAAAAAAGTATTATGTTAAAACGTGTGACGTTTCTGTTCGTTGTATGTGTGTGTGTGTGTGTGTGTGCATGTGAGTGAATGCATTTTTGGTTTTTTTTTTTTGTTATGAAATTTTTTTCCTTTTATTTGGAACGTCATTATTTTTTTTTTTTGTTTTTAAAAATCACACAAAGAAATTCTCCACAATCTCCACATCTCAACTAACAACAATACAAATAATTATACTTTTGCACAAATTCACAAAATCCAAATTATGGCAACTCTGTTAATTTTGTTAAAAATTTTGTTTTTCTTTTTTGTTTTTGGTTTTGTTTTTGGTTTGAATCTTTGAATGTCGATATTTTTAAAAAAATTTGTCATAATTTTTTTGAATTTAAATTAAATTTATGACGTTTTAACGTACGTTAAAAAGAAAAACAAAAGAATTCTTTATTATTTTTTTTCTTAATTATTTCTTTCTTTTTTTTGTTTATACATTTTTTTTTTTGTTGTTAAAAAATATAAATTCAATTCATTCCAATAATTAATTATTAAAATTATTCATTATTTTATTATCTATTATTATTGTCTATTAATTATTTTAATTGTATTTACTTAATTAAATTTATTAATTGTTATTAATTATTATTACTTTTTATTATGTTTAAAAAAAATTGAAGTAAAAGAATAAAAAATAAGCGAAACACAAATGGAAAAAATTAAAATTAAAGAAATTTATGAATGAAAATTGTGAAAAAAAAAAAGAAGAAAACTCTGAAAGGAAAGGAAAGAAAGATGACGCTTTGGAATTTCGTTGCCATTAATTTTTTAATTTTGATTATTAATTAAAAATAAATTCTATTAAAATATAATTTCTTTTTTAATTTTATGTTTGTTTGTATAAAAGAGAAAGAAAAATAAAAAACAAAACAAAAGATGAAGACGAAGAAATTAATTAAATTAAAAGAAAATGAAATTGTTTTAAATTTAAAAAGGAAATATTTCTTAAATAAATTAAATTAAATTAAATTAAATTAAAAAAAAAAAAAAAAAAGAAAATATGAAAAGAAGAAAGAAAAATTAGGTTTTTAATTCTCTCCGGAATCATCAATTTTTTTTTTTAAATTAAATTAATTGTTTAAGTTAAAATATAATTAATTAATTATGTGTAATTAATTAATTATTATGTTAAATAGAAATGATTTTTATTGAATTTACAATTTAAAGAAAAAAAAAAAAACAAAAATAAATATATAAAAATTATAAATTGTTTTGTTTCATTTAAATATTTTACTTTATATCCTTACCAATATCCAACCCCCCCTTTTTTTATGGCTACCCCACCATTACCTTAAAAATTCATTTTTTCACATTTACAGAAGGAAATTAACGTGATCACAAAAGATAAGAACCTGCGTTCATCTCTCATGTACGATGAGACCTTCACAACCTTCTTTTTAAAGTTCCCTTAATTTCAACATATGTAAAAATTCTTCTATTTATATTCAGCAAAATGCATTTGATATTTTTCAATTTCCGGTTCAATTGTGAAATAATAAAAATTACAGTGAAAGAGTGAAAGAGAAAGAAAAGGAAATTCATAAAAATATGTCTGATCAGCAACAGATGGTGATCGATTGTCTATATATGTCTGTTTGTCTGTCTGTCTTCTTACTTTGCAATTGAAGAGTGAAGAGAAGAAGAAAAAAAAAATTTGTGAAAATAAATAAAAGGACGAGATCGTGAGACTTTTTTTTTTCTCGTTTTCCTCTTGTCTTCTGTATTTTTTTTTTCTTTTCTTTTCTCTTCCCAAAAAAAAAACACACACACACACATTTTTTTTATTCTCATTTCTTTTCTCTTGTGTTGAAAAAAAAAAATAAATATATATTGAAACGATCCTTATTCTGATTGGTCCACACAAAGTAATTCTCATCCGTATATCGCAAATAAATTTTTCTTCGTGTGTTCAGTTTTATTAAAAAAAAAAAAAAAAGAAGAAGAAAAATAACAAAAGGGATATTCTATTACCTTTGGCATGTGTATTTATCCTTATGATGTAACAGGGTGATCCTTTTTCCGATGCGAGGATCAATTGATCGGTTTTACATTTAAGAATAATTTTTTTTTTCATTGGATCCTTTTTTAAAAACTGAATCCTTTGTAGAAAACTTTTAATGAATTTTTTACGTTTATATTGATAATTCTGGCATTTCTCAATTATCGTCAACATTCAAATCTTTGCCACGGTTCATATGTGACCAAATACTTTTAGGTACCAATTTAATGGCGATTTCTATTCACTCACTAAAGTTCCATTGTAGAATAAACGCTGCATAATAAAAATCAAAAGAACCAAACCAACTGTTGCATCAAAAAATTGAAAAATTGTAATTTTAAACATATAACTTGGATTCTTTGGCAATGAACAGAATTTAAATCCAATCAAATATTTCTAATGTTTTTGTCAAATCTCTTCAATGAATATTTAGAAAATTAAAATTTCTGTTCATTAGTCTGATGTCCGAATCTTTCATTTTTTAATTTTAAAAAATTGGCAAAAAAAAAATAAAAGAAAGTTACGGCCATGACCGAGAATCATTTAATCATTTTTACTTAGTTTTTTTTTTTTTTTTATTTTTGGTAACATCCTGTGTAAATCATCTCTCTATATATGTGATGTAGGTATATTATTTACCGTTCTCATCTCATCTTAAAAATTTTCTAAAGAAAAAGAAAGAAAAAAAAATGGTATTATTTTTATGGATGATCCTTCATTATTTCACTAACTGATCGTCCTGTTAACGGAGTGAGATACTAGATCAGAACAGAGAGAGAGAGAAAGAAAAAAATAATAAAATATAATTTTCAAAAAGAAAAGAAAAGAATAAAAAACTATTATCCTTCTGTTCTTCTTTTGGCTGGGTCTGTATTTTTTTTTTTTTTTTTTGTCTATCAATAAGCACGTCTATTATTTCACGTTCTATATTTGGTCTATATGTTTGTGTGTGTGTGTCTGTATGTTTATGTAAGAGGAGCACTCTTGATATTCTCTGTAAAAGAAAAAAAAAATTCTTAAAATTAAATTACAATTTAGATTTTATTTAGAAAATGAAAAGAAAAAAAGGAAAAAAAAAATTGTAGAATTGTAGAATTGTAGAATATTTACTAAAGAAAAATAAATTAGAAAAAAAATAGAGAAATATTGGAGCAACAAAATGAATAATTTAATAAAGACACTGTGAAAGTTTGGGTCTTCTGCATAAATTTCTTCTTATTTTGTTTTGTTTTGTTTTTTTTATTTATATTTTATTTTTTTTTTGTAGTTTATGTTTACATTAAATGTTTTAGTTATAACCAAAAGTGTTCATCATTATTATTATACAAAAGACAAGAAGTGGTAGTAGTAGTAGTAGTAGTAGTAGTGGCAGTAGAGGGTAGTAAGGGCTTTTTTTTGTACATATATATTTATAAGCATACACACACACACATACATACATACGTATAAATTATTGTGAATAAATGTATATGTATAAATTTAGTATTTATTTATATAGAAAATTCAGAACAAAAACTTGGACTGTTATATAACAATCGAAATTAGATTAGTCAAACCTCAGTAAATATACAAAATATATATAATATATTATTATATAATAGTAAATTAGTATTCATGTCTTGAACTAGCAACTAAATTGCTTACAACAACCCTTTTTCTTATGAGTCGCATATATACATTCATATATATATGTAGGTAGGTAGGTAGGTAGGTATATACTATATAAATATAAAAGAGAGAAGGAAGAAGGAACCCCGATTTTGTCCTTCAATTAATAGAAAATTTAATTTTTACTTCACCTCAAAAATGTTTCGTGCGTCTTCTTCAAAATGCTTCAATTTTGCTTTATTATTATACTCGTCGTATATATTTTAGCCTCCCAAAAACAAAAAAAAAACCCTTCTACTCCTCTTCTTTTGATAAACCCTGGATGGAAATTCCTTCTATATACATACATACATTTATATATATATATATATATATATATATATATATATATATCGTAGTATAAATTTATATATATATATAATTTATAAAGGGATATTTAATCATCATCAGCATCATCATCATCATCAGATGGGAATACGAAATTTAAGTTTAGTTTTGTCCTTATTTGTCTTCTATTTTCTCTTTTGAAAATTCATTTATGTGACCGAAGACAAACCAACTTAAACTTAATTCAACTTTAACTAACGATATTAATAAATTGAGATCTTAGAAAATCTATCCCTTAAAATATATATGTATGAAACCCACACACAAATACACGTTACTGCAACTTATACGAACAAATATAATTTACCGTTATTTTTTTTTTAATTTTTCGTTTAGTTCAAGATTCCAATACACAAAAAAAATTTATTATTTCAATTTTGCTTCAATTCTTCTATGTTTGTGTACGAGAATCCGCATGACTTTTTGAAAGAAAAATTGAATAAGTATAGGAAGAAAAGATTAAGGAAGAAGAAGAAGAAGAAGATAAGAGAAAATAAATAATAAAAATGTAAGGAAAATATTTTAACAGTGTATCATTAACTTATTGAATAACAAAACCCAACAAATCTGGGGATACATTCATCTTTCACCATTTATTAAATTGCATTGTTGTCATATCAATTCTCTCACTTTTACTCTTTTACAAAACTCTCTTACTCTCTTTACGTTTTGTTTTCCGATTTTCTCTTCTTTTTCTTTTTTATTGTATTTTTATACGACTTTTATATTACCCACCCCTCAACTCTAACCCACTCCGTCTAAACTGTCGTGTTTTTTTTTATATCTTGACTGGGTATCCCCTCTCTCTCTCTCTCTCTCTCTCATAACGTCACTCTCTCTTTTTCTCTGTTTTCATGTGCACGCATTTTTCTTATGTTTTCTTTTTTTTTTTTTTTTATAAATTGAGAATCCTCCATATGATGTCATAAAAATGGTTGATAATCTCAGGTTTAAGAAGAGAAGATGATAATGGAATGTTTGAGGTGGTAGGAATGAGTTTGGTGGCTGTTAAAGAATGAGAGAAAAAAAAAGCACACGCAACACACAAAAAAAAATATGTTCAAATGATTTTTTTTTTGTTTAGAGCAAGAGAGAAGAGCATGAGAGAAGAAATAAAAAGAAGAAGTAGGACAAATGGACAAGACTATTTTTTTTCTTTCTGACTTTATATTTTTAAAAAAGGTTGATCATTTTTGATATATAAGAAAATATGAATAAAAAGGGGGAGTTGGTGGGTAGTGAATATTTTTCGGTGTGGGTAGTTCATCATTTGATTATCGTATGTATATTTTTTTTTCTTTTTCTGCTCCTTCAAATTATTTGTTTAGGACGTTTATTTTTGAATTCATATTTGATATTTTTCAATATTTTCTACATATTTTATTTTTCTTAGAAAAAATGAAAACAATAAAAAAAGAATCACCCAACAACCCACACTACTTATATGTCACCCAACTCCATTCGACTTCATTTCAATTTTTTTTTGTTTTCATACATTGAACTATTTTTTATTTTGTTTGTTTACGTTTATATTTTATATTATCTTTTTTTTTTGTTGGTCCTTTTTTACAGATTTTTTATTTATAATGAAAAATGTAATCTTCTTCTTCTTCTTCGTTTTCTCTCTTTTTATTTTTACTTCGTCCCTTTTTGCTGTTCATACTCTTTCTACAAACAGACACACTCTCTTTTCAGATTTGTTTTTTTTTCTTTTTTCTTTTTTCCTTTCCTTCTCTTTTTTTTTTCCTTTTTCGTCTTGTTTTTTTTTTTTTGGGTCCATGATAAAAATTAGTGTAGGTCACGTTACGTCATAGAGGAATTTATTAGATAAAACGTGTAGATGGATTCGTATGTTTTTTTTAATTACGAAGGGGTGAAAAAAAAAAATGAAAAAAAAAAAAAATAACGTGTAAAACTAATAACTGACATCTACGAACAGACATTTTAATTAATCACAAACAAATTAATTATGAATATTTTTTTATTTTTTTGTTTTGTGTTGTTTGCATTGGACCAATTAAAATATTTAAATCGCGAATCGTTTAACTTTTTTGATATATATATTTTTATATTATAGAATTAAATGGACTTGTAATGGTGTAGTTGTGTAGTTGTAGTTGTATATCTGTAATTTTGTATAAAATAGAGGGAATAGAATGAGATAAGAATGAGTCATAATAAATACATATAAACTGGGAGAAAACAACAAGAAAAAAAAAAAACAAAAGAAGAATCTTGAGAAAAAAAAGAGTCTGATTGTTTTTGACCTTGCCGCAAATAAACAACAAAATAATTGATTGCAGTTTTTCTGAAATTTTTACTGATGCCAAAAAAAAAAAAAAAATAAATAAATAAACTAATATAAATAGCAACAACAACGGAAAACAGCAACAGCAACAACAACAACAAAAATATAATAATAATTTAAAGTTATTAATTTTAATTTATTAAAAAAAAAAAAAAATAAGAAAAAAAAATTAAACTTTTTTAACGAGAAAAAGAAGAAAAGAAAAAAAATAATAAAATCTTTTTAAAACACGAAAACGCGTTCTTGTTGTTGTCTTTTATTTTGTTTTTTTTTTTTTTTTTTGGTTTAAAAATATGTTAAAATTATTTTTTCGAAAAAATGCATCAAAACGTCAAACTACGTTACGCCTACTTTTTTTTTTAAAAATATTAATAATTTTTTTTTCTGTTTCTTTTGTTTTTATTGTTGTTGTTGTTATGATTATTTAAAACCGAAGTTAAACACAAAACTAGTGAAGAAGACGGAAGAAGAAGAAGAGAGAGAAAAGATAACAAAATTGATAAAGGGGAGAATATTATTTATTTAATTTAATTTTTTTTTTTTTTTTTTGTAAGAATGAAGCAAATGTATGTTGTCAGAGTGAGAAACAAAATAAATATTATTATTTTTTCTTGATTCGTAAATTATGATTCGTTTTTATCTTTTGTTGTTGTTGTTGTTTTTGGTTTTTTTTTTGATGGCTGATGGCTGATGGCTCTGATGATGATGCTGTCGGGGTATAATATAAATAATACATAATTTTTTTTTTTGGTTTTCTCTTATTTTTGTTGAAAGACCGAATAATAAAATAATAAGAAGAATCACATTCATATAATAATAATAATAATAAGAAGAAGAAGAAGAGAGAAAAAAAAGACTAAAAAAATTATAATTATATGATCTGTTCGGTTTGTTGTGTTTATTTCTATTTCTAATTTTTTTGTTTTTTTGTTTTTTTTTCGTTCTATCATTTATCTCATTGTTCTTTACCTTTTAGACTTTTAGGTTTTTTAGTTTAGAGAGAGTGAGAGAGAGAGAGAGATAGAGACATGGAAACATTGGAAATTCGTATAATAAATATTATAAATACAAAAGTCTAGACCAATTGATGAGGTTGAGGTTTTTGTTGTCTTGCTATTGTATTTGTCATTATTTAATTTTCATTATTTTTGTTTTTGTTTTTTATAATAATAATTTATGTTAGTCATGTGACATATTTTGTTCCTACATATATTTATATGATTTCTGTTCTGATGACAGAATATGAAATTTGATTTTTTAGAAGTTTATTAAAATTAAAGAAGAAGACGAATAAAGAAGAAGATAAATTTATAGACAGAATTTTATTGATTTGTTGTTTAAAAAGATAAAGGAACAACCAAAAACAAAAAAAAAAACATTAATAAATAATATACAATAAAACATCTTAATCCGGTTTTATTATTATTATTATTATTATTTTTCTTCTGTTGATCTTCTCATTTTGGAAACTAATTATTTATACAAAGAAGAGTTCCAGTTCCAGTTATAAAAAATAAAATGAAGAAGAAAGAAAGAAAAAAAAACAAAAATAACGAATTATATCGAAAGTCACTATCCGCGCGGCGGTAATTAAAATTGAACAATAAAAATCCAATTAATTTGTCGCTTAGCTTATTCAATAAATATTTTATGCATCTTCTTCTTATTTCTTATACCTATACTAAAAACAGACTTTCAAGATGTGGTAGAGGAAAAACGAAGAAGAATTAAACAAGAACAACAACAACAACTAAATATAATATCTTTGTCTTTGTCTTTGTTTTTATTCGTTATTATAGAGAATATAAAATTTGATGGTCAAGAACAAAAAAAACAAGACAAAAAAAAAAAACAAAATAAAACGAAACAAAAAGTTATACAGTCACTTTTGGTGTATTTATTGTATTTTTATGATCTAAAATGAGACACCACAAACTACACCACCCTATGAAAAAAAAACAAAAATTCCTTATGTTCGGTATTGGTAAAGGGTAGCGAAAAAAGGTGACACGAATGGAAATGGAAACAGAATTCCGCATTAAATTCTTTTTCACCATCATTAAATAAACTAAAATAAAAATTGACCAACGTAATGTAATTTGGTTTTGCAGCTAAACATCGTTTATGGATCTTCTTATTTTGCTGTGTTTTTCCCGTGTCATGTCCACTACATCCATGTATATATCTTTTAGTGTTTAGTGTGTATATATGAATGTGTATTAGTGTATGTATGATGTGTTTGTATTTTTGTACTTACATTTTCTTGTTGGTTGTGTTTTTATTTATTTATTTACTGAATGAATGTAATTTATTAGGTGTGTTCTATGAGAAAATAGCGCTACGCTAGTGTAGCGTAAATTTACAATAAAATGACAACTTCAGGTGAGTCACTGAAAGAACGACGAATTTTACGCCAAACGGTAGCAAGCGCAGCTGTCAAAAATTTTATTTGACATTTCTCATTAAAAGTTTAAAATTTTGTTCTCATTTAGTTTTGTGATTTATAAAAAAATTGTTATTGACCCGAATTTTTAATAAACAATTGTAAAATGGATACACAAAGCATTGTATGTCAAATAATTAATATGAATATGAAAAGTAGAATATTTAATAACTTTTTATTGTTTTTTATTATAGGAAGTATTAAAAATGATATTTTTTTCTACTGAATCTTCGTCTTCAGAAGATGATATCTCATTTTTAGATTCATTTACTGAAGATGAAATTAAGGAAAGAGAAGAACACCAGAATGTCAATAACTTTTTGGAAGATGTGACGCATTTTAGTGACGAAGATTTTCGCAGGCACTTTAGATTAGGTAGAACAACTGTTTTGTTCTTGATCGGTAAATATATTTTCTCGGCCATTTTAAAAAATCAAGTAATAATTTTTAAC
This sequence comes from Pedicia rivosa, assembly GCA_963082725.1. Classification (NCBI taxonomy): domain Eukaryota; kingdom Metazoa; phylum Arthropoda; class Insecta; order Diptera; family Pediciidae; genus Pedicia; species Pedicia rivosa. The sequence goes on from OY720151.1 coordinate 41,741,384, forward strand.
ACACATTTTTATTTTTAGGAATGTATGCAGAATCTGATGTTCTGCCAAAACAATCTAGTAAAGGCAGGGTACAGATTGGAGCTGATAAGGAAATTTATATAACGTTATGGTATTTGGGGAATACTGTAACTTTTAGGCAGTTAGGAAATTTGTTTGACGTTGCAAGAAGCTCTGCCTGGTATGTGGTAAATCGTGTCATCGGATGGCTTGTTCGTATTAGTGTGGAGTTTATAGTATGGCCAAGAGGATCTGAAATTCATAAAATATCTTCTGGATTTGAATCAATTAATGGCATGAAAAATGTAATTGGTGCAGTTGATGGTTCCATGATTAAAATAAAGGCACCCCAGGCAATGAAAGAAGACTATTTCAATAGAAAAAAATTTTATAGCATAACACTTCAAGCAGTCGTTGATCATGAGAAGAAATTTACTGATGTTTACTGTGGTGAACCAGGTTCAATGCACGATGCCAGAGTTCTTCGCAGATCAAAAATATATTGGGGGGGCCAAGAAAACGGAGAAGATTGCTTTCCAAATAATACATTCTTACTTGGAGACTCTGCTTATCCATCATTAAACTGGCTAGTACCAACATTTAAAGATACTGGTAATTTATCTGACAGCCAAAGAAATTTTAACTACATTCATTCCGTTGCCAGAATTAAAGTCGAAAATGCCTTCGGATTATTAAAGGGAAGATTTAGGCGATTACTACATTTTACAGAAAATACCAATTTAGGTTTTGTAGTTAATACAGTTGTAGCATGTTGTGTTCTGCATAACATTTGTATTTTACAAAATGACGAGGCTGATGTAGGCATGACAGAAGAGAGGGATGAAGAAAATCTTTTAGACAACGAATACAATCCACCTCAAATTGGAAATGATAGAAGGCAACAATTATTCGAAGAATTAATAAATACACATTTAATATAAGTTTAATATATATATATATTGTAATATTGTAATAAAATTTCATTTAAACATTTGTTTTAAAAAATTAAGTTTTTCTCTTTCGAGATCAAGCCTTTCCTTGTGTCTTTTTTCTTTATTTTCCTCCATTTCATTTAATTTCGCCATTTTTTCTTTGTGGTGACGCTCCCTCTGCTCGTTGGCACCACGCAAAGGTTTATTTCTTGTAAGGAAATCTCTTAACCTTTTTCTGCTATTATGTGCTAAAAAAAAAGAGAAATTGTTGCTTCAATGGTTTCATAAATCTCAATATATTCTACATGTAGTTGCTGCAGTTTGTAACTGGGGAGTTTCTGGTGCAGTTACTGTTAATTCCATTTCAGGAGCATCAATATTTGTTGTAATTGCAGATGGCAATGGATTGGCGTTTGGTTCATCATACCCGACATGTATTGCTGCTGAAGAGCTATTACAAGGGCGTGTTCCCCATAGCTCTTCCAACTCATCCATGAAGGGATAATGAACGTAATTAACCCCTGTGTGCTGCTGCTGATCTTTATTCAGTTTGAAGCTTCTCTCCAAAGTTTTTAATTTGGTCTTCATATGCTGAATAGTTAAATGACCCAACTATAAATTTATTAAAATTAAAAAATTAAAGTCAATAAAAAAATTAAATTGAATTTAAAAAAATATATTTACTAGCACTCCACTTCCTTCCATATCATTAAAGATATTGTCCCATGCATTTTTTCTCTTTTTGATATGAGAAAACTCATCTTTTCTCGCCGTGTAATAATAAATAAACTTCCTTGTTTCGGCTTCACTCCACTGACGCCGCAACATCGGAAGAATTCTGATAGGAAATAATGAATTATATTAATTAATTTAAATAAATAAATAATGTACAATATTAAATAAAACTTGGTTTACCTTTTATCGCCTTCCAATTGCTCTAAATTTTCTCCTAAATCCATGATTTAATAATATAATAATATAATAATAATCCAAAAACACAAAATCGACTTGTAAAAATTTCGAAAAACCAAACAAATTAATTGTCAAAATGTCAAAAAAGGATTCGTTCATTTTGTAAAATCTGCAATAAAACGATTTTGCGAACCTAGCGGAAAGATCCAATTGCTTACGCCAAGTAAATAGGTGGTGTAATGATTGGCGTAACTATAGTCTTTTCAGTGAAATTTTTTTATGAAAAATAGTATAATTACCCTACGCTAGCGTAGCGCTATTTTCTCATAGAACACACCTATTATTGATGTTGTGTACCTTCCTTGCGTTTTGTTGTGTGTGCTTGTTTTTATAGATTTAATGGTCCAGTATTTTTCTACACCCATCATCTACCAAAAATTCTTACATATATAACAAATACATATATACATGATACAACAACAACAACAACAACAACAACAACAAATTATTGTACGCGGCGGTCAAAAAAAAAACAAGAATCAAAATTTATTATTATTCAGTGGCGCAACTGACAAAAAAAATTTTAAATAATAAAAATACAAAAAATTTAAACAGAACAGGAACAGAATTTTAGAATAATTTGAAAATATACAAAAATTGTTTAAAGAAAATTTTCTTTTAAAATGATGAATTTTGTTCGCGTTTGATTTAAGGATAACGATATTTTTTTTTTGTGGTGTTTGTGAATCCAAACAAAATTGAAGTTTTTATTTAATTTTAAAGAAAACAAAGAAATAAAAAGTTTCGTGTTTGTCCAGAGTAAAATTACCCGTATAGAGTTCTAACCAAAAAAAACTATAGCAGAATTCCACTATTCAATTATTTACTTAGTAATGGAAAGTCTGGAAGAATTTAAACAATTAATGCTGATGGTCGTAAATTACTTCATATTGCAGTCTCTATTGGATTTAACACTTGTCAACTTGTTCCGACAGTAACAAATATATTTTTTTTTGTAATTATCACAATCGCTCCCCCCCCCCCCAATTTTTCTTTTTATGCCACTGCACTGATTAAGTGAAACATATTTTTGTCGAATTACTTTTGTTTATTTTTTATATTTCGATTGTTATCGGGAGTCAAATGGCTTAATTTTTTTGATTCTTTTTTTATTTTTTGTTTTGTTTCGCGTTTTTTTGTTTTTGTTGTTTTTGTTGTTTTTGTTGCTTTTGCTTTTTTTTTTTATTTATTATTTAATTTTGAAGTCATCGTGTATATTATTTTTGTTGATGTTTTGATTTGAAAGGTTTTCGCGCGTGTTTTACACAATCATGCGTATGTGTATGTATGTATGTATGTATGTGTTTCAAGTGCATGTGTATGTATGCATGTGTTTCAAGTGTATGTGTGTTATTTTTTTTATTATTTAATGCGTACAGAATTTTGCGACATAAGGGAATCTATTGTTATTGTTGTTGTTATTGTTGTTGTTGTTGTTACTATATTATTTTTTATTCTGTTTGGTTAAACAGGGTGATGAATCTACGTTCCATCTTCAACTCGTACATTGTACATGATTTATATGCGACAGGTCAAGTCATATATAATAAAAAGGAAGAATGAGAAATTATATAAATATTTAGTTATTAGATTTAAAAAGAATTGTGTCAAAAGAAGAAGAAGAAGAAAAAAATGAAAGAAAAAGAAAAAACAACCAAAATGAAAAGAAAAAGAAAATTGCCAATAATTTATCTATAGAAGATTCAAACAATCACACCTAATAATCAGATTCATTATCTGTTTGTTTTTTTTTGTTTTGTTTTTATTCTACTAACGTTTTTATTTTTCTGTTTAGTTTTTGTTTTTTCTTTTCCCTCTTTTTTTCTCTCTCTCTGTCTTCGTTTTTTCTTTTTGTTTTTTTTTTTTGTTTTTGTATTTGTTTTTGTTGTCTTTAAATACTAATGGAATTTCGATGTTTAACTCCAAAAGGAAATTGAATTATTTTGTTTTCTTGAAAACGTGTTTTCTCTTCAACTTCTTTTATTTATTTTTATTTTTATTTTTATTTTATTAAATAAATTGCATTAAAGATTTATTCATCAAATTAACCACATTTATTGGTTTTTTGGTTTTAATTTATTATAAAATATCTTAATATAAATTTACGTGTAGAAAATTAATTAATTAAATATGAAACATGAACAAAGAACGAAATAATTTATATATATACAATAATGTCTAATTTAACCTCTGATAAATGGACCACCTCTAAAATTGTATTGCATTAATTTCTTTAGAATTTTATAGAGGCTGCAGTTTCAAATTCAACCATAATAATTGGATTAAATTTCTTTGTAAACTCCGGTACAAACCTCGTATAAAATGACCACCTGAAATTAAATTGAATCTCATAGAATTGTTATGACTTGTAGTAAACTTTCATGTAAATTGCATTATCTAAATTTAATTAAACCAACACTTCCTAAATCAGGTCAAATTTCTGTGTAAACGAATGGTCCTTTTACACAGGTTATTTATACCTTTATATAATTAATTAAATGAAACATGGACAAGACAGAAATAAATGCATTATTATTATTATGATTCTTATTCTCATTCGTAAAAAAGTAAAATTTAAGTAAATAAATTATAAGCAAAAAAATATACACACAATTTTATTTCACTTTTATTCTTTCTTTAAAGATTCAAGATTCAAGGCGACTTTCAGAAATTATTACCTTTATAATATTCTTTATGTATAAATTCTGTTGTTTTTTTTTTTTTTTTTATATATATAAAAAAATGTACGATTAAATATCAGACAGTTCAATCCACCTGAATCTCATTAACCCCCCTAACACAAAAAAATAAAAATCCGTCATCTCTGTTTTTTTTTTTTCCTTTTTTTTTTTTTTAGTTAAAAAAAAATTTATAAGTAAAGAACATTCCCATTCTGATTCCAATTTTCCCACCAACACACAAATTTATAAATTGCATTTTTTGGCTTGACTACATTTTTTTTTTTCTTTTCTTTTATTTTATTTTATTTTCTGTTCTGTTGATGAATAAAAAAAAAATGAAGAAGAAGAAGAAGAAGAAGAAGAAGAAAAAAAACAGAAACTAACAAAACAAGTCATTAAGATAATTCTCTCTCTTCTTTAACGAAATTTTGCTGCTTTTTTTTCTTTAATTTATTTTATTTTCTTTAATAAAATAAAATAAAAAAAAATGTTTTTTTTTTTTTTATTTTGATAAAATACGCGAGACAAAAAAACAACAACAAACAAACAAACAAATACAAAAAATGGCAGAAGGAAAAAAAAAAAAAAAACAAAAACTACAGGAATAAACGAAAAAGGGAAAAAGGTGAAAAACAAAAAAAAAAAACAGGATAAGTGAAGTAAAATTTGTATGCAAACTTTAAAAATGTATCGAGAACTTAATAAATGTATAGAGATACTAAATAAGAGAAGAAGTTAAAATGAAGAAGAAGAAGAAGAAGAAGACGAAAAAAAGTAAAATAAAAAGAAACAGAAGAAGAAGAAAAAAAAAAACGACCAAAACTAAATAAAATTAAATTCACGAGAGACAAACAGAAAAAGAAGAAAAAAAAATTCTACAAGACGAATGTAAGAAGAAAACGTCACAAATACAAATGCGCGTAACGCGAATAATATTTTTTTTCTTCTCTATTTTTTTTTTTTTATACTCAATAAAAAAAAAAAAGAAAACAAAACACGCTAACTTTTTCAAGAAGCAACAGAAGATGAAGCAGAAGAAGAAGAAGAAAAAAAAATTACTGAAAATTTGCGCAAAAAGTCATAGAAGCGCATTTGAAATTCTCTTCTTTATAATCACGCGTAATATTCAGAAGAAAATGCACAAGTCACTCTCTGGCGGGAATCGAGTGTGCGTCAGAAATATATGATGAAAAAACAACGAAGTAACAACAACAAAAAAGAAACAAAAAATAAATAACTGGAAGCTGTAAAAATTGAGACTTTTAAGTTTTTGTTGTTATTGTTGTTGTTGTTGTTGTTGTGTCGCTTTATTAAAGACTGAGACAAATACCAAAAATAACAGAAAAAAAAAAAAAAAAAAACACCTTCGCACATAAGACCGAATTGGTTGTTGGTGAATGAAGAACGGAGTGGGGTAGGAGGGGAAGACTCCTTCTATTACCATATAATACTAATCTTTGGTGTCTACGACAACTTTGTTGATTTGTTTTGGTTTTATTATTTCTTTAAGTAGTTTTTTTTGTTTTGTTTTGTTTTGTTTTGTTTGTTGTTGTTGTTGTTGTTTTTTTTTTCGTCGACATTAATTATTCTTGTTTCGATTTATTTGCGATTATAAACAGTCTTTTGAACTCTGTCTGGGATATTATTAGTTTGTTGTTTTTATTGTTATTATTATTATTATTATTATTATTATTATTATTTTTATACGAATATTTTATAAGAAAACGTGAAATATTTTTTTATTATAAAAAACTTTTTATTGTGCATTTTATTTTTAACTTTAAATTCCCAATAAAATTAATAAAAATTTGTCAGATTTGACAGGTTTTTTAATTCATCGAATGTCTTTCAATCAGAAAATCTTTTCATTCTCTTTTGTATACAAACGTTCTCAGTGAACTATAAAATGAAAAATTTTTTTTTGTATATGAATAAAACAATTGTTTAATTAAAAACAATTAAAATCAATTAATTAACTTAATCATAAATAATTAATCAATAACTAAATAATAATTAATAACTTTAATTTGGAATCTTTTGAAAATAAAATTGAAAATAAATAAATGAATGAATACCTTTAATCGACAAAAATTAATTACATTACATTAAATTCTATTTATTTATATTTACTCCTCTAATGACGTCAGAATGACGTACATATGACGCGTTAAAGGAATATCAAAAATTTATATAATTAATGTAAGATGGCGTAGATTACTTTGTTTTTTTTTTTGCTGTTCTTTCTTTCTTAATTTTTGACAAACAAAACGAACAAATGAGGCAATTAAATGAAAACAGAAAATAAAAAACAGAAAAACAAATTATGAGAAATTTTATTTTAATTTTTTTAATTATTCTTTCAATAACAGTAAGTTTTATAAGAACTTATCGTTTTAGAGTTTTTGAAGATGAAATAATTGATTTATGTAATAATCTTAAATGTAATGATGGCAGTCAACATACAATGTGTCAAAAACGGGTAAATAAAAAAAAAATCAATGTCAATTTATATTTAAATTTAAGCAAAAAAAAAATAATTCATCTTCTCAGGGTGAAATTGGTGGAAAGTGTAAAGATTTTGAGTTAATTACAATCAAACCAAAAACAATACAAAGTATTATAATGGGACATAATGGAATTAGAAATCGTGTTGCTAAAGATCATAATAAACCAGCTTCTAATATGAATTATTTGGTAATTAATTCAGAAATATTATAAAGTTTTTTTTTCTAAATTTGTTCGTCTAAATTTGTCAGCATTGGGATAAAGATTTAGCTAGAATGGCAGAAAGATGGCTACAACAATGTGTGTTAGTAACGGATCCCTGTGATTTTATATGTTTGTTTTCCACCCAGTAATAAATCAATTCTGATTCTCTATAATAATCAATTGAATTTCTTAAACAGATAATGATACAATATCGATTGGACAAAATGTTAAATACGTGGAAAAGTTTACAGAAAGACGATGGGCAACGTCTGCAATAAGAAGTTGGTTTCTTGAAGGAAATAACTTTAATGTGAAATTTCTTGATAATTTTCGTGCTGGAGAGTAAGATGATCATAAAGGAAAAAAAAAATTAAGAATAAAGAAAATGTTTTTTTTTTTTTTAATTTTTTCTTTCTAAATAATTAAAACATTTAATAAAAACTTTTTCTTTTTTTTCCCTTTCTTTTTATGTGCGTGTACTTTTTACTTTTATACCAAACAAAAAAAAACAAACAGGGGAAAAAATTACTCACAACTAATTTGGGCAAAAACAGAATTTGTTGGTTGTTCTGCAGCAAAGTAAAATAACAAAAACAAAAAAACAAACTTTTTTATTTCCTTTTTTTTTGTTTTTTTTTCATAATATACCAAAAAAAAAAAAAAAAAATTATAACAACCAGCCAATAATATATAATTTTTAATATTATTCTAGAATGTACGGTGGATACCGTCTCGTTTGTAATTATCATCCAAAGGGGAATATTCCAAATGAGGCCGTTTATAAAACAGGTAAACCTTGTACAGACTGTTCAACTGATCGTCCCTCGTGTTCTCGTATTTTTAGTGGACTTTGTGGAATCGGTAGGTCAAAAAATGTGTATTTTATTTTATTTAAAAAAAAAAAAAAAAGAAGAAGAAGAAGAAAAACATCAACAACAACAACAATAGAAAATTGTTAATTATTTTTTTATTTGTCCTTTTTTTTTTTATTAATTTAGATGATGTTTTTAGTTCATCAACATCCATTGACTTAAATAATATTATCAAAGTTATTATTTTTCTTATTATTTTGTGTATTCTCTTAGAAAATGTGAAATTCTAAATAAAGAATAAAATTTATTTTGGTGTTGTCAAAAATATTTTGATCAAAATCAAATGATTGTTGTGCGAACATCATAAGTGACACAAGGTTCATGGTAAATATATAAAGGAAGGAACGAGTTAATTTTTTAAACAGAAATTTTATATGATTCTAGACATTATTTATTGTCTATTATTAAACATTAAAATATTATATGATTACCGATAACGTATTATGGTAACCATAATTATATATTTTGTTACGATAATAAATTTAAGAAAGTTCTCTTTTTTTTTTTTGTCTTTTCCCAAAGATGTTTATTCTGTATTGTGTATTACTGACGTAATACTTGCCTCTTATGATGACTAATTAGAGTTGTTTTTGTTTTTTATTTAAATTAATTTAATTTTTATTTCATACAATAAAAAAAGTTTTACTTTCTTATATGGCGTTTTTTTTTTCTTTCCTTTCTTGTTTTTTTTTGTTTTTGTTTCGTTCAAATAAAAAATAAACTTCCACGATATTAAGGTAAAAGACTCAAACAGTTGTCCTTGCATTAAATTTTTCTGTTATAATATAAATAATCAAAAAAAAATATTTAGAATGCAAAATGTCTGCAGTCAAGTCAAGTTTTAGTCGTTTATTTTGTTTGTTTGTTGTTTTTTTTTTATTTTTACTAAGGCAAAAGAAGAAGTAAAAAAAAAAAAGCTTCTATACGTAAGATGTATGTTGTTGTTGTTGTTGTTGTTCATTGCAAAACTTAAAATAGATTCTACAACAAAATGTTGTAGACTTAAAAAAATATTGACCAAAAGAAACGACATGAAAACAAAATATCTAATTTGATTGATTTAATCTTGCTAATGAAGTGGAAATAAAAATGGTAATTTTAAATTTTTTAATTATTAAAATTAAAATGAAAACAACAAAAAAAAAAAACGTTAATGTATTTCCTCCATTTTCAATTCGGAAAGGAATCAATAAAATGTCAAAAAAAGTTATGTCATTCAAAGTGCAATTATTCTGTCTGAGAGAGCCCCCCTCCCCGTCTGTCCCTCTCACGTCTGAGATAAAAACAAATATGTTCATTCCAATCACAAAGTATAAAGTCGATTTGTATCCAAAATTAAAAGGTTGTGATTATTGTGAATTATAGAAATTCTATCAAAAGAAAAACTATTTTCATTGCAGGTATTTCAAGACACTACAAAGTGGAAATAAATTTGAAATGTTAATTCAGAACGAAAAATTTCAATTGTTCAATTAATTTTTTTGGTGGCAAATCTTAACTAAAAATCTGTTCTATTGGATTGAATTTGATTTATTTAAAATGATAAACTTAAAGTTTTTTTTTTTTGCAGAAACAACAAAAAGATTGAATATTCGAATAGTTGTTGTCTTTTTTTTTTTTATTCATCGTCGTTTTTTCTTCTTCTTTTTCTTCTTACATTTTAGTATAAAGTTTTTTTTTCGCTCTCTTGTTGTTGTGTTTGAAACTCAACCTTGGAATGTTTTTCATCGCATTTACACCAGGAACAAAAAAAAAAAAAAAAACAAATTATTAATAAATGTAAAATAATAAGAATAAAAATTAGAGAAGAAGAAGAAGAAGAAGACGAAAATTAAAAAAATTAAAGACAAAAAAAAAAGTATTCGCAAAATTTTTTTTTATTCGAACATTTTTGTTATTTGTGTTTTTAATTTAAAGTGTGTGTGTGTGTGTATGTGTGCGTGTGTATGCATATGTGGCACTGGTGAATGGTGTGTAGATGCGTGAGTGAATATATGTATGTATGTATGTATGTGTGTGTAAATACATATAATCAACTTCTCTCGCTGAATATGTTTTAATTTGTTCATTTTGCTCATTTTTCGCGAATTTATCTATCCATCGTTTTGCGTTTAGCCCAGCACAATCAAGAAAAATAAGAAGAAGCTAAAAGAGAAAAAAAAATTAATACTTTATTTAAGATTAAAGTGACGCCCACTTCCGTTGACCTTGACAACTTCTTCTTTTTTTTTGTTCTCTCTCTTTTTTTTTTTTTTTGCATAAAAAATATTTTTCCCCCGTGATCTCTTCTTTTTATTTTTTAAAAATAAATTTTACGTTGATTTATATATATCCCTCTCTCTCTCTCACACTCATTCTTTCTTTCTTTCACACTATTCCACTCTTTCTCATGTTCTCTGATGTTTTTTTTTTTATTTTCAATTTATTTATTGTTTTTTTTTTTTTTTGTTGCCTGTAATATTTTTGATTGAAAACATCATTCTTAAAAGCTTCTAAGTAATCTTATTTAAACAATCTTCAAGAGATTTAAGAATATTTTATTTTATGTATTTGTAAAAGTGCACTAATTTTTGTTGTTATTGCTGGATATTTATAATCTAAATTAATGATTTTTTTTTTCTTTATTATGTAATGTCTAAGCACTTGCGGAGGACAAGAATATCGATTCATAGTCTGATGGGGGTAGTGACACATTATTAATCTGTGTGATTCACTCAATAATCATGAATGCAAAAGTAGACGAATTTTGTAGACAACATTATTTGCTATCTATAAAATGTTGTCGTCATAAATTCTAATGTCTAGAATTGTCGACTGTAGACTTTAAAATGTAGACCGTTAGATCTTCCCCTCCCTTCTACACCGGTAACAAATAAAATATAATTCATAATAAATAAATATGAATTGAATTTATGTAATTTGAGACAACTTTTTTCAGTTTTCTATAATTTCATAATCAAAGGTTTTTTTTTTCGTACCCCGTATGTCATTACAAGCCTTTTAACACCTTCCTTTATTGGTTTATAATTTTCCAATCAAAAAAAAAAAAAATGTTGGGTGGGAAATTGAAGGGAAAATTACAGTGATTTAGATTTTGATTGTTATCCCTAACAACATAAGTACACACACACACACACACACACATGTATATAGGTGTGCAGAGATTTACGCAAACAAACCAAACAGAAACACCAGACACAGTTTCATTTAAAAGGTTTTTCATTCATACAAAATAATTTTGTTTGTGTTGTGTTTCTTTTATTTTGTTTTGTTTTCGTTTTGGTTTTTTTTTTTTTTTTGGCGGTTTTATTTTTTGGTTTTTTAGGGATTGTGTTTTTTTGTTGTTGTTGTTCTTCTTCTTTTTTTTTCTGTATAATAATGCGATGGATGGTGTCCGTTGAGGTTGGTTATGGGTTAGAAAAAGGGTCGAATCAAAAAATGAGGGAAACAAAAAAAAAAAAAAAAAACAGTGGAAAAGGAATCGTTTTTTCTTTCTTGTCTCTTTCTACGCATTTCTCTCTTTCTACTTATGCGATTCTCTCATTCTCATTTTATCTATCTCTCTGTTTGACTCATTTATCGTGAGATTTATTTCATTTTTTTTTTTTATCACATCAATTTCCAAAGAAAACATGAAAAATTATAAAATTATTGAGAAATTTGTGGCGGTCTTGTCGGTTGGTTGGTTTGTTTGTTTATTTATTTATTTGCTTTTTTCTTCTTTTCTTTATTTTTGTTTTTTTTTTTCTTCCTTCTTTTTTTTTTTTTTGATTTCTTCTGATTTTATTGAATGAACGGAAATACCTTTTTGGTTCAATAAATTGATGAGTCATCCTAATCGTCTTTCGTATTACATATATATATTTATTTTTTTTAATGTGGTTATGTGATTTTCACGATCACGATTAAATTCTACTATATATTTTTACTTCCTTACGTTTCTTTAACCAATTGGATCTTTTTTATAGAGAAAATAAAGATATATGTTTGAAATGTCCATAGATAAAGTGTTAAAGTTCCAAAAATTATATCTGTTGGATATTTTGTTTTTTCTTTTTTTTGAGTATGAAAGAAATTAAACAGAAGTCAACACGTTTTGTACCTATCTAATTTTTTTTTTATGTTGGTTTTCTGTTCAATATGATTGATTGTTTGATTTGGATATTTATAGCAAAAACTCCATCATGACTATTATTGACTTCGATTTTTTCTATGCTATAAAGAAAGAAAAAAAAAGGAGTGAGAGTTGCAAAGTATTATTAACACAATATTAGCTAAATCCATAAATAGAGTATATTTGACAGGCGACAAAGGTAATAGAAAGATCACCTTTAATCCACTATAAAATATAAAATGAATAACAATGATGGGTTTTATTTTTTTTTTTGTCAATTGTGTACTCTCATTCCATAGTTGTGAATCACATCACATAAATACAGCACACAGGATATCCAAGTTATTTTATTTTTTTTTTGTATTTCTTTCTTATATATTTATTTTTATATTATATAGATGTAGAGGTATAAGGTATATACATATAAGATATATTTATTATCATCTTCAATGAACAAAAAGTTAAAGGAAAGATGAAGCAGAAGAAGAAGTTACCATCACCCATCTTCTTTTATTTTTTTATATTTCTATTTCTATATTATGATTATTATTATTATTATTATTATTATTATTATTATTGTTATCCATGATGAAGTGACCTAAGTCAATAACGATGGACTGACGGACATCTTTGTGGGTATATTATATATACATGTGTGTTTGTATATGGGTGTGTGTGTGTAGAGCAATCTTTTGTAACTTTGATTCTGTATTAAATGTCTGTATGAAAGTTTTTTCTTTTTTTTTTGTTGTTGTTGCTGTAAAGGTATATTGATGATGATGATGATGATGATGACTCTTAGCTCTTCTCAATCTACCTTTTTCATTGATTAAATAAAATAAAAGTAAAAACATGGGTTTATCTTTGGAAAAGGCCAGAAGCTTGTTTGTTGCCCTATTTTTCTCTTTTTGCTGCTTTTTTTTCCTTTTTCTCCTGTTGTGATGATGTGATTGTTGTTGTTGGTTTGGTTGGTTAGGTTGGTTTGGTTGGTGATATGAACCCAATCCGACCCGACAAAAAAAAATAAAATAAAATGAAAATCTAAACCTAACCCAACCAGTGCATATTAAGGACCTGCGAGTATTATGATCGTCCCTTTTTCTTTTTTGGATATGACCTAATTTTGATGTTTTGGTTTTTTCTTTTCTTGCTTTTTACTCTTTTTATACGATTTAGAGTTCAGTGTCCTATTTGGATTGTCGTTTTGATGACGTCATAAAAATTCATTGAAATGGGCTATTTTTTGGGTTTGTATTTGCCTGTGCTTGTATTGTGTCTATGTGTGTGTGTGTGTGTGTGTGTGTTAGTGCGGTAAAGTAAAGCAATATTATTCACTTTATATAGAATATTAAATGTTAAATGAATGGCCACCCAAAATGACATATGCACGCACATTGATATGTGTATACAAATTTAACTAGATAGATTAGGTTAGGTCAGGAGCGTATCTAAGAATTTTTAAAGAGGGGTTCTGTCAGTCTGACTGCATATAGGCATATTTTTTTTTATATACATTAATTTTGTTCCATTTAAAATGTATAACTAATTTTAATAGGTGTTTAAATTCTATCATAAATACTCCACTGGATTAAGGTACATATATTAATGACAGCAACGATAATAACAACAACAATATTGTATAACACAAATTTTTCATCATCATCAACATCATCATCATCATCATCATCATTCGTCCAGACAAAACGATTTACTTTGACATTTTGTATATAAATATTTTACTGTGATTAGTCAACTTGAAAATAGTTAATCATTTTAATTAATTCATAAACACGCAAACGCAATCGAATTTTTTTTTTTATTTTTTATTATTTCATGTTTTTGATTTTTCATATGACATGTTTTCTTTTGGTCTTTCTGTATTTTGTGTTTTTTATGTATGTTGTTGCTGTTGTTGTTCTTGTTGTTGTATTTTGTCACAAAAATCAACAAACAAATTAATTTGAAATGTCAAAAAATTCTTTAACTTCATTTCTATTTTTGTATAAAACAATGAAGCTTTTTGAACTTTTTTTTTTCTTTGTATCTAAACATTAATTGATTAAAACGAATCTTTTTAAAAATTAAATATTATACGTTTAAACTTTGACAATGGTGGAAAAGAGGAACTATTCGGAAAACTATTATTAATTGTTTTTTTTTTAATCTGATTTTATAAAGGAAAATTTGATAATTAATTTACATCAAGTGTATACAATTATTTCCTATTACTTCTGTGACAATAATTTATCATTCATTTTCCTTTTGTCTTTTTATTGGGTAAATATTATACAAAGCCAACAATATTGAATTAACAGAAATTTTGTTATTTTTTAATTAAAACATTTTCAATAATGACATCTTCACGTTATTCATTTAAATTATTGTTTTTTTTTCCATACATACATAATTTAGGCGGAAGTATAGAAAATTTAAAATCAAATATGAAAGATAAAAAAAAATTTGGCGAAAATAAATAAATATAAAACGTTTTTCACTAAACAAAGGATACCATTTTTTAAATCTAATTTAAATGGCGTATTAAATACATATTTGTGGTCAATTCTCTCTGTCTCTCGCACACTGTTGGTTGTTTTTCTTGTGTGTCTGTTTTGTCTGTCTGTCTGTCTGTTTATCTGGTTGTCTGTCCCCCTCTACGTATATTTTATTATTATATAGTTTTAACTCTTTTTTTGTTTTTTTTTTTTTAGCCAGCCTGCCTGCCCCCAGTATCACTTCTAGGAATTCATTGACTCGGACATTCGTTTATTTATTGTTATTTATTAAAATCAAATGAGGAATATAAAAAAAAACAACAACAACAATAATAACAACCAAAACAAAGAAACAACTTCAGAAGAAAAAAAAAAAAGAGAAATAAAGAATGAATATTTTGTGTGTTCGCGATATTCGCGATATTCATGCATTTTTTTTTTTCTTTTTTTTTTTTTTTTTGTATAAATTCTGAGTGTGTGTGTGTGTGTGTGTGTGATTTTTTTCTTATTTCGTATTTTTCTCTTTTTTTTTTTTTTTTTGTTTTTTTGTTTTTCTTGGACCCCATAAAAAAACTGGTTATTGCATGATTGTGACACTTATTTCAACAAAAAAAAACAACTAAAAATCTTATAAAGAACAGAAAAACAACAAAAACAAAAACAAAAACAACAACAACAACAACAAAAACAACAAAAACAACACTAACAAATCGTGTATAAAAAAAAATCACCAAGAAGACCATGGGAAGATTTTTGTTAAATTTTGTTTTTTTTCCGATGCTTCGTTTTTTTTTTTGTTTTTTTTTGTATTTTTAAATAAAATGAAATTAAATAAATTAAGTGACAAAAAAAAACAAAAAAAAAATACCGGAAGTTGATCACTTAAAGATTAATATAAAAAAAAATATATAAATGTAATTTTAGGAATAATTTTTCAACCTGATTAATTATTACGGGAATTTTTTTTTTTCTTCTTTCAATTTCTTATTTTTTTTTTTTTTTGGTTTCTTCAAATCTACCGTTTTTTTTTTTTTTTGTTGTTGTCTTTATCATTTTCTTCTTAATTTTAATTTGACTACTTTTTTTTTTTTTTTGTTCATTTGGCTTCTACTGAAAACTCTTAAATTATTTGAATTTGTGCTTGGGACTGAATTTTAGTTGAGTTGAGACAAATAAATTTTAAAGCAAATCAAAAAAAAAAAAAAAAACTGGCGAAAAAATTAACCAACTAAAAATAAGCAGAATCAATTATGTTGATAGTTTCTTCTTCATCTTCTTCTTCACCCTCTTCTTCTTCTTCTTCTTCTCTTTGTTTCTTTCTTCTAAAATGCAGTTATAAAAATATATTTGTAATAATAAAAAGTTTTCTCTTAATTACAAATGAAAGACGAAACAAAAGAAGGGCGTTTTACATTTCTTTAGATTCTGGTTGAATTTTTTGATACTTTATGAAAAATTAATTGTTTTCTTTGTATTTGACATTTTTCTTTTATTCACAATTATTTTTTATTAGACTAAAGTAACGAATATAATAATCTTGTCTGTGTTTGTGTGGACTAAAGTAACGAATTTTTATATTTTTAAACAAAGCAACAATAAACCCAAAAAATAAAATAAAAAGAAGGAAAAATTAAAAGGAGTTGAAAACTAAAAATTAAAACCCCGTAATAAAAAATAAAAATAAAATTGGGAGTAAATTTTTATAGTTGTTGTTGTTGTTGTTGTCCTTTCTGCAAAAAGTATCAAAGGATTTATGATATTTTCAAAGGATTTCAAGTAATTCCCTAATTCCCTATAATTTACGTTAATTTTATTTTAATTTGGAGAATCCAAAAGAAAATAATAAAAAATTTCAAAAATAAATTCAGCTGTGAATATTTTTTTTTTTTTTATGATTTTCCTACCAAACATTTTTATTTCAATTAAAAATTTTTTTTTTATTTTAGATTCGACAAAAAAACCCAAATATTATTTGACTCTTTTTTTTTTTTTGGATGTGATTTGGTTTTAGTAAAACAAATATTTATTGACATTCTTAGACGTTCTGTTAAAAATAGAAAAATTTCTGATAATTAATATGAAACTGACGAGAACTTTTTAAATTTAATGCAAATCAAAATTGAATTAAACTTTTTGTAAAATTCCATATTCAATTTGTCTGTGCGATGGAACAGATTTACCTTTATATTGTCCATCAGATTTACTTAGACTATTTCTAGTCGAAAGTAAAACTCACGTCCAACATTTTGAATTTCTTGCACAGTTTCATCTACAAAAATTCTCAATTTCGGTGCAATTTTAAGTGCAAATTAATTATTGTGTTATCTCAATGGATAAGTTTATCATTAATATTCCGATACAGACTGATACAGATTGATTCAATCAATGAAATTTCAATGATTATTAAAATATAGAAACACTTTCTAAAATTCAGGATTCGATAATGTAACGTCATTTTAGTCCTCTTATAAAGAAGAAATAATCATGGGGGGTAGTTTGACCATATTTTGTTCAATTTCACAGCAACAAATTCTTAATCTAAAAATTAGCAATCAACTTGGTAATAGTGAATTAAAATGCGAGTGTGATTTTAAGGTATACTGAAACTGCAGTAAAAAAAATGTTTAGTTTCAGTTATAAAAATCAAAATTAAAAATCAAAATTAAAAATCAAAAAACGGGCGAGCATATTGTAAAAACAACACAACAAAGTTGAAAGGATCAATATTTTAGTTTTTATTACACAAATCGAACTGTTCATTTTATGACGTCAAATAAATAAACAAAACAAAAAAAAAAAGGAACCCTCAGAAATAAATAAACAAAAACATCACACAAAAATACCGATTTTCTGTTTTTTATTATTTTTTTTTGTTTCCCGATATTTTTTCGATTTTACAAAAATGAAAAAAAAAAAATGGAAAAAAGGAAAAAAATAAAATGTAGTAAAAACGCAAATTACTTTCGTTTGAGATCAAACAGGAGAACAAATAACAACCTCCCCCACCACACCCCTCTTTTTTTTTACAATCATAAGCCAAAAACCTTTATAACAAAATAACAATAAAAATAACAACAACAAATCACGAGTCCATTTTTTTTTTTTCTCTTTCTTTTTTTTTTTGTAAGGACAAATTTTTCTTTTTTAGGAGACAATAAAAAAAAAAAAAACGCAACAAAAGAAATCATTTTTTTTTCTTTTATACGTTTTTTTTTTTCTTGTTTGATTTTTTTCTCAAATTTATTTTTTCTAGTTTCGTTTTTTTTTAGTTTTTTTTTTTTGGTTTTTTTTTTTATTTCTTGAAATTTTTAATTTTAAAAAATGTCAAAATTTAACATTTGCCTGAAAAAGTCTTGTCCATCACGTTGATGACTTTTGACAACTTAAATATAATATACGATTTCTTTTGTCGTCCAGAGTTGAACTAAATTTTGATTATGAATTTTATAAGAAGTTCCATACGAGTGAAATTTAAATAGATTTAAATTATGATGACATTATTCGGGAATTATGAATTCTGTGTTACTTTATGAACTTTATGAAACAAAAAGGGACAACTAAATATTTTTTTCTAATTTGTCGCAGAAGACTTTTGAATTATGAAGGCCTCGGGTTTGAGTAGAATGGAACAGGAGAACTGAATTGATTACAAGTTGATAAACCAACCATACAAAAATCAAATAGAAAAGAACTTGAGATGAATTAAAATTCAATCGATGGGTTTTTATAGACTAGAGGGATGCATCTTGTAATTGTTTTTAATTGAAGCATTTCTTCATTTCAATTGGGTAACATTCTTGATTTTTCACAAATAAATTCATAATAAAAATAATAAAAATTTGACTCTGGTTTCTATAAGAATTGTCTTTCATTCTAGTTTGTATGTCTATTCATCTGTCTGTCTGTCTGTCTATAAGTGTGTATGTGTGTGTGTGTGTAAGTGTTGTATATGTCTCTCAATATGTCTTAACATTTAACAATAAAGACCCTAGGTAAAGATCTCAGGTAACCTTAACTAATAATATGTAGATATGTTTCATGTTGCTTTAATTAAATTTGTTTCTTTATCTTTTTGTTTTTTTTTTGTTTTTTTGCTGCTGCTGCGTCCATTTTTTTTTTTCTTCTTCTTACTTTAAATTTAAATGGTCGATTTTGATTTCCATCAAAAACAATAAATACAAAACAAAAATAAAAGAAGACAGAAATAAAAAAATACACACACACACACACACACACACACACACACACACACACACACACACACACACACACACACACACACACACACACACACACACACACACACACTTATAAATTATTTTCAAGTATTTCTTTTTTTTTTTATTTATTTATTTATGATTGACAAATTAATTTAACTAAATTAAAAACAAGAACAACAACAACAACAACAACACAATTTAATTATTTTGCTAAAAAAAAAACCAACCAGAAACAAAACAATTTGTTCTTATATAAAATTTGAATTCTTTTGTTTTTCTTTTATACAGTTTTGTTGTTGTTGTTGTAGTTTGTTGTTGTTGTTACAATTAATTGTAGTTGTATGTTTCGTGTAGTTATTATTTGTTATTGTTGCAGTTTGTTATTATTGTTGTTGTATAATTAAACGACAGGTGAAAGGTGTTTTTTTTTTTTTTTTTCCTCTTCTTTGTTTCATGTTTCTGTTTTTTTTTTGTTTTTTCTTAAATCTTGACTTGATATCTATAGCGTGACCACGTGTTCTGTTATGTGACATAACCTCAATAAATTTTAATTTTACAATTTATTTTTTTTATTTTGTTTTCAGATTTTCCAAAAAAAAAAAAATTTCTATAAAATTTAATTTTTACAAAACATTTCAAAAAAAAAAAAATGAAAACTTTAACTTTTTAGGACTTTAGGATAAAAATTAAAAACTGACAGATGAAACGCCTTCTTTTTCTTGTGTTTTGTTATTTATTGTGCACGCACTTACATACAGGTACACACATACACACACACATAATTAAAAGTAGGCAATTTCAAAGAGACAAAATAGCAATACATACACACACACACACACACACACATATATATAAGTACTAGAGAAAAGTCATCTCACAAAAAACACAAAGCTTATAATTATATAATCTGGTATGAATAAAATTTATGCTGAAAGAAAAAAAAAAAGGAATGGAAAGGAAAAACGCAAAAATATCTAATATTATAAAACTATCCTGTTTTAAACATTAAACATTTTTTGTTGTTGTTATTCTCTCATTTATATATAAGAAAGGACCTCCTGAGGTTTATTAGGACCGATGGCGCCTCTCACAAAAGTAACAAAACTCATTACCAAAAATAAAAATCCTTTTAAGTTTTTTTTTTTTTTTCTTTTTCCTTCACCTTTTTTTTTTCTCTCTTATTATTTATTTTTATATCGTCTATTCTTCGTCTTATTCCTCTTTCTGTGTATGTTTGTCTAGCTTTTCTTATTCTACTGTTGTTGTTGTTGTTCTTCTTCTTCTTTCCTTTTGTATTTTTTTTTTGATGTTGAAAAATCATAAAACAAAATGGTCGTTAATCGTTTTTAGTCGACAAAATTCAAAAATATTTTCAATTATTATTTTTTTGGTTGGGGCTTTTGTTTTTTTGTTTTGTTTTTTTTTGGCAAATTTCAAGAATATTTCTTGGAAAGAAAAATATAAATTAAAATTTAACTTTATATAGTTAAAACTGTTTAATTGGAACGCTGTAATCTGAGTTCCACGTGAATTAGACAAGTAACTTCGTTGGTTCCTTTTTCTCTTATGAAATTTATATTCTGTTATCAATCAGACGATCAATCAAATTACCCGAAGTTTCTTACCTTTTGTCAGGTTTTACTCATTATTGGTTACTGCACATTTACAAGTGATCTGAATTGAATTAAATTATGACATACTGGATCTAATATTTGAATTTTTTATTAACAAGACAAGATCGAGATGAACAAAATTCAATGAAATAAATTAGAATGTGTCGCTTAAAACTTTCATAACTCAATTTAATTACAGATAATTTAGCGGAACATTTTTATGTAACTTAATTAACTGTTTCAACATAAAACATTTTCTTTTTCATCTTCTGGGAATATTTTTGATCAAGGATATCAAGAATAAAATTAAATAAAAGATTAAAGAAGAAGATCCGCTAGGATCAAAATCGAAAATATTTATCCACATTCTTACTGCATGTCAAAGTCGTCACTCTTTTTTTTTCAAGTCAAGGTTCTTCATTCTTTAATTTTAATTTTAATATTTTATTTTTTTTCTTTCTTTCTTTTATTCCGTCTTTCAGATTCTCAGATTCTTTTTTTTTTGGTTCTTGGTGTTCGGTTTTTCGATTTCTTTTCTCGCATTTATTCTTTTTTTTTTTTTTTGTTCCTTTTGACTTAAATTTCACAGAAATGAACCTCAACTTTTTAAATAAATTTATGGATTTTTATTAAAAAATTATTTTTTATTTTTTTTATATTTTTTTAAATCACACGGATTCTATTTCATTTACGTCTCTCTCCCTCCATCTCTCTCTCTCTCTTTCTCTCTCTGTTCAGTCCGTTTTCATTCTTTATCTTCAATTATTTTTCTTTTTACTTTGAAATTAAAAAAAAAAAAAAGAAAACAAAAAAATTAAATAATTTTAGAAAAAGACAAAAACAAAAATTAAATATTTAAAAAAACAAAAAATTAAAACTTACCTCATACTCCTCTTGTCTCTAAGGTCTAAGCTCTAAGACATATAATATTTTTTGTTATTCTTTGTGTGAGATTAGATTGCACTTCCTATATTATTATGGGCAATAAAACCGCCCAATTTATCAACTGAAAAAACCAAAAAAAAAACAAACAAACAAAAAAAAAAAAATAAAGAAAAGAAAAATGAAAAAAAACATAAAAAACATAAAAAAAAGAAGACACAACAACACAAACAAAAACAATCAAAATAGTAAGTTTTTTTTTTATGGAATATAAAAAATAAAAATTTAGAATGAATTTAATAATTTGTTTTTTTTTTTTTTATTTTATTCATTTTTATCCGTTGATCTGATCTATTATTAGAATTAATAAATTAAACTGACGAATTATAATTGATGGGTTTATACTTTATGATTGCGTTTTTTTTTCTTTTTATTTTTTTGGTCTTTTTTTTTTTTTCGATGGCGCGACGATGGCATAACTATTTTTTTCCCCCCCTCGTTTTCCTTTCCTTTCATTTTACCCATAAGAAAAAAATAAAAAAACTAAAAAATTAACTTTAAAGTTTAAACTTTAAAGATGAGAAGAAGATGAGGAGAAAAAATAAGAAACAAATGATGTTAAAAGTTTAACATTTAAAAGAAGAAAAAGGATTTTTATTTTTATGCCGTATAGATTATTTTTTTTTTTGGGATCGACATCAATTTTAGACTTTAGAAAAGAAATATGACGACATCATTATATCATTATAACAATAATCATCATCAAAACATTAACTTCATGCATCATCATCATCATCATCATCATCATCATCATCAACCTCATCATTGCAATCATTAGAAGAATAAATAAAATAATGATAATTGATTGAAAGTTTCCCATTAACAAAAAAAAAAAACAAAAAAAGACGAATAATAAAAATGTTTGCGGGAAACTATTAAAAAAATTGCAGCGGTCATTTTTTTTGTTCTATGAACGGATTAAAAATATTTGGAAGTTTATCATTTCAATAATGTAACGCATTTAATAGAAGGAATATAAACCAATTTAATTACAATCTGGAATTGAAGGAAGGAACCCATTAAAATAAATAAATAAATATCAACAAAACAAAAGAGAAAAAAAAAAAAATACAAGGCAAACCCGAAAGAGTTAATTTTCATTAAAAGCTTCAATTTTTTTTTTTCTATCTAATAATTTATTTCTGTTTTTTTTTTGTTCTTTCTGTTTTATTACAATTTTTTCATTTATTTCATTTTGTTTCTCTTATTTTAACAATTACAAATAATTAATAACAATTAACAACAACAAGAATAAGAATAAGAACAACAACAACAACAACAACAAGACTAAACATATAAAAACGAAATAAAAAAGCATAAATAGGAAACAACAAAACAAAGAATAGACTACAATTTTTTTGTCTTCTTCTTATTGTTTATTTTTTTGAATGATTATTTTGACCAATGACCCCAGTGACCGTTGACTTTTGATTTAAACTAACATCAACCCTAATAACTTGTCCAGTTGTTGGACTTGATGTACGTCTTTGCATACAATTTATATGTCTTGGTGTTGGTGTTTTAGAGTCACCTGGTAAATGACCAAAATTATCCATTTCATAACCATCTAAATTTAAATTAATACCAAAAAGGCCATCATGTTGTTGATAATGATGATCAATTGGTAAATCACAGTGAAGATTTTCATCTTTTGTTTCATAAATAATTCCATCAATTTTATTATTATTCTCAATTGATGATGGACCCAATAAAACACCACGAATACAAATATCAGGTAAATCTAATTTCTTCATATTATTATTCTGTTGCTGTTGTTGTTGTTGTTGATTTTCTAATGTTTGACGTATTGTTGTTGTTGTCATATATTGTTGACAAAATGATGGCGGCTTACGTGGATAACGTTTAATTATTTTTGGTACTAATGTTGGTACTTCTGGTGGTATACTTAATGTGATCACAATCAATGGTGTTTTCTCATGTGTTGTTGATGTTGATGATAATATTGTTGCTGCTGGACCATTCACGGATCTATTAACAAAATGAAAAAAAAAATGCACAATAAAAAAAAAAAAAGCTAAAACAACAACAACAAATTATTAAGTTTCTTCTTTTTTTTTTTTTTCTTATTTTATATTTTCTCATTTTTTTATTTTAAAAGTTTTTTTTTTTTTCTTCTTTTTTCGTTTTTTATTATTTTTTATTATTTATTTTGATTAATAAATTTATTGCTATTTCGTCGTCGTTAACATAAATATTGAAACTAATTATATTTCTTCTGTTTTTTTTTTTTTTGTTTTTTTTACGAAACAAAAATGGTTTTTATTAAGAATTCTGTCTTCTTTTTCAAACGGAGAATTATAAAATAGTTTTGTTTTTTTTTTTTTTTTTCTCTCAAACAAAAGGACCGCCGCATCTCATAATAATAATAATAATAATATTTCGTTGTTTTTCTTTTTTTTTTTTTCTTTTTTAATTTTTTGGTTGATATTTTTGATTTATGCGAAAAAATTTAAGTAACAACAACAATAACAACAACAAGAACAAGAACAACAACAACAAAGATGTAGAAGTGAAAAAGACAAATAGAATATAGAGACAGAGATAATTAACACAAAAAAAAAAGAGTGAGAGAGAGAGAGCGAGAAGTTTCATTTAATTTAGTTTTTTTATTTCTCTTTTTTTTGGGTAATTTTTTTTTTTTTCTTTCATGGAAATGATCTAATCTAAAACATATGGCCATGGGTGAATATAGTTCCTTCCCTCTCTTTCATCTATTAACTTTTCACATTGTTGTATCTTGTTCTCATTCTTTTATTTTCGTTCATTTTTCACTTTTTTAATAAAGATTCACAAAAATACCAAAAAAAAAAGAATAAAGAAAAATTTGTCTTCCTCTTTCCTGTTCGTATTTATTTATTTTTTTTTTTTTCTTTGAAAAATTAATTTTAAATGTGAAGATTTACTCAGCTCCGGGTCCATACAAAATTTGTTTTAAATTTATGTAAAAAAACAAATAAATACATCAACATTTATAACAGACAAGAACAACACAAAACATAGAAAAAAAAAACGAACAACAATAATAATTTATCAAAAAAATAAAGTATGAACGCAATTAAGTGAAAAAAAACAAAAACAACAAATTAAAAAAGACAAAAAAAAAATTGGCAATAAAAAAAAAAACTATGACCGATATTCAAAATGTCAACTTTACATCATAATACAAAAAAGAAATTCACACGACTCTATTCTACATACACACACACACACACTTACACACACACACATATACACGCAAATATAAATGAATTAAAATATTCACATAAATCGAATGAAATTAAAATAATTTCGGTTTAAAAAAATTATTCCATTTTTTTTTGGTAAGAATTTCTTTTTTCACAATTGATTTGATTTGATTTTTTAACAAGAATCAAACATTTTTTTTTTTTTTACAATCATAATTAACAAATAACGGGAACTTTAGAGAATAAATAACCAATAAAAAAATTGTGATAAGAAACAAGAAAAGGATAATTAGTGTTTGCGGTAAACTTTAATTTATTGTTCCGCTACATGTGGCAACAAAATTCAAATAATAAAAATTTGATTGGTGTCTAATAATAGAGTTTGTGCAAGGTGAACCTGAACTTTGTTGAAACTCCCTTTTTATATTCTATAAAATTATTTTACGTTATATGAAATTTTATTCATCGGATATCGGAATCAATCACGCAGATTTTTTTTAATTCTATATAAAAATTTTTATTTTTCAATTTACTAAATTCAAAATAATTTTCACTAGAATCAAAATAAAAAATACAAAGAAAAATGATTCCGGTAAACTTAATTATATTTTTTACAAATTTATTTTTATAACTGAACAAAAAAAATTGATCGTAATAATTAATTATTTAAATTTGTATCTAAATGTGTGTGTGTGTGTGTGTGCATGTGTGTGTGCGTGTGTGTGTGCGCATAATATTCTCATCCAAATACAAGAATTTTTTTTTTTGAGAAATAATTTCTTATAAATAAGGAAAGAAAATGAGTTCACATAAAAATTTGTGCTCATAAAAATTGCACCAAATTTGTGTCTCGAGCCAAAATTATAATTTTGGAAGTAGGAACAATTCAAACTGAAATCTCATCGGAGTTTTCATTTGAAACAGAAATTTTATTTAATTTTGTCCGTAAAAAAAAAATTGAACGTTGTACAAAAGAAAACTTGAGTACTAAAATCAAGACATATGGTTTGTTGTGATATTTTAAGCCATACGTAAGTCAACAGAACCTTGCACACACACACACACAGACATACTTCTGTTCGTATTTTATAAAACAAAAAAATTTATAAAAATAAATAAAGAAATTTGATCCTTAAGGGAATGGAAGCGATTTTTTTTTTTTAGTTTATAACTAAAAAGTTTGCACCAATTTTACCTCTTTAATCTTGGTGATGGTATCTCATGTTCATCATCAACAATAATATCAGATCTAATTGTTGGACCCTCTTTTATTTCTGGTGGAGGTTTGTAACGTCTCTCCGTTAAATGCATTCGTTTGCAAAACATTTCCTTTTGTTTTTTTTTTCTTCGTTGTTGTTTTTGTTCTTAGACTAATGTGTGATGTCATCGACTGTATTATGCTGGAAGTACCTAAATTTCAATTAAAAAAAATTACAGACAAAAAAAAAAACAGATAAAGAAGAGAAGAAAAAAAAAATAATAAAAAGATTAAGGATTTATTTTTTTTTTTTGGTCCAAATCATTTTATTTGTGATAACAGGTTTGAATTTTTTGTCTTCTTATTTTTTTTTTTTGGAGGATTTTATTAGATAGAAGATTATACCAACAACACCAACCACAACAATAAACAAACAAACAAATACAAAATAAACATGGACCCTTAACGGGTCTTGTTGTGATTTGACCCCAAAAGAGAAAAAAAAAACAAAAACAAAAAACGAAAACCTTACAAGCAGTTTTTGATGACCCAATTTTTATTCATTCTCTGTCCCTTTCTGTCGTTTTTTTTTCTCTCTCTCTCTTTTTCTTTTAAATAAATTTATACAAGAAGAAAAATTATAATAATTTTTGTTCTTCGTTTTTTTCTTTTTTTTTTATCTTCTTCTTCTTCTTCTTCTTCGTCTTCGTCTTTTCACTCTACACAAAAAAAAAAAAAGTTTTTTTTTAGCCTCTTTTTTTTTTTTCACCATACAAGAATCGGCGTCTTATGACAATTTACAAAGATATCAGTTTACATTGCAGGTTTTAAGATTTTTTTTTGTTTTTTTTTACTCGGTTTTGATTGAATTTCAATTTTTTTTTCTTTTCTTTTCTTTTGTTTTTTTTTTTGTCTCTTTTATTTTATTTTATTTCTTTTTTTTTGTTTTATTTTCTTGTCCTTCATTTCAATAGAATTCATTTCCAATTTAATTTATGTTTATTTTTGTTGACGTTTGATAATTGCAATGATCCACTCTCTCCACCTCACTACTTCGTATTTCTTTCACATTTTTTTTCTCTCTCTCTCTCTCTCTCTCTAACCTAAAACTCAACTCAAAATAGTCAACACAATTTTAAAATAATCCAAACGTTTTGATTTTCAAAGATTCTGATATTCTTTGATGGGGTAATTTTTATTCTGGAATGATAAAAAAATATTAGAAGAGAAGAATGAAAATGAAGATTTATCAGTAAATTTAATTTTATAAGAAATCTTCGTCTCCTTTTAAAACTTCTTCCCATTCTTCTTTTTCTCTATTATTTTCTTATGTTTCATGGGTCAGAAAGAATTTCGCGTTCTTTGATTTTAATCTTTTGTTTTTTTTTTTTTTTTTGTTTCACTATTTCGTTCTCTTTTCTTCTTCCACTGTTACACGATTACTTAAATTTTACGCTTGTCATTTCCTGTGACTTTTAAGTTTTAAGAACTCAAAACGAAACCAAAAACCAAAAAACCAAAGCAAGAAAGAAAAAAACAATCATATCAACTAAGAAATTATTTTCTCACTTTTAAATGAAAAGAAAAAAAAAAATAAGAAGCGGGAAATTGTCCCGTTTCTATATTCAATAATAATGAACTTGTCAAAAAGAATTTAAGAGAATATAAAAAAAAAGGACGTGCGCGCCGGCTTTATTTTTTTTTTTTACTCCACACGCGGTTTATTTATTTTTCTTTTCAAAAAATTCAAATTGAAAAATTTTTCATAAAATCTTCAAATAATAAAATGAAGAAGAAGAATCGAAGGACGTAAAAAAAAAATCTAGAATTTATCAAATCTCAAATAATGTTCATCCCTTAAGAATTTTTAGTGTTTTTTTTTTTTGTTGAATTTTTTTTTTGATTTTTGAAAAATTTTATTGCCGTAAATTTTTGAATTTTTGTAGGTGTTTTTTTTTTGTTCCATTAGAGAGAAAGAGACAGAAATAGATAATGTAATAAATATAAAATAGAGATTTTTATGTTCGTTCATTTTCATTTTATATTTTAAGGGATGAACAGATAACAGAGTTGAATTAGGAATTTTTAGAAGAAAAAAAAATGTTTCGCTTAGAATCGAAACTGAAATGTACGAATTAGAATTTTTATAGGATGTGTTAGAAAGTAGGAACATATCTTAAAATATTCAGTAATTCAAGAAAAATGTCATCTCACTTTCTTGGAACAATTCTTCGTTATTATGTTGTAATTGTGAATTGATTAAGATTACAACTCAATTCACAATTACAACAACACGATAACGAAGAATTGTTCCATATCTGAGTATAGCAAACAAAATCCAAAATACTCCATGGTTTTGTATTCTGGTATTCGATTGTGGATGAATTGAGTTCCAAGCCACTATATCGGAGATTCACTATTGAAATAGACAACCCCTAATACAATCCCTTAAAAATAACAACAACAAGAAATAACATAAAAAAAACAAAATTGAAAAAAAAAAAACCTTGCATGGCAGCTGGATGCCAATTCCTAGAAAAATGAAAAAGAAGAAGAAGAACCGAAAAAAAATAAATAAATAACTTTTTCGGTTTCCAGGTACAAAAACCAAAAAAAAAAACAAAAAACAAAAATTAGAAATAAAGAAAAATTTTTCAAAAAATTGTATTTTTCTAGCAAAAAAAAAAAAACCAACAACAACAATTATTTCTGGATTGGCAAAAAAAAAAAAAACAAGAACAACAACAACAACATAAAATAGTTGAAGTTGTTAAGCAAAATGAATGTGAAGAGAGGGTAGAGGAGGAGGTAGAAGTGAAGGGAACAGAAAAAAAAAATCACGTACCCAAAGAATGGCATTTTTATTTTTCATACAAACAATTATTATTTATTTATTTATCGATGATTTCTCCGATTGAGAGAGAAAGAGATAGATAGAGACCTCTGAAGGACGCACACCTGTACAGGATCTATCCTCTATGATTTTTTTTTATACAAAATAAATTGTTTTGTATACGCGCATAAAAAAAAAATTCTCTACAAGATAAAAATTGTGGGAAAATATTTTATTTGATCGAAAAAAAAAAAATTCTAAGGGTTGATTTCTCTCTCTCTCTCTTTCTCTCTTTCTCTCTGAATGCGTGTATGTGCGTATTGTGAAAAATGCTATTTACGAGTTTCAGTTTTTTTTTTCTTCTCTTGTTTTGTTTGGTTTAGCGCACACATTTAATATACGACGATTGCCACCTGTTGATGATGACACACATCCTCTTCTTCCCTTATTTTTTTTTGCTTTATTATTATTATTTTTTTTTTATTACAATTTGTTTCTCATTTTTATATTGAACCAATGAAACGAATCGATTTATAAATATGCAGATAAATATTCGCATATCATTGTGATTGAACACCTCAAATATATCAAACCCCACATACATATTTATAATAAGCCACCAATAGTCTCATTTATACCCCACTCTTTCTCTCTTTCACCAACCAAACAGAATTCATTATCAAATTTAACACAGACAGAAAAACCGTGCCAAAAAATGATAAACACAACAAAAAAAAAAATCATATGTTCACTGGGTGATTTAAACGAAGTTTCCTGTGTTGTGTGTGTGTGTGTGTGGCGGGTGTGTGTATGTCTGGATTAGGGGGAGGATAAAAGAGTAGGAGTATAAAACGATTGCGTGTAAATGCATTTAAAATTATTATATTTTTCCTGAGGGATTATATTTTTTTTTTTTTTTTGTTATTTGACTTTTTATTTTTTTTTTTTTTTTGTTCATAAAAAAAAAAATTCACAAACAAACACACAGACACACAGACACACACACACACACACACACACATACCGACGTGAACAGAACACACATAAAGCAAAAAAAGAAAAAAAGAAGCAGGTAAACACGTGAACTATTAACAATAATCGTTAGTTATTCATTTTTTCTTCTCTAATATCTCCCATCCCCCATCCCGTCCCATCCTATCGATTCCTTGCAACAAAAACTCAAGTAATAATTCTTCTTCCTTTCGTGAAGCAAAAGAAAGAAAGAAAGAAAAAAAAAACGAACAAAAATAAAATTAATAACAAAACTAAAATAAAAACATTTTTTTTGTTTTTTTTTTAGAAAAATTACCGCAAATCAACAACATTTTGTTTTCCGTTCCCTTTTTTCTTCCTCTTCTTCTTCGTCTTCATTTTTCTTCTTTAATTTTCAACTTTTTTTCTTTCATTTTTTTTTTTGTTGTTGTAATTTTAATTTTTTTTTTCTTTCTTCCGAATGATTTTTTAATGAACTTTTAATGACCGATCATAATTTCTATTTGGCATTGTTGTTGTTGTCGTTATTGTTGGTGCTGTTGTTGGGATTAAGGATTAAATTTTGTGGATTTACAAGAAGTGAAATTCTTTTTATTTAAAACGAAAAAAAAAAAACAGAAACAACAGAAACAAAAATTAAAAGAAAAACAATTTTTAAGGATTTATTTTTAGTTTTGAACTTTGAAACTTTTTCCCCGTTTATTTATTTATTTATATATTTTTTGTATGCCGACATTCACAGATAGAAAAAACTTTAACGTACTTTCATTTTTTTTTTTCTTGCACTTTTCAACAATTTAATTTCTTCTTGAATTTTTCTAATTTTCTATACTAAAATTAAGAAACACTTAAAATTTTATTGTGAAATCCGAACATTAATTTTTCATTTACCATAATATCGTCTTTACTGATGAATATTTCAGCCGTCGGGAACATTGTGAAGATTTAGATTCAGTTAAACTTTTTAATTTTACATTTCCAAGATTTCCGATTTGAATAAAAAAAAAATTAATTTATTTGCCACAAATTTTCTTTCACGTTTAACAAAAAAAAAAAACAAAAACAAAATCGCGAAAAATATCAGGAACAAAAAAACAAAATGAACAGGAAGAAAACGAGCGAATAAAATCAAAAAAAAAAAAAAAAAAACAAAACGCAAAAAAACCAAAAAATGTTCACCAAGAAAAACTAAGAAACAAAAAAAGAATTTACGATTTTTGTGTCTATTTAATTTTTCTTCTTTTTTTTTTTGTTGTTGGTTGCGTTTTGTTTCTCCCCTTACATTAAATCTAAACAAAACGCGAACATCCCGTTTGAATTTTC
Source organism: Pedicia rivosa (assembly GCA_963082725.1). Classification (NCBI taxonomy): domain Eukaryota; kingdom Metazoa; phylum Arthropoda; class Insecta; order Diptera; family Pediciidae; genus Pedicia; species Pedicia rivosa. Next base: position 41,772,481 of record OY720151.1, read on the forward strand.
ACAACCTTCTGATTAGTAGGTTAATATTATTTTTCGCTGAATATGAAAATTGGCTTTATAATGTGGAATTTTTTGTTTTTCATTTTTTTTTTGTGTTTTTCTTTCTTTCTGTGATATGAAAAAAAAAAAAAAGAAAGGTGTAGACAGGTGTGTAGTTAGGGTGGGCATACATTCATATGTGTGTATGTGATTATTATTATTTTCTTTCTAGTTGTTGTTGTTGTATATGTGTGCGTGTTTATATGCGTATGCGTGACATACAACATGAATAAGTTATGGAGTTGTTCATGTCAAACTTTAAAATGTTCAAGAAATTGTGTTCGTTAAGTTTTTTGATTTTCTTTCCTCTTTTTCTTTTCCATTTTCATTTGTAAACAGAAAACATTCCATTTATTTATATGTGAAGATTGAACGAAACGATATTATGTGAATTAAAAATTTTAAGAATTTAAATTAATTATTTCGTTAATTATTTATTGTTCGAAGAAATTATTTTTTTGTATATAATAAAATGTTTCTTTAATTTTTTTATACAAGTTTAACTTTGTGTTAAGTGAACTTAATTTTATCTCAATTCAGAATTATTTTTGTTATAAAATTGTTTTGATAAACAAGAACAAATTTTTTGAATGTGTAAATGCCACCGATGGAATCTAAATTTCATTTGCTCCAGAGCAAGTGTAAACGTTGAGCATATTTTAAAATCTTGAATAAAATTTCAAATCTACAAATTCAGTCAGGTACAAACAATGCACTTGATATTATTGTAATTCATCATTTTAAGTAAAATAATTGCTTGATTCCAAATTTAAAATATACAACACAAATGAAAATGTTCATACCGATTCCTTTACTAAGGAACACATGCAACAAGCATACATATTTATTTGAACTTTGGTGACTATTTCATAGTGTTAGTGTACGCATACGTTTTTTTCATTGCGTATAATAAAATATTCATGTTTATTTATTCATGTTATATGTTCTAAATCAAAACTAAACCAAATCAAATTGTGACAGAGCGTGAAAATGATGAATTAAAAATAACTCTTTTTTTTTTTTGTCGTGGTTAAATTTTATACAAAGTTTCCCCATGAGAAATTCACTCCTGTTCACTTTTATACAAATTATAATTTTTGAAGCTTGAAGGATACAAAAAGCTTGAAGTGTGTTCATTGCTTCTTTTGTTATATTTTCTATATATTTGAATTTTATTACAAACAATACAAAAAAAAAATAATAATTGTATGTATAATAATCAGTGCTTCCATGGAAGGTGGTACTTTTGTGTAACAAATAAATAACAAAAGAAAAAAAATTGGAAAATTGCAATAAAAAATTACAAAAAATAATAAATTTATAAGGAAAAATACAAGAAACAAAAAAAAAAAAGAAGAAGATTTATAAATAAATTGTAATTTGAAAGAAAAAACACGTTTTCAATTATTTTATAAAAATTACAGAGAGTGAGAGAGAGAGAAAAAAAATGATGAAAAATTTATTAATTATGCGCAATTAATATTCGACCAATTATATAATGAAATTCCCCCTCAAGGACGCTTTAATAAAATGTACATAAAAACAACAATAAGATATAATATAACAGCATCAATCTATCTGTTCATCCGCCATGATAGAAATATTAAATCTACAAAAGAACAACAACAACAACAACAACAAAAATAAAACACTAAATAATATTTTATAATAAATTGAAACCTCTTCCGCACCTGTCACATTCGACAGGTAAACGCATATATCGCGTATCATCATTTTGTTGTTTGTTTTTTCTTTATTAAGTTGGCTGCATTTCATAAATTAAACATAAATCATAAAAATGAGAGATAAAGAGAATGAGAGAGAGATGGATAGACAGTGTGATGACACAATTTATAACAAAACGAAATAAATAAATATATATTCCATCAAAACAAAAAAAAAAAAGAAATAGTACTCCATACACCCTATAAGCCCCCCCCCATCCCAACCCTTATTGCGTACTAAATCCATTTCGCAAATTCTCACCCGCATATATTCCGTATTTTTTTTTTTTGCCTCTTTCTTTTTATATTTATAATACTACCAACAAAACAAACCCAAAAATAACAAATCGTAACAATTACAAGCTCATCCTGAATAATATAAAAAAAAAAAAAACGGAAAAAGAAAAAAAAGTGAGAGAGAGAGAGACAATATATGTATATATACATATCAGAAAAACAGAACGAAACGTATACAGACAGACTGAAAGACAGACGAACGGACAGACATACGGATAGACAGACATATATACATATATACATACAAATATAACGACAGACAGACAGAATATATTTTCTTGTTAGAAATGTGTAAAAGAGAGCGCGTGAGCGGAGAAGAGAGAGAATTTGTGTGAGCTTTTAAAGAGAGAATATAGTGAAAGGGGAGTAGGTGAAAGAGGAAATAAGGGAAATGAGTAGAATGAGTGGAATAATATCATGAAGTGTCGACTAATCCGTGAGGAAATCGAGGATCGTTTTGCCTTTTGGCTGCATGCAATCACGCTATATTATTTGATGAAAATTAGGCATTTTAGTTTAGTTTTTTTTTTCTCCTTTCCTTTTTTGTTTCTGTTGTTTATTAGTGATTGACGTCACGAAAGGACTATTTAAGGGATGTTCAGATTTAAGTATATTTTGATTGCATTTTTATTTATATGATTATAAATAAGTTTTCTCAGATTTTTTGATATGTGTGTGTGTGTGTCAGTTTTATAATTATAATATTATTTTTTTTAAATAAATTATTTTTCTCTTTATAACTGTACATTGTTCAGTTCCTTATCGTATTTCTTGAACTAAACTTAACAATACATTTATTTACGGGTGAATATAAAAAAAAATAAAATAAAATGCCTATAGGGTTTGTGATTCAATTATCGATTGAATCGTATGTGTTCGATTTCCGGTGTGAATTCAATAACATAATAATAATAATAATAATAATAATAATAAAAGATTTAACACTTTTTCTTGATGGTAATGCGGTTAACGATAATTGAGTCTCCTATATTCGAATATGAAATTTGACCAAAAAAAAATGTTCATCAACATTTTGAATTAACTTCATTCTTGTTTGTTTTATTTCAGATTATTCTCTATCAAACTGGCCACCACTATATAATGGTCACTTTATAGAGTTTTCACTTAAACTATTTTTTCGAAGCACAAATTAGGTGAGTGAAATTAATCTTTAAAAAGAAAACAGTTGCACTTTACGTTTACCGGATTTACTTTAATTTAAACTGGAACATTTTCTAAGAATCGTGTTTAAAAGAAACTATTTTACCCCTATGCATTTAAGGGTTTTATTTTTATTTGAATAAATACAATATAACGTTATTTGCAATGGAAAACTTCCTGATTTTTAACTCATTCCATTTTCGAGTCCATAATTCAAATTATATATGACGTTAAAAAAATTGTAGTCAGTTAATAATGTTAAGTAAAATAAAAGGTGGTGAATTAATATACACACACACACACGCATGCATACAAACAGATACACATACATACTGACATATAGATTATTGATAGTGGAAAATAAGAACAAAAGGGAAGTATTGGAAAAACTATCGGATTTTCAAAGAATATAATATATTTACATGCACGCACACAGAGATACGGATACACAAACAAATGTGTAATTTCTTTGTATGTATGTATGTGTAAAAGGTATAATATTTATTCGGTCAAACATGAATATACAAAAATTAAAACAAAAACAAAACAAAGCAAAAAAAATAATATTTTTTGTTTTATGAAAACAAAAGAGAAACAATAACAACAAAAACAAATATGAAAATGATAAGAAACATGACGGGGAAAATCTGCATGCGATTTTGTTTTTTTTCTTTTTTTATTTTCCGTGTTGTTGTTTTTTTTTCTTCCCAATTTTTTTTTTTTTTTGCTTGCTTGCTTCTTTTTTTTTTTTTTTATTTGTCCTTTTCGTGTACTAAAAATTATGTTTATCCTTTGCGACGCGATGATGGTGGATATAGTGAGGGGTGGGGGGGGTTTCTTTTTTCTTTTTTTTTTGGGGTTAACGGTTTTTTTGGAGAGTGAGAGGTAGGACGACGACAACAGAAAAAAAAGGTATAACACGAGGGCAGCAATAAAATTTCGTGTTGCTTTTATATTTTGTCTTCTTCTTACCTTCTTTTTTCCTATACCCACTATTACTACCACCTTACACCTACCATCGATATTGTCTACTACCTAGGAAAGAGAAAACAAAAAAAAAAACGAATGATAAAATTTAGGAAGGAAAAAAAAAAAGTTCATTGAAAAAGTTATACGCGCGTGTGTGTGTGTATGTGTGTTTGTGTGTCTGTTTGTTTGTGTTTTATGCATTCTGCCAGCCCTGTGCGCTTTTCTGTATTTGTTCGTAGAAATCTGAAGAAACAAAAAAAAAAAAAACAACGTAAAGTTTGAGAGAAATATTATATGGGTGGCGGTTGTTTTTGGGTGACATTGTATAACGATGGAGTTGAGTTGAGTTTTGTTTTCCGTTTTCGGTTTCAGGATATACGTTTTTTTATGCGATTTATTAGGAAAAAAAAAAGGGAAAAAGAAAAGAAAAAAAAAGTGAATAACAAAGGACATAAAAATCAGACTAAAGTCCAAATATTAAGTTAATATTTTTTAATAATTTTTCTTCCTTTTCCCATTTTTTTTTTCCTTTCTTGCCTTTTAGAATAAAAAGTTTTATTTTATTTTGTTTTTTCTTTTCTTTTCTTTTTTTTTTTTATTTTACTTTTACTTTACTTGTTTCTTGTTTCTTGTTTCATTCTTAGAAAATATGACAACACAAACGAACGATATGAGAGATACAAGAACCAAACATACAAACAACAACAACAACAACAACAACAGGAACAGGAACAACAACAGTAATAACAACAAGAAAAAGGCAAAAATAAAAGAAAACAAAAAAAAAAATATTGGATAGAAGTGGAGGGGGTGGTGGCGGGGGGAGAGGAATCAACGTTTATGGGGAATGAATGAAATGGAGGTCAACTTTTTTTTTTGTTTTTGTTTTTATTTATAAAAAACACAAAAAAAAAAAAGGAGAAAAAGGAGAAAAAGAAAGAAACAAAAAAAAAACAAACCGCATATTATACCCAACTGAGTTTTTTATGTGATAACAAAAAAAAAAATATCTTGTTGTTGTTGTTGTTGTTGTTTTTAACTTTTTGAGTTCATTTATTATGATAATTTTACGATTTTCAATTGTTTCCTTCCTTTTCATCAATTTTAAAGTATATTAAGTAAGTTTGACTTGAATTAAGATTGGAAGTTTATTAATTGCGGTATGAGAAGAAGAAGTAGAAGTAGAAAAAAAAAAACAGAAGATATTTTGTTCTGTGCGTTTTATTTTTTGTTGTTGTTGTTGTTGTTGTTTGTGTTTTTTTTTGTTGTATTTTTGTATTTTTGCATTCAAAAACAGAAAAAAAGTTCTTTTATTTTGTTTGGAGTGGAGTCGTGTTTAGGTATACAACATTTTAATAGAAAAGACAAAAACAAAAAAAAAAATTTTTTTTTAGTGTTTCTTTATTTTAGAGTCTTGCTGGAGTTGAAGTTGGAAACATTTGAGAATATTCATTGTTGGTATTTGTTGTTTCTTTCGTTGTTCGCAAATTCTTTTTTTTTTTTTTGGGTATTGTAAGATTAGAAAGGTTAAATTGTATTAACTGGGCCAATTTCTATATAATAAGATGGATAAAAAGGAACGAAATTTTCTTCTTATAAAATATAAATATTGCATTAAATAATAAATATTTCTTTTACATTTTTTAAAACAAAAAAAAAAAAGAAAGAGGAAGTAATTCATTTTATAAATTTAAAGGTAACAAAAATTACAAACTTTTCAAAATGCAATATTTAAAAATGACATAAAATATATTAGCTAAAATTTGTATACTTTATACAAACAACATGAAAACATGAACACAATTCCATACAATACATACGTGCCACTTGTAATCTCTTACATGTGTGATGTGTATAATGTGTGGTGACATAACAACTGTTATGATGTCAATATGCATTTGAATTGTAGGCTAAAATCTGTAGAGAGTTATTATCTGTTAACATTTAAAACAAAAGTAAGACAAGGTCTAAAATATTTACTTAAAGACAACTGTAGCAGTTAGGAGAACATTTTATTTTATGGTCATAATTTTTAAATGATTTTTGTTTCAATTTTTAAGAAAATAACCATCCGGTCTTTTTCTAAGAAAAATACATACAAATTTTATCATTTCAAAGAGCTTCCAACAACCCTTCCAATTATTTGTATAGTTGTACTAACAATACACAAATATAAATATTGATGTAAATATTATTTAGATTGCTGTGGAAAATTTGTATTTTAATAAAAAATTGATGTAACAAGGAATATCTGGACACGGTAACAACATATAAACAATTTGATATCCGGTTCGAATGGTCTACATTACCACCCACAATTCAAACTCTATAATAAAACCAAAAAAAAAAAGAAGTGAATTCTTAAATAGAGAATAGATACACAAAGACAAGTCAGTTCATATTAAATTTAGTTTTGCACGAAATTTATTTAATTTCAATATTACAAAATATATAAAAAAATTATAGCGACTTAACTAAATGAAACGAAATGTCGCGCCCATTCTAATTCAATTCAAATTAAGATTCAAAATCAATCGATAAATGAAAAGAATAAAAAAAAAAAACAAAAAGGGAAGAAAATATAAGAAAAAAAAATGAAAACAAGAAAGGAAAAAAAAGGAGAACAAAAAGGAGAACAAAATTATTATTCTTTTATTCAAAATCGATGTTAGCACCTTTTACGTTTTTCTTCTATATAACAAACACCCCGTTCATCATCTACATCATCATCATCGTCATCGTCATCATCATCATCATCATCGTCATCATCATCGTCGTCAGTTATTCTTCAATTTTAAATGTTATGTAAAGTAATGATGATGATGATGATGATGATGATGATGATGTAAATGATGATGACGATGATGATTGTATTGATGATGATGAAAAAAGACAAATAATATAAGATGAGAATATAATAACAACAACAAAGCAATACTAGAAAATGAGTAAATCAATAATTAATTGATAAATTCGTTTCTCTGTTTGTCATTCGGTGTCATGAAAATTAACATTTTCCCCAAAGATTTTATTCTAAATTAGTGAAATCGTAAAACTTTAATATAAACTCCCATCTCTGTCTTCATATTATTTTTTTTTTCACTCTGTTCCCATTTCCTTTTTTTAAATTTCTTGTACAAAAAAAAAAAAAAAAACGCCGCTATATTCCAAACAGAACCACCACCAACCCCCCCTAAAACCGTCACTTCTCTCACTTCTATACCCACTCCCTTCATCCCCCTCTTTTTGGTTGATATATTTTATACATTTTTGCCAATGGAAAATATTTTCTGTTTTTTTTTTTCTTTTTTTTATTCTATTTTTTTTTTTTTTTTTTCATTTTAGCGAAAAAGTCAAATATAGAAAATCCTTAGAAAAAAAAAAAAAACAAAAAAAAAAAGGAAGAAAATAAAAAAATAAAAAAAAAAATAAAAGAAAAAAAAAAATGGAGAGAAAAAGTCCGGAGAAATTGAATTGATTGGAACAGCACTATAAAAGAAAGGGTATATATATTTTGTATTAGGAAGAGTTTGTCGGGGTGTGGTGGTGGGTTGGGTAAAGATGGGGACGATAGGGGAGTTAAAAAACAAAAAACAAAAAACAAAAAAAAAAAAAACGAAAAAACGAAAAAACAAAAAAAATAGAAGAAAAGTTCAAAAACAAAAACAAGAAGAAAATCAAACAGAGAAAGAGAGAGAGAGAAAGAAAAAGATGTAGAAATGGAAGAAGAAGAAGAAGACAAAAAAAAATGGTATGTTTGGAAGAAGAAATTGAAATTGACGAGATAATATTATTATGGCAACAAAAACAAAACAAAAAGCAACAACACAAACACAAACACCCAAAAAAAAAAAGAAGCAAGCAAATGAAAAAAAAAAGAGTGAGAGACAAAACAATTGACTGTTCGTTGGAATGTCAGAATAAAAAAAAAAAAAAAAAGAAAAAGAAAAAAATTGAAATAAATAAATTGTCATCGACGTCACTGAATGTGATGCTAGAAGATGCTGCAATTTGTAAAATGAAAAGAGACAAAACGTGCAATATTTTTTTTGTTTGTTTTTTTTTTTTGTTTGTTCTTTTTTAGAACGATAAGAGACAACAACAAAATTAATAAATAAAATAGAATTGGATTTTTTTTTTTGTTTTTAGACAAAAAAAAAAGAAAAAATGGCGTATTTCATTCTTGTTCTTTTTTATTCTTCTTCTTCGTTTTTGTTTTTGCAGAAGACGGACACCAAATTTCTGTATTAGTATGTGTGTGTTAGTGTGTGTGTGTATTTTGAGCGGAGAAACAAAAACAAAAAAAAAAAACAAAAACTGTACAAAAATGTACAAAAGAATAAAAATGGTGGAGTGAAATATAAAAGGAATAAAACAAAAATAGCAAACGGAGCGTACATTATATAACCCAAGAAAGAAAGAAAAAAAAAAAAGAGAGCAATAAATAAAATTTAAATGTTTTTTTTTCTTTTCCTTCTTCTTCTTTTATTTTTTTTTTTTTTTCTTCGAAGTAAAATTTTCCTTTAAACTTGCTAATTGTTTTATTGTTTTACAGCAGCTGACTAGAGGATTTAAGAAATAATGGCACAGCAGGAAATTATTTGTTTTTCTTTTATTTTTTTTTTTTTTCATCTTCTTCTTCATCTTCATCTTCTCCTTATACTTCTACTTCTTCTTCTTCTTCTTATTCTTCTTATTCCTCCTTTCTTATAATATTTCTTCTTATTCCCTTTTTTTTTTTATTTATTTATTTATTTATTTTATTCTTTTAGTTAAATTTTATATTCTTATTCATTTTTGAGTTTTTAAAAAAATTAACAGAGACGAAAAATGAGAAAATTTTGTATTTTTGTATTTTTTTTTTTTTTGTTTCGCCTTTTTTCCCCTTTTTCTTTTTCTTTTTATTTTATAAATACAAAAGAGAAAAAGATTCTACCACAATGTTACATCCTTTTATTTTACATTATTTCTTTGGCTCTGGCACAATTCTTTTATTCTGTTTTTAGTTTTTTGTACAACAAGTGCAAGCCATATGTGAGGACAATTGTTACTTACAGTAATTGTTTTGTTTCTTTATCGTTTTTTTTTGTCCGTCATTTTTGTCGCCTTTTGATTTTACATTTTCTTAGGAGAACAATAATTTTTTTCTGTTTTCGTCCTTATTCTTGATTTAAATCAATTTTGTTTTATAAAAAGTTTAGATTTTAAAAAATTTTTCTACTTCAGTTTTTGTTTCAATATTTTTTTGATTTTTCTTTTGAAATTTCCGGAAGTTATTTAAGTTTTTAATTATTTAAGATTTGGTTGGATTCTTTCGCACATGATTTTTGTTGTTCCTATTCTTAAAGGATGTTCAATTATGAGTATTGTAAATTTTATTGTAACTCTGACAATACTTGATAATATGCTAGACTTGTAATATTAGAGTCTGGATTCGAATCCCTGTGTAACAACAATAGGGGGTTTATGTAGAAAACAAACACAAATAAATATATTATTTGACTGGATATTTGGACAATAGAAAAGTAATCGTAACTTAACTAGAAATCATGGTGTCCTGCTGTGTTGAAATATCGTGCGAGGACGCATTCAATGGGAATTGATTCAATGGGCTTTCGTCATAAGTGTACATATATGTAACATTGCAACAAAGATCATTGTTATTAGTCAAGAATCTATTCAATTTTTTAAGGACTCTATTCCTTATTTTGTTTATTTGTTTTACGTAATTTTTATACAAATTGTTATAAACGGGAAAAATTAATTCTAATTAGTTTATTTTCACTTAATTATGATGAAATATTTTTGTATTTAACAAAATAAAGACGAACAATTTTTAAACAATTCTTCATATTGAAGTTATCCGAAGTTTATTGTTGGCAGTTTCGCATTCACTGAACTTTATTAAAATTACCTAGTTAAGTTTAATTCATTATAAATTATTCTGGAATTTCAATAATCAAGGTTTTGTGTATTTAAAAATGATCAAAGAAAACAAATTTTAAAATCGGATCTAAGAAATTTACAAGAATGCACAGTCAAATCACAGCAAATCATTTTCGATGAATGAAATAATGGAATCATAGTAAATCTTTTAAATTTAGAGAATGTTATACTGAAGAGAGTTTTCTTGTAACTATAAAATCATTTTCTTTAACCTACGTTTTTTTTTTCATTGACTGAAGATGTTTTCATTAGGAAGTATACAATTATTCTGTAGAGACAATGGATCAATGTGGAACAAATGTAATTACCATGTTGACTCTGTAAACAACTGACCATATATACGACAATCTGTGATGATGTTCACAATATATTTTAGTTAATTCATTTCTACATATATTTTTTTGTTGTTGTTTGGTTGCTTCTGTAAATAATTTAAATGCATTTTTGTACTAATTAGATAAAAAATTCTATTAGTCATTGTCATTGTCACAGTAAATCGTATACGCTGAATTATTTTTGTTATTTTTTATTTCATTTGCATTAACTGTAGTATGTTTGTAAAATGACCTAAATACCTTACTATAAAGGTCAAATTAGGTTAGACCTTTTTTTTTCTTTTTTATTCCTTCTATATATACAACCTTTATTATCCAAAGGTCAGCTTATAATATTCTTTCTTTCTTTCTTTCTTTTTTTTTTACATTTCTTCTTGTGCTTAACAAACGTCAGTTTGTGTGCTTTACTACTGGGTTTTTTTTTTCAGTGTGTATGTGAAAGGAAAAAAAAAACGAATGAAAGAAAGAAAATGAAATTGAAAGAAAGAAAATAAAAAAAATGATGTTTTTTTTGGTTGTACTCTTGTTCTTGTCATTAACGAGCATTCCAGAGTGATCTATATACAAAGTATTGTGTTAAAAGGATAGAAAAGATCTTTGGCATGATGGTATGATGGCCATGATGTCATCAAAATAATCAAGGCCAACTTTGGAAATTTCTAATTTTTTATTTTTTTTTTTTTTGATTTTCACTTTTGATTTCATCATTTTGGTTTTCTCTTTTTGTTTCAAATGTTTATCTTTTCTTTTTCTGTTTATTCTTTTAATAAAAGAAAAGTCCAAAATTTAAAGAAAAAGAAAAAAAAAGGATAAGAAGAAAATTATGGAAGTTTTTTAAAAAAAAGAAGTTACATTCATATACATTAAGCATTACAAGAAAGCATAAGAGGATAGCATAGGCATTGTACATACAAATATATATATATATATATATATATATATTACATACATTACATGCATACATACATACATACATACATACATATAATGAAAAAACAAAAATTAATTAAATTTACTATCTCTAAATGAATAATTTAATTTAAATTAATTTATAGTTCCCTAAGCTTTTGTTTGTTCATCCAAAGTACACATATACATACATATATATATTTTTATACATATATACACATTTATATATATATATATATATATATATACATACACACACATATTTATATATATTAATAATAGAAGGCATTTAGAAATTCAAAGACATTATATATAACATTACATATATCTATGCTATGTACAAACATATATATATATATATATATATATGTTTGTATGTATGTATATATGTATATATATATATATATATATATAAATAAACATGTATATCAAATTTAGTTTTCTCCAGTTTTCTATATAGAGCTATATAGTAAAAGTACAATGTAAAATATGTTTATACTTAGTATTTATTTTAATGCAGGCCATGATGTATATTACATAGATGTCCATTATGTGACACATTCCATTTAAATATAGATTATAAATTGATACATACTTTTTATTCTATGAGGATTAACTACTGAAAAAAAATGTCCCCTCCATTGAATTAATATATTGCGAAAAAAGAAGTTTTCACAATATCTTGGACAATCGTTTGGATATTGGTTCTTGTACCTCTGCACATTATGATTAAATTATATTCTTCTCATACCAATATTATTTTTTGATAGAATATTATTTCAATTGTATTTTTTTAAAAAATTACAGATTATTAGATTTATTTTTAATTCAAGTGTAGAATAGAATTGGTAATGTTTTGAAGTTGAGGAAAAATCAAGAAAACATTAATAAAATGTAAAAGTCTTTAAAAATGTTCTATACGTAAAAGTCATTGAAGGCGACTTTTAATATTTTTATATAATTAATTTGTTGTTTGTAAATTTTATTAACAATATTTTTAAATTATTAATTGTTTATTTTATTACATCAATGATTAAAATGTAATTTAAATCATTAATTCGACCACGCTGTGATTTAAGTCCGCGACTCTATTAATGATAGTCCCACTTTGTATTGTATAATCTGAACAGAAATATTAACAGATTGGTCTACACTCAATCTACATAGTCGTATTTATTTTCTTGTATTAAACTTTAAATAATTGACTTTTTTTTAATAGTAAATAAATAATTAAAAAATGTTTTGGTCACACAAACTTTTTTCTGGCCTGTAATAGAATAAGGCAATGGGTTATAAAACATCATCCATATAAATATATAAATATACAAATATATATATATATATATATATACGTATGTAAAGAAGGACTAAAGAAGGACGTTATACACATCATCTTCTTGTTTGTTAAAATGTATAAGGAGAGTTTATGTTTTTCTATTTGGTATGAGGTTTTTTAGGGTGGTTTTTTTGTAAATGGGTGGTTGGGATGAATGGATAAATAAAAGGACTGAGTATGAAGTGTATATATAGAAAGAGTATAACTTAGAGTAAGGGACGGGAAGGACAGGCCAAAATAGATATATTCATAATAATGTTTTAGAAACATTGTAAATTCCCTTCAGCAATTTCTCTAGTTTGGTATATTTTATAATATACATAATATAGTATATATGTATGTACAGTATAGTTTAGTATGTATGTATGTATTCATCTAAGTCAGTATATATAATAATAATAATAATATAGAACCAACCTATACTACATTTCCATATAGTACCTATCCCCTCTCATTCTCTCTCACTCTTTCTCTATATATGTACATTATAATGGTTTACCCCCTTCTTCTTCTTCTTCTACTGCTTCTTGTTTACATCTTCTAACATTTTCTTCTTCTTCTTATTCTTATTCTATATTTTCTATACATCTTCATAATACTCTCCATCTACTTATTTTACTTCTTCTATCTCTAAACACATTTTCTTCTTCCTTTATTTTTTTCCTGTATTTGGTAAAAGAAAAAAAGAAAAACTTTATATCAGAGAAATATTATTCTGTTTCTGTCCGAACATTGAAAGGAAAAAAAAAGTAGAAAATTCATCTTTTTTTTCTTCTTAAAATTTTTCTTGTTTTTTTTTTAAAAAAACTGAAAAATATAACTTAGAGAGATTTTTCCATCTTTTTTTCCAACAAATAAAAAGAAGAGTAAAAAAGACTCTTCGGTTGTATGTGTGTATGTGTGTGTGTGTGTGTGTATTGTCGCATCTTTAATATATATAAATATACCGGCAGCTGGTTCATCTTCTCATGCTGGCCCCCACCCCATATATCTCCACCTCCACATCTTCACCACCTTCAACACTTTCTCTCTTTTGTTATTCCTCTCCCCATACTCCCACACTCCAACATCTTTTTCTCACACTCTACACTTTTTTATTTCCACTTCCACCCCGTTAATTTTAAGCTATGAAAAAAAAATATATACAAAAACAACAACAGAGAAAACCCCTTTTTTTTCTTTTTACGTAATTTTTTTTCTCTGTTCAGTTCTGTTGTGCCACTTACCACCATCCTTTGCAGAAAAAACAAAAAAACTCCTCCGTCTCTTAACTTTTCTCTAAAAAAAAAAATAAAAAAAAATAAAAATGAGAAAAGAAAATAAAATAAAAATAAACCATTCTGTCTCTTTCTCTTCTTGTCCAACACTATTGCTCTTTCTATTTAACTCACTGTTCTATCTCTTTCATTTCTCTATACAGCAGAGACCATTCGTCGTGTCTCCATATTTTCTCCCAAACTTTTTTCTAAATTTACCCATCACCTCTTCTTTACCAAACATCCCTCTATTCTAACTCCCACTATTTCTTAAAATGTCTTCCTTCATCGTCATCATGTATATATAATACACGTACATTTTCTGTTCCGTTTTCCATCCTTCCTCTTCTTCTTCTTCTTTCTCTTTTTCTTCTTCTTCTTCTTCTTTATTTTCTTCTTCATTTTCATTTTCTTCTTATTCTGCTTTTTCTTCTTCTTCTTCTTCTTCTTCTTGTTAAACGGACGAGAGACCGTCGAGAGTAAATTATGCGTGTCACCCTTTCGCTGGAAAACTCCAAAACTAAAAGTGGTAGGAGGTTGAATTTTTGGGGTATATAAAAAATGTGGAATAGGGATGTAGTTTAGATGTGGATGATAAAAATTAAAGAGTGAGAAAAAGAGTAGATTTTTCAGTAGAAAAAGAAAAAGAAGAAGAAGAAGAAAAAGAAGGAATATGGCTATCACAGTGAGCGTAAGAGAAAATTTTTTGAAGGGTGGTTTTTTTGGGTGATTCTTTGGTTAGTTAGAATGGTGTGAGGGTTTGGTTTTTTTTTTCTTCTTCTTTTTATTTTCAGTATAAGGTTTTTAGAAAATGTGGGTGGTTTTTTTGGTTGGTTGCCGAATTGGGTATGAGTTGAAAGTGGTGAGCGTAGGAAGGGATGAGGGGGAGGAGGTAGTATATATTCGTACAAAATATAAAAAGGAATGGGTTATAAAATAAAACTGACTGGCCGGTATGAGAAATTTTGTGCGAGAAAATAGAGAAGAAAATGAAAAAGAAGAAGAAAAAGAATGAGAAGAAAAGAGGTATTATATGAATGCGTTGTTGGCCGTTGAATATACACACACACACACATACACATACGCACATACAACATTAGTGTTGGATAACATTTTTTTCTTGCTTTTGCGATATGAAATAAGATTGGAATGATTTTGATACTGGAAGCAAGTTTTAGCTTGTTATTGTTGTTGTTGTTGTTGTCGTTGGACGTAGTAAAATACTGATGTATATAATGGAAATTCTCATCGTTGTTTGTCGTCCTCGTTGTCATTTAGCGTTTTCTTTGTATCATTTTCTCTTCTTATTATTTCGTTACATTGCTTATAATATTTTCTCTCTGTTTCACACTTTATTTTCTTCTTTCTATTCGTATTTATATATATAAATATTTTATGAAAATATAAATATAAATTTAAGTAGCAGCAGCAGCAGCAGCAAAGACAAAACAAAAAATATAAAGGGGAAAAAAAGAAAAAAAGCAGGACATGACATCACTGACTTACATTACGTTTTATGACGTTACGTTGCGTTACAAAAGATAAAACAATATGAAGCGCATTTTTATTGTTTTTAAGAAAGAAAAGCGTAGAAACATTTTTATTATGATTCTGATGATGATCCTAAAAAAGTAAAAAGGGTTCAACAACATACTTGACTTTTTCACTAAAGGTTCAAAAAGGACACCTTTTCTCTTTTTTGTTGTTTATTTTTTTGCTTTTCCTTTAATGTTAGAAAATGATAAAAGAGAGGAAAGACCCAACATTTGTAAAAAATGAAAAAAAATTAGAATTTTGAATTTTATTTCTTATTTTCTTCCCAATTTTTTTTTTTTTTGTTGCAGAAAATTTAACCGTCTTTTTAAACCCTTTTTTTTATATTTTTCCCTATATTGTTGTTGTTGTCGTTGTTGTTATGAAACGCGAAAATGTAGACTAGACATAATAATTGTGTTGCGCGTCCCTTACGTCATACCACTACCAAATATGTGGGTGGGTGGTGATGGTGGTAATCTATGTATGTATGTATGGGTAAATGTCTATATATAGATACACGCACAAATTTAAGTGTTGCCTTCTTTCAAATAAATATATTTTATTTTATTTTTTTCCTTTTTTATATACGACACAAGACACACATAGATTCGTTTTAAAGAAGAAGACAAAAGAAGAAGAAGAAAAAGACGAAGAAGGAAAACAGAAAACAGAAAACGAAAAAAAAAAAAAAATGTGTAGAAGAAAAGGAAAAATGGGTTAACGTCTTTTTTCCTGTTTTTCTTTAAATTGTAAATTGTAGAAGAGAATCTATTGTTTTTTTTTTTTTTTTTTGGTCCTTTTATCTTATATATTATATTCTCTAGAGATGATAACAAAGTCCAATTTCAAGTTAAACTATTATACGTTTGTGTGCATGTGTATATATGTGTGTTTGCGTACGTTATATTTATCTATCTATAGTCTATATATGTATGCATGTGTGTGTGTGTGTGTGTGTGTTAGTTGGGAGGTTTATAGTGGTAGGTGTAGGTGTATAGAGGTTTGAGTCGAATGAAATTTAAAGTGTAAAATTCTTGAATAAAAAAACAACAACAAAATAGTGAATTCGATTTGAGCTTTTCGTTCATTTATTTTATTTTACTTTTGTTTTTGTTAGTGTTGTTGTTGTTGTTTACAGAAACATTCATTTTTAAATTAGAATAAATTATTATTACAGATTTATTTTTTGTTCTTCTTCTTAATGAAGAAAAATTGTTTTTCGATTTTTTTTGAGTAATTTTAA
Source organism: Pedicia rivosa (assembly GCA_963082725.1). Taxonomy (NCBI): domain Eukaryota; kingdom Metazoa; phylum Arthropoda; class Insecta; order Diptera; family Pediciidae; genus Pedicia; species Pedicia rivosa. The sequence goes on from OY720151.1 coordinate 41,789,232, forward strand.
CAAATCAAGAAATATAATTTTTCCAGGAACAACAATAACAACAACAACAACAACAACACCATAAATAATAATAACAGTAATTATGTTTAATAATAATAATAACAACAGCAACAATAATTACAGCAACAACAATAATAACAACTAAAAAAAAAATATACCCTTAACATATCAACCCTATCCTTATCCTTTATTTCTATTCCTTCTATTCCTTTATATTTATTTATTTGAAAATCGAGATGAGAAATAAAGAAAAAAAAAACTAAAATAAAAAAAAAAAGCATGAGAAAAAAGAAAAATTATTCCAAAAAAAATAAAAAGCATAGTAAAAGCAAGCAAGAAAGTACAATATGCGTGAATGTAATATAATGTATGGCTGTGTATTTGCGTTCATATATATACACATTATTATATTTGTGTGTGTATGTGTGTAGTCCATCCATAATACAATGAATATAATCTATACATATACGTATGTACATACGTCGTTTTTGGTACCAACAACAACAACAACAACAACAACAAAGAAGAAAAAAAAAGAAGGAAAAAAAAAAAAAATCTTCGTATGTAGATTTTCCAAATATTCACAAAATATATGTATGTATATATGTATATATAATATTAGTCGCCAAGGTCCATCGACAAGAGATGCCCGGGCTAAAATCGATACCCTCTGGAGATTCTTCGTTATATATATATATATATATATATATATATGTACGACTCTGAGAGTATAGATGCTTTGCTATACAATATATATATATATATATATATATATACGGTTATCGAATGCAAAGGGATGAGTAGAAAATAGACTAAGGGGTGATACGCACATACTATATATATATATATATATACAAAGATGTATGTATAGATGTGTGTATTTGTGTATGTATGTATGTATGTGTGTATAAATGAAAATATAAAACCCGTATAGAAGAAAGGAATGAGAATTTTTAGAGAGAAGGTTTGAGGTTGGTTTTTTGGGTTGGAGTATGAGTGGGTGTGGGGGTTGGTTTGAGATGTAAATGTCCCCGCGGCCTACATCAAATATATAACACATATACGGTATATATATACACATATATATATATATATATATATGCTTCTCTCTTCTTTCTATTCTATATTTATATATATAATACATACTTATATATATATATATAACAGAATAATATAGTATAATACAAGAGAAGAAGAAGAAGAAGAAGAAGAGAAAGTACAAGCAAACTAAGCGTAGAGTATAAAGTAGGAAGAGAGAAAAATGGGGTTGGTTTTGGGTGGTGGTCATCTCGTCGTCCATATAGATCGATAAAAGGACCTCTTACCACTTACTTTTTGTACACACTGGACTGTGTTACACGACCACCTCAAACCCTCTCTTTATATATATACAAACCAAATATTCACCCAAAAAAAAAAACCACCCACTCGTTCTACTATAACCTACCTATATTATTATATATATACCAAATAAAATCTAACCTCATTCTACACATAAACCCCCCTCATATACCACCCGCAATATCAGTATATATATATAGCGCTTTTGAATTATTCGGATATCGGACTGCCTAAAGCAAATTCTGAGCACGTGCTTTGGTAATGAGATAAGCCTTAGTGCCTGCCGATCGGATTCGACAAAAAAAAAAAAAAGAAGAAAAAGAAAAATAGAAAAAAAAAAAGTAAAAATACTAAAATAATATAAAATACAAAGACGACGATGATGAAGACCGAGAAAGACGTATAAGATGAAAGACATATAACAAAAAGGGGCAAACAACATACATACATTTATGTCCATGCGAAAAATTTATGCAGAAAGAAAAAGTCATAAGCAGAAAAACATAAAACATAAAACTTTTAACTCTGTAAAAATATTTTGTTTTTTTTTTTTTTATAGATCACTTTCCTTTCCTTTTCTTTTGTTTTCTTTTTTTTTTTTTTTATTATAATTTCATTTGTTTCCTTTTTCCCTTTTTTTTTTATTTGTTCTTTTTTTTTTTGTTAAAAAGTCATAATTTACTAATCTATTACACATTTACAGTAATTAATTATTTACATATGATCACACTAAAAGTTTATCTAACAAACGCCCCGCACCCACCCAACCATCTTATTTTTCTCTATCACTTTTGTCAAATTATTCTCTTCAATGATAAAATGCTCTCTTTCTTTCTCTCTCTCTCTCTCTTTCCACATATACAAACACACACACACACACACTCACTCACCGAATAAAAATATAATTGTTGCATTTTATGTTATTTTTCTTAATACAAAAATAAAATTTCCTTCACTCTTTGTACACAATTGTTTACAAAACATTCCGGCAGCATTCCGTAGTAACAAACAACATTCCATCGTTGTTGTCCTTGCCTTATGATAATGGCAACAAACACAATAATAAATTCTTGTAATAAATTTTCTAACGCGAAAAAGAAAAAAAAAAAAACGAAAAGAAAAGAAAAGAAAAACAAAAGAAAATAAAAATGAAGAAAAAAAGTGACAGTTGCATTTACACAAATACAATAAAAGGAAGTCATGAATTTCATATAAACATGCACACACACACACACACACACACCCACACACAATTATTAAGAATAAAAACACATTTTCGTCCATGTGATGAAAAAAGCGCATGCCCTTTTTTCTCTCTCTCTCTCTCTCTCTCTCTCTTTGATATTATTTTTATTATATTTTTTTTTTCTTAATAATTTTTTATTTCCTCTCAACATATATACACACACACACACACACACACACACACACACACATACACTTGCATACATATCAACACACAGATAGACACACACACACACACTTTTATATAAAAATATCAAATATATGATTCATTCAAGAAATCATGATGATTTTTCTGTTGATAAAAAAAAAAAAAAAAAGAAAAAGATGAAAAAGACGAAGAAGAAGAAGAAGAAGAAAAAACCCGGCAAAAGAAAAGAAGAAAAAAAAAAAACACAGAAAGTAGAAAAGAAAAAAAAAAAAGTTAAAGGCGAAAAGTTTTGTGTAACTTTGACCCATATTTTCATCTCTTTTCATGTCTGTCTGTGTCGGTGAAATTATGTTGTTGTTGTTGTTTTTGTTTTTGTTCTTTTCTTTCTTTTTTTTTGTTGTTGTTGTTGTTATTATTGTTGTTGTTATTGTTATTATTATTATGATTATTTTTATTATTTTGTTTGTTGTTGTTGTTTTTTTTTTTTTATTTGGTAAGTTTTTGTCCCCCAGATTTTCCTTTTTCCTTCTTCTTCTTCTTCTTCTTCTTTTTTTAATATTTTTATACTCTTGTGATGAATGATGATACATTCCATAGTTTAGATTTATATAAAAACGACAAAAGGATTCTCCAAAAAAACACCAAAGGAAATAAACAAACAAAAAATGGATTGAGTAAAAAAAAAACGGATTTGTATCGATTAAGAAATTCAGTTAAAGAAAAAAATGTATGCTAAATTTTGAAATTAATTTGAATCAGTTGTTGCACTTTAAGTGCAATTTTCTTAGTGTCATTCCAGATTGGATTCCATTAGCCTTGTGGAAATATGTCCGACTTTCAATTCAACAGTCAATACAAGGCACACAAATAATTTCTGTGTTTGTTCCTCAGTCCCAACGCTCATTGTATTTTTTTTTTCTAACAAAAATTAAACTTAAAAAATTAAAATGTGAATTTTATTAACGTTTCGGGTTTCGCCTATCAGAGCACAATTACATATTTTCAGTAATTAAAAATGATGTTCTTACAAATTGTATACATCCGTTTATAGAATTAATTAAGACACTATCAAAATATAAACTTTAAGTTTATAAAGTTAAAGTTTTAGTTTTAGAGAGAAACGAAAATGTTTTTTTTTGTGAATTCCATCATTAAGTATTTGATTGGTTCCGCCTTTTTTCTATATAAAAATTAACTGCAACATTTTATTATTTAAATGCAAGAAATACTTTAAGAATTCGTAATTCTTTCAGGTTATGTTCCCGCTTACAAAATTTTCATGTAGACAATTTTAGTAGGTGACTGATTTGTTGTTTTCAACAAAGAAACAAAAATGTTTAAAAAAGAAAATCCGTTTCATCATTTTGAATTGGTTACAAATTTATAACTTTACAAATTACTTCATTACATCCAAATTTTTCTGCTGTAAATTAATTGTAAGATCATATTATTATTACAAAGGATGACACATGATGACAACAACAAAGTTCAATTTACACAGGTTTTGCACTAATCAAGAATACAACAACAACAAAAAAGGGAAAAAGTGGCAAACGATCTACTGAAGTGGACATAAAGATTAGGATGGACAAAACATAAGGAGGTGTGATGAGACGGAGGGTGTGTATAAAGTAAAAATGGGAGAAAGAGAAATAAGGATGGTTCAAATGGTTTTCTCCTTATAATATTTAATAATAATGTAACTCGTAAATAAATTCCCTTTGTTTCTTTTTTTTTCATTTTTTTTTTTCTTTTCTTTTCGTTTCTTTACACCTTCTTATTGTCCAAACACATTGTGCGTTTATACTTCACATTTGTACTTTACTATCAAAAAAAAAATAACAACAACAACAACATTTATATATTTTCTTTCGTCTTCTTCTTCTTCCTTCTTCTTCTTCGTCTCTTACATATATTTTTATCCTTTTCTGTTTGATTATTTTCTTGTTGTTTTTGTTATTATTATTATTATTATTATTGTTGTTGTTTTTGTTGTTGTTATTATTGTTGTTATTATTGTTGTTGTTGTTTTGTATGAAGAAAAAAATATATATATACCATTTTCCTATCCTATATATATATTTCACATTTTATATATAGATACATACAAACAAACATGTATTTATATAGTTTAGGTTTCTAAAGGAAAATGAAATTGCTGCCTTATTTTATTCGACATTTTTACGTTCGTTTTTCCTTGTTTGTTTCTTCTTATATATGTATGTATATATGTTAACCTTCCCTACCATATCCCTTTATACTTCTATACTACACTTCTTCATCTTATTCTCTATATTTTTGTGTGTGCTTATTTTTTTTTTTTTTCGTTTGCTCAATACTCGCCGCGCGAACATAAAACCGGACCATAAAGCACGTTCCAAATTTTTTTTTTTTTTTTCGGACTATACCGCCGGTGTGTTGAATAGTTTTTAGAGTCCGCATGCTATATTAAACTTAACCCATACTATATAAATATAAGAAGAAAAAAAAACGCACCTAACCACCCACACATAACAACCTTCTATATACACATCATACCTACATATATATACCTAACTCATCTCTCATACCATTTTCATTCAACGTAATACTCTAATACACAGATGGGGCCGAAAATAAGAAGAGAAAAAAAAAAATAAAAAAAAAATAGAAGAAAATGAGGAAAAATGAGAAAAAGAGTGAAAACTCTCATACCTTTTATTGTACTATGTGTGTGTTTTTTTTTCTTCTTCTTCTTTTTCTTTGTTTCTATTTTCTAAGGACGAATACTGTTTTTGGGCTTGATGGCGATAAACTGGTTTCTCTTTTGTTTTTGTTTTTCTTCTATTTGGTTAACGAAAAAAATCTACCTTATACTTTTCTGGCCATTTCTCTATATCGTGTATTATATTTTTCGTTCATATTCGCCTTATTCTCTCAAACTCCACAAAACAACTAAATGCTGTCATCATTTTTTTTTTCTCTCTCTCTCTCTCTCTCTTCTCAACACTCACACTCTCTTTTTCACTCTTATTCTCTTTCTCTCTCTCTCTCTCTCTCGATTTTTTGTATCTCTTCTACAGATATATGATGTGATGCTCTCAAATCCAAAAAGAAAGAAAGGAAAGGAAAAGGAAAAAAAAATCACCCACCCATCATATATAAACTAACCCCATCATCTTCTCCCAATATCACCCATCACACCCAACACAAAAAAAAAAATATATTCAATTAGCCTTTACGGCTATTTGTTGTTGTTGTTGTATTTTTTTTTTGTTTTTCTATACATTCTGTATTCGCGAAGAAAGTGGATATGAACAGTAAAAGAATAGGAAGAAATGAAGAAGAAGAAGAAGAAGAAAAGCAGAAGAGAGAAAAAAAAAAGAAAAAGAAGAAAAGTAAGTGGGAAAACAGCTGGGTGTTGGAATTTCATTTACAAATAAATATTGTGAAAATGTCTTTAAGCTTTTTTTTTTTTTTCTCTCTTCTTCTTTTTTTCTCTTCCTTGTTTTTTTTCTTCGTTGTTTTTGTTTTTTTTTTTTTTGTGTATTTTGTTTTCGACAAGTCGTTCTATATTAAGGTGAGGAAAAAAAAGTTTATTTTTTTTTTTTTCTGTGTATATTATGATGTGGATGAGACTGTTTGAGTAACAGAGTGGCTACAATGGTGAAGGGTGAGAATGTTAGAAAATATACTCATACCCGTATTCCATTTTCTTTTTCACTTATTATAGAAGTTTTAGAGACTTTTAGTGATATTTATATAGTTTTTCTGTTGATTTGAATTAAAAATAAAAGTGAAACACATTTTTTTATAATAGAATTTAATGTTTATTAATATACACGCGTTTATTGTTTTGTATTGTATGGGTATATAAATTAATGTATGTGTGTGTGTGGTTGTGTGTGTGTTTCTGTTGTTGTTGTTGTTGTTGTTGTTACTGTTATAGTTTAAAAAGAAAGGATAATTTATTATATAAACGAATGTGGATAAATTTTGTTTGATAATATATGATAAATGATTAAGGACAAATGTACATATATGCCATCACATCATAATATATTTTATTTAATATTATGTAAAATAATACGTATAAAGTTTTTTGATTAGAGAAGAGACCCAATATATACAACATAAATAGAAAATTTTAATTTATTCAGGAACATAATTTTTCCCTTTATGTTACTTTACTTTTGTAAAGAAATAATATATAATAATAAAATCAATTTGAAATTTTCTGACTAAAAAATTTAACAGTCTTTTAATATTTAGAAATTCAAATATTTATTAATTAGGACATCTTTCGAGGATATGATGAAACTAAATATAATTTATCCAAGTTTTTAACCAAAAAAATTTAATGATATATTTCCTTTAAAACTTTATTAAAATAACCGAAACTGTGTAATCAGGAGTACCAATGTATAAAAAAGAAAAAATAACCGGTCGAAATGTCAATGTCAGTTTGTGACATAACATTTCTATTTCTACCAATTTGCTATAATTAATTTACTTTATATTTACGTTTAGTTATTATTAATTCTTGAATTAGTAGTAATCTTTTAATAAAAAAATAAATGGCTGGAATGAGAGATTATAATGATTTTACAGCGTTAGTTTTAAAGTGATATATACATTTTGTGAATTTGAATAATGGGGAAAAAAAACATTTATTCTTTAATAAAGGTATGATGATGACAACGACGATGAAGCTGAATTGGCGCGTTATAATCAGTATCCATATCCACAAATAAAAACACCAACACGACCAAACTATCAATACGTTAATTCAGAAAGGGATTTTACATTGCCTCTGCAAAAACATAAAAATTTTCAAACACCGTATGAAAGTCCGAATGAAGATGGTAATACAATTAAAAAATTTGTTCTGTTAATACTCTTACTAAAATTCCTTTAACATTTCAGAAATATCCATTAGAAAATATTTAGATGTTAGTGTCAGTTTCGTAAGTATTTTAACAGAAAATTTGTTAAGCCATCCGTTTGTTGTAATACGACGACAATGCCAAGTTCATCACAGCGCAAAAAAGTAATTAGTTTAGTTATATAATTACACATTATTGAAATGTTAAATATGATCAACTTTTGTTGATTAATGTATCTGAAACATTATTCCAGCGGTTGTTTTTTTTTTAATAATTTAAATAATTTTCTGCTGATACTGATTAATTTTCTATTTTTGGCTTTTCCATTTTTAAAGTGGAATGTTTATTATCAGAAAGAAAACAGCGGCACGGATTATGTAAACTATCGTGATTTTCACGTATAATATTTATTTAAGTTATTCAACAATGTTAGTGCTCTTCAACCAAATTCATCTGAATCATAATCTATTTATTTTTATCTATAGATTTCATTTGACACCTTTGACGTTAATAAAACCAATAATACGTCTTCATCAACGACAAGGAATCACAACACTTTGGAAAGGATTAGGAAGTTGTCTTCTAGTACGTGGTATGACACTTGCTGTTGAAGATGTTATAACAAAAATAACGCCATGGCCAAAGTTAGTGTTTTTTTTTAACTAGTAAACATATTTATCGTTTGAAGTTGATCGTATTGTAGTGAAATTTCCAATAATTCTTGAAGTACGATTGTAGCAAAAAAGAATTTCTTAAAATGCACTGTTACAAAACTAATTAACAACTTAAAAAAAACCTGCAAATTGCAATTAAGAATTAAAATTTTATTTTTTAATTAATGCCGAATTATTTTAATTATTTTATTTTCTTTTTTATTTAGAAAATTTCCATCCAGCTGTAAACAAATTGGGCAACATATTTTACTGAAAAGGTATTATAATGAATAAATCAATAATATTCTATTTCTTCACCTCAAAAAAGGTTAAAGTTCAAATTTGTTACTTTTCCGTTTATTTTTAGTATAAGTTTTGCTGTTGTTATTCCATTTTATGCCGCATCACTTGTAGAAACTGTACAGAGTGATATTGCGAGTGAAAAAGTTGGTTTTTTTGATGTTTTTCGTGATGGTGCACATAGATTACTTTCATGGAGCTCACCACAAAATGGTAGAATGTTACCAGTATGGGCTTTAGTTGGGCCAAGCGTTTCATTAGGTTTATCTAAATATATGTTTGGGTAATTAATTAAATTTTGATGAAGAAGGTCTTTTCAAATTTTTTTGTCATTTATTCCTTTGTATTTATGCAAATTATTTAAATCAGTTGACAGAAAATGAAAAGATCGACTTTGTTGTTTAAGAAAGAGTTTAATTTTTTTTATCTTTTTTTTAGAGTTCTTGTTCATTCAGTTACAACCAAAATAATGGAAAGTCGTATGTCGGTAACTCAAGAACAAAAAGGTGCAAAACCAAAGGATATAACAACAGCTAAAGAAAATATACAAATATATTCAGCGCTATTATCAATGATTATGTCTGAAACATTATTTTATCCTTTGGAAACAATTCTTCATCGTTTACAATTACAAGGAACACGTACGATTATTGATAATTTAGATTCTGGTTCATCTGTAATACCTATTTTAACTAGTTACGAGGGTGCAATTGATTGTTATAAGACTACAATTGCGTCTGAAGGGTATTGTGGCTTGTATAAAGGATTCGGCTCAATTGTTTTACAATTTGCTGCACATTTTACTGTTATTAAAATTACCAAATGGGTTGTAATACAAATAATTGAATTATGTTCAAACAAACCGCCAACAAAGGTTACGGATTTTTATTCTACATTTGAACAAAAAGATTCACATTCAACTAGCGTTTCTAGAAGTTTTAGTAATTTATCGGAATAAAATTAAGAATTAAAGAGAAAATTAATAATTTAAAAAAAATCCTCACTAAAAAAATTAATAAAAGTTTTATCAAATTTCTGTTACTGTGATAAGAGAATAATTTGTTTATAAATAAAATATTATGTAAATTATTAGTTAAATTAAATAAAAAAATGCGAAATTATGAAGTTTCATTTCAATTTTGCCGCCGATTTATTGGAGATTTTAGTTAGGAGAGATTAAAGTGCTGACTATATTTTTCTAAAAAATGACATAAAAACTAAAAATAAAACATAACCTAACTTTTTTTGTAAACGTTTTGAAAAGGCGGTGACTTTGTTCATAGGAACTTTAGAGTGTTGTTTAGCTAATATAATTCCTCTTTAAGATCAACAGTGAATCGTTTAATTAAACAAAATGTCAAAAGCACATCCCCCAGAACTTAAAAAGTAAATTAATTATCTGTTTATTTCAATGAATTTTGTTTTAACATTTTTGCATTTCAGATTCATGGACAAATCTCTTCGATTAAAATTAAACGCTGGCAGAACTGTATCAGGTATTTTAAGAGGATTTGATCCATTTATGAATGTTGTTATTGATGATACAATTGAAGAATGCCGAGATGGTACCAAAAATAATATTGGAATGGTCGTAATAAGAGGCAACAGCATCGTAATGATAGAAGCTTTAGATAGAATATAGTTGTATTGTAATTTTTCCTATCTTATTCTAATCATATTTATCTAAGGATTTCCATTAAATTTTTATTTTCAATAAAATTTTCTCAATTAAAATTTATAAAAAAAAAATGGTTTTACTGTAATAATTTACAATATTTTAGAGCGAAAAAAAGAACATGATTGAAAAATAATTTTGTACGACTGAACTTGTAGTAAAAATAAATAAGGTAAAAATCATAATATTATTTTTTAAATATATTTTGGTGTTTTTAAGTTACTGGTCGCATAAAAAAGATTCTAAGTAATAAACACAAAAAAACATCAATAAAATTTATATTCAAAAACAAATAATTTAATTTATTTTCCTTACCTAAATAATTCATAATTTACATATTTATTGATATTTTTCTTCATTAAATAATAGTTAATTATTTAATTTAAAGTTATCTCCATAATTATCTCTAAACATACAAAAAATAAAACTTGAAAAGAAAAATTAATTATTAAAACGACGATCTATAATTTAAAGAAATATACCTAAACATAAGTACAGTGTTGGAATTATCTGGATAAGATATAAAGTTATGTAGACAAGTGACTTATTATGAAGCAAGATAAAAGATAAACAAAATAAATTATGTTTAATTACAAAAGATTTGTACTAAATTATTTTTTTCATAGAAATGTTTAAATCAAAAACGAACTGCAATTACTTTCAAAGTAAAATCCTCAATTGAAAAACTTTTATTGTTATCTTTTATCTGGATACTTTCATCTTAGGTCTTCGAATGAAATTATCTTATCTAGGTATTATTTGGTTATCATTTCCCAACACTGCAATACATGAAACGCATCAAAATAATGAGAATTAAAAACTTATTATTAATTATTGCCAAATAAATAAAAAATGTTATTCATATCAATAAAATATGGACCACAACAAAAATTTTAAAATTTTAACATTCTCTAAATTTGTCTTCTTATTTTAGTTGCATTTAGATAAAAAGCTGAGGATTTTATAATAATTTTTGATTTTTACAAAATGAAATAAGGTAATACTAAAAACAAATTGCTCAAATAGATCGCCATCAATAATGAATTATAAAGAAATTTTAACTAATGAAAAAGATAATTCTTTTGTTTTTGTTTCTCATTAAAATTAAATTAAGTGCAAATAAACAAAACGAGCAAAATTTTCTATCCATATTTTTTTTTTTTTTTTGTTTAAATTAATTTCTAAAAACTTAAAACTTATTCTTTTAATAAATTTTTTTTAGTTATTATTAAATTACTAAATAGCTATTCATATTTAATTTTCTGCATTGTTGAAAATAAAGCTGGCATTATTGATGTTTGCTGCAGTTGTTGTTGTTGTTGTAGTTGAAGTTGTTGTTGATGGAAATGATTATTGACTATAGATTGTTGCTGCATATTCTAAAGAAAAATAATTTATAATTAATATAAATAAATGTAAGAGTTATATTTTTAATTATTGTAATTAAGACTGTTATACTCATAACGGCAACTAAAATTTAATTATTGAACAAATTTATTAATATATTTTTCTCATAAAATAAAATGTGTACACTATTTTATTACCAAATACAAAAGTTCATTACGTTTTATAGAAATTTAAATCAAAAAAAAAAATCAAAATTCTTTTATGAAATACAGTTGAATTTACTTCATTAGCTAATTTATTTGTATTAAATAAAAAGTTCAATAAATATGTGAAGATGAGAGAGTAACAAATCTTAATTAATATTTTTATAAAACTAACTCCTTGTTGTCCATCAATTTGATTATTACCACCCAATAAACTCGGTTCCAGTTTAACAATTTCATCTTTTATTTCAATTATTTGAGCATCTTGTTGTTGTTGCTCTTGATGTTGTTGTTGTTCATCCGTATCATTTTCACCAACTTTTTGTAATTGTAATACTTGTTGTTGTTGTGCCATTGGTGTTATAAATTTTTCAACACGCCTTATATGTGATTTCATATCAATACCATGCTGTGTTCTTTTATGTTGTGTTAAATGGTAACCTTTACAAAATAAGAATAAAATATCAAAAATTAAAGTAAATTTATCTTTGAGAAACTAATTTGTATTTGAGCTTTTAGCAAAAAGTTTTAATCGAAACATTAATGATAAAAAAAAACTATTTAAAGTCTATATTATTTTCTAGTATAATCTTCAATTTCAATTTAACCATATCACTAATAATCTGTTTTGAAACGACAAATTGGGAACATATTCGAAATTCATTATAAATAATAATATTACAAATGTTTAAAATGATTTACCTTGAATAAATCCGTCTCCACATATCTCACATTTATAACGTTCGCCAGTATGTCGCCTGACATGAGCTTTCAAATCATTTCCTTGGGCAAATTTTTTCTCACAATGTGGACACTTATACGGACGTTCACCTACGTTATTTACAAGGGAAACCAAAATTTATAACACATTTCTAATATTTCATTAAACTATTCAAATGTCCACCTGTATGAACCCTAGTATGAACAAGTAAATTATAAGCACGTTGAAACCCTTTACCACAGATAGTACATAAATGTGTTTTCTCTCCTGTATGGTATCTTTCGTGGACTGTTAAATCTGTCGCTCGCGGAAATCCTTTACCACAAAATTTACATTTGTAAGGCTTTTCCCCTTTATGTCTAGAAAAAATAAAGAAAGAAATCAACTGAATTGATCAAAAGATCCATAGTTTTTATAAATTTTAAATAAAAAATTATCTAATTTATTGATGGTGATTATTTTATATATGTCAATAAATGTATCTAAAGTGAATAAAGCGTTATTATTTTATAACAAAAACTAAACTAAATTAAATCCATATTTGAGTTTTTAAAAATGTATAAAAATAATACAAAATAAAAATTCATTAGTGAAAATTCTTATAAATTGAAATAACAATAAAAGGAAATTAAGGAAATAATTCCAAGTTTTAAGTTCCCATAATTGATACAAATGAAATAAATTAAATTTAAAGTTACTCAAAGCAATGAAAAATATATTACTAAATATTACCTTCTCATATGAATAACAAGATAATCATTACGTACAAAGCGTAAGCCACATTCTGAACATAAGAAAGGACGTTCGTTGACATGAATTTTTTGGTGTTCTGTTAAATCTGGTTTTGAATTAAATGTTTCTTGACAAAATTTACAGGACCATATACGTTGGGTATGTATTCTCATATGAATTTGTAAATATTTTGCTGTTGTAAAACCTTTTTTACATATTTCACAAAATTCAGTTTTTTGTACTGTGTGCTTGTCACCGTGACGTGATTCATTGTGTTTTTTTAAATGCTCTGCACGTGTAAAACCTTTCTGACATATTGAACATGAAAATGGTTTTGTATCAGCATGATTATGCATATGTAAATTTAAATGATCTGAAATAAAAAAGCACGTTAATAAAACTGATTTATATATAAATACAGAAATACGACAGAGAAAATACAAATAATTTATGTCGTTTTTCTCGATTAAAATAAATATGTACCAACTCGTGAAAAACGTTTTTCACAAACATCACATTTGAATGGTTTTATTTCAAGATGTGTTACTTCATGACGTCTTAAATGTGTTGCACGTGTAAATGATTTATCACATTTATTACATTGATGTACTTTTGGTTTTACTTCATTATTATCTGCTGTTTTTGTTGTTGGTGAAGACATTGTTTTTGATGTTTTTGTTTTAATTTTACTTTTATTTGGATTTATATTTTCTGATTTTTTTGTTGTTCTACCACGTACTTTTTTCATTGATATATTTGAATTTGAACCTCTTGGACTATAATCATCATCATCATCTGTTTCCTCATTTTCATCTTTTAATACATCATAATCAGCATCTTCTTCTTTTATATTATCTTCACGCGAATCAAATTCAGAATCTGATATTAATTCTGATTTAAATTCTAAATTATCAATCATACTAAGATCAGGTTCGGAAAATAGTATTTCATTTCGTTCTTCTTCTATTGAAACATCTTTACTACCGGATACATCACTAAACAGAGAACAGTTATTGAAATAATAATTAGAATTTGAAAAAAATAGTAATAAATGTACCTTTCTGTTTCAGATTTTAAATTTTCTTCTTTCAAATCAGCAATTTCTCCCTCTTCAATATCATATTCATCATTTTTTTTTGTTTTATGTGTTAACAAATGACGTTTCAAATGCTCACCACGCATAAATAATTTTTCACATATATGACATTTATTCACTTGTGACAATAGTTTTAAATTAGCTAATTCTGGATGGGAAATTGCTATGTGACGTTGTAAATGATTTAAACGTGAATATACTTTAGAACAATTACGACATTTATATTCTTCACCTTTATGCTGTAAACGATGCAATTTTAATGCTTCTTCTGTCATAAATTTATTATCACACATTTCGCAAGGATGAAACATTACTTCTTCTGTTTGTGTATATTTTTCATTATCATTTTCTAAATTTATTTCTTTACTATTGGTTTCTAATTTAACACTATCTTTTATTTCATTAACTAATAATTTAGTTAATGTATCATATGCTTTTTCACATTGTTTTTTAAATAAATAAGATATTTCAACATCTTGAATGCATTGATTACAAATTTGTGATGGCAATCTGTCAGAATCTTTGATCTAAAAAAAATATTTATTTATAAGTAGAATATTAAATGCGCTAAATCAACAATTATTTTACAACATATGTGTAGATAATTAATATACCTTTGTTACAGTACATAATGTGATCATATTTGATATTGGAATATTTTGTGAGATCGAACAAAATATTGACTTCATGTTATCGCCTTCCTTTAAACAAGTCCGACAAACTTTGGTTATATCTATATTTGTTGTATCCATTATACAGTCTATTTATTTACATATACATTAACTTAGCATTTCTAAATAATATGAAATTTATTATTTTGGCAAATTTTTAATTTTCTAGTTAGTTTTTACAGTAAAAATATGAAGCAATTCTACAAAAACACTTAGTTGTCAGAAAATTGAATTGATTTTGATACTTAAAAAATGTCGCGGCGATATTATTATGGTTAAGTTGGTAACAAAGACACATCTTTTATTAAGAAACAAAAGATGGCACTAGTTATTGTTGTAAGCCTAGAATTAAACCAAAGAAATTTTAACCAATGTATGTAAATCATTTTTCAAGATAAGGAATAGAATAAATTGTAAGCTGTAAGCACAATTTGTTTGATGTAACGCTTTTTTGTAAGATTTAAAATAATCCTAAATCATAATAAATAATTAAGAAAATTGAACAGTTATTTTGTTTAAAACAAAAAAAAAAATCGATTTGGTTTTTATTTTAAATTTTATATTATCAGAATAAAATTTTAATCATGAGATTTTATTACATTTTCGTTTTTCATATAAAACTTTTATAGTTTACAGTGAATTAAGGTCAGTTATAATAGCTGAAATACTAGCATTATGCGAAAGATCATAATTTGTTTTAATTGATGTTTTTATACCATAAATATGTTTTTGAAAAAAATGCCATACAAGTTCTGTGATACAAGAATATTTTATATTAAATATATAATGCATTTTAAAACAAATATCTAATGCTTTTAAAAAACTTTGTACATCATATGTTATATTTTCATATAATACTTTAAAATCTGTTATGGTTTTAAAATCACTACCAATAACTACCAAAATCGGATATGGTGGAAAACCAAGAGTTTCATATTTATTTCGATGCTCTTCAATTGATGTTTTATAATCTCCAGGAGTCTGAAGATATAATTAAAATAAAATATTAATTAACTTGGCTTTAATTTAGACAAAAAAATTCCAATAAAATATTAAAACAAACCTTAATATGTAAAACCATGCTGTTTTGAACATCATTGATAGTTGGCCGATAATTTTCTTTATTTTTTGTTTTAAATGTTCTTTTTGGAATCAAAAGTGCACATAGAAATTGTAATGTGAAAAAATGTTTACTATCTGATAAAAAAAATGAACAAAATTAAAATTACCCAAATTCAGATATACAAAAAAAAAACAACAAACAAACCTTTAGTAATACTATCCGTATTGTAATCAAAATCTTGAATCATTGTTCTTGTTATTTTATCTCTTACTTGTGATTTTGCTAATATTATAATTTTTTCCGCTAAAATATCCCATTTATTGAGTAAATTCATACTATTTACTTTATCCAATGTTTCAAAATCTTCATCAATCTGTAATTAAAAATAATTTAATTAGACATTAGAAGATTTAGTACAAAGTTTGCTTTGAATTAATTTAAAATTTGAAGTTATACTTTTTTTTTCTCTCTTTGTATTATTTAATTTTATTTATTTATAATCATTGATGTATTATTAGTTTGTTATACAATTTATTTTTAGCTATTCCGAATAAATAATTGACATTAAAAATTTCATTTGAAAACAAAAATATGTTTGTATTCTAAAACCACTTATATGATAAGAGTGAAAAACTATAACTTCTAGAAACTTCGAACTAGAAAACTTTAAATGGGACTTAATCAATACACGACAATCAAAGAAAAAATTCAGTTTAAAAAATATCTCGAATTCGTATATAGTTAAAGAAACTAACCAATGAAACACCATATCTATATGAATACAATGGCCAATTATCTAAAATACTTCTTGTTGATAAATCATTATTTTGCTGTATTTCTCTTATACGATTATATGATGATAATTTCCAGCGTTCAATAACATCTGAATAAGGTTCACGTTTTAAATAAAGCCAATCTTTTATTTTTTTATATTCTTCATCAGAAATATAATTTGCACTTATTTCTACATCATCTTCTTCTTTAGCTGAATTTTCGTTAGTAGTTGATGATGATGTTTTATATCTTTTTGAATAACGACTATCAATAATTCCTAATTGTCTCATATTTCTTGCACAATTATTATATTTATGTACTAATTTTCCACGTGCTTGCATTGTACCCTTTCTGGGTATATAATAAGTATCCTGAAAATAAAAAAGATGCTCATCAATCAATGTATTTTTATCGTCATAAATTTTTAGCAGTTTATTTAAGCTAAATTTTAAACTTACACGATGTTCTTGTGGAAAAAGGGAAACTATTTCTGAAGTAATTAATGCAAATAATTTTGTACTCATTGTTTTGTGTTTACGTAAATATTCTTCAGCAATAACTTCAACTAATTTTGAACGACAAACAGCATTTAGTTTATTATTATGTTCAAAATAAGCTAAAACAATTTTGCCTTTTGCAGTGTTTCTTAAAATGTTCATAAGATTCTATAAAAAAAAATAGAAATAAAAAATATAAAATATTTTTATTATGTCGAAATAAAAATTGCGTAGAATCTTTAATTTTCATTCAAATTTCTCTAGCAATCTTTATCTGCTTTTGAGCCAAAAACAAAAATATATTTATCTGTTTATTACAAATTCTGTCATGTCTCCTTGATTATCACGTTCCTCAATCTGATAATCTGATGGACTTATTCCATTATTATTCTGTAGAGAATTAATTGAACGTATTTGCGGCTGAACCGGAACAGTTGTTATTTGTGTTTTTGATGAAACCGTTGGAAGAATTGATGATATAAGTTGAGGTGTAAATTGCTGTTTATGTGTAATTGGAAGAATAGGTCTTGGCCGTGGAATCTGAAAGTTATTTAATGTATTTAATTCATTTAATTAAAAAAAAAAAGAAAGAGAAAAATAACCTTTGCTTCAATTTTTTGCCATTTTAATAATTTTTCACGAAATTCAGCACGAATACCAATTTTATTGTTTGGCAAAACATCTTTAATATCATCAAAATTAAGAAATTTCAAACTTCGATATGTAACACCATTTTCTAAAAAGAATAATAAAATATATTGTTCCCAAATATAAATAAACTTCATCATGTACAATAGAAAGTAACTAGAGCCTAATAATGAAAACTTAAATCTGAAATATAATAACAAAGTTTGTTATTATGAATTCTAATAAATAAAATAGTAACGAAGCTAAAGTATATTTTAAGACAATTATTATTTAAATGGAATGAACATTATTTCAGTTTTAATTCATGGAATTATTCCAATAACTGAAATAAAGGAAAACGCGCCAAATAATGTTTGGACTATATTCATCTACACCTTTTAACATTTTATACAGTTCTTGTAGATGCCATGATTTAAGAATCATTAATAATTCAATTTCATCACTGCGATTTGGAATTCGAATACTATGTGTTTGCGTTGAAGTTATTGTTGAATTCATTTCTTTTAGATTATTTTCTGATTCTTCAATAAAACTGTCAACAGAAACAAACTCACCTAAAAGCGGGAAATAAGTATATATTAACATTTTTTAATAAAGTTTTGAAAAAATTGTACTTCTTTCTGGACTTTTAACTTTTATAGATCTAGATCTACTTTTAACTGATTTAATTGTACGTGAATTTGGATTATAATCTTCATCAGAATCATTGTCTTTTGATATTTCAGATTCTGCAAAATCCTCAATTAAATTATCATCAATTTCCATCTCTTCAGAATCATACATTTCTGGTTTACATTCATAATTATTCAAAAAATTGTCAAATATATCCGTATCTTTGTCTATATTTTTAATTAAATCTGTTAATTCTGATTCAATTGTTTGTGTTGCTTTATCATTTTCATCTGCGTCATCAATTGGAAAATTTTCATAATTTAAGAATAACTTAGAAAGTGTATCATATGCTTTTTCACACTGTGTTTTAAATAGGAAGGAAATTTGTACATCTTGAATGCATTGATTACAGATTTGTGTTGGTAATTTGTCGGAATCTTTGATCTAAAAATGATAATTTGATTTAAAGATCTTCGGTTTAATAGCTTTAATTAATATTATATACCTTTGTTACAGTACATATTGTTATCATACTTGATATCGGAATATTTTGTGAAATTGAACAAAATATAGATTTCATGTCATCACCTTCCTTTAAACAAGTTCGACAAACTTTAGTGATATCTACGATATTTGCTGAATCCATTTTTATAAACAATTTTTCTTAATAAACTAACATATTATTATTATTTTGCATTTGTGCACATATTTTATTAGTTAGGAAATTTCAAATTTTTTTAGTTTTGTTTTTTGTTGTGAAATTTATAAACTTTCCAATAATAAAAAACACTGACAACTGCAATTTTTGACATAGATCAGTTTGATGTTTGGATCACTTATTTACCCGCAAATTTTGAATAAACCCTTCTAATAATTTTCTTTTTCTATAAATTATTATAAAACTATATAAAATAATAATTTCAAAAATATAATTATAAATAAAAAAAATTATTTTAACGAATTTATATAATCATATTTATTTGGAGTTAGTACATTTTTTTTTCATTAAAATTATCAAAATTAATTGAATTTATATAAGTATATTTTTATTTAATCTTTTTTTTTAAATTGACCAACATACACAAAAAAGATGTTGAATAAACTTTAACTTTTTCCTTGTCATAATAATACTAAAAATTTTAAAAAAATAATTGCAAAATTTGAGCATAAAAAATAACAAAATATTTTTCGTTTATAAAATTAAAATTAATTTTGCAATTGAACATAATTAGCTGGGAAAAGCCCATATCGATTTTTAATAAGTCCCCTCCACCAACCTTCATCAATCTGAAACATAGGAAAAATAATAAATTCTAGTTCTTCTATTTTATATAGTTTAAAGAAGATTTATGAACCTTTTCAATATGAGTTATGACATCATCAGGATCAAATGATATTTCATCATTTGCAGCTGCTTGATAATCATACAAAGCTATTGCTGACACTCCTGTATCTTCGATGTATTGTGATACGTCATCATCATCAGTTGGTGTTGTGTTGGCTGATTGCGGATTATTTTCAATTTCAACTGGAATGTTTTGTATTTCATTCTTTTTCTCTTTATTAATTTGAGAATAAATTTCAGTCGGTTGTTCTACAGCAGAAATAGCTTCTTCTGGTTCTGGTTCTTGTTTGGGCTCCTCATGATATGATGTTGCTGATGATCTAAAATCAGTTGGAGGCTCAACAGCAGTTTCAGTTTGTGGTATCACATCAGGTGGTGGTTGAACTTTTGGTGTCGTATCTTTTTTCGGTAATAGAATTGGTTCTTTCTAAAATAGGAAATAATTTTAGCACTTATGACTAGAAGAAAAATTCTTTCTTTAATATAAAACAAACCCTTTGTGAAGCTACTTCTTGTGGTTGATTAAAAGCACTAATAGCATTAACAATTCCACCTTCTCTTCCTGTGGAAATTGCACTCTTTCTTTGAACAGTTTTATTAACATTTTCATCACCAAATATTTGCTTTTTGGATGCTTCCTCTTTATCCTTTTTATCTTTTTCTTCCCGAATTTTTTTTTGTTCAGCTGCACGTTGCTTACCATCTTCATCAGATGTTTTTGCTAAATTTTCAAATTTAGCACGCAAATTTGATGGTTTTGCTGAGCCTGAGAATATAAATTAAGAATATGCACTTTTGTATTTCACTTTATTAAAGCAATGCAAAAAATTACCGATATCTGGTTTAACTTTAGTGTATGCAGTACCAACTTTTTCCGGTTGAGACTGAAAACCAATTGCTGATTTATCCATTCGATCGCTTTGAACACCAAATTTGCCACCAAATCCCTAAAAAATTTAATCAAACATTTAAATTTAAAAAAAAAAGATATTGATAAGGAAATTACTTTTTTATGGTCAGTTTGACTTTCATGTTTTTCAACAGATTCAATATGATCCCAACCATGAGCTGACTTATCCTTGCGATCTTCTTGCACACCAAATTTACCACCAAATCCTTTACTATAATCTTTGTAGCACAGAAATAAAATAATGAGTATGCAATGTATTAAAAATATGGAATAAGTATAATTCGCAAATATTAACCTTTTTGTGACTCATGTTTTTCAACTTTTTCAACATAATCCCACCCATGAGCGGATTTATCAATTCTATCAGTTTGTACACCATATTTTCCACCAAAACCATCAGAATAGTCTTTTTGTGAACTATGTTTAACAACTTTTTCTTTATGATCCCAATTGACTGCACTTTTATCAACACGATCTGTTTGTACTCCATACTTTCCACCAAAACCATCAGAATAGTCTTTTTGCGATGCATGTTTTTCAACTTTACCAATATAATCATGACCTAACGCTGATTTATCCATTCTGTCAGCCTAAAAATATAAAATATACATACGTAACCTAGAAATCATAACTTTCTTTTACTTTACCTCCAACCCAAATTTTCCTCCATAACCATAACCTGGATTTGCTTCTTCAATTTGTTTTTTCTTTTTATTAGCATCCGATTTTTCTGTTTCCAATCGTAACTCTTTCATACTGAAATAAATATAATAAAAATGCAATCTAATAAGAGGTTTAATTTAGATTACTCAATTGTTCCAGCTTTTCTGCCAGAGCCCTCAATTGTTTTAGATCCCCATCTCTGTTCTTGTTCAGACACATCATTAATGAAGTCTGGATCTGTATCCCAATCATCATCTGCGGGTTCTAAAGATTCTTCTACTTGTCTTCCTGCACTAGCTTTCCACATTATAAATTTTTATTATATATGCAAGTATAAATTACGTTGTTTTAAAATTGGGAGTGGCGTTTTTATTAAAAATAATTGAGAAAAAATAAAAAAGAACCGTAAGATATATATATATGTTTACAACTGAATAACTGGGCGCTGCCTTTTTATTATCTAGTCAAATAAAATAATTTAATGAATGATAAAACTACTAAGATAACAAACAAAATAATCTAATCGTATCGAACAGAACTGAAATGAAATGACATATGAATTAGTGTGTCCATTGAACAAAAAAATTGTAACACTGAACTGAAAAACAATAATAATTCCCAATAGGAATATTATTAATAATTTATTAATAACGCGTTATTAATTTATACATTTATTTAAAAAAAATTATATAGGCTACTGGCTAAGCAAAATTTCTTTCAAAACTCAAAAGCTAAACTATAAATATTTCGGTAAAATGTACAGTACACTTAAATCGTAAAATAATTGGTTTATAAAGAGAAAGTTTGGATAGCATGCTAAATTTAGTTCCAATTATTATTGCCAGACTTAAATTAGGTTATATTAAAGTTTTAATAGTATTGCCAGTTGACAAAAATATCAAACATCTAAAAAAACCAATGAACATATTTTAAAGTTTCACTTCCGTTATTAGATCTTTTTCATCGTCCATTCTTTTCCGATAGGTTCTCAAACATGCCTGGCTTGACTAACAAGGTGAGTTGTGTGAAAATAAGTGTTTAACAATGCTAAAGTGAATTAATTATTGTCGAAAAGATTATATTAATTGTGTTTAACAATAATTATATCAGTATTTCTGTTTGTGATGAGTAATTTTTGAAAAAATCGGACTTTTTTGTGTCCTGACAGTCCACGTGTGAGTTCTTTCAATTCACATTGCGAAAATTATTAAACCATTTTCTATATTATAAACAGACGGTACTATTATTTTTAATTAATTAGAACATTTCGTGTCTAAAAAATTCTTTATAAAATACCGTGAAAAATACATAACCTCTAAAATTGTAACTAATTTGATTTTCATTCTCTTGTTTTAGGCAGTTGTTATTGACGGTCGCAGCCATTTGGTTGGACGTCTCGCTTCAATCGTAGCCAAATATTTATTACAAGGAGGTAAAGTCGTTGTAGTAAGATGTGAACAATTAAATATGTCTGGACATTTCTTCAGGTAAATATAATGTTCGAGTCAGTAACAGAACAATATTAACAGTATATTTACTTTACAGAAATAAAGTTAAATATTTATCATATTTACGCAAACGTTGTAATGTTAATCCAGCTCGTGGTCCATTCCACTTCCGTGCCCCATCAAGAATTTTCTA
Source organism: Pedicia rivosa (assembly GCA_963082725.1). Taxonomy (NCBI): domain Eukaryota; kingdom Metazoa; phylum Arthropoda; class Insecta; order Diptera; family Pediciidae; genus Pedicia; species Pedicia rivosa. The sequence goes on from OY720151.1 coordinate 41,812,382, forward strand.
TAAAGCTGTTCGAGGTAAATATATAATTATAAATATTCCATTATTTTCAAAATTAAATTACCATGATGAACAAATTAACTTATCTACATTATTTGAGGATAATGAAAAAAACATATAGATCTGAAGCAATTTATTAAACTCGTTTGCGATCAATAGATTGTAAATTCCATTGCTAAATTTTTTTTTTTTTTTAGGTATGGTCCCACATAAGTCAAAACGTGGGCAACAAGCATTAAAACGTCTTAGAGTTTATGATGGTGTTCCACCACCATTCGACACCAAGAAACGTGTTTGTGTACCTCTCGCTATGAGAATTTTATGTTTACGATCAGACAGAAAAGTAAGTTAACATAATTTGGTTGAATTTTTAAAAATTTCTTAACAAAATTATTTCTGTTTTTCAGTACTGTGAAATTGGACGTATATCACATGAAGTTGGATGGCATTACCAAGATGTTGTTAAAAATCTAGAAAGAAAACGGAAGGCAAAGGCTTCTGTTGTAGCTATTCGCAACAGGAAACTTCATGTAAGTTCTGACTCTTTATTTATAATTAAAATAAAATTTTCGGATATGATGCTGTGAATTTCCTCACCTTATTATTTGAATTATTATGTAACGAAATGCTTCTGATCCAACAACACTAATTATAAATAATTTAAATGTAAATCGAACTAATAGTAAAACTAATTGATTTTTTTTACTTTATAGAAATTAACAGAGAATGCCCGCAAAATGATTGAAAAACAAGCTGCGCCACTCACCAAGATTATTAGATCATACGGTTACGAATAAATATTTGTACCTATAATTTAAATATAAAACTTTATAAGATCAGAAATTATAAATATTGACTTTTTATTTTAATTAATTAATTTTAGTTATGCACACATTTATTTAAAAGTCTCGCCTCCCCCTTGATAACATTATAAAATAAAATAATAATTAGAAATATCCTATTTTCCAATTTTGAATGAAAATATTTAATAACTACGTAATGTAAATTGATTAGAAAAATTAAATCCAAGTCATCCAATTAAATATTCGTTAGAAAATGATTCTACATTTTTTACAATTTTTTTTTTATTTTTTGCAAATAATAAAGTATTGCCATTCTGCTGATGAATTATTTATCAGGAAAATTACAATGAGAAAAGTTTTAAGGCAAGATTTTGGTTTGTTTTTTGGTAATTTCATCCATTTTTCATATTAGTTGTGTATATACTTGTGTAAAAACATTTTTTATTTTTAACATTTGTATTGATGCATTGTATTTCTTGTGAAAAACATGATACACTTGTATTGATACATTTAATGTGAATATATTATACTTATTTCCAATTCTTATATTTAAGATGTCAGTGTCATAAATTTGGGAAAAGAAACTCTTACATATGGAATTCATTCTGAAAAATGTTGCCTTCACATTCGAAAAAATGAAACGGATTGTGAGGTAAAAAGGGAAATACTTTTTGTTGTAGTTTTCTGTATCAATTCAAAATGTTTATCACCTGCTTTTCAACATTTCTTACAGACTAATTTAATTGAATGTAAATATTATTATTCAATTTTGAATTGTTTTTGATTTTCTGAAATTGTTTCCCTTTTCTTTCCTTTTTATTTGGCATTTAGTTAAAAAAAAAATAAATATTGTGTCCAATTATAGATGTCTAAATTGGTTGGTGGAGAGTTTGAACAGCTGATACCGGAACAAGTTTCCTTAGTAACATTAATTTGGCCAACGATTGTAAAAATGAAATGATATCTTTTTTTTCTCTCTCATTCTTAATTATTAAATTATTATTTTCAATACTAGACTTTGTATAATCGTGTTGGATTTTGTGATATAACTTTGATATCGACGAAAAGTGACGGTGAAATAATTAAAATAAGAAGCAAAATATTATTTGATACAACAATAAATTTGAATTCAATTACCGAAGGAATAATTGGTATATTATTTCTGTAATTTAAAAATAAAAACCTAAACAATTCATCAATTTTAATTAAATTTAAAAAGAATTTTGTTCCGGCACAAATTATACAAATTGTGAAACTTCCGATTTAAATCCATTGAAAAATTGTACCCCAGAAAATTGTGAAGAGAAGTATTTTGGTCAACGAAATTATTTTAATACAAATTTAAATATCTGTGAAAAAGTTCCTGATTGTAGTTATGACAAACATGCGGTATGTGTGTTTAGTTTTTTTGTTGAATGATTTCATTATTTTGTTTTTTTGAATTTTTTGTCAAAAAAAAGTTGCAAAGTTACCCTTTGAAGATTTTTTGACCGTTTTTTTTAAATTCCATTTTTAAGAATATTTAAATGCAGTCCTTTAGGGGACCATTAAATAGTCTTGCAGCAAAAATTTCATAACAATCGGTTAATATTTACTATTTTTTTTTGATTTTTTTGTCTAAAAAAAGTTGCTAGGTGGCCTTTGATTTTATTTTTGTAGTTTAATTCAAAACGTAGCTTTCCGCTACGGCTTTTTTTTCTAATTTAATTTTGACTCATTATAAAATTCTTCTAAGTAATTTGTTATTTGTAGATATATGATTTCATCAACAATGAATGCGTTAATTTAAATAAAATTGTAACGGACGAAGATATAATGCGTTTGAAAAATGGCGAATTTGATAATAATAATTGGAAATCAAAATCAACAAAAAATAAAGATGTAAGTTTTTTCGTCCTTTTTAATTGATCAAAACTTTTTCAATATATCAAGAAAATGGGAATGTAGGCGCCGTGGCTTAGTTGGTTAAAGCGCCTGTCTAGTAAACAGGAGATCGTGAGTTCGAATCTCGCCGGAGCCTTGTTGAATTTGTATTGTGTTGTTGATAAGAGGAGTCTGTGTTCGTTCCTCTGCAATGCAAGTTATTTTGAAATCTAAAATCGTCAATTTTTTATTATAAAAATGATTTGATCCATTTTATTAAAAGCAGTTTATTTTTTATTTCAGTATATTCCGATAACAAATCCTTATCAAAATCAACATTATAGAATTTCTACGAAACATTCAAAATCAAGAATGAAAGAATTTAAAACGTCATCAATTTTAATTATTTTATCAATCGTAAAGAGATAATTTATTTTTTGTAGATAAAAAGTTTTCCTTTAAAAAACTAAATTTTATTTATTTTCTAGATTTTTGCTTTTATGGCAACGCTTATCTTATTTTTTATTTGTCTTAATTTACGAAGCAAGAAAAAAACATCAAATAAAAAATTAATCAGCAAATCATAGAATTATTTTATTGAACATAGAATAAAATTACATTTAATTAAGGCGACCAAATAATTTTATAATAACAGAATATTATTATTCGTCTACATTTAGGTGAATGACAATTTTAAAAACATTATTATCGGTAAAATCAAATCAATTTCAAATAAACAGAGATCATTGGGCAAAAATCAAAATCTCAAGATCATGTTTTTTGATTTAAATAATTTCATGAATAAAACAGTTTTTGGTAATATGTTTTTTCCATTTATTTGATCAATTAAAGGAAGATGTAGGCGCCGTGGCTTAGTTGGTTAAAGCGCCTGTCTAGTAAACAGGAGATCGTGAGTTCAAATCTCACCGGAGCCTTGTTCTTATGTGGTATTGTTGTTTTTTGATTCAGGAGTTTGTACTTGTTCTGGGCAATACCGAATTTTTTGTAATTACAAATCTTCAGTTGATTATAAAATTCAATATTTCAATAATATGAAATGTAGGCGCCGTGGCTTAGTTGGTTAAAGCGCCTGTCTAGTAAACAGGAGATCGTGAGTTCGAATCTCACCGGAGCCTTGTTGTTGTGTTGGTGTGTTGTTCCTGATTCCAGGAGTTCGTAATTGTTCTACGCAATACCAGTTCTTTTAAAACTAAATTGTTTATTATAAAATTGATTTTATTTCAATTTTTTATTAACCTATCTAGTACATCAACGACTAATGTTCTTAGTAACTAGGAGACCTAGTATTTTTGAGGTGGGCTCTGAACCATCTAGCATCTGCACTTGCATTTTAATTCAATTCGGCTCTTAGGTAACAGGCAGTTTTCCTAAGAAGAATCGTTCGTTTTAGAGATAAATTGAACCAAAAATCCAAATAATTTTTATTCAAATAAATTAATGGGGAAAAACAGTTTTTGGTAAATAATTTTTCTTTTCTTACTATTTTTGCGCGTGATTAATGACGTTCAGCCTGCAGCACAAATGGAAGAAAATAAAAGAAATAATGAAAAATGGTCATCTGTATAGAGATGATGAAAATTAACTATAATGCATCATTTCTCATTCACTTTAGTTGATAATTGAAGACACACAGTTACATTAAAAATGAAAGATAAAAAGAAATTTAATGAAAATAAATTCATTGTAATTTATCTTACAAGAAAAAAAAAATTAAAAATGGATTATCTTATGTTTATGAATACAGAAAAATGAAGTAGCTAAACTTCACTGTGTTGATGATTATGATCAAATTTAATTTAATTACGAATTTGTATTTATTTAGAAATTAATTTATATCGTTGGACTAACTTTTGATTTTTAGTTATTTTTTAGTGAAAATCATAAATGTTGTCACCATATTTAATTATTAATTTTATAGAATCTAAACAAATTTTTATTTATTCGTATTAATATTTGGGTGAAGACATTTACTGACATTGTTTGTGATTTACTGTACTCACAGATTATCTTCTGATATTTTTAGGTAATCCTTTGTACCAAACAAACATTTTCTAAATCTCTTTTAAAGTTCTTGAATTTGCTGAATAAAATATGTTTGATTAATTAATGAATTCCAACCGAACATTTTTTTTTATTTACAATTTAAATTCTTTGACTTAATTTTTGCACTATAGAAAATATTCATCATTATTATGGTGAAAAATAAACGTCCTTCAATCTATTAAAAATAATCTACACATCAGATCAACCATTTCATGTTTTTTTTTTTTTCCTTATTCTTTGATCTTTATTTTGATCGAATTTCAAACATGAAATTTATTCCCAGTTAAAAACACCTTGTTATATATACGTAAGACAAAAACAAACGTGCGAGCATTGCCATTTAATTGTTTTATATCTTTTAAATTTGATCAATAAACTTCTTATTTTTATATTTTTTTTTTATGTTGTTTTAGTTTTTATCATTTCATTTTTTTTTTTTTGCATGATGATTAATTTTTTTTTTTTCTTTTGGCAAAAAAAAAAAAAACATTCAAAACTTTAAAAGTTTTAGTAACAACCTGCGTTTTTTTTCTGTTTTTATTTTTTGTGCACGCACATTTTTCTGTATTTTTGATAAACTAAAAAATAAAAAATATAATTCTTGATATCACAAAGTTTAATCGATTATTAATCGATCAAAAATTATTTTCAAAAATATCGTACAAGTTTATTAAGAAATTATTTTGAAGTGTTTCTGTTTCGTACATCGAATAATTTTTTTTCGTTTTAAAAAAAAGAAAAAAATTAAGGAGGGCAGTTGTTGTATTTTTTTTTTTTGTATACGTTTTCTGTTTTTTTTTTCAATTGTACTTTTTACTGATAAATTTTATATTTTTGATTTATTGTGCTGTATATTTTACTTGTTCAAAAAAAATATTCAATGTTAAAGTCAAAAGGTAAAATTTATACGGTTTAAAACCATGAACTTATTTTCAGGTTGAATCAAGGAAAATTAAACTGTTGTGGAATCCGACGGTTATTTGTTTACGGATATTTTCTTAAAATAAAAATATAATTTGAATAACTGAAGAGAAATTTGTTGACCAACTTTTTCCAGTCACACTAAATTGAAGGATCACCTTCAGATGCTTTTTCGAAAGTTAATATTTCTGTTAATTTCGATTTTGTTTTATCAAAATTTTAAGTGTCTTTGTAACATTTCACAATCACAATCACAATCACCTTTTTTGAAAATAGTAGAAGAATAGAATAGACGGTGAATCATTTGATTAGACTACAATTTTATATCACACCAACATTAAGAAAAGTAATAGGACTAAGTATCCTAAATTTCATCAACTATACATCGACATGTAGTTAAATTACTAAAGACTAAGTATCCTAAATTTCATCAACTATACATCGACATGTAGTTAAATTAGCTAAGTAATACTCGTCAGCTACCGTAACCCCTTGAAGAATAAAAAAAAAATAATAATTTCTTGTAAACCTTTTTTTTTTTTCAGTTAAAGTCGTAAAAGTATAGAGTGGGGTTTTATTATAAATTAAAATACTTAACAAATGATTTAAAGTTTAAACTATAAACTGTAACGTTATACACAGAAGTAATTAAATTTTTATATTCTTGATAAAAACAACAACAACAACAAACAACAACAACAAAAACCAAACCAAATAAAACAACAAAAACTCGTTAAAAATAATTTTATTGTTTTGCGCATTCTACTGAATACTGTAATGTCTTCATTTAACTTTTTATTTATAAATATTTATGTACGTTAGTTTAGTACGTTTATTAAAAACAAAAAAATAATAATAATAATTAGTTTATATGTTGAAATTTTAAAACATATAAAATTTATACTTGATGAAATTTTGTATTTTATTGTTCACAAAATTAAATCAATTCGAAAATATTATTAACGTTTGTTAAAGAATAAATTCTTCGTTTATCCTTGTTATCGTCTCTTGTATCAATCGTTAGGTTATATAAGTCGAGATCTACAATAATTGAATCTTAATCATATTATTTTTACCACAACGCGGAGGTTTGGAATTGATTAGAATCTGTCACAGCGTGACTTTAATTCGTCCTTTATTTACATTTATACATGAAAAACGTTAACAACTTAAAGTTGTCCCATCATAAAATAAATAATCTAACAATTTCTACCTAAACACTTTAGTAATTTTGTTAGATAGATTCATTAAGTTAAGGACTACGTTTTTCTGTATTGAAAAATTCCGACGGTGACACCTTATTTATTTTTAATTCTACGAAATTGATTTAATTTGTAATGGAAATCTATATACCTAACCTACTAATACAGAACCACTTTAAATTTCCACTTAATTTGTGTGTCCCTTATTGCTTAATAAAGGACCTATGTAAAATTAAAGAAGTTTTCACTTTAAATTTTATATAAACATTTTTAGAACTGGATGTCAATGAAACAAGACTATATAATTTCCGTTTATTTCTTTCTGTAAACAATAATTATAAATTTTTAAAATTTAACAATTTCATGATAATCAATTAATTAAATTCAGTTAAAATACTGAAAATATATTTCATCAAAGTAAAAATCTGGATCTTTTTGTAAAACACAAAAACAAAATCATTTTAAATTTAAAGGCCAATTTAGACTTAAGAAAATTATACGATGTCCGAATCATTTCTTTTGATCCATCTGAATTGAGAATACACAAAAAAGGAAAAAGAACCAAAAACAAAAAAACAAAAACATTAACACAAAAGAAAACGGATTTTTTTTTAAACGCATTTTACAATTTTTTTGTTGTTTTTGTTTTTGTTTTTGTTCTTGTTGTATAATTTCCTTTTCACTGTCGTTCGATCAAAAAACCACATTTTATGTATTGTTGACTTTTGAATGTTCTTTTTTTTTACCTTATAAATAAATAATATATAATGGATGTTATGTATATATGTATATATAGTTGTATAACGCATATATGTTATAATATCAAATTTATAAACAATAATAATACACACACACACACACGCATATAAATTTGTGTTAAACTTTATTTATTTTTACTCCCTTCACGATATACGTTTGATACCCGCACGTTAAACATTTACGAATAGTAAAAATACCTATAAAAAGGAGCATAAAGGATTTTTTGTTTCTCTATGCAAATATACAAATAATAAAATATAAATATAAATGCCTTCAATTCTATGGCACACAGACATTTTTATGTACCAGTTAAAATGCGTTATCGGTAAATATATAAAAATGTTAGGTGCACATAAAACAAAAAGTATGTATGTACATAATAATTAGATAAAATATATGACTATGTATATCAGTATGTATGTATGTAACTACCCGAAATAATATTGATTTTTATATTTTTTATAGATTTTGCGTTTGCGTGATTAAATAATTTTGATTTTTACCTGATGCTTACAAAAACAAAAAAAAAACAAAAAAACTAATCCTTTTTTTTTTGAACAATAATATTTAATTTAGAAAATTGACTTTACATAAAATGTAATTATGATTTTATTCAAATAATGGAAAGTCAATGAATAATCTCATCCTCATTATTGTTAAATTTAATTGAATAAAAAATAGTGTCACAACAGAAATTTGAATTCAGAACAACAACAGCGTTAATAATCCTACAATAATTTTGATCAAATTCAATTTTTGTTCATTTTATCTGCCGCACATATGAATAATTAGAATTTATTTTTGCTTCTTTATAAATGTTTCCATTTTTAATTTTCCTTACGTTTATTTTAAAAACTGTATAATTATTTGTGCTCAAGGATAATTGTACTATAAGCTTTGATGTTTGTGTTTTAATCATTCATTTATATATAAATGCAAAATTAAACTAATAATCACATACCTTCTTATACTATTATTATTTAATTAATTAATTAATTAATTAATAGAATAAAAAAAAACACTACAAGATGTTCATATTAATTATCGATAATTTTTTCTATATTTAATAATTTATCAAGAATACATAATTAATAAAAATTTTAATAACAGATTTTGTAAGTTCACGTAATAAATCTACTTATCAACAGTGACATGCTTTAATTTTGTTTATTAGGAAATGCTAAAATTTGTCCAAGCACGAAAAATTTCTTCAATTGACATTTTTTAAAGTTATTTCGTTAAGCCATAGAAAAGAGATTTTATTTGATTCATAAGGACTTTGATATGTTTATTTTTTGGGATAACTTCATTATGAACACAAACTCGAGTGACATGACTCTCAAATACCTTCATTTATTAAATTAAGTTAAATTGATTAATAAACAAAGTTTATAATTTTCTTTCATGTATAAAAATCAAAAAAAAAAATTAAAATTAAAATTAAAATGTAAATCCGTAGCCCATTTTTCATTGGTTAAGGCAGCAACAGTGAGATCGTCGCGTATATATTGTTGATATTTTGAAATTATAAAACTTTTATAAACAAAATCAATTGTATTGTTTTAACTTTTAACAATGTGATGTGAATATTTTGTGAATTATTAAATGTTACATTGATATGTGACGACTGAAAAAAGACAATGAAGTAAATTCACAAGGTTAACCATTTTTTTTTTATCTATGTGCAGATATTTTATTTTTTTATTATTCAAATTACAATTTGCAATTATAAAACTATAATTAAAAAAATAATAATAACATAAATTTATTAAATATTATCAATTATTTTAATGAATTGATATTTTGTTAATTTTGTATGAAAATTTGTATTTTTGTTTAACGTAAAAACACAATGAAGAATACATTGAATGAATTGAATGGATTGAATGTAATTAGGCAATTTGCTTTTATTTAAATTTGATGAAGGATAGACACACAATTTTTTTGTTGTCTTCTATGCGTACACAAATATTAAATATTCAAAATCTTTATTTTTGAAGAATTGTATATTTTGACTAATCGTGATGAATCTAAGGAAAATTGTAATTTACATTATTTTGTGGTCTTGAGTCATCGGATATTCGGATCAACGTATAGACCTTCTCGCTTTATATTCATCCATAAATTAGATGCAGAATTTCATATTACAAAATTAATAAAAATTATAAAATTCATTTGTATCTTTACATAAATTTACTTTCGACATTGTTTGTTAAATCCGAGGATAATTAATTAATTATTTCCAATAATGTTTAGCGGCACACAAAAAAATAATATGTAAATATGAAAAGAAAGAAACAAGGTTGAGGGTCATTATGATTTTATATATAAAAATACTTTTTTTTTTCTAAAATTTATTATAATCTTGTCCCTTCAATAAAAATAAATATTTTTCGAATTTTATTTTGGTATGCGTGCATGTTAAACAAATGAATTGTATGTTTATATTTTGTTCATTCTGTCATGTTTTGCGAAAATATTGAATATCAATAAATCTTTATAGCATTATTATATTATATACTTGAGGCGGTCCATATATGTAATATGTTTAGTCATATTATAATAATATGACTTTTATAATCATAAAATTTATAATTTATTAAGTTTATTGTCAACACATGTTAAAAGGATATAATAACTTACTGATTTGTTGGCTCGTAATTCTTAACTTTTAAAAACATGTACAGTACACCTAGTTTCAATATAAATTTTACTAGTATGAATTTTACAAATAAAATTTTAACAGAAATTTATTTATGGGTGATTTATTGGTTTTGATGTTTTATATTTATTATTGACTTTTCTATAACATTTCGTTGTTAACGATAAAACGAGTGTTGACAGGATATCGTGTAATTTCAGCGGAATTGTTTAATGTTGCATTTCATGGTACTGATTGGGTTAAATAAATCTAATAAAAATTTTATAGAATTCAATTTTATTCTCTCTTTTGATTATTTAACGAAAATTAATTTTCCTTGACTAATTTTGAGTATAGGAATAATATGGAATTACCTCGTACCTTGCTCTTAATATTATTATAATCCCTTTTTATATTAATTTCTAAAATTTAAATACAGTTTTGAACATTTTTGTATATATACAAAAAAATGAATTAAAAGTAAATTAAATATTCATATATGACATTTTACATTTATATCTAAACTAATGTATCTATTTTGTATAAAAATTGAAACATTAATGTGATACCATACTCTAATATAGTCTGACATATAAAAGTTTAAAAGCACAATAAAATATAATAACAACTACAACAAAGCAATAAAAATGGCGCCATATATTGTTATAAATATAACCAGTCACAACCATTTTTCGATTATCTTATCATTCTTATCTATATAATTCATATAAAAAACTATGTTCAAACAACGCCCTAATCCATCAAATTCTCATTTTTTTTTTAATTGTCGCATTAAAACGAGAATTTTTTTCTCGTTTTAATAAGTTTCTAAACCACAGTAATTATTATTTATATTTTATAAAATCTCCACTCCCTCTACTTTTTTTGCCAATACTCTTTAAAAAATCCACGCTCGCACATATATGAAATGTATGGAGAAACACAAAATCAAAGAATTATTAAATGTATTTTTTTTTTAATGCTGTGCAAAATGTGACACTATCGGTTTTGGTTGCGTGACATTTTCATTTTATTTTATAGAAAACAGTTTTCTTCATTCTTATTTTCTATTCTATATGTGTATATATATTATATTATAGGTTATGTTACAGATGTATTCGGTTACTGGTTACTGGTATCGAAATCGGGTATTATGGTATTAGTACCCATACTGTATATATTGTAGGTATTGTGATATAATGAAAGTATACATACGACTATTTCGATAGACATTATTGCATACAGAAAGATATTTAAAAAAAAAAAATATTTAGATTTAGATTACGTTTAATAGTGAGTGATCAAATAACATGTAATAATATTTTTACCATATTTATATAAACCACCAATTGTGGTGGATAGTTATAATATTTTAAATATGGCGTGTTATCCATACTTAATAACAGAAATTGAATGTTTTACATTTTTAAGCAGACATTATGAATTGCGATTTTTCATTTTCGTTTACTGATGATAGGGGAAAACCCAGTTTTAAAAATAAAAACCACAAACATCATTGTGTTACAATTGTTGATGACAAAATATATTGAAAAGGGAACATGGACGAAATATGCGCAGATGAACGTTTATTCCAAAAAAAAAATTGAACGATAAAATTACAAACTTTTTCATGCATTTATTAAGAACCAATAAAAAATTTGATTACTTTTTACGTATACATATGGAAGGTGCTGCTATTTACAAGATAAGAAAATCAAAAGTTTATTTATTTATTTATCATTTTCTTTCTTATTTTAACTGAAATGTAAATTAATAAAAGTATTTATTTAACGTAAAATTCAATCAAAAAAATTTTTAATAAAAATTGAAGAAGAAATTTTTTAATAAAAATAAAACGGATAAAATGATAATCTTATAATTGAATTACATAAACACAAGAACTTATTTTTTAATTCAAAGGTATAAAGTGCATTTATTTATTGAAATATTGAGACAAAGATGTAGAAAAGAAGTGCAATCAAATATTTTAAAACTGATAATTACACGCGACGTAAAAATAAAAACATGAAAAAAATATTTTATATTAAATTGATAAAAATAATAAAATTAAAGAAATGTCACAAGCAGAATAATTTTCTGTAGTATTTATAGATTGCATCAGGCCTCTAATTAATTTATGTTATGCCAAAAAAAAAAAAAAAAACAAAAAAATACAACTTGTTTAAACAAAGTCCACCTTGTCTTAATTGAGGCTATACGAAAACTATAAATATATTTTCTGCGGAACACAAAAAACAAAAAAAAAAAAGAAAAAAAACTCTATATGAAAGCAACAAACTAAAATATTCGCGTAAAAATCTTTTTGATGTTTTTGAGAAGCAGATGTCGAGTTATATGTCTTGTGTATTAAGTGACCTAACGACAGACGTCTTAAATTCAATGATATTGTCCGAGAATTTAACTTAGGTTTTTTTTTTCTTCTTTCCCTTTATAAGCCTCTTGTAGTCATATATTTTATTGTGTGTGTAACCTCTGTTATTCTTGACTATAAATATATACTTTGGTTCTTTCTTTTGATCATTTCCTTTTTATAAGTTAAGTCGCATTTTTTTTCACAATGCAATAAACATTTCAATTAATTAATGTTAAGTAACGAGTATTTGGTGTTTTTTAATGATAGGTTTTGTAACTCTCTTGTTTGTCACAAATATATATTTTCGTTTTTCTTTTTTCTTTCATTTTATAACCTACTCGAATTCATTTATTAATGTTTATTATGTTCACTTCCGTCGTATAATTTTATTAACATAATTTATGAGTTTCTGTTGGTAAAATTTAATTAATCACTTTTTAAATCAAAATATTTTATGTGTTTGATGTGATTTGGATGAAATATTGATAATTTTCAGCTTTGTCCAGAATAATATTGTAAACAACACAATGTTTTTCTGTAATTTATAAATTGTTATAAAATTAAGATTATTTAGTCCAATACATAGAACAAGAAAATACTATCATAAAGTTTACTATTCTATAAAATGAATGTGACCGAATAAGAATAAAAGTAAAAAATATAATTTTGGAGAATTTGAATTAATTTTCCATATAAATTTTCCAGTAATATGAGTTTTGAAAAGAATAATTTCCGTACGGCGTCGAATATAAACTTAAAAGAATAAAAACAAAAAATATTAAAATGCCAAATGAATTTGTTTCTATAAAATATCAAAAATAAATAACAAAATAATTTACTGAATTTAGAGATCGATAGAAATTGGACAAATGTTTTCTAATCCTTTATATTCTTGTATGTGTGGAAGAAAATAAAAAGCATTCTCTTGTCTGCATTTTACTTAATTTATTTTCTTGTTGTAGAAATATTTATTGAATTAGAATTTGTAATCAGTATAAATTCTATCAAAGTAAATAGTTTTGATTTCCTTTCATATAAAAAATTTCACAACTATATGTAACTTAATTAATATATTTAATAAATGAAGCTTTAAAAGCTTTAAAAAAAAATTTGTGCGTATCATTAACAATGTGCCTTCGAATACAACTGTGTTTAAATTACATAAAATTTAGATAAATTATTATAAGTTATTATTACTTGTAAAAGTAGACAAGTAACCGCTAATTTCTTTTAATTTTTCTTTCACATCCAATTCAAAAATTAATTAATTTGACAGATAAATTGTGTACAGTTTTTATTTTTTGTTTTGCGTTTTTTTCTTTTTCTTTTTACACAAAGAATATTTATAAATATACAATTAGTACCTAACATTTGAACAAGTACAGGATAGAAATACGTTTTTATTACAATATATTAATTTTTTTTTTTTGTTTTAGTTCTTTCATATAATGAATATGAATATGAAATAAAATAAAATGTACAAATCAACTTTATATCTTTATTTTTATTTCACAAACAATAATACAAAACAAAAGGAAAAACAATAATAAAATGAATAAGATGAAGAAGAAAAAGAAGAAGAAAAAGAAAAAGAAGAAGAAGAAACTATATAATCCAAAGCTTAATAAATCATATTTCAATGCGAAAATCTTTAATAAATATATAATAATTATTTTATTATTAATTAAAAATTATAAATGTATCTCCGTGTAACGAGATTTAAACCATCAGACAAATTCAAAACTTATTATGAAAAATATTACAAACAATTTATATTTATACAATAAAATTATGACGCAGAGACGAAGACAAAATTATTGTGTGAAATTCATTGAAATTTATTGTGTTGAAATCTTAAGTTTAATACAATTTTTCATTTAAATTTTTGTGAAGCAACCCAAATTATTTCAATTATAACAAGAAGTTACCTAGCGGAATTTTTGAGTAAATTTGTATTTTTATTAAAATTTCAAATCTTCGTGAATTTTGATGTTTTAATTTGTTTCCTTTTAAATTCTTTCTCAAATTGCAACGTCTGCTAAGAACCAAATTAACATGAAGACACAATACAAGAACAAATAAAGAAAGAGTTACACAAATAGTGAGCAGATTCTATTACACGGATTCCTGAAATTTGCCATTATGTGTTTAAAGCTGCTTGAATATAAACATGCTATACGTGAATGCATTTCTGAAATTTCTCCTCCACTGTAATTAAATACGATTTATTTTTTTTTACATGAGGAGAAAACTAATTAATATTTTTATATATTTAAACATAAAAAGTAATGTAAGCATAATACTTAATAATAAAGATGGATATTAACACTTTTGATTTAAAGATTGAACTATAAATGTGTTCGATGTGACGATGAGAAACATGCATTTTTATTTTGTACAAATGAATATAAAATCTAACAAGATTTAAAATGCATTAATTATTTTATTCTATACATAAAATTTGTTTTTTTTTTCATTGAAATAATTCCAATAATATAAAAAAAAAAATAATAACGCGTAACCGACGCTGTCTGGAATTTTCTGTTATGCTATTTTGTTGTTGTTGTTTTTTGTTGCTTGCATATGAATTTTTATAAATTTTAGTATGTAGACTAAAGTTTTTCTGATTTTTAATTCTTCTGATATTACACACATACACACACACATATATATATTACATTCATTTTCATCCAATACGATTATCATTATTTAAATATTTTTCAGAATTGAATTAATTACAAACAAGTACAAAGAACAAGAAAAATTGTTTTCTTTTATTCTTTTTTTGTTTGCTGTTTTTTTTTTTAATGTTTCTGCATTTTTTCCCTTTTTCCCCTTTTTTTTCTTTTTCTTTTTTTTTTAAT
Organism: Pedicia rivosa; assembly: GCA_963082725.1. Classification (NCBI taxonomy): domain Eukaryota; kingdom Metazoa; phylum Arthropoda; class Insecta; order Diptera; family Pediciidae; genus Pedicia; species Pedicia rivosa. The sequence continues at coordinate 41,827,870 of OY720151.1, forward strand.
TTGAACATAAACTCGCACTTGCAACTCTCTCAAGTCTAATTTCCGATCATAACCAAAGATATAAAATATTTAAACAAAAAATATATATGCTGAGTTGTTGGTGTTGTTATTTTTGTTGTTAGTTGGGCAAAAAAAAAAAAAAAAAAAGAAAACAACAAAAACAAAAAAAAAATGGTGGCTTCATGAACGTCATCATCAAAGAAAAATAAACAGAGAGAAAAAATAGCCTGCAAAAGTTTTTTTCTTTTTTTTTTAATCATAAAATTAGATCTCTGACCAATGGGAATTTCTTTTTGTATATTTAATTTTCCACATATAGAACAAAAAAAAAAAAAAAATTGTGTACTTTACTTTAAAAGCTTATTATTAAAAAGTTTTCAAATGTAGCAAACAAAAAAAAAAACAAAATTAACAACAATAATTTAAAGTGACCTCTTGCGGACAAACATAATAAATTGTACCCACACACACACACACACACATATACGTCTACCTATATAATAACAAACAAATTAATAATAGCTGAATAACTGAATAACTGATAAGAATTGATATGACATTTTATAATGTAATTTATTATTTTTTTTAATATAAAAAAAAATGGTGGTTTTTATGTTGTTGTTGTTGTTGTTGTTGCCACTCTTTCTCTCTCTTGTTTTTATCACAATCAAACAACTTCCTTTTTCTTTTTCTTTTTTTTTTATTTTTGTTTTTGTTTGAGGGAAAAATAATTTTTTTTTATGTTTTTTTTTTTCGCAATTGAAATTATATAATAGGAACGTCACGACACATTATTTATAGTTTTAATTAATAGATATCTGCATTATGGAGTGATTATTGTTTTTCGTGAAAAAACAAAAAAAAGGAAAGGAAAGCGCGAACGATTTATATAATTTATATTGTTCACATATTTTTATATTACGATTTGGATTAAAATGAACCTTTTGATGTGGTTTGTATTTTTTTTTGTTTTCAATTTTTAAATAAAATTCGATTCTAAAATTATGATATTGCTTAACATAAGTTTTGTTCACTTCATTTTATTGAACAGCAATTGATTGGAATTATATATTAGACTTATCAAAAATAAATATTTATTTAAATGTCTTTCATTAGATAATCTAATAATTATATATCTAAAAATGAATACAAGAACTCTATATTCTTGTATATGAAAATTATAATATTAATAATTAATTTGGTATTTAATGGCAGAATATTAATTGTAATTTATAAAAATTTAAAAGATCTCCCCCCACCCTCCACAAAAAGTAAATAACACAATATATATATTTGTGTGTAGTTAGTCGTGTATCCAGCATAATTGTTTAGTAATTAAATACAATTTTTTATAAACATATTTTCATTTCTCTTCAACACTAATGTTGAAGTTGTTTTTATATATGGAATCATGTGAAATATATCTGTTGTAATCATCATAGCAAATAATATTACATGAAATATTATAATTAATATTTATAAATGATTTTCACATAAATTTGTATAAATTTTATGCATTTGTAATTTCTTTCTTATAAAAACAAAAAATAAATCGCAGAGAAATATTATTTCAATTTTGATCATTTCTGACTTTTTTCTTGAATAGCGAATGATGAGTTACCGTGTTGAATCTTATGTAATTTTAACTCAAATTATTTCCAGATAAAATATTTAAATGAAATCCATTTTTGAATTATCATCCTTAAATTAGATGAACTTTTGAACAATAACATAAAATTATAGATTTCAAAATTAATCACTGATGAGAATATTGTGAATAAATTTAAAATACTTAAAAAATTGTATAGACTAAATTTAATCAAACAATTCATCAATATTTACATGAAAATAAATTTTAATATAATAAAAATATGAAAGAATTTATTTAAGAGACGTTTATATTTGTGATAATATTTATCTATACATATACATATGTACATATACGTGTGCACAGCATCCAGGCAAAAATTCTTCGATCATGTCCAAACTAAATTTCCCGCTGATTCAATTTTGATTTAGACGAAGGCACCCCAATATACATTATTATCTGTAGAAAACATGAAACAAAAAGTATAAAATATTATAAATATGAATATTTATATATATTTTAATTTATTATAATTAAACAGAGAGATGAAAAAAAAATTGCAAATACCAAAAAAAAAGAAAAAAAAAGAAGAAGAAGAAGAAGAGATGCATCATGCGGTTTAAAGTTCATTTACGCGCCATGACGAATTTCTTTTAACAAATCCTTTTTTTTTTTTTGGTTCGTTTGTTTTTTTTTTTCATAATTTTACTTAGTTTGAACATAAAGCGATTTTTGTATAAGAAATTGTTTGTGTACAAATTATGAAAATTATAAAAAAAAATATAAATGTTCACTTTTAGATTCAAGTTTCGAACATACTGAAATAATTTGTGTAATATGAAAATGTTTTAAAAATACGCCGCCGGACAAAAATTAACATTTTCTTTTTATATATAATTATATAATTATTTTTTCCTTTTCCATTTTATGTCCTCAAAAATTCAAAATGTCAATCTTTTCTTTGAATTTTAATAGAAATAATTAATAATAATTAAAAATTCAATCAACATTAAATCGCGCGTGAAAACCGTTATAAATATTCATAAACGCCATATACAAATACACGCATTTATTTATTCTATATTATAAGAAGACCTCAAACACCCCAGATGTCATCTGTCATTAAAGATTTATTAGATTTCCCACAGTAAATCATCCTATAAATTACAAAATTATACGTTTCATTTATCTCTCTAATTTTTTGTTTTGTTTTTTTGTTTTTTTATTTCTGTTGTTGTTGTTGTTGTTGTTGTTGTTGTTATATAAAATTAATGAAATATGACGATATAACTGGAATTCTGCCGGTCTCTCTCAAAAGATTCTTGTTTCATTAAATAAAATAAAAGAACAGCAAAAAAAAATATAAATAATTTAGAAGAAGAAGTTAAAGAGAAAAGAAAAAAAAATCTAAGCTAATTTTCCATAAATGACACGACTTTAAAATTCTCTGTATCTTTATTTTATATATATAAAAGTTAAAAGTCTTCAACACAACACAACACAACACAATATAATATTCTGATATATGGGCATAAGTTAATAATGTGAAGATATAAAAAAATAAAAAAAACGTATAGACATTAAAAACAATCTAAATCTAAAACTAAAGAACAGATAATAGAACCAATTATATTTATTCGTTTTTCTTTTTTTCCCATTTTTTTTTTTTGTGCTCGTATTTTTTTTTTTTTGGTGAAGTGCAAAAAAACTATACACGCGGAATATTTTGGTTTTTTGTTTTTCTGTGTTAATTGTGAGAGTGAAGAGGAGGGTAATTGGTGAATAATACTATGCGCACGGGACTCTATAAAATGGATTCATTTTTTTTTACTTTTTTATTTTGTACAGAAAAAAAAAAATGTAGGCGCCAACAAATTTTTTTTTGGATCGTTGATTTTTTGTGATAATTTTTTAGAAAATTAAATTATGTACGCAAACTTTAACGCTAACTTTTGATTTAGTCTATCAACAAAACGGTTTTAATGTTTAATTTTTGGACAACATGGATAATAAATTTTACTTTAATTTATTGCTATAAAAATTATTGCAATGCCACAATATATTAATTCCACTGCCAATTAATGTGGAAAAAAATATATATGCGAACAATATTAATGCATTTATTAATATGAATTGTTGAAGAAGATCAATTCTTAAATTCAGCTATTTTTAGGAAAGTTTCTAAATCATTAAACAAACTCAAGTTCAACAGAACATTTTTCATTAAATGGTTATAATGATGCCCATTATTATTGTTGTAAATAATCCTAAAGTATTTGTTTTTATATAATTTTACAATTCCCTTACAGATAATAATTATAATAACAATAATACGTTTTTTTGAAAAAAATTGTAAAAATTTTTTATGTGGATACCAGCAATAAAATTCATTGGTTGGCAAATTGATTTATTGATGTGTTAATACTATTATAGCGCAGTCATTTCATTTATATATAATAAATAAAATAATTTTTAATGTGGAATATGATTATTAGGCACGAACACTTTACCTCATGCTATGCAAATTTATAACATATACATCAGACACACACACACAAACATACATATTTTGTCTTAACACAATCTTTTGTATATATGCCAGGCAATGATTGAGTATTTATAATTTATGAAGTATGAAATTTTTGTCCTCATAAATATTTCATTGAGTTCTTTTTTTTTCTTTTTATTATTTATAATATTTGCGGAAATAATATGGAAATTTAGACACAGTGTGTGTAGAATTTGGAACTTATAATTTAGAATATTTGTAAAGGAATTTTTATATAAAATATTATTTAGAAATTTGATAATAATAAATTTATAAATTACAAAACTTTGAATTTTTTAAATATCAAAAATAAAAAACTCTGACAATATTTTTTCTTGAAATTTTCATTTTAGTAAATCCATAATGGTGCGCGCCTTTCAACGGCAGACTATTTACCTAATAGGCATATAATATAATTTCATTTAATCACTTATTTGTATATTATACAATTTTACTATATTTTTATGGCTCCACATGCATATCTTTTGATTAAAATCTTTCAATCGTGGTGGTGGCCCCATATACTATATAGAAAAAAAACACAACACAACACAACAACCACATAATTTTCCAACATTTGTTTTTTTTTTTATTTTTCACTATTCTCTGTAATGGTGCCACTTTCCCTTCCTAAAATACCAAAACAGTATATATGCTGTACAATATAGTGTAGTGAATATAAAAGTTCAACCCATTCATCATCAACCCCCGTCCAAATGATAATGAATAATTCAATAACAAAAACATTCATCACATATTGAGGTAAAATTATAAAGTGTTTTAGATTTAGATATTTGTGCGCATAGACAGAATATATAAAAATGTTTATAGCTAATTATTTATATTACTTGTTCATTTTTTCATATTATGTACTATGGAACAAGAATAATTATTGTATCGTTGATGAAATTGTTACATTTTTATTATCTGTTATTATATTTTCATTTTTAGAATCTCTTTTGGAATTACATAATTAAAAAAAACAAAAACAAATCATTGAAAAATTTAATAGAAAATCTCACGATAAAAAATTATAAAATAAATTCATATACAAAATTCAAATGTTACAGTCAGAAGAGATAAAAAAAAAATAAAAAAATTCTACCTTGAAAAAGTCCCTCAAAATTCAAAAAGGTAAATTTATAGACGGTTTGTATAGGAAAATATAACAAAAAAAAAAAAAAATAAAAAATGATTGTTTCGTCCGCCTTACAAATGCGCATGCGTGACACCACGCCTTTTCATTGTGAATTTGGGACAAAACATATTCAACAATATACATTTTTTTTAACTATGGCTTCCGTTTTTTTTTTTTATCGTTTGCGTTTCGATGGTTAAGGTAAAGTTACCAAGGTTACCCTTTTTCATTTGGTTAGATATTTTTTTGGGGTGATAATTTTATAGCAAATGGCGAAGAATTATTGAAGGGGGTTTTTTTTCTGTATTACTGTAAAGTTGCACGTTACACAATTACAGAACTTTGTTACACAATATTTGGTAGTACTTACTATTTACTATTTATAGTTCTTAAACTATTGTTTTTTGTGGGGTACATTTCTTGTATCTTCAGTTTTTATGGGAGTATCACTTTTAAACAGAAATTCATTTATAACTGATTTTTTTTTTTACTTTTTTTAATATTGTATGTAAAGATTAATTAAAATAGATTTAAATTTTGCTTTAAAAATGTTCTTGTTCCTAAAGTTACATATATAAATTGGTGTAGGATTTAATTACAATTAGAAGTGAGAATTTCTTATTTGAACTTCCCTAATCTTATTCTTGCTCATATTCTTTTACGTTTAGGTTTATGTAAATATGTTATGTATGTACCTAACCTATCTAAATTGATGTAATTATTCACGTAATGTATTTATTATTATTTTTAAGATAAATTACAGCATACGAAAGTAGCACTGCCAACGATGTTGTATAGCCAAAATTATTATTTAAATTACAGTAGCCTTGTATGTAACTTTACTATTTAAATTTTATAGAATTAAATATTATAATAAACTAAATTCGATTGCCATAACCTTCGACTTACAATAACGAATAATTGTATATAATTTTTTGCAAAACAATACAATAATATCATAAAATATTTCTATTACGTAAATATATTAATTAGTTGAAGCTTTTTAAATTTTAAATTATATCATATATGGGAAACATTATTTTGATCCTTTTCAAAATAAATTTCTACCTATATCAGAATAATAAAAACTAACAATTTAGGTAGTTGTCTTTATAGTCCAATTACCAACTAATAATCGTAAAAGACGGAGAAAAAGAACCGAGAGCATATATAGGAACATTATTAGTTAGGTACAAAAATTTGTACAAATTTTTGTTGTTATTAAATAATTTAATTTTGTATATATAATTTAAAGTTCCCTTCTTTTTTTTGAACAGAGAAAATTTAGCCGACTATAAAAAAATACCCAAAATCTGTCAATCAAATAATATTGGTAACAGTCGCAAACAGAGAGAGAGAGAGAGAGAGAGAGAAAGAAAGAAAGAAAAAATAAATAAGACAAACCTTTGGCAAAGTTCGACATGCTTCGCTTTGTTTTCGGTATAGGTTATTTAGCTTTCAGGTTTTTGTAAAATAAAAAGAAAAAAAAAAATTAAAATGTCGAATAATATTCTTACATAATTATATGCTTTATTGATGTTATTATATATTACAACAACAAGAAATTATTTAAAGAAAAAAGAAAATAACAGCAACAAATTATAAAATATACCGAATAGAATTTTTTTTTTTTCTTTTGTATGAATATAATTTAAAGATAATTTTCTTGACTGCAACAATATAAGCCAACAAAATATTTAAAAGATTAACTTCAATTATAATATTGAAAGACCAAAATTGATGGCCCTGATCAAAATATCAAATTATATATAAAAAAAAATAAATAAATAGAAAGAAAATAATCGACTGTCTAAAATGAAATTATCGAAAAAGCTTATTTTTGTGCTTTTATTAAAAAAGGCTAGTAAAGAAAATGAATAAGAACCGACATACTTTGTCGAAATGAATAAAATTGAAATAAATTTTTTAAAGCCCGCCTATTTTGTATGTCTCTTTCAATTTTATGAATATGTTCTTCCTTGTCTCACACGTAGATTTGTCTCTTTTTGTTTGTGGTTGTTGTTGATGACCTTTTGTCTCTTTCTTATATACAGATACTGTCTCTTTTATTTTTATATATTGTCTGTCTCATTTGATTCTTTGTCCTTTGACGTTTTGTTGTTGATTCTTTTTTATTAGTTCTTGTTTGTTTGTATTTTTTCTTTTGTTTTTTCATTTCTTTTTTTTTTTTTTTGTTTTTTTTTTATGAAATGAAATTCTTCTTTGATATATTTTAAAAGTAGTTTTTAGTTGAATTGAATTTCTTGTGTTGTGTTGTATTACGGGTGGAGTCCGTTTATTTTATATTTTATTACAAAAATATTTTGTTTTCTTTTTATTATAAAATAAAAAAAAAAAAACTATTTTCAACAAAAACAAAAAAAAAAAAAAGAAAGAAAGAAACTAAAAGAAAAGCTCATCAGTGATGTTAGATTAGAAGACAAGACAAGACTTAAAATAGCATAAAAGAGAAAGAGCCAAAGAGATAAGAAGAGAGAAAAATGTATATAATGTTTTTGTTTATTGATTAACGTGCGGAGTGGAACATAACAAATGAACAAGGCCAAATTAAGAGAATAAAGAACTTCAAATATTCGGATGGGTTGTCGGCAAAAACAACAAAAACAACAACAACAAAAAAATATATAGCAGAAAATAAATAATTAATTGAAATTGTAAGTGGAGAATAATTACATTTTATACGTATATAAATTTTTTTATGTAAATTATTAATTCGATTTATAATTAGAAATATTATTGTTAGTTAGTTGATGCGTTACAAAGTTTAGATGAGAATAATACGATACAGTATAGTAAATCTAGAAAATATGATGCAAGGATCTTTATACATTAATTTAAATTTATTTTTGTACAACCACTGGAAAATATTTACAACTGGAAAATATTTAATTTAAATTTTATTTGAACTCATTTCATGCTTAATTCTAAAAAATCTTTCAAAAATTCATAGAATAATCAATGAAGTTAATTTTGCATATTTTTTGAATTAGTTGGTTGGTTTTAATCAAATGTAATTACAATTTCTAAAATAATTCTAATTTCATTATAATAAATTATGGGGGTGGGGGTTATACAACCATTAGATTTTATAGAATTTTATACATCTTAAAAATATTATAAAAAAAAAAATTAAAATTCATAATAGTCCTTCGCAAGTTAGTCAGGTCATCATAGGTCATAATAGGTCATACCTATGTCTATAGTTTTATTATATATATATATATACATAAATATAAATATTTAATTTCAATCTAATCAAAACTCAAATTGTGTTACATTTATCATCATAATCCGACAAAACAAAAAAAAAAAAAACATATTCATTTACTTTTTTTTTATATGATAATATACGATTTGACGCGTATTATTCAAATTGAAATTAATAAAACCTCAAGACCATTTGTTCATTTGTCCTGTTATACATGATACCTATTTTTTTTTTTTTGGTGTCCCTCAAAATGAACCATACCTCCACCAATCTACCTCCCTTAGCACTCTGGCTGTGGAGTTGTAAGTAAGTTTGCGTGTTTTGAAATTATTTATATTTATGTTTCATATTTAATATATATTTTTTTTTTTGGTATATTATCGCGTATATAATAATATAAATGTTGATTATGTATATATATACATACATACATACATACATATATACATATATTTTTGTCTAGATATAATATAAAAAGGATAATTTCTTCTTATATATATATTTTTGTGTATTTGTGAATATATTAATTATGTTTGTGTAAAATATGAAAATAAATTGTCCAATTTAGGTCGTCATTTATTATCTAAGTCTATAAATATATGGATGTACATATATGAATAGGTTATGGACTGGTCATTTTAGTATTTATAAATGTCTAGGACAATGCAAGTATAGACATCGTATATTTATATTATTATTGTTATCATTATATTTTATCGTAATTGCTATTATGCAAATGTGATTCTAAGACTACTAAATGTGTTTTTGAAAGTTCTTCCACTGAGCCCTAAGACATGTGATTTCTATAAATATAATTCGTACAACTTTCAATTAAAATTGCAAAATTTAAGCTTTTTCACAAATTAGTTGAACCAATATATCAATTCACTAAACACATGTTTTTGAAACATGATGCGCGTATATGAACAAGGTCAAAGTGACATTTAAAATTACTTCTAACATATCCTGTCAACATGCTTTAGTTGCTTTGTATATAGGCAACAAAAATGAAAAAGTATATACTTATGCTTTAATTTCATTTAGTTATTTAAAAATAGACATAAAGCGAATTTAGATATCGTACCGTTTTCTTACATTATGTGAAAAGTGTTCTGAATGTTAATCTTCGCACTCTTCAAACATAAGGATCAAAGCAGCGCAAGTTTTCACTTAAAATAATTTAGAGCAAGGACTAGAGTGTTTAAAATAAGCGATTCATACCACTAAGTATTCGCGTATAAAATCTTTGGTTAAAATGACTAAAAAAAAATAAATTTAATTATTTTAATTTTTAAAATGACAACAATAACAACAACAAAAAAAAAACTTAATTTATTCTTTAAAGTAAAAAATCTCCTCACATTAATCTTCAATATATATTTTTATATTATTTACTTACACATAAAAAGAACACTTTAATATGCGTAAATATCACATCATCACCTGCGGCGAACACACATGATGAAGTTACTCATGCCTACCTCGATATATTATTTTTATTTTTTATATGAATCTATTTTCTATTCCTATACACATTTTTTTATGTGTTTAGTTTTAGTTTTTGTATTTTTGTTGTTGTTGTTGTTGTTGTTATTTCATTTAAAGTTTTTTAAGTTTTTTAGTTTTATATAAATTTTGACTAATGTTATGTCTAATTAGAAAAATCAACACAAAACTTAAATAATAAAAAATAATAATAATATTTTGTTTATTCTTTTTTTTTTTTGTAAGTAGCAAATTTAATTACACGAAAAATGAAAATAATTATTTCAAAATCCAGACCGTTAAATTAGACGATAATTAAATTGTTTTTTTTTTTTCATACATTGTGAATAAGAAAAAATGTAAAATATTAAAATCACTTTTTGACATATACAAATGTAGGTAAAATAATATATGTACCTTTAGAAAAATATACAGGTAAATATGTATACAGGCAATTATTCATAAAATAGTTAACTTTGCATTGTCAGTCATTCGGACGGTAATCTCAACATCATTTATAATGTATATATATGGGGATGTTGTACGAACAGTGGCGCAAATTATTTAATCGGATTTTACATTTTGTAAAAGGAAGTTAATTGGCTGCAGTTTGGGCATAGGATAAATAAAACTAAGTTCAGGAGTTTAGTGAAAGTGTATAATTCTGAGTCTAATATCCAGTTGATTATTGTTCTACGGTTCCCAATATGTTCTCTGATATTTAAGAAAAATTGATATTGAATTTTTATTTCTACAATAAATGAAAACTCATAAAAATGTGACTGCACTGGTTTTTGAAAAAGTTAAAGTACATTGGAAGAAGCAAAGAAAGAAAAAAAAAAGTGCATCATCCATTGCAATGAAATTTGTGCGCATATCTGTAGGGATATGACAAACAGAACATGGACTATTATTAACTTGAAAATAATTATATAGTATTAATGTTTGTTATTATTTTGTTTTTGTTGTTGTTGTTGTTGTTGTTGTCCATTTTGCTTTATTTTTTTATTTACGCGATTATTTTATATCAGCGTATACCTACATGTGTATTATGATTTTGTTTATAAACAAAACAAAAGTAATCGCAGAAATATTTATAACAACACAAAAAAAATATTATTCGTCTATATTAACATTAACTTTACACATTTTATTATATAAATATTATGGTTTTACAGAGTAAAAGTGTCAACCAAAGTGGAATGTTTCCTTTTGTCGTCTGATATTTGCTACTGTAAAAAAAAAAATACGTACTTACAGGCTGTAGCCCCAGAGATTTCAAAAAATACATTCGCTTTTTTTTCAGAACCCGATTAGCATAATTTTTTAGTCTTTGTCGCTACCGGAATATTTATATATATATTTTTTTCCTTTGCCCGATGATTGGACCCCATTTATGATTATAATTTATATAAAGATATGATCCAAGATCGTACCAAATACAACTTAATAATTTTTTATACACAGATATATGATCCAAAATTATATGGTTGTTAAATTTGAATATCTGAACTCACGGTTGTAGTTTTTTATATTTTGTTTCGTTCTTCATTTAAATGAATTAAAATTGAACTACCGAGACGAAAGCAAGCGAGTAAATTTTCTTTTGATTCTTAATATCATCAGTTAGTTAGTTAGTTAGTTAAGTTAAGTAAAAATATCATTTATGTTTTATTATCTGAGTTTAACATAAACGGAATATTAAAGATGTTTTTTTTTTTTTAGATTTTAGAAGATTACAAATTCATTAGTACAGTCAAGGGTTGGATCAAGATAACGTTACCATTCGAATATATTAGTTTGCCTTAAAGAATTTATCATTTGATGTTAGTGTAAAGTAAATCGTATGGAAAAGGAATAACAAAAAAATATACACAAAATAAGTTGGTGGCTATACAATATTCGCGCTTGCCTTTTTCAATTCAATTATATAAAATTAATAAATGAAATCAATTTCAGTCATACGTTTAGAAATAACCTGCGGGTGTTTTCATTTTTCTTATACATGGTACACATATATACCTACACCGTGTGTTCACGTATATACATTAGTTTCATTTTTTCTTTTGAAAAATTTATTTTTTGTTAACCCGTAATAATTGAAATTTCGACACTGTTTTCTTTTTTGTGTTAAAATTAAAACATGCGGTGATTTATGAGAATTTATTTTTTTATCAAAAAAAAAAAACTTTTTCCATTTATTATAATTTTTTTTTTTTATAATTCAATTTGGAAGAAAAAAGTGACGGCTAAAATATTTGCCTGAAGCTCTTTGGAAAAGTATGTACTGCACTGTCTCTTATATAGGATGAAAAAGGAACAGAAACGTTTTTTTTTTGTTATTGATGACCCTTTTTAACATTCACATATTATTCTTAGACAAAACTCAAAGATAGTAAAGTGTATATGAATGAACAATTTTCCTTATGGGTTAACTTACATATTATATCCACTTGATCTCACTCTTTCTTATTCTCATATATAAATATGATAATTTTGATTAAAAATTAATTAATTTTTACTTTTGATTATTCATTAATTAATATTTAAAATTAAATACAAAAGAAAGATATTTATCAGGAATGATACAAAATATTTTTACCTCACATACCATAATAATTTTTTATTGCAGCTGCTATAAAATTGGGTATATCTATAAATAAAAACGGATACCCCAGATACCTATACCTATACGAAATATGTATTTATAAAATACAAGGTGAAGATAGTTCTTATTTTTTTGTGATTATCTGTTCATCAAACAACCAAAAAATGGATATATAATCAACAATAACAAGACAAGTTGATGTTGTTGATTTCTTCATATAAGGGGATGGATGAGGAAAGAAGAGGTATTTCGTTTTACATGTTAACGTTTCCTTGTTTTAATGGAATTTTTTTTTCTTTACGATGATGTTCTTGTTATACATATCTTTGGGTGGTTATTAAATTAAAATTAAGTTTTGCCACTTTAAGGGTAAATTATTTGATTTTAATGTGCGATATTTTGAACTTAAATGAACTGAAATTTTTTGTTTTTTTTTTTTCAATATTTAGTTTGGTTTAAATTGAAATTGTCTGACGATGAAAAACCGTAAATGAGAATATTCAAATTTTTTTTTAATATACATTTATTTGATTGTAAAAATTTTCTAAATTTGGACGATCAATATGTAAGAATGAAAAGGCGCAGAATAAAATGTATAAGTCCGCACTCTCTGCTTTATAAATATATACCATTTCATTTCTTTATAATTCAGTTTATTGATTAAAGTCTGTCTACTTTTTTCTTTTATTTTCTTCTTTTTTTTTTTCATTTCATAGAGAGAGACATAGAAAGTATATATGGTAAAATATATAAATTCAGTTTTGAATCTCAACTATAAAAATAGTATATAAAGTATATAAAAAAAAAAAAAGCTTCAAAAGTAAACAACGTCAATATTGTGTTGTTTTTTTTTCTTTCCTATATTTTTTACGGCGCGATTGTTATATGGGTTTGGGGTGGAAAATTATGGGAGTTCAAATAAGGACAGTTGGTTGTGTATATATAGTTTTGTTGAATCGATAAAAAAGAATGAAATGGGAAAAAAAAATATAATATATTTTGGGGTTTTTTTTCTGATTGTTAACATTCATATATAAATATATTTGTAAGTGAGATCTCTGAAGAGTCAATATTATGAAATATAAAAATAATAGTATGCACCATACAAAATAAATTTGCATTAAAAAATGATTTTAGTTTATGGAACATTTTTGCCATTGCACAATTACAATTACCATAATTATAATTATTTATGAAGTTAAATAAAAACGGAATGTTTTTAATTAGTGTTATCGTTCACTTTGTCAAAAGTATCGCAAAGTTTCATTAAGGATGTATGGTTAAATCTTTTCCATCAATTCCTCCGTCATCTGATACCAAAACAATGGATCATATACATCTAAAAAAACAGCCGAATTGGACGTGCAAAATTGGGTTTAATAATTTCAAGGGGGCTAATTTTACTAAATTATATTTCACACTAGTTTGAACGAACCTACTTCGTAAGAATGTGAGAAATGAACGGTATTTTTCCTTTACGTCAACTCTTTAAAAACTTATGCACACACACATTCACAATAAGATATATACAGATTGATTATCAAGCCACAAATCCTTAAAAAAACAATAATAAAAATGAGGCTTGCACTCTGTCAGTTTTCGTGTGGAGCTGATTCATTCATCATTGTCACGAACATTAAAAACAAAATAACACACAACACTAATGACGTCACCAAGAATCCGTTGTCCGTCCCGAATTTGATTTTCGTTTTGTTTATTATGTTTGCGTTCTACGTTCTGTCTGTCTGCACGTGATCGAATGTCGTGGGGGTTCTAAGACATCACTTTGAAGTGTGCCAAAGTTGCTTCCTTGCAACTCAACTGGTTGGCGTTTAAATCATCGCATACATACACACAAATACTAAAATATCTCGTATACTCTTGTTGGTGTGTCCAAAAGTCATTTATTAATAAATTTTTATTCATTTTGTTTCAGGTATTGTGCGATTTGATGATGTTTGTATTATTATTTTGTATAATGACGTCACGATATGCGGGCAATCAAATTGCGTGCCAGAACTAATTTTATAATATTGAATAGGAAGAGTATTTATATTATATGCGAGTATAAAGAACTTCACTTAACTACGTCACAATAAAATCAGATTCGTTTTCAATATAGCATGATCTATATTTTTAACTTGAGTTCATCATGCAAAAAAAAAAAAAAGTCAAAATGAACATCATAATCATAATATTTAAATAATATACTGACATAAATATATATAAAGTAAGTTATACCAACTTCATATTACACCCTAATTTAATACAATGTACAATAAAAAAAAAACATTTTCTTCTTCTGTTATTGTGTATATATTTTTTTTGTTTTTTATATTAAATGTTGATATATCAAAAAAGTGTCCATTAAATTTTTATACTGAACGGACGAACTGCAATAATGACAATATAACATTATTTCTCTATATGAGACGATCCCTATATAATTTACGTAATTTCAGCTTTCAAAATACAATAATTAGAGGTATGTCTGTTATTTTTCTTGAATATACAATAAACTAAAAAAAGTACAAAATATAACATAAAAAATAAATAACAATAAAAAAAAAAAGCGGTTTTGCGTAACACACATTTTCCACTGACGAATTTTTTGCTGCTTGAGAATTCAAAAATAAGCAAAAAAAAAAAACCAAAAAAAATGAAAAAGAAACAAACACAAAATTGCTAACGCTTTTTTTTTTTTGTATTCTCTTTCGGAGTATAGTATATGGATGTGATCAAATCTGACAGACAATATAATAATAATATAGAATATCTACAACAACAACAAACAACTAAATAATACTAATAATAATAATAATAATAACAACATGATTTCAGTTCATTGTCCTTTTAAATACAAGGTTTTATAAATAATATGGTTTAAATTTACCGTGACTTTTTTTTTTTTTAAAAAAAAGAAAATTTTTGTTATTCATCACATCATGAAAACCGAACCAAAATATTCAAACTATTTCTGGAATTTCTTATCTTTACAAAAAAAGAAACCTTAAAACAAAACTGTTAAAATGTATGTGGTCATTGTTTTATTATAAATATTTTGTTTGCTGATGTTACAAATATTTTAGGGTATGTTATGTCTTTCTTTATATACAAAAGAAAAGAATAACAAATAAAATTAATAAAGAAAACACTTAGAAAACGCCATCTAGCGTGCAGCCCCCAAAACAAATGTAAAAACAACAAAAAAATAAATACATTTTTTCTTGTCTGGGTCAGGTGCAATAATTATTTTCTTTTTTTTGTGTCTCTACTCGATATTTTACTAACATGTCATATTATATATGATTCGATTGATTGAATTTTTTTTATTGTAAAACAAAAAAAAAAACAGAAATACTACAGGCACGACATGTGTCGTGTTTTGTTTTGGGACATTTCATTGTACTACAAATGACACGATGCAAAATGAAAAGAATTTTTTTTTTTTTAAATTCCTGTACAACATTTGACCATTATAAAATAATTAATAATAACTGAATTCTCTTTCTATGATGAGAAAATGAAAATATGACAATTTAAAAAATTTACTTTCATATTTTCTTAATATAAAAACAAATAGAGACAAAATTGTCTTATTTTTTCATTTAATTCCAAGTATATGAAATTCGACTTTATTTATATATATAAAAAAATACTTCGATATGATTAGATCAGTTAAACATTTTATTTTATTTTGGTATTTTATTGCAATTCATCTGTGAGGATGATGATGACCAAAATAACTAAAAAACTAAAAATAATTTTCGACATGGCCGATGAACGCATAAACGAAAACGATTTGATGTAACGGAAACTTAATTCTACTGTTTTACACTTTAGTTTTAGTTTAGATTGTTGTTTATATTTTTTTTCGGGTTTTTTATTCATTTGTTTTTTTTTTTTTTTTTAGACGCAAAATAATACAATTTATATATTAGAAAAGTCAATGGTCATTTCAGTTATTTTGAAATTGTATAAAAACACGCTCAGAAAAAGAACAAAAATTAAATGCAAACACAGTAAAATGGACTAATTAGGCAAACAATATTTAATATTATGCACATTTAATTAAAAATCTTAATTTTATTTTATATAAATTTTTATAACTCACCTGTCATAAAGGTTGTTTGTTTATTCTTTTGAGATGAAATATTATACCTATGTATGTATGTGTGTGTGTGTGTGTGTTTTATTAGTGTTATTGTGTATAATTAACAAAAGATAAGAGAAAAAATAGTATGAGAAATGTTAAAAATAAAAATAGACATTAGAAAAATATAATATACGGAATAGAATAATAAAACTAATCAAAACAATTGAGTTTGACAGTTTATGCGCGCGCATTATATTTTCAAATTTAGAATTGGAATGGATAGTTCATTAATATTCTGTCAGATGGCCAAGAAACGGTTCATTTTCGTTAAAGTTCGTTAATTATTTGTTTTGAAACACATAATAAAAATATCATAATATAACAATTATAGTTCAGTTTGAACAGAATCTTCTTTTTGTATTAAAATTCTAGAATTTATTTACAATTTATAATAAAAATAAATAAGACGATACATTTAATTAATTTCTTCACATTTCTAACTTTTAATCATATGAAAAATATTAATTAAAAATATAAAATACGAAAAATACTGTATAGAGTAAAAGATAAATAATCTGTGGTAACAACATTTAATTTAATAAATAATACTATACAATATTTGAAATATTCACTTCCGTATTTAATATTTATGATTATTTTCTAATGTTAATTAGATAAAAAAAATAAATAAATAAATAGAAAATTACAATTTAAATGACGCCCAACACAAAAATAAAAATAAAATAATATTAACATTTTTAATGGTGTGTGAACAGTTCAGTTTAATTTGATCAAATCCTGAACCGAATCAACGAACGAACGAATAATAATAATAATAATATAATAAAATAATAATAATAATAATAATAATATAAGAAGTCTTCACAATTTAATTCAAATCGCTCTATTATGGTAAAACAAAAAAAAGAAAAACAACAACAAAAAAAAGTCGAGCATCCGTTTGAGGTCACTTCATTATTTCTGTTGTTGTTGCTTGTTATAGGTTTTTTTTGTTCTGGTTTTTAGAATTTTATCATCTTGATCTCAACTCCAACTTTAACAAAACAAGACGAGAACCAAAAAAAAAAAAAGAAAAATAAAACAAAATAAAAAGACGAAATTCATCACCTTTGCCCAAGTAATTAAGACATCTTTTAAATAAATAAACATTTTAGTTTATTTTTTGTTTATTTTTTGTTTATTTTTTGTTTATTTTTGGGGCTTGTACATTTTGTAACAATCCGCATAAATTTGCATATTATAATACAAAAGAGGGAATACAACGGCCTGTTAATGAATTTAAATCGTTTAAAATGTTTAAAATCGACGGCTTCTCTTTTCATTATTATATTTTTGTTTTGCGATTTCAATTAAGATTTTTTTTTCTGTGCTTATTTTTTAAAGCAAAAAGAAACAAAAAAAAAACGTAAATCAATTTATTGAATTTTTCTTTTTTCTATACATCAGAATAAGATGCGCGGCAAAGTAAAAATAAATTTTTAATCTGTTAAAAAGGACAAGGTGACATGATCTTATCTAAATTGTCGTTTAATCCTTTAAAAAAAGGTTATTAAAAGTCAGCTTCTGTATAAAACTTAAACATTAAAATTATTCAGACTTCGAGGATTATTTTATAGGAAAGATCCAGTTAATTGTTTTATATCCTCATTTTGGAATATTATAGAACAACTGAATTTCATTTTATTTAAAGAATTAACACGTGTCCACATCCACATCAATCTTATTATCCATCATTGCATTTGCAAAATGTTCTTTTTGTTTGTTTAAAATAAACTCTCATAATTCACTTGGGTTTGATCTTATACATTTTCTACATACAAAAGGAATAAAATAAAATCCATCGAATAAAAAACTACTTCTTGAAAACGTTTTTATTCCCATCGTCTCGCATCGTGTATCGAAAACTATAACGAACATTCACATTCTCTTAACAGCAAATTTATCAGTTTCTTTTGATTCAACAAAAAAACAAACGGTAGCAATTAACAGAAAAGGTGAGAAAACGATTCACAAAATAAAAAAAAAACAGAAAAAAAAGAATCAAAAGGACAAAAAAAAAAATGATGAAAAAAAAAAGACTGTTCTTGTTGTTGTTGTAAATTTTGAAGTGATTCCACAACAAGAGCTATGACGCGATCAATAAGATCTCTATCAGTTAAATTGCAATGCCACTCGTCGTTCACCATTGTATAGGCGACGACATATATACAACCTTCGTTTTGTTTTTGGTTTTCTTCTTTAACAAAAATACTTACTCAACGCGTCTTTTTTTTTGTCTAAAAAAAAAAACATCAATGAATCTGGCTTCCTTTTTTTAATTATCCCAAACACAATAAAAAGACAAAAAAAAATTTAAATGAATCGAGATCAATTGAGCAAAAATAAAATAACAAACCAGAAAATAAAAAAGGTTCAAACATCAGGAATTTCAATTCGCACCTTTTGATAATCATTAATGGATTTCTGAAACTGAAATTGCAAAAAAAAAATAAAAAGAAGTTTAAAAAGGAAAAACAAAAAAAAACAAGAAGCAGAATCAAAACGAGAAAAAAAAAACAAAACAGAAAAAGAAATATAAAACGCGACTGACCGTTGTTTCAAGATAAGAAATTGTGTTGCGTTTTGTTGATATCGCAACCAATTAAATAATTTCTTCTTTATTTTCTTTTTTTTTTCCTTATTATATTTTAACTATTTTATTTGATTTGTTGTATATATTTTTTTTTCAACTTCTGTTTTTTTTGTTTTTTAGAAGGATTATATAAAATCAATTAAGCGAGTAAAATATTTCTTCTTGTTGTTGTTTTTTTCTCTCAAAGAAATTGTTTTTCTTTATTTGTATGAAAGAAAGAAAATATAATTTATAAAGTTATACGCATCGTATTTATATCCCTTTCTCTTTCAGTCCCGAAAAACTATACTTTTGGCAATCATAAATAAATATCTGCAATATTCTATTTACGTGAATAGACTTCATTCTGTTGGTGAAAAATCGAGAAGAAATTTTTTTGTATATAAAAAAATTTACCCTCTTTTTATAATTAATCATTTTTTAGAGACGGTTCGTTTCGTTAAGTTTTCGGTTGTGGTTTTTTGATTGTTAAGGCCTGCGCTAATTGATTATTATTATTATTATTATTATTTGTTTTTATGGGGCACTGTTCCCTCTGACCACCCCTTCCAATATAAATAGTAGACTGTATGTTTATATTTTTTTTGTTTTTAAGAAAACTATCAAAAATTATGATGAATTATATGTTTATAAGTTGTTTATTAGTTGAGTTTTAATTTATTTTAATTTCTGTTCTCAGTCCTTAAGAAAAAAAAAACACAAAAAAAAAAACAGTAGCCTGCGTTCTTTTTGATAATATCTGATTCTAGATTCATTATTCATAATTATCTATACATATTTGAATTTGTTTATATAAAATGAAGTAGCCTTGTAGGTTATGCCAACATCAATCTAAAACTATTGTTTTTTTTTCTACTAACAATTTCTAATAAAACTAAATTCATATAGAAAATAATTGTTGTCCTATTTAGATGTAAGAAATTACAAAATTTGTTATACAATATTTTGTCTATTACACAGAGTGCCGAATTTTAATATTTTGACCTTATTGAAATTATTAAAGGGTTAAATAATTGCGGCAAAAAAAACAAAGACAAATAATTAAGACTTTTTATTTCTATAAAAAAGATTTGGTCAACTACAAATTATTTATTGACTTATTTAACATTTATATTTCAATTAATAATGATTAATATTTAATTACATGTACAAGAACAACAGGCATAGTTTAGAATTTTTTGAAATTGAATTAAAATATTCTAAAAAGATTCGAATAAAATTTCGCGTTCAATCATATTTGGGTCTTTCCGTTCACTGTCCATGGTATAAGTAAAACCTGAATGACTTTCTGTTACTGTGACGTTTAGTCATAATTGAAAAGTATCCTATTTTTGTGTAACAGAAAGCACTACAATTCCTTCAAATACAAAATTAATTTTCAAATCGTTTGAAATTAAAATAATCATTAAATGGTCAGCCATCTGGTTCTTAAATTATTATTATTATCTTTTCTGTCCCTTTCATAATTTTTGATAAATATTCCATTTTTTGTATACACACAATCTATATTCTCTGGCATATTTATTTTAACCATAATCATAAAATATACAATAAATGTATAACCGAAAGTGAAAAAGTCAGTAACAAATATACAAAAAAAAAAAAAAAACGCAACAACAACACACAAAAAAAATGGAAAATATGTATTTTTTTTTTCTTCTTCCGAAACCGAAACCGATAGCGATAAATTAAAAAAAAGTCTAAAAAGTAAAACAAAAAACAGAGAGAAGGAAAAAAAAAAGGAAAACAATTATGACAGCAACTCGCGTTTTTATACGAATAAAACAATGATTTATTAAGAAATTAGAATACAATCTGTAATAATGTTTGTTATTAATTGCCCTCATGATAAGCAAATCAAATATAAAAAAAAAAAAAAATAGAGAACCAACGAATTTTTTTGTTATTTCTATTTTTATAAAATAAATTATATTTTCGTTTTTTATTTTCATATTTTCATATTAAATATATTTTCATTTTCTTTTTCCACCCTTTAATATGAATATCCTACTAAAAGGCTAGTGATATTTATTAGTGTATGTATTTAAGTATTACCATAATATTTTAGGTGTTTTTCCTTTCTATACTTTCCTTTTTTCTTTATTTACTTCTAACCGAACACATCTAAACAGCTATCTGGGTGTGCGCGGCGCGGTGTTTCAAAACCTAAGAATGGAAAATACCTTCAGAATGTTTTTCTATATTTGCTATATACACATATTAAAGTTTTTCTTATCAAACTTACGAGCCCCCCCCCCCCCAACCACCGAAAAAATGGTAAAAAAAAAGGAATGATGGAAACAAAAAAAAAAAAAATGTGGTGGCTGGGAAATGTAAAATGTGGCAGCAGGAGAATAACACAAAAAAAAAAAAAAAAGAAGGAAAAAAAGAAGGAAAAAGAAGAAAAAGAAGAAAATATGGGAGAAGAAAGAAAAATTATATATGTGAGCATTATGTTAATAAATTTTAGCTGAAATTTATTATGTATGATAAAAATCATAATCTAGCACATTTTTATGTTAATTAATTGGCCACGTATAAATAAAAAAAAAAAAAAGAAATAATGTAAAAAAAAGAAGCCCAGTAAAAGCTCAGAAATTTTATTTATAAATTTTTTTTTTGTTTTTCAATGACTTTTTTTTTTTTTTTTCGCTTAGAAATGGCATAATTAAATAAATGTAGCGGATTATAGGTGGAGTGTAGGTATAGGGGGGTAAAGACAAACTGTGTGTGTGTGCGGATATTAAAAGGTTATGTACATTATATTTTTCATGTGGGTTTCCTAAATCACAAATATTGTAACACAAAAATAAAAATACTAAAAAAAACAACAACAACAACAACAACATAAAAATAAGAAAGAAAGAAAAGAAAAAAAAAGCCTAAACACAAAAATTCTTTAACTTGTTTTTTTTTTTTTATATAAAAACATTAACATAACTTCGGACTTCCTTTCCATTTTTATATTAGTTTTTTTTTTTATTCTTTTCTCTCTTTTGCTATAATTTAAGTTAAGAGGTGAATGTGGGCGAATTTAATTGGCAAATTATACAATTTCAATTTTTTTTTTTCTTATTTTTATTTGTAAGAAAAAAAAAATTATTATTTCAGATTTTCACTTGATTTCAATTTTTGTGACATTTTTGTTTTATTTTTATGTTTAATTCAGAGCTGCAAATCCGTGTAACATTTTCATGAGTACCGGGGTTCGTGATGAGTTTCTACTAATTTTGAAAAGACTTTCGAGAAGTTCGAGATTGGTAAACGGTTTAATTTATATTTGAAAGAAATTTCTAATTTCATTATTTGAATAATTTTTAAGAAGATTTTCCTTAATGCGTTTGCATAAATTTAATTTTCAACTCAACACTCCTTAATAAATTCTCTATTTTATCGACGTAAAATGAAGACGGAAGAGTCCATTATATGTGGATATCTTTTGAACTTGAATAGACAAAATATTTTAGAGGGTTTTTTAGGACTTGAGTTATTATATAATTTTTCTATTTTGCAAAATAACAAAAGAAAATATAAGGCCATCGCGTGTTTTAATCTTTTGTATAGAGGAATAGACATTTGTATAGTCAAACTAATGTATTTTTTTTATATCTGAGATAATTTATTTTTTTAAAGAAAATTTTAGAAAATTGAAATATGAAAATATTTACTTGTATTAAATTTACACAATTTTCAAAATTTATAAAATTACTAAATTTAAATAAAATTATCCTATAACAATATAAAAATAAAGTAAAACACAATCTATATGAAATAAGAAGAAGAAGAAAAAGAAGAAGAAGAAGAAGTAAAAATAAAATACAAGAGACCGACAAAATTTTAAGCCAGGTGTGCTCATGATCGTCCTTTATACTAAAATAATTCATTTTCTTCTTTAGGGTGGTTAAAATAAAAATCTAATCGTATATTCGTAAAAATATAAATTTTATACGCGTCGCGTCGGCAATAAAAACACAGAGGGATAGCAGAAAAAAAAAAAAGAAACATAGAAACAATGTGATATAATTATATTATTGTAAGGTATAAAAGGTAATATTATTGATCTATGGTTTTTAGGGTTTTTTTTTTTTTAATTTTATTATATACGATGATTTACCTACATACATATACGTGAAAATGATTCATCAATCCGTTCCGTTAATATAAATTGAATATAAAGTTACATGGTATACCAATCCGCTATTAAACTGAAAATTGTTTTAAATTTAATGTTCGTTTCTATTTAGCTATGGATCCTATTTAGAAAACCATAAACATTAAAAAGTACATTTACATTATTTAGTCCCATTATATAAATACAAAAAATTGAAGACTTTTAATTTTAGTTTATCACATTAAATTATCGGATCGGAAATTTAAATTAGATTACAAATTATTTATAGATAGATTCTTGACATTTGATGAATTCGATAATTTACCGATCAAATCAATTAATTCATTAAACTGTGAAAAATCAACAGATTGTCCCTAATATGCACCCTATAAACAAGTCAGGTATATTTTCTGTACAATATGTACAATATACAATGCCCATTTACAAACCAAAATGTATATAAAACATCTCAATTAATATTCTATTATATGAGACAATCAAAACACTTATAATAATATATACGAAGAAAAAAAAAGACCTAAAGAGTCATATAATATATTTAGCGATATAATACGCGTGTCATGACAATGATTTGCCTTTTTCTTTCTTTTCTATATAGGTACACACACACACACACAACATTTTTTTGGTATATATTTAATTTAATGTATTATTAATAATTTTGCTATGTCATTCCCCTATTTATTTATTTTTTTTTCTTCATATAGTTACGTACATATTTAGTTTTGTATAAGGATCAGTCAGTCATTTGTATATCAATTATTGCCGTTTAGTCGCCCTTAATCCATATTACTCAATCCCTAACTAAATGATGGGAACTTCATTGTTTGATGTGGTTTTTTTTTATAGAATATTATGACGTCATTATGCAATAAATAAAATTTTCTCATCATCTATGGAAACCGATATTGTCTATTATGAGTGCATTAATTTTCTCATCAGCTCAAACTCACTTTTTGTTACCTTTTTCGTTTACTAAGATCATATATAAATCAAATTAACTTTTGGATACATTCTTAAATAAATTTGTAATTTCGTTAATGAGTTTAACTAATAAAAGAAAAATAGTTAGATTTGTTACTATTTGCTACTAAAAATTGAAAACTATATAAAGCTTTAATTTCGTCATAGAGTAAAAACTTCTGGCAGCATATAATTAACCAAAGTATATTTAAACCTCATAGTTAACTGAATTCATTCATAAAATGGCATATGCTTTTGGACATTATCATTATAGTGGTATACGTATGCGTAGTAAAGAAGGGTACGGTTTCACCCTTCAACATAATAAATTTAGCAAAAATTGAGTATAACATATTTGAAAATCGGTTTCTCTTGTGTCCGATTTAATATACTAAAAAGGATAAATATTGACTTAACACTGACAATCCTTAAATCTATTTTACCCACTGGTTATGGGTCAGTTAACGCCCTTCATTGTTTACATTTGACCATACTAAGATTTTTATATGTTTATTGTAATTTCTTTGCAAGATTATCCTTGTTATTCATTCCCGAGAAACTTATCTATTTTAAATGGCACGTGACTAAGATACGATTTGTGAATTTTCTATTCGTATTAAAATAATTGAAAAGAAAATCCCTATTTTACTCTATGACAATTAATCGTTCAATATTTGTTGGTTAATAAATAAATAAATAAATAACAAATGAAAAGAAGAACAAAATTTATAGTTTTTGATGGATAGATACTTTAATGATATCGACAAGAAATTGACATTTTGAGAGTATGTCTATAGATCTAAATTTAATTTATACAGTGAAAACAAGAAAACAAAAGAAAACAAAACAAAACGAACTTTTATAATTTAGTTAAGTTTTCGGTAACCTTTCAATGTCATGAATAAACTAATCGGTCGATTTAAGTTTTCTAATTCAATTTTTATGGATAAGACTCTTCAATTTATATATGAAAATATAAGGAGCATACAGGTGGGAAGAGAGTTAGCCTACACATAGTATGTATACGTATGTATGTATGTATGTGGTGTATATGTGTATATAAATTTGATCACGACACGTTGCGAGTAACACGCCATAGATGTCGCGTTAATACAATTATATTATATACGTGATCGCACACATTAATGCAAAGTCTATTGGCCATAGTCTGACAGGTGTTTATGTTAAGAAAATATTCTTGTAACATGCAATTAGAATTCGATAAATGGACTACCTGTAGAATTAGAAAAACAATTCTCAACCTATAAATATGTGTATACAATTTATATAAATGATTAATATTTTGGTTTCGTGGGACAGTTTTAGCAAAAAAAAAAATTTAAAAGTGTAAAGTTGTATAAATAATATGATATAAATATAAAGGTAAATAACAAGAGTGAGCGCGTCCGATTATTCATTTCCCGTTTTTATGTTTGAGGCGCTTTAAAATACAATATATATATATACATACATACATACATACATATATACATACATATGTATGTATAAATATAATACTAATGGATAAATTTACACCTTCATACGACACGATATATAATAAAAAGTTGTAAAGTAAATTAACAAATCATTATTAATATATAGAAACAAAAATATTGAACTTGGATTTTATAAATTATATACAAAAAAAAAAAAAAAAAGAAAAACAAAAAAAAAATAAAAAATTAACGAGTTTTGCGTCCCAACAATTTGGATCATTTGTAGATTAAGATTTCTCTGATGAGATGAGATGAGACATATAATTGACTCTAATTAACTGATGAGAATAGACTGTGCGCATTTACCGTCATTATAATGAGATTTAAAGTTTATTCAAAAAAAAATTTAAGGTTTGAATGGATTAAGTAAAAAACAAAAAAATCAAAGCGACTCTCTAATTAAATGATGTAAATTCTCAAGACTCACATTCTAAGATTTTATGAAGCGCACAAATCAAGCGAGTAATATTATTAAAAACAACTCTCAAGGCTCATTCATATAATGTCACATTCTCTATGTTGTTCCAGGCAAACCTCAAGTCATCTTTTATATTCTCTTCCATAAAACCAAAACAAAAAAAAACAAAAACAACAACAAAAAACACAAAACTCCAGGCGAATATATTTTCGTTAAATTTCTTACAATTCCTTTCTTTTTGTTTATTTGTTTGTTTGTTTGAAAATATAATAAATATAAAACCTGAATGCCCCATTAATGCGATTTTAATAACGAAGATCCGAATATATAAATTTCATTTTTTTTTTTCTTTCATTTCGTGTTTATTTCACGATTATAGAAATTTCAGATGAAGGGGGAAAAATATATGTCTACTTTAAGTGTGTGTGTGTGTGTGTGTATGTTTGGTTTGAATGATTAAAGAAAGAAACTGATTTAAATCGAATCAAAATTATGTCGTTAAGTAAGGATTCATTTGATTTTAAGAAGGAACAAAAGTGAGGGTAATGGAAGGACGATATTCCAGTCAACCGAGATAATTCCATTCTTTTATATATAGAATGAAATTCTTTAGTATTTGCATGTTGATTAATGTTAGATTTCTGTACATAAATATTTTACATAAGTAAGTAATATTCAGAACCTTAAGTAAAGTTAACCCATTTGAGTTTTTATTTGTTGTGAAAAAAAAAAATAAAAAATAAAATAAAAAATAAAAAAAAAAAATAGAAATAAATTGCTAATAAAATTTTCACATTAAAATTCATAAAAAAGAATTTGACAGATTTATTTTTTATTATTATTATATACTTCACTTAACCAGCAACGATATAAGGATATTATTTATAAATTAACTACATAATAGTTAACTTTTATATATTTTCTATAAGGTTAAGTGGAGTTAATATAAAAATGAAATGAAAGAAAAAAATAAACCACAAGTAAGAAAAATTAAACAATAGAAATTGGTCAATAAATTTTCATTATAATTCTTATTACATAAAATCAAGTTAATTGCAGTGCACGCACTTTTCTCATATAATTTTTGTTTTTTTTTTTCTAGTCGTTGTTATTTTGTTTTGATGTATTACCCAATGTGGTGGAATATGATTTTTTTATTCTCTTATAAGAAATTTTTCTTTTTAATAAAAATAAATAAATAAATGGGTACCATTCAAGTGCTTCGTACTTTATGTATTTGTATAATGTATAGAAAGAAAAAAATTTCTGCATACGTAATTTTCCGCGTACAATTTTAATTCTATAGAATTATTTTGTATTATTATTTTATAGGAACAATAATATGTCTATACCAGTCCTGTTCAACCCACGGCCCGTTTGCCAGAATCCGGCACGCCACGTCTATAAACGCGGCCCGTTGCTCTAATAGAAAATATCTCAAACAATTTCAAATTTGAATTGAAATCAGTGTTGAGCGATTTTTCATATGACTTCGTGTTTAATTTTAACTTCACTGAATCAGAATTTCAAAAAAAAAAAATGAAACAAAAGATATTCAGTTAATTAGTTCGTTTCGTTTTATAAGAATTTTATAAGAATTTTATACAAATTTAAAACTATTGTATTAATAAATTATTATTTGCTATATTTCTAATAGTGTCGTTTTTGGCCCTCCATTAGTTGGAGTTGGACACCCCTGGTCTATACCTATACTTTTCTAAATATACTAAATATGGGTAACATTCTATAAAATAAAAAGATCAATGTGACGTCACATTACTATTATAATTGTCATTAAACGATAATAAATATTTATACGAAAAATTCAAAATCGCATTCGTACAAATTATACAATTTTTATTAAAATGAAAATGGAAAAAAAATGGACGTTGAATATATTTTTTTTTTGTTTTTTCGTTACTCATAAAATAACACGAAATAATGTGCGAATATTGGTTTGAGAAATAAAAACCATAAATTAATAAATAATTCCAATAAGAAAATTTATAACTTAATTTACGTATTTTTTTTTTTTTTTGTAATAAATTTAATTAAATTATTAAAAATTCGCTGTTCTTGATTGTTCATTGAACTTTTGAAAGTTATGAAAAAAAAAACAAACAAACAAACAAAATGTAAAGATTGAAAATTAAATCAAATTTATTATTTTGTTGAAAAACCAACATAGAAACATTATTATAATAATCAGGGGCCGCATACCAGCAAACAGAAAAAAAAAAACAAACTCAGTTTATAAAATTTATTTGGCCCAAAAACGTAAAAAAAAACAAAAAAAAACAAAAACAAAATGAAAAAAAATTCATAAGATTTAAATTAATTTTAAAAGGAACGATGCCGATAATTTTCGGATTGATTAAAATTTATCGATTCACCACGGCATGACGCTTTGTTTTTTTTTTTTTTTTTTGGGTTAACTTTTTGTGTTTTAAAGCGAGCGGGTAAGGAAAAAACCAAAAAAAAAAAAACATTGCCTCCTGTGAATTTTTGCTCAGTTATCAACTTGAGGCAGTAAATCATTGAACTTGTGTTATTTAATGCATTTCTTTAAATTTCTGTAGGCTCAATCGATGTGAATAATTGTTTCTCTTAATTTTTCATTGTGATTTTTTTTTTTTCGTTTATTTTTTTATCAGATGATAAAGTTTAATTTTAAAAGTTATTTAAACTTTTAAGTTCAATTGCAACAACTCGAATTATGATTAAAATTTTAACTGATTACTTAAAAGTGATAATTGAAAATGGTTTTCTTTGTATACATTGCCCCATTTGATTGGACCAGACTTTTAATTTTAACTTTATGAACTCGTGCTAATTATACATTTTTTTTTTCTATATTTGCAGAAATTAATCTTCTGGAGAAATAAGAAAAAAGTATGTGACTACGATTATCGTATAATACTCTTCATTAAATGGGTTAATCTAAGCCTCGGGCATTTACGCCTTCCGCCGCTAACGTCAACAATACACAAAATGTCAAAAATTATTATTTCATTGTACCAAATGAACATCACAAAAAAACGAAAAAAAATGAAGAGAAATGATTGAATGAAACGGCTAAAAAAAGAATTCATTAAAAGGTTACATACATTAACAAAACGTTGATGAGAGTTCAACTTGGACCAAACATAAAATGACCGCAGAGATAAAGAAAAAAAAAAATGTTAAAAAATTTTTATTTATAAAATCGCCTGATGATTTTTTTTTGATCAATAATTATTTGTTAATATTATACTGAATTTTCTGTATAATTGAAATTAAATTGTATGTTTTGAAAACTAAAAATAAAATATAAAATCAGAAAATATTCATTATTTGTTTGTTTGTTGTTGTTGTTGTTGTTTTTTTATTGTAGTTATTACTTTGTTGTCTCTGTTGTCTTTTTTTTTCTTTCTGGGTTTTCTTTTTATGTTTTGTTACCTATTTAATTCTGATAAGTATTTTTTAATTCGCCAAAATGTATAAGAAAAGATGATGATAAAAGAAAAAAAACTGACACACACACACACATATATACACACACACACACATATATACACAAAGCAACAACAACTTTTCGTCTCTTTTAATTTTTAATCTTGTCGGTAAAATTATATTATTTTTGTAGCAAAGACAAAATGAAGAAGAAGAAGAAGAAGAAGAAAATTTAAGATGAATAAAGATATACATTAATATATATCAAGCTCATCCTCAATTACTCCGTTAGTTTTTAATGTTGAATCTTATTCTTTTTCATTAGTTTAGTTTAGTTTTGTTGTTATTGTTGTTGTTGTTGTTGTTGTTGTTGTTGTGTAAGTTCTTCATCTTGGCAATAAATCGTTTTCTTGTTTTCTGTTTTTTCTTCTTCTTCTTCTTCTTCTGTTATGATCCACAATATTATTGTTATTCTTTGGCATTATTGTGATGGTAGAAGAATATTACTTTGTTTTTTTTGTTGTTGTGTTAAGTAAAGTAAATCGTTTTTTAATCTCTTTTATAAAAATTTTTTTTGCATTGTTAACGAATTGATATTTATTTTATATATATTAACTGCGTCGACTGAATGATAAATGCAAGTTTATAGCTTCAAGGGGATAAACTTACTCATATTCTTTATATTTTTATATGCAAAAAGAAAAAAAAAAAACAAACAAATATATGAAAGAAAAGTGGAATTAAGAAGAAAAAGAAAAAAAAATATAATATGAATTTTTAAATGTGAGTAAATAATAAATTTTAATTGTGGATAATTAATCAACTGAGGAATTAACAATGATGGTGATTTTATTTTTCGTGAACATTTTTTACATTGAAAATTAAATATAAAAATAAATAAACAGACAGTTAAATCTGTGATTACGCGAGAACAGAGAACAGAGATAAATTAATTTATTACATTTGTAACACATTTGTTGTTTCTGTTATACGATCTGAAGAAATTTGAATAAACAATTTTTTTTATTTTCTTGATTGATTGACTATCCTGGTAGTTGATGGTTCTTTAAAGACTTCATTAAGTTTAAATGGGTAATAAATTAATTTTTGTCATTTAAAGTGTCGATACAAATTAGTTTATTTTCTTTTGTTACAAAATTTCTTTCTCATAAATGTGACGTCACGCTTCATATGGGTAAACATTATTGCATGACCATTGGGTAACATTTGTAAATAAAGTTTGCAAAAAAAAAAGAAAAAAAACATAATAAATTGCAACAATTTCTTTATGTTTTGTTAGTTGTTGGGTGTTGCGGGGTGTTATTGTTATTATAGAAAAAAACAGGAAAATAATATTTGTGTATATACATTTTTTTTTAATAACATTTTTTTTTTTTTTTTATATAAAATGTCGCACTGTAATTAATCAGAATATTATGAAAAATTTAACGCTTGTTCAAAAGGTAAGGTAAAAGAAAAAATAAAAGTCTATATAAAGTTTGATATTCGCACTGACTGAGTAATTATATATTTATGTATAATTTATTCATATATAATAGTTTATTGTATACAACAAATATCTAGTGCCGTACATTTAGGTGCATTGCGTGACCAACTAATCAGTGTATATTTGTAGTTATATATTTATGTATATATTAAATATACGATGTGTGATTGATTGATTATAATAATAAATGATAAAATTATATGGAAATCTATTTTTTATTTTTTTTTATTTGCATTTATAATCACTCTTATTTTCTATTGTTGTTGTTGAGATTTTTTTATATAAAACTGTCAGATAAAAGATGATTTACTATAATGACTAAATTAATTGCAACAATTATGAATATTTAAAAATATACAAATTTTTATTAAAACTTTAAAATCTATGAGTGAACAAGAATTTAGTAAACTTGGAAATTATTATTTATATATTTGAATTTGAATTGAATTAGCATAATTAAAAATAAGCTTGAAAGTATTTTGTGTTAATGTCAAACTCTTTGAAATATTGAATCCTTTAAAATGTTATGAGTGATAAGATTTCTGTTTTTATATTCGAAATTTAGACCTATAAATTCTTATCGAAATTTGGACAATATGTAATTTAATATAATTGAAATAATTACAATTTTGATATGTTTGAAATAATCGGTTTCTGTCTGGCATTTAAATGTTTTATATGGAAAACATTGTTTATGTTTCAATTGATAACATCAATTTTATCAGTCATCTGTCATTCTGTTTATTTAAGTAATTTTGTCGTCTGTCCAGTTAACGTGTTATTGTTTTAAAATTACTTTTTCTATAAAAAATTTTCGCGGTGTATATTTCAATGAAAAGAATTTCAATTGTCAGATGTCTTATATTGACTTATTTATATTATGGCAATTCTTTACCTTTAGACAGAACATATATAATTTTCCATTTGATAATTTACAAGGCTGCGCTTGCTAATATTAACGATTTTCACCTTATGTTTTTTAATTGACACAAACAATATCAAAATTCTGTCCAACTCAATACTGCATTATTTAATCATGAATCGTTTTTTTTTTTTTCTGTTTGCGAATATATTTCATGTTTCCTTTTTTTTTGTTTTAATGTAATTAAATCGATGCAGGTGCAGATGACCAATTATATTTCGCGTATATTCATTTAATGTTTTATCTATAAAAAAAAAAACAAAAAACTGAAGAATAAAAAATAAAAAAAAGTCGCGTGCCCCGCCAAATAATATTTTAGGTGAATTCAATTTTTGTTGTTTTATTCATATATGGGTACCTAGTACCTACATATCATTTTGACATTTTTATATAAATATTTTCATATTTATACGTTTATACCTATTATATGAATAATTTATGTCAATTATCATAATTGCCGGTGTCATTGGTTTTTTTTTTTTATATAAATAAAAATAAACAATAAAATGTCCGCTGACAAATATAGTTATTTATTTCATGTTTGCATATGCATAATTTTTTGTAAGATGTAAAAATAATTGACAGTTCCAATATTTGATTATATATTTATAGTTGTTATTTTTTTATTTATAGCGTAGTTATCCATAAAGGTGTAAATCTTCAATTTTATGGTTGGAATTGATTAAAATTTAAGGCTACCAAAATTTACACGTAACTCCATGATGGAGGAGAAAATCCAAATCGAATTATAAGATAATAAGAAATTAAAGTTTATCAAGGAAAACTAGAATAGAAACATTAGAATTTACGTTTAAAGTTTAAACGGTCAGTTACTCCTCCTCAACAACTAATATTTTTGTCAAAGATTAAAAAAAAAATGTTCTCACTGCTAATTTTGTTTTGTCCAGGATGTTGGAAAATTATTGTTCCTCCTACAAAATATGAAATATACAAAAACAATGACGAAGCTTATTTGTTTATTCTTGGTATATTATTAAATATCAATATTTTTTTTTTTTGTCCTATTAAATGCATTTTATAAATAATTTTTTTCTTTCTAAAAAAAAAACAAAAAACAAAACAATATTAAAAAGCCTGCATTATAATCTATGTGTAAAAATCTTTGACCAATCGGTGTTGCATGCTAAATAAAAGAAAAAAAAGGCAAATAAAAATATAATTTAAGTCACTATGGTCGCGATGGTATAAATTCTTTTGATGTTTGAACAATTATTAACTGATTTGACACGAACAATATCGCGTATTTAATTGATGTTTAAAAAATGTATATATTTTCTAAAGCTTTTGTTTTTTGTATATACATATTTCGATATTTCTCGATTATTTTCAATTGATTTAATTAGAAACAAAATTTTATATATGTACGTCTATTTTTTTTTTTATTTTCTTGTTAATACAAAATTATAATAATTTTAGGTTTCGACATTTTTTTATAAAAATGACAATTGAAATTATTCTGTTGGTTAAGTTGATGATGTTGATTTGTTGATTTATTAACATAATCATAATTATTATTTTTACAATTTTTTTCTATTTGAATTTTCTAGTTAAGTTTTGATTAGAAGATTACAAAAATGTTTTGTCATTAAAAATTATCTACACGAAAAAAAATTTATTGGTGAATTTAAATATAGACTTTAGGTATATACTTAGAAAGTCATAAAGAAAATGAAGTGTTAAGAAATAAATTTAATTTTTGTCCTTCACAATATTATCTCCTTGTTTTTTTTATTTATCAAAATTTAATAGGTCAACTAAATTGATAGTTGGTAATTAAGTGAGCTCTTGAATTCATGTCGCATTAAAATCTGGTCAACCTACAGATCCATGTTTTGATCCATGAATATTAAATCTGATGATGAGAACTGAGTTAAAATTTGGGGGTAATTTTTCTAGTAAACATTTTAACTGACTAAGCAATCACATATAAAATTGGATTTAAGTTTTGATTTGATGATAAATAATTTTTTGTCATAATTGTGACCCACATTTAAATGAATATCTGCTAATTAAGAAAAAATTCATAAAAATTCAATTAAACTTTTTAATAAAAAAAAAGAAAGACAAAAATAAAATAATTGTATAAATATCAAAGAAATTAATTTTTTTTATTTTTATTACCGCATAAATTAATTAAACATCCAATATACATTTTAATCACATATTGAAACGGAAAAAGTTATAAAGTTAAAACACCTTGATTATTTTAAGTAAAAGATAAAAAAAAAAAATATAAATATGAAATGTATAGTTAATTGTTAAGTCTGATGCGCACGCGTATAATATACAACAAATTCGTGAATTTTGTATTACATTTTTATCATATTTTTAAAAAAATGTATGCGCATGCGCATATAAATACAGATTGGGACAAAAAACCAGCACCAAAGATCATGTCAGCTCAATTCAAAAAAGAGACACCTGCATAATATTCCTCCTTTTTTTTGGTTTTTTTGCGTTTCTTTTAATGTGTGTGTGTGTTGAGTGTGAGTGCACACACATCATTTTTTTATATGCACATATTTTTTTAATCACTATGAATCAACTGGATTTAATTCTTTTCTTTTAATATAAGACATTTTATTATATGATATTAAAAACAAATTAGATTTTTTTTTTCCCCGCTTCTTTCTTTAATTAAAGCTTTTTAATTTAATTGTAATTTTTATACCTCCTGTTTTATAAATTAAAGAACAAGACGTACATAAACATTTTAAAGCAAATCTTTTTTTGTGTTTTATTTTGTTGTTGTTGCAATATTTATACATTTAATAAAAACAGTTGCGTTTTTTGTTGTTGTTGTTGTTTATAATTAACAAAATGCATTAAAATATCATATGCTATGAAATTATAAATGATGACCTTTCAATAATTCTTTAATTTAATTTATATAATTTCAGATGTAGGTACAATATTTTGAGATTGCATAATGAAATTTAGTATGAATCACATAAGATTGTGACGTCATATAACTTACAGGATATATTTTTTGAAGAGTAATAATCGATGATAAAGTTATCCGACACTTTACTGATTGAATTAATCTGTGTAAAAGTCAATTAAATATTTCGGATATTCGATTCTTAAAATATATTGAGCCAATAAATAAATTATTCTGGACTGAACAAAGTTTATAATTTATAAACTAAAAAAAATCTATAAAAAGTTTTTCGAAATTTATGTTTTTCACATAAAAATTTGCATTCTTTATGCTACCTGCCGTTCTCAAATAATATGATTATATTTTATTATTAATGCAAAGATACAAAGCAAAAAGGAAAGAAACATTTTTTTTTAAGACAAGCTACCGAAATCAATTTCTTTGATTTAAAACTTATAAAATTGTATAAATAAAAAAAGTTAAAGAATTCAGAAATAAATTTATAAGAAATGTAAATATATTTACATATAATATTAAAGAATGTTTTACATTAACAGTTGAATTTAATAAAACAATTGGATATAAATTTATAAATGATAAAATATAATAAATGCTGTCACAAGACTGGATAGAGTGCACTCAGGAATAGATGATTTATGTTACAATTATTATTGTAGTCAGAAATAAAAAGGAATTCACTAGACTAGAACATTAATAAGAAATTCAATTCCAGAAATACCTGGAAGATAATTTTGTATTTGTATTTCAATTTTTTATTAACCTATCTAGTACATAAACGACTAAGGTTATTAGTAACTAGGAGACCTACTATTTTTGAGGTGGGTTCTGAACCACCTAGCATCTGCACATGCATTTTAATTCGATTCGGCGCATTGCCAGCTCTTAGGAAAACATGCAGATTTCCTAAGAAGAATCGTTCGGTTAAAACCTTATCCTGCACACCGGCCGGAGGGTCATAGATGTTATTAATCATTGCGGAGGGTCATAGATGTTATTAATCATTGCCCACTACTTTATGTATGTTTAGTACATAATTAGCCGAATGAAAAATTCCATCCCGCCTCGGTCGAGATTCGAACTCGGTACCTCCCGCTCCAAACGTCAGCATGTTGCCATGTTGCCACCTTGGTCGGTACTGGAAGATAATTATAAAACAATTAAACATCCACAGAAATACTATGCAGATATCAGATTTTCGTCTTTCTGTGAAATGTAAACGGAACTAAAAAAAAAAAAAATGGATTCACATATCAAAATTCCTTGAAGTTGTTTGATAAAACAAAATATGTAAATTCACCCGCTGTTCATATTTATAACTTATAATACGCTCCAATGTCTGATCTGAAAACTAAAAATCAGAAAATCATACTAATAAAATTTTTTTATCATATTTTTGATTGTCAATATAATTTTTATATATAATTAAACGTTGTGTGCGGGTTTTACTTTTTTTTGCTTTCTTTCTCAAATACTAAATTATAATAAATTATTCAAAATTTATATATAATAATTTTTTTTTTTATATATATATACAACGCACTGCATTAAATAAAAATTATACATCGATTAATTAGATTACATTATTTATACTAATTTAATATTTAATTATAGCAATATAATTTGTATTATAAACTTTATAAAAACATAAATTGTAAAATTATACCCGTATATATGACAAAAAAAAAATTACGACAAGATAACAACAACACAAATAACAGCAATAACAGCAACAGCAACAAAAATACCAGTAAACCAAATATACAACAACAACAAAAATAATAACACTTAAAATTTTTGTACATTAGTCATTTTAATATGATTTTGACCAATATACACAACACAACAGAAAACATAATAATACACATACTGACCAATAAAAATGACCAGATGACGTCTGTCATTGAAGATTTATGACATTTCCCACATTAAATCATACCGACAATTGGTATAACAGACAGTTTTATATAAATGTACTTTGATTAACTAAATTAATATAATATCCACATTTATGTATGTATGTGTATGTGCGTGTATGTGCGTGTGTGTGTGTGTGTGTGTGTTTTATTCATATATGTATGTGTATGCGTATATGGAAACGTGTTGGCGCTTTGTCGTTGTCATTTTCTTTTATAATGTATAATGTAAATAAATGTCGGTTAATTTTATTTTTTCAAAGGGAAGAGGAAAAAAAAAACAAAAATAATTAACACAAAAAATTATTTATTTCTTGAATCTATCAAAACTACTGAGAAAATTGACCTTATTATATTAAAATTAAGAATTCATTCGTTTTTTCCTCTCGGCCTTTTTTCATTATATGTATTTTTGCTTTTAATGAGAAAATTAAGTGTCAATTCTTTTTGTCGGATAAATATTTTGAAGTTTTAAAATTTAAACAGTTCCGTTTTCTTTAGAAAAAAAAAAATAGAAAAAAGATACAACGCGGTAACTTGTGTGACATTTTATTTTCTTTAGTGTTAAGTTTTTATAATGAGGTATTTAATTTGTAATTTATTATGAAGTGTTGAATATGTTCAAATAAAATATAATTATATATTTTCATTATTTTATAAAAATTGTTGGTCCACCGTCTATCTGTATAAAAATCCTTTGAATTTTTGCCAAAAAATTATCTTATACAAATTAACCACACATTAAGAAACATTATTGTGATTTTAATGTCAACTTTATAAGTTTTTTTTTTCATACAAATATTTATAAGTCTTTGTGGAAGTAAACTCGTATCATGTAAGTATCAATTTTTACGTGTTCAGAACACAAATATCAGCTAGACTCTCTAATTTTATATGCTTAAATTTCACGAAAAAAATTATTACACACTTTTTCTACAGTAATAATTTATCTAAAGGTAACTTTATATAAAATAACAAACTCCCTAACGAAACTGTACGTTAATAAAAACAAAAAGACAAAATCAAAAGAATAAAAAAAGAAAAAATTGAAGAAAGAATCCATAATTTACAGTCTGATGCACTACAGGAGGGTAAAGGTATATAATTTTGCATAACTTCTTATAAAATATATTTGATTTTACGACTGTTTAACTCTTGTAGGTAGAAAAATATTTTTCAGTATCTTTTAATTCAAGAATCAGTAACAGAAACCAGAAGTTATGTCTTTACAAGTTTATTTATGTTTGACGTACCATGATGTGTTTGTTTATACCTACATATCGATATAATAAAAGAGACGAAAAAAAAAAAAATACTTTTATTCTTTTTAATTTGTTTCTTTCTGTTTTTTATTTTTTTTCCTTTTTAACTTTAAGAGGATATTTTTCTTACATATTTTTTTTCTTTCGTTTCTTTGGTGTTGGTTTTGTTTTTCTTTTTTCTTTCAGATTTCAGAAATGATTTAGGTCTTTACCGACAGACAAACAATTAATATCAGCTTAAACATGAGAATCATTTTTATTTTATTAAATCAAAATTATTAATATGATTGTGGCGATTAAAGGCGTTTTCTGTGTATTAATTTTATTTAGATTATTAATTTACATCAAGTCGATAAGGGACTAAACAATGAAGAATTTTCTAAAGAAACCTTGTGAATTAGTAGAAACGTCTAAAAACTTATTTAATTTTCTTCTATAATTATATTCAAATAAATAACAAATTTTATTTTAGGATCAACAGCCTCAACGAACCAAAACCGAAACCCATCCGAAACTCAACGTAATTTGACACTTTTTCAGAACTTTTTCACAAAGATATAAATACAGTTGGCAATAATATGAATTTAATGACTTTAACAGATACTTTTATAAAAGTTATGATCTTGATTTAATAAATTATTGATAATTTACAATGAATAAATAAACATCAGATGTTATTTTTTGTTGTTGTTGTTGTTGTTGTATTTAAATTGATTTATTAGCGTATCGTATTTTTGATATAAAGATTTTCTTTTTGTTAAATACTTTTGTTGTTTTCTTGTTAATACTATTTGACATGTTAATTGATGTAATATGAACAAATATTATATTTTGTATATTATACATTGTAACTTTTGTACTGACTTTTGTATTTTATATTTTATTATTTTTCGAATTTCATTTCTGACTCTATTGATTGAATTTATGAAGTTATAATTTCATTTCGTTTTTGAAATTTCTTGGTTGTTGTGATGACAAGGAACTGCAAAGAAATTATAAAGTAAACTTTGAAAAAGTTTGTGAGAACAAAAAAGAGTTTTTTTATACTAGATTTTTATGAATTAAAATTAATAAATGGAGGCGCCTTGTCAACATAGTGTAGGCGCCTGATCATTTGAAAATTATACTTCGAGAAGCAATAATGTTTTATAATCAAAATCAATAATCAAACAAACTTATCGACTCTCTGAAATGTTGGAATTAATAAACAAATAAATTTGTCGTGAAACCCATCATAAGTATGTTGTGGATTTCAATTTATAAATTTTAATAAAAATGAAATTTTTTTAATACATTTTTTAATTATTTAAAGAGTTCCCACATAAAGTGATTTTTTATTTTCACTTATGCATTTTATTGTATTTTACATAAGTTTATACCAATGTCTATGCCTTCATATATAAGATTAATTTTAAATAAAATATTTTACGAGTTCACGCACATCTGATGTTTATCTTTAAAATGACTTCATTATTATGATAAATACAATAAAAACAAAAGTAGATACATAAGATATGCACTTAACATTTTATATTGTACCATCATAATATAAGAGAGTTATTAGGTACTTACTATTTAGATTTTTTTTATTATATTTTATATGTTATATGCTCTGTCTATAAAATATACCAACTATTTTTTTTTATATAAACACAAAATAAATAATAATATTGTTGTGTTATTTTTTTTATTTTTTTTATTATATGTTAAACGCATTTTAATATATTTATTGCATATTTAAATGTGCATGTCAAATAATATTACCTTTTTTTTTTTTTAAAGTTAAAGTTTACACACATATTCACAATTTTACATAATCTTTTATATTGTCAGTGTATAGAACACAATTTTAATTCATTATATGTCCATCATATTATGATCTGTGTGTGTGTGTGATGTGCCCACATTTAATAAAACATTTTTAATGCAAAATAGTAATAAAAAAAAAAAAGGGATTATTATTGCCTATTATTGTTGATACGTTTGTGGAACATTTTTATTATACAGTCAGGTAAACGTGTTTATATACACATATTAATTCATCAACGTTTTTCAACTAATAAGCATATCACTGCATTTATCCTTAAAAAAAAAATTAAAATTAAAAACACAACAACAACAACAAAAAGAAAAAACTTAACAATCGTTTCATTTTACACTAACCATCAGATTTTTATAAACGCAACGCAACGTTGCACTGAATTTAATGTAAATTTTTTTTTTTATTGCATTAACTTTTATTTTTATAGACTTGTGAAAATAGGGAAATAATTTTTAATTGTAAAAAAAGTAAAAATGTAAAAACCCTGCAATTTTGTATTTTTAATATTATGAAATTTTTTTAAAAAAAAATTTTGAACACGCCTTTTTCTCTACTTATGCGTGACACCACGCCTCCCATTTTTTAAAGAGTTTTATATTTTGATTATCTAATATGGCTTCTCAGTTTACATGCCTAGAGGCCTAGGTATAAATACTAATATTTGTCTACATAACCGTCATGCAGTTATACAAAATTTACATACGGTTGATGTATATGTAGAAAACATTACAAAAGTGATTACTTGAAAAAAATTTGAGTTGTATTGGATCAATACCGACAACAATGAACAATAATTTTAAAAGCTCACTACGTTGTAATCATAGAATGTAAACATATTTTTTAAGTTAAATAATTATTTGTCAGTATTTGTCACTATATCAATTTTATTTACAACTTGACTATACCATTCAGAGGCAAAGGATTAATCATAAATTCTATTCCCTTACAAAAAAATTTAAAAAAAAAACTACGCCAACAAAACATTCCTATCCATTTATTTAAATTTACTTATAAAATTATAATACCAATTAAAAATGCATGTTTTCCACGCTATACGCAACAAAAACAAAATCTTCTATCAACAAAATTCTCAGACCCAAAGAACCATATGTAAAATATTTGATACACTTTTATTTTTTTTTGGGAGAGAGAATGAAATAATTTAGACTGTGACTAAATTAGTAATATCCAAATTAGAGATACGGGTTCAGTTATTAATAGTTCAGACAATATTTTCATTCGATTAATCATCGCACATGAACACTGTTTGTGTTTAGTGCAAACAATACAATATGCAATGTCTTATGCCACTTTGTAGATACAAGATTCTTAATGCCAACAATTTATTATAAATTTTTAATATTGCTACACTGTTCATGCATACGATTACAAAAGTTTTTTTTTTTGTTATATAAAGAAATTTTTTTGAGTTTTAAAACAATTAACATTTTTAAGACTTATGATTAAAATGGTTCTAGTTCTCAGCATCTTTACCACATCACTTTTAGATAATGTTTTGAATACATCATACCATGTGTATGTTTGCCTTATAAATACATAATTATATTTAATAGAATAAACAGAATGGTTCCCATCTAAAAATGGACGACAACCACAATATAATTGTTTCTTTCTCTAAACAAAAAAAAATATAATATTTTAAATTGTAGAGTCGTCCAA
Organism: Pedicia rivosa; assembly: GCA_963082725.1. Lineage (NCBI taxonomy): Eukaryota > Metazoa > Arthropoda > Insecta > Diptera > Pediciidae > Pedicia > Pedicia rivosa. The sequence continues at coordinate 41,869,685 of OY720151.1, forward strand.
AATTATATTCCCAGTAATAAGAAAAAAAAAATAAAAACAAGAGAAAAAGAAACAAATTTTTTTTTTTTTGTTTTACAGACATAATTATATTTTTTAAAAGAAACAAAACTTAAAATCATTTTTTTTTTCTTCTTTGAGTTAAAGTCAATCATCAAATTATGTCCATTTTGTGTATTTAAATTCCCAAGAAAAAATTTTAATTCATAAAAATTTTTTCACTAAAATTGCGGTATCGCATCCCAACTCCATAATTGGGTTAATTTTAATAATAAGAAAATAAATACAACACAGTAAAAAAAAAATGTTCTACACTTTTTTTGTTATAAAACATTTTTTTTTTAATATTTTTAATGGGCCATTCAAAAATGTTTTGTCCAAATAACGAATGGCGGATCATTTCACATCCACATCGTATCATAGACCATTTAAATTTGATTGTGTTCTTTTATTTTTTTTTATAATTTTCATTTGAAATACAAAAACAAAATATCTAAAAAAACAAAAATTTATAATTCAGGTTTTCGATTGGATCAATTTTCAAAAATTGATTTGAGAAAATGAAAAAAAAAATGATTTCAATGAAATAATTTAATGGGTCCGTTCTATCTTAATTATATAAAATAGATGCAATTATACCAGAAAAGGAACCGAATTATAATACCTTAGCCGAATAGGGTTTAAAGAGAAATTATTGAAGGGTTTATAGAAGGAATCTTCTCGACCTTAAGGTCGATAAAGTCAATAGTGACAAAACTTTGGAATATAACGTCTAATAATCTATACTGCTGCCATTCTTCTTTCACAGTGGTAATTTCATAAAATTTATTATAGCAGAAATTTATATCAAAATATCAATTAATTTGTAAAAATTCTTATGTTTATTCTTAAGAGATAATTCTTTTAAAGCTGAAGTTTACTTAAAGAAAGAACAGGAGACCGTCTCAAAAATTCAGAAAAACAAATTTCAAACAAAAATTAAAATTCAGATTGAAATTCAAGACTCAAACCACATTTGTTTTTAAAATTTCTTAAAGTAAAACAAAAGAAAGTGTGCAACAAAAGTCTAAAAAATACAAGAATAAATTAGATGCAGAAGAGTTTGAGCTTTTTGTCTATATATACAAAAAAAAAATCAATTTCAATTTTATGCTGACGCCCAAAAATTTAAATAGACAATCATTTAATATATTTATCTCTTTCTATTTATTAGGCGTCTCTCATTTCATCCCTTTCTATTATTCTAAATTTGTCTCTTTCATACTTATCTGTCCATTCCAATAATATTTAGAACATCACCAGTTCAACAGTATAAAATAGTAAAACCGAATAGTTTCTGACTCACTCAAACACGAAGAGAAAACAGAGTTTAGATTTTTGGTGACGTACTGAAAGGATATCAATGTTCAGTTGAATTTAGATATTCGTCATGTTATGATCTAAATAATAAAAACTAAGTAAACTTCTTAATTTTATAAATATTTTTTAAAGAAAAACAAAATTTTTGTTATTTATTCCATATTTTCTTTTCGGTGGAAAAATTTTACAGAAACGTTAAAGTTTCGAAATTAAAAATTTTAGTTTGTGCAAATCATCAATTCATAATTCAGACTTGATGATTTCATTGATCCAATTATGAATATATTATCGACATTCTGCCATGTAAGAGTCACTTATTAAGCTGACACAGCTGACATTTTTCTATTATTGCAGAAACATTTTATAGATCCAAGAGAATTGGCTGGCAATATATTATTTCACATGAGTACAGAATATAAATACAACTGACTAATAATTGTTTAAAAATTCAATTAATTTAAGAAATCAAAAATATTTATAAAAGTGTTTACAAGTCAATTGTAATTTATAAAACTTTAATAAATGGATTATCTATATCGTCATAATACTAGCACGCTTCTTTCGATATAATATCCAAAAATATATCACTTTAAAAGTCAAGTTTTCGTTGACAAGGAATAAGTAGAAAATATGTTAAATAAACTGACTAGCATAAGTGATTTTAGGTTTGGTATTTAGGTGCAAAGGAAGGGTGGTGGTTTTTATATTTATTTATTTTATATTTTTTTTTTTTCATATCGCAAGGTAAGGTTAAATTAAGAGATATAAACGTCATATACTTATATATAGGTAAACGTTTCTAATCTAATGTTTTATAAAACAAAAAAAAAAAAATACAAAACCTAAAAATAAAAAATCTAAAAAAAAAAAAAAGAAGATAAATCGAGAATTCTCGTGCACACAAAACAAAATGAAAGTGTTTACTTGATTGATGTATTGTTGTAAGATAACGCGCTATATATCCATCACTCATCATCTATTTCAATTAATATTTTATAAATGATATGAAAATAAATTGAGTGTCTGGTCAAAAACTACAAAAACAACAAGACAAAAAAAAAAAAGAAAGAAAGAAAGAAACAGAAATGGTTTTTTTTTCCTGTTCTTGAATAAAATTTTTTTGTTTTTGAGAATGAATGTGTGTGTGTGTGTGTTGTTTTTTTTTTGTGCTTGTAATTTTTAGCGTGTTTTTTAATCTGTATTTTGTTATTTTATTTAGCTAAATATTCTTTAACTCTTTTTATATCTAATGATAAATTTCCTTTACTATAAATTATTCAGAAACAAAAAAAAAACAAAAAACGTTTTCTTTGAACTTTCCGCATATCTTGTAATGATGGCCTAACTTAAGTATTATTAGAAATTCGCAAAGATCGTTTATTTTTTTTTTCAAATTATATTCATTCAATAATTATATGTATAATTTTATTTGTTAGTTTAATTCGATGCCGACAGATTTTGTGATGTCTCCAGCACCTTTTATTTGTTGAACTATTTTTTAATATAAGACTTTATACATTAGTTCGTAAGGATCTTAAGGGTAATGCAAATAATACTTTCTTCATGAAGTTTTTTTGATTTGATTGCCGATATAGATTGAACAAAATTTAAAACTTAATATACAGAGTTTCTCCGAAGGTTAAGTTTTTATCAAAAAAAAAAATTGTGATAACTACAAAAATTAAATTAAAATAAAAAGTAATTTCCATTCAATTATTTAACAAACTCATTACATAAAAAACTTCTAAAAATCAGTTTCTTATTATGAAATTTATGCAAATGTATAATTGCTGATTTCTATTGGATTGATAAAATTAGGCCGTTTATTAAATATGGTTTACAAATTAAGCAATTCGATCTATGATTGAAACTAACTGGTGCGTTGAGTAGTCACTATATACGGTTGAATATAGGTAAGGAATCACTAAAATACGTCATCCTCAAATAATCTACTTTATATGGGTAGATTTTAGTCACCCAACTTTAAATTAATATCATAATTTTCTGAGGTCATCTCTTAATTATTATAACATCACTACAAACTGAAACTTTTAAAAATCTTCTAAATAATAATTTACAAAAACATGAAAAAAAAAAACAAACAAAAATATATACATTTGGATATACATAAAACTATACAACATTGTCAGTGAGTAAGTGTTTTAGAAACGACAATTAGATGAAGTGATTTACACGGATATTAGAGCCTTTTATAACAAAGCGAATGAGTAGTTTTATGTATACATATAAATATTGAACCCAGGAAATGGATTAGGATTTTCAGGAAATGGTCACAATTGCTTTGTATATTTATATGTTTCTGTGTATATTATAAATACAATGTAAAGTATACCGATTTTCTTATATTGTATTTTTAAATGTTCCAGATTTCAACTTTTCGCATGATGAACTCAAGTTAATATATAGATCATGCTATATTGAAATCGAATCTGATTTTTTATTATATATAGTGACGTAGTTGAGAGTGAAGTTTTATAATACTACTCGCATACCTGTTTATAAATTCTTTCTTTATCCATACAAAATTAGTTCTGGCACGCAATTTGATTGCCCGCATATCGTGACGTCACTATACAAAATAATAATACATACAACCATCAACAAATCGCACAATACCTGAAACAAAATGAATAAAAATTTATTAATAAATGACTTTTGGACATACTATAACAAAGAGTACACGAGAATTTTTAGTATTCGTGTGTGAGTGTGTTTATGTGTGTGCAAAGATTTAAACGCCAACCAGTTGAGTTGCAAGGAAGCAACTTTGGCACACATCAAAATGATGTCTAAGAACCCCCACGACATTCGATCACGTGCAGACAGACAGAACGGAGAACACAACACAATAAACAAAACTAAATCAAATTCGGGACGGACAGCGGATTCTTGGTGACGTCATTAATTTTGTGTGTTACATTTTATTGTATTTTTTGAATGTTCGTGACAATGATGAATGAATCACCGCCACACGAGAACTGACAGAGTGCAAGCCTCGTTTTTATTATATTAAGGAGTTGTGACTTTGATAATCTCTATGTGATTGTATGTGTATGTTTGTTTTAAGAGTCAAAACAAAAAAAAAATACCGTTTGTTGAATATACGTTTTTATTATCTCACGGAGGTGCTTTTTTGATTCTGATTAGCACGAGATGAAAATAACTTCACATTTAGTAAAATCTGTTTAAAGTGACCCTCTTCAACTTTATAATATCGAAGTGAACGTTAATCATAGACATACAATATCGTTCGTTTTATTCTGTTCAAATTTACTATGCATGTATGAAAATGTTTTATATCTGATGTAATTGTGTAATTTATGATGCATTGTTTTGTTATTATACTTTTTTTTCTCCTTAGTTTTTTTTTCTTGTATTCATCCAAACTATCGAATTGATACGAGTTTATTGGAATTTGATAAATAAGACATTTTATTGAACTTTTGCAAAAATATACAATAATATTTCCTTGAAGTAGTAATTCTGAATTAATGTAATCCGCCATATAAAATTATTTCAAATCTTACATCTTGTACAGGACTGAATTGTCTTCATATAAGGTTTTTGTATGTCCTTTTTATCCAACTGCAATTGGATCAATTATTCTTTATATACAATTGTCAATTTTGAATGATTTTCTTGTCGTCGTCGCCATAATATTCAACCTTCGCAAATTGTTTGTTATTCAGGTTTTATTGATTAAACAAACATCAATTTGTCATAATTTACCAAACATTGTGCATCGATTAAATTTATAAAACGTTTTATAAGATCCACCCAGTGCTTCTTCTACAATTAATGAATTCTATTTTTTTTTTTTTCGTTTCAATTTACTTAATTCACTTCATCGTAATGACCTTGGTGGTTGTCTCATTCAGGATCGTTCACATATTTTTTGTAGCTGGATGGATAGAACATTTTTTGCTTGCTTCACTATATTTGTGTGTCGGTTGTTTATTTTACATGTATTTTGTACTACGACGGCGCACCGTCATTTCTTGAATATTTTCTATATTCTATTTATGAAGGTTGAGTACCTCAGACACGATTTAAGAAATGGATCAATAGACCGAAGTCCATGGTAATATTTTTGCACTCGTAAAAAAAGTAGATAAAATATTAAAGTAATTAATCTTATGTATATTAGCTGATTGTAGTGAATTTTATGAAACCAAGATAATTTTTTAAATTGTAATTTAAATTCAGATTGCACAACAAACTTCTAAATTTCTTAATTTTATATAAAAATTAGTTTATAAATGAAAAAATGGGAGGAAAATGTGGAAACCCCCACAAACATAGTTGAGTAAAAAACATTAGGAATTATATTATAAGAATATTAAGTTGTAATTAATTACGAAAAAATACAAAATGAGTTATATTTTTTTTTATTTTATTGTTTTGTATAAAAATTCATTAAATTTTTTATTTTTTTACTTTAGTTATATTTTTTTATATATTCTCGCATAAAGATCGTATATTGTAATCGTATAGTCTAATACATAACTACTTTTGTATATGTACCTACATAATATACAAATACGGTTACATACCTCTCTACTAAATATATATATATAAAATGTGACTATAAATAATCCAACTGAGTTTCATTTCGTTTAATTTCGTTTATTTTCTATTTTTCAACCCCTAAAAAATATATACGGACACTGGTATTTTGTGTGTGTGTGTGTGTGTGTGTGTATATGTGTGTGTGTGTGTAGAAATTCTCTTGTGAATATTCTATATAATATTTTATAGGTGTATACACCAAATAATTTCCACGGAAACTCATATAATATAAATTTTACCTTTCTTGCTTCTTTTTTTTTTTTCTTTAAACCAAAAAAAACAACAAAAACAAAAACAACAACAACACCAACCATCACATAAAACTACACACACTGCTGAAAAATGATATACGACGTTATGTTTAAAATAAAAACCAAAAATATAAATAAAAAATAAAAAACCCAAAAGTTTTCTACGGTCTTATCACCATACAGAATAAATGTGTGTGTGTGTAAGACTCCTTCCATTTTACATCTAAAAAAAAGAAACAAAAATATTTATAAAAATAAAAGAAAGGAAAATTTATAAAAGAAAAAATTCTGGAAAATGGGGAAAGAAAAATATATATTAAAAAACAACAACAACAACAACAACAACAACAACAACAACAAGAGAAATAATAAAAAATTATATATGAGCTTATGAATGTGTGTACTGTATGTGTGTATGTGTGTGTGTATGTGTGTGTGTGTGTGCGCATTATGTTAATAATAATAAAAAAAATGTAGTAGTTGTTTTTTTTTTTTTTTTTACTTCTAAGCTAAAATTTATTATATATGATAAAAATCATAATCTAGCACATTTTTATGTTAATTAACTAGAGCACAAAGTTTTTTGACGTTCGCGCTTATATTAAGAAGAAAAACAGAACAAACTAAATAAATAAATATAAAAAAAAAAAAATATAATATAAAAAAACATGGCGCATAATTAAAAATAATGAACTTAAATATATTAAATAATATAAAAAAAAGTAAGTATGCTTGCCTGCTTATAACTAAAAAAAAGAATATTAAAAAAAAAAAAACAAAAAATGGACTTTTCTTTCACTTGTTCTCTCTCTGTGTGATATTTTAGCGAATTACGCAATAACTAAAATTTTTAATAAGAAAAAATATTAGAAAATTATTATTACACTAATCAACATTAAATATTTAAAGTCAGCACCTACAAATTTCTATTGTTGAGATTTTTCTTTATATTAATCCAACTCATTCCAATTCGATCAAATAAAACACTCAACTGTGCTAAACTTCAGGTTTTTTGATTTAAATAAATTCTATAATTTACTTTGTATATATTTTGGGAACATTCTATGAATTTAACACACAAATTACTTCTCTTATAAAAGCTAATGAATTTTTGAAAGTTTAATTCTGATTCGACAAGATTAACTCCTCTATTTATTCCACATCAACCGTAAAATATTTTTTAAACAGCAAAAATTGAATTTCCGAAATGATCCAAATCGAAATTTTTTTGTAAATATAAATACAACAATATTATTTATGGGATAAAAGAAACCCAGGTGTTTTCTATCACATTATAAATAAAAATATATTTTTGACAGCAAAAACTGTATGAAGTAAACAATAAACACAAGTATATGTAGACGTATGTGCCTATCAATTTCATAATATGTTTTTCTAAATAAGGAATTAAAAATATACCAAGGAAACTTATAAGCGAGGGTGAAAAATAAGAATAAATTTAATGATTTGTTTTGGTAACTAAAAGTGCCTAGTCCATATTGAAACTAAAATTTTTTTAACGTGATTCATAACTCCATACATTGTTGAAATGTTTTAAAATTTCCAATAAAGAAAAATAAATTTACAAGAAATAACAAATTGAAAATTTTGGAAAGACAACAATAAAGCTTCTTCAATGAAGACCATTCTCTTGGGAACAATTTATCTCATATACTGCGGACATTATAAACTCAATTCCTAAAAAAATTTGAATTGATAATAAAAATAATCTGATTATTTAATTGCAATAATCTTTAAATAATTGAATCTTCCCTTTTATGAAAGATTTATGATATTAGTTGACCTCTTTTCATCTGGTGATAATGATTAGACATGATATTTTATGGTACCAAATATATATATAGGGTATCATTGTACCCCATAGTGTTGGCAAGTTCTCCCCTACAACATTTTTTTTTTGTACAATAAAATAATAAATGAACTCGATTTTTACCTTCTTTTTTTTCCTTTTTTCATAGAAATTTATTGTTCTCTTTATACATATAAAGAAAAAGGTAAAGTTCTTGAGTTAAGTGAATTCATTCAGAATGACATATGCTATTGTGCGTATAGCCCTATAAATAAAATAATAAAAATAAAAAAAAAAAGGGATCATTTCACCCTCGACATTTTTCGGCAAAATGGAATATGCTGAATTAAAATTTACTATTTAGAAATGATAAAATAGTTGACTGTATATATTTATTGTTTGTATATTTTATTTATTAAAAAATTTTTGCCTGGTCTATAGTTTGATTGTATTTAAGGAGTAAATGTATAATTTGGCTAAATTCTAAAAAAAATTTTTGTGTATATACAAAAAATATAAAAAAAAAACATTGAACTGTCGGTGGTGACCGGACAATCCTTAAATCTATTTTGGCGGGTTACGGTTCAGCTAACGCCCTTCTTATTTTTTATATATTTATATATTCAACCGCACATATTTCGATTCGATTAGTTTTTGTTTTTTTTTTTTTTTTGCCTATATTTATGTAAAAAGATTTAATATATGGATAACTAAGTAATACCTTGAAACTTGTCTTTCACTAGTTGGTATAATTTTAACTTCCTATATATGACACAAGTAAAATATATTTTATATTTAGTCACGTGTAGGTCATGTGTCATATGTCAGTTTAAGTGTACCATTATATTTTTATTATATTTACTTTTATATTCTTTTTCTTTCTTTTATATTCGTTTGTTTTTTTTTGTTTCTTTTGTGTGTTTTTTTTTTGTTGGATATTTCCTAATGTATAAATAAACAAAATTAAAAAATATTAAAAATAAAAGTTTTATATTTTGGTCAAATGAAATGATGATGAACGTACTTTCATATATACAATTAAATTAATAAAATCCAATAAAAATTTGTAATGTAAGGTTCATAATATGTCGCACCGTACATTTTAAGGATGCATGTCACAGCAGTTTTTTTTATTATTTTATATTTTTTTTTTTTTTTTTGATGTAATAAAATCTGACATATGATTCTATTATAGACTTTTGACAACTTCATTTACATTCTTTATGTGATGGTAGTAAATGTAATGTTTATATTGTAGACCATTGTAGAGCATTAATTGTTACTTTATTCGTTAGACCGAATTAAAATATTTTTAATTTAATTCGTCCTTTTCGAACTGAACTGATACAAATATTTAATTGTGAAGTAGAAATAATTTTTTAATCCCATAATAAATTTGTTTAATTTTGAGTGAGAATTTATTCAACCTAAAACTCAATCACTAATTTCATTTGGTTTTTCTAAAAAAAAAAATTTAAAAATCAAAAAAAAAATATTTAATCAAAAAATGAAAATATAGAAAAACGACAACATGAACAAGAAAGAAAGAAAGAAAGAAAGAAAGAAAGAAAGAAAAAAAACAACAACAGGAAAACGTTAAGAAAATGTTTTGTTAATTTGACGCTTAAAAAAAATAAAGTAAAAAAAAAAACGAACTTATTACAAAATACATAATATTATTATTATTATGATTATTATTACGTGCGTGACCTATTTCCATATTTAAAATAATAATATTAATGTGCATAAAATCGGAGTCACATCATAAAATGAAGAAAAAAAAAATAAAAAGAAAAATAAAAAGAAAACGCAAATATTTTTTATTTTTCTTTAGCACCTTTAAGCACAAAACATAAACAAACATAAACACACACACACACACACGTCCTTTTAGCCTTTTTTTTTTTTTTGTTTCTTCATGACTGATACGACTTTATATAAATAAAAGTTTCGATATTATTATTATGAACTAATCGTGTTTAAGCAATCACTACTTAGAGTTGCGTTTCGATTTTGATATCTTTTTGGTTGAGGTGTTTTTTTTTTATTCATACTTTTTTATAGTTAGGTATAAGAGAGCAAACATTTAGCTATAAATACGTTTCTTTTTAAGGTATGATGATGATGATGATGATCATGATGAATAATATAGAGAAACAGGTGGGTAGTTGATTGTGTGTAAATGTGTATGATTGTGAATTTGAGGTGTTTGTAGGTTTTTAGTTTCCTGAAATCACGATAGTTTGCGAGCGACACGCCATAGATGTCGCATTTATTATTATTATTGTATGAGAATTGTATATGTGATTTTGTATTATAGGGAACGCGACTTCTAATATAAATTTACTATATACAATTTAAGTATTTTTCTTTTAATATTATAAAATATGCATAATTCGTTTCTTCATATCTGTATATGCATGGCATATATATAGATATAGGTTTAATGTACATCATGTTTATCTATTTCAATAAAGTGCATATAATATTCAACTACATACAATTGAATATGTTACTTTATATAAAGTTATTCCTGTACGTATTATTCCTATACAATTTAGAAATCAAAATAGAAATAAACTTGTTGCGTATGTAAATTATTTTCTTTAAACATAAATGATTAATGAGCATAATGTTAGAATCTGTTGTTGTTGTTTTTTTGTTTTTTTTTTTTAACATTTAAGTGTTTTGATGGATCTTTGCTTTGTCACTTCTTTTTATCGTGTAAATGCGACATTCCATATATAGGGAAAAGATTTCAATTAAATTAACATTTTATGTATTAAAATAAATTTGAAGAAGGATGGAAACAATTTATATGCGGAAATTATTTCTTAAATATGAAATAAAATCATGAGTTTACGGATTTAATAAGTTTCTTAATTTCAAAATAAATTTCGCAAATTTTTCAAAAAAAGAAAAATTGTCACATTAGCTACGATTGACCGGCGATAATTCTACTTATGTATTGAACTTCCAGAATATTTCATTTGACTAATTTTTGACAAATAGTGGACAAATTCTGTCAAATAATTTATTAATTGTCATCAGAATAATTATTGTCAACATTTGAATTTGATCGTAAAATGATTTTCTTTATTAAAGCATTTTTTTTTTTAGTTAAAATAATTTCTTGTACCTTTCAAAAATTTATTTATAAACAGACAAAAAAAAATATATTTATTTATTTTTTAATTCATCTTCTTTACCTTCACTCGTAAAAAAAAAAATACAGAACAAAAAAAAATTGTTATTCTTAATTTTTGTTTTTGTTGTTTTTGTTGTTTTTTTTTTTTTTATAAATTCAAACTAAAATTAGTTCCGTCTGTTTTTCCGTTTCAAAATATATCAATAATTTTCTCGTCATTTTGGACAGCAAAATTAGTTGAGGATCAAGAAGAGTCCAAAATTATACAATATAGAGAGGAGGGAAATAAAAAAGACCGACAGACAAATTCAGACAATATTTTTTTTTTTTGGTGTATTTTTTTTTTTTTTTTTTTTAATTTAAATTTTAATCTGAATTAACTTTTTATTTTGTGTTGTTGTTCTTTGTTGTTTTTTTTTTGTTTAATTTAATGTATAATTTATATGATGCGATTTATAGAGGTTGTGTATTTATTATACGGAACTCAATTCAAGATTATATAATATTTATAATTTATAAATATAGAAATGATACCAGCCAAATAGATGCACTGTGACTGTGACATTGACATTCAATACAAATCTTTATATAAATTTTTTTTCTCTTTTTTTTGGCAAACAAAATAAAATGTCTGGTTATTGCCAAATACTTTTTGATTATATATGAAATAAATTTGTAGACAAACAAAAGTGTTTTATTATATATAGAAATTATCCCATTCAGTGTCGATTGCATTTAAAAATGAAACAATGAAAAAAAGTATGAAGTAAGTTTGTATAAATTGATCAGAAATTGAATCAAAATAATTTAATTTTACAATTAATGGACTAAATCAATTTACAATATCCGCGTATAGTTCAATTGTGGAAAACGAAAAAAATTCAGTTCCACGATGCAAGCAAATATTTTTTTTTTCTATTTAATTTTTTTTCTAAAAGTTTTAATTTTTTTGTTTATTAAAACTTTTTATCTTATATTATTCATATTAATATAAATTGTATATTGTATACGTGTAATTTAATTATAGTTAAGTGTTTTTCTGTCATATATTGCGTTTATATATTTATTCATAAGATAAGAAGTTAAAATTTGTCGCTCGTGACCTGCAACCGAACAACTTTCGCATGTTTGAAATATTTTACTTTTTTTGTTTTTTTTGTTTTTTGTTTTTTGTTTTTAATTTCAGTTTTAGTTTTTTTTCTCTCTTCTTTTCTTTAATTAACTAATTTAATAAAAAAAAAAAAAACTGAATGAAATAAATCTTAAAAATATAAACTAAAGTATGTAAAACGAAATAATATGTTCATGTTTAAGGACTTAACATTAATAAACATTTTTTTTATATAGGACACCAAAAAAAATTTTACAAAAGATTTTAACAAATTCAATTGGTTTATATGCGACATGCGCGTCCTATTTATATTACTCGTCATTTAGCACACGTAATCGTATTTATTTATTTTCTTCTTCTTCTTCTTCTTTTGTTTTCCTTTTTTTTTTTATTATTTATGCTATTAAATTGTCGATCCATTATTCTGTTTGACTTTTAAAAAGAAAACAAAACAAATGTAAAAAAAAAAAAATGTTTCGTCTATATAAAATTATTTATTTAAAGTTGATGAGATGATTGATTTCAGAATGAAATTTCATAATTTTTTACCAAAATATTGAATGTAGTGGATTAAACAATGTAACATATGTTCTTTGAAACAATTCTTTTTACCCAGATATCAGTTAGTTCCAATTCAATTTTCTAGATTCAGTCGAAAAAAAAAAAAAAGCGCCACAAGTTCAGTTTAAAACGTGTCTGGTGAAAACAATGAATTTTCTCTTCGCTTCCATTATATTTTGGTTCATTAAAATTTCGTTTGTTTTTCTTTATTTCGTTTATTTTCTTTTTTCTACCGCATCACAAACCAAAAAAAAAAAGATCCTTGAAATAAAACGGTAATTTGCATCGCTCATCTTAAATTATATATTTCAATATATTCATTTTTTAGTTTTTTTTTTGTTATTTAAATTTAAATATTGAGCAGATTCCACTTTATTTTTATTATGCATATTTATATAATACGCGGATTTTGCTATAATAAATTTATGGTTAAAGTTACAAAAGGAAATATAAGGTAGGTAGATATTATTTAGTTAGAAATATATACGATTTTGGTTATGGCAAATATAAATTCATAATATTATCGATAAAATCAGGCCTATGTTTTAAGATACACACACACACACACACATACATTTAAATGTATTATGAATATATTATGCAGATTAATCTACTAACTAACTAATAATTGCCTAGTCTCATATGGATTGATTTTCCCAAAAGAAAGAAAGAATAAATATTATAACGGTGCACTTTATTCTTTTTTTTTGTTGCATAATAAAATTTATGTTTTATGTTATAAAGAAAAAAATGTTAGGAAAGGAAAAAAAAAAAAAGAAATGTTGAGGTATTGATTATAGTTTTGTTTATTCTTTTATTATATGGACTCAAAACTAATAATAATTTGTATACACATAAAATTATACACTCTGTAATAATATTGTGTGTTGAAGCGTCGTCCAAATGTATTAAGAAGGAAAAAATCTTTTAATAATAAAATTTAATAAAATGACTGACTAAATATGATACATTTTTGTTCCATCTTACACTTTAAATTTTAACACGGAGTTAAATTTCATTCTAAAAGTAAATCAAATAATTTATTTTGTCTGTTGCTGAAATTAATAATTTTGAACAGTAAGATTAGTACATTCGATCAATTACAAACAACTACACATTGTTATCGTTTAATTTTGAGTATATGAGGAAATTAGATTTCAATTTTTTCAAGTCAATGATAATATTTGTTTAATTTTATTGTGTTAATTACGAAGCAAATATCTAATTGATTTAAAGGTTTTTAGAAAATTTCATTGAAAGAATTTTGAATTATTTCTCGTGAACGTTTTCATACAAAATTAAACAAAATCCCAGCCACAAATATCAGATGTATATAGACGTATAATTTTTAAGAGTGCAAAGATAGAATTGTTAAACGTCTTTTGTATATTCATTTAAAATAGATGAAGATGATGATGCGCTTCATTTCTTTATTATTATATCTGAACACATTTGTGTCAGTATTTGTGTATATATAAAATGATGATGATTTACTGCCTGAGGTAAAATTTATTAAATTATATGAAATATATATTTTCTATAAATAATTGACGATTGTCGCCTTCATTCTGACGTTTAAACTAAAAAATACTAAAGTTCAGTCCAGACTTTAGTGACGTTGAATAATTTAATAATTGTTAAAAATATTTGCAACGAAACGACTCTTTCTTTCTGTTTTTTGTTATAATTAAGAAAATTATGAAAGCGTAAAATTATTTTTATAATATAAAATATTATCCAGAAAATATAAAAAAAAATGCAATTTATATAAATTTTTATAAAAAATTAACATAGAAATACGATTTTAATTTGGGAACATCAGTTCAGTTGCCACAGAACAATTACCATAATTCCAATTATTAAATTCTGCAATGCAAAAATATTTATATGCTACAAGAATGATGATAATGATCAACAAAAAATAAAAAAAAATTACCATTTAATTTTTGTACAGTGAAAATTATTTACCCAGCCATTATATTTTATACGGTCTAAGTTCTAGTATATTTCTGAAAGATTATAAAATGAGGAAAAGGATTTTTCTATTAAATATTTTTAAAGAAAAAATTCTAAACAATGGATCATAAATAACACAAATCCATCAGATATATTTTATAAAATTACAAAATGGATTGAAATGAACGATATTTTGTTTCTTATTATGAATTTGTTCAATGCGATAAATCGTAAAGGGTTAAGTAAACAGTTTAATAAAGGTGAAATTATTGTACATATATAAAAATAAACCATAAAAGAATAAATCTGCGTGAGATAGCTGAAACGTATATTTATGATATTCTGATATGTTTGTATATGTGTACAAATAAACTTAAAATTATACAATTCTTTTGCAATCAAAATATTAAGATTTTGCACTTTGTCGGTTTTCGTGTGGCACTGATTCATTCATCATTGTCACGAACCTTCCAAAAAATTATCGCAAATGCGTGACGTCACTTTGAATTCGCGTTGTTAGCTCTACTTGTAGAAATTTAATTTTATTCGTCATTTGTTTTTTCAATTGATGATGCCTATGAATATCAAAATTTAAGATTATGTATATTTAATAATTTTTAGGGGTTTTCTGAGACCTCTAAAGTCTAAATAAACATAATTTTAAACTATCTTGTATAAATTATGAACATTTCAAAACAACCCTAGTGGAATTATGATAATTCCATCTGTTCATTTTATGTTTTTGATGTTTTTGTTTTGTTAAAAAAATTCCCATCTGGTTAGACGCCCTCGAAACAAATTTTGAATTTAACTTTATTCTCAAAATTTATTTAATTAATTATACTCACATTAATCGGATGTTTTTGTATTAATTAGAAAATATATTTTTTGTATTTATTTGAAATTAAAAATTAAATTCAATATGGTGTAAAAGGCAACAACAAGTATTTATAATAAATTTGTATATATAGATTCTTGTCAGAATTAACATTTTTATATTAAAATGAAAGGGAAAAATGAAAGTAGAATATGATATTTGGTTAAAGATTAGGAAGAATGTTTAATGTGCATTCTACTTATTACCACGGCCTTGGATTGTTGCTTTATTTCTATATGTGAATATGTGCAAATTTAAAACGAACTTCTGTTAAATGTCACCAAATATATTACACTCAATTTATATCACATATTATTTTAGTCTTATTATTATTGTTGCAAAATTTGTAAATATGTTTACAAAAGTTAAAATTTCATAGTCCAAAACCTTCCCAAATTGTACTTAATGATGAATAAAATTAATATTTTTAATGTATTACTAAAAACTGAAACGATTAGAAGCAAAGTATCCTGTCTAACGCATTTCATATATATATTTGCGTTAGACAGGATGAAAACTAACTTTAATCTAGATATTTAAAAAATAACAAAACGTATTAATTTTAATTTTAAAGAAAATTTATGTATGTTTATCATCACAATCATTCACATCCGAGATAAATATTATTTTGCATAAATAAAAGCTGTTTAAATTATATTAACATTAATGGAAACTTCGGGCGTCTTTATTCATAAATGATATTTAAAATTTAAACAAAATTCTTAATTGTTCGCATCACAATTATTTCCCATTTGTAAAATTTGTTGCCTACAGAAATGTAGATTTAATAACAATTATATATTAAATTAAAATTGAATTGGCAAACTGTTTCATTAAATGTTCACTTGATGTGTTAAGTATGCGTAAAGATTACCCTAAAGATATTTACGCAAAAACATTAGAATGAACGAATAATTTAATATATAAACAGGAATAGAAAGACAAAAAAATATGTAAGTGATTCATTTTATTAGAAATTATACACACCACGTAATATGTTTGTGGGTGCATTGTTGCTGGAATTTTAAATGGTTCAAACAATAGATCTAATAATGAACATAAAGAAAAGCAAAATGAAAAACACCATATCAGATATTCATAATTAAGGTCGGCTCTAAACTGATAAAAATTTTTTACATATCGATATTTTGTTATACGTTTAAAACAGAATATCAACATAAACTAATGCAAAGAGTTTTGGCAAAAATAAAAATTATAAAGCGTTAAATAGATTAACCAAGTTTTTCTTTATGTTTTTGGATTTTTTTTTCATTGCAAAAATTAAGTGTTAAGTTAACATTAAAGTTAACTTTAAAGTTAACATTAAAGTAATAGATTTTTGGTTTGGTGGTTTTATGAATTTTGTTTGAAATTATTTCATCATACTGTCTTACAACAGCAATCTTAAGTTTATAAAGAGAAACATTAAAACATTTAGTATAAAAATTTAAACTTCTTCCACAATCTTTCTGAAATTGTTAATAAAACATAAATGTTTAGATTAAAATGATCTTGGTATTTGCAATAAAAAAAGTGTCGACTTTCTTTCACATGAATCTTAATAATTAATAATTAAATTTGTTGTGTTTACAAAATAATAAATAAATTGTAAGAGAAAGATTAGCATAGATGGCGTGTCTAATATCAACTGCTAAGATCATGTAAGACACGGGCTCTATAATATTATACTGAAATTCAAACTATTATTTGTAAGTGTGAAATCCAGGACCCTATTGATGTTGCCATTTCGTCACTGTGTTACCTTTATAAGTAAAAGATCCATTGTTATTTAATGATATCGCTTTGAAGCCGATAGTAATGTTATTTATTCATCTTGTAATTGTTGTCACATTTGTTCTAACTGTGATTTTAACCTATAATTTTATGTTGGTGCCAAACTCTAGAATAATAATTTATCCATTTGTTCAAGGATATTGACGCATCATAATAATTACTTTCTTTGTCTTAATTTATTTTTTTTTGTAAACAAAAAACAAAACTAACAAACGTGAACGCATTAACATATTATTTGCGACTACCGGATTTCGCGTACACAAATTTTTTTTAAGATTATTAATTATCTCATTTCCCCTTTGGGTTTTTGTTTTTAATTTTGTTAAAAAAAAAATATATAAAAAATATTTATAAAAATTTTCATTCAACATTTCATAATCTCGCAAACAATAATCATAAAATTACTTAATTTATTTGGCAATAAAAAAAAAATTTTTTTTAAGCAAAAAAAAAAAAAAAGTTATTATGAATATTTTTGCTTATTTTTTTTATTATTATTTGAAAAGAGAAAATGGGAGAAATAAAAAAAAAAAACAAATGACGTCAGAATAAATATGAAAGAAAAAAATATTAAATTTTTGTTTGATGAGAACTTTAATAATTATATTGGTGGGATAATAAATGGAAAGAATGCAGAATATTTACACTTAATAATATTTTTTGTTCATAATTAAATAATATTTTATTATTTATTCATAACTTTATGTGAATTTGAATATAAAATATAATGTAATTGAACATACATGTTAATTAATTCATTAAACATGTGAAGAAATACAATTGAAATTATTTCTGACATTTTCATTTAATCAAATGTTTAAAATTTTAAATATTCAAAGTTTAAATATGATGATAAAAAGCTTAACAATTATGATGATGATTATGATGATGATGATGATGATGATGATGATGATGATGATGTTGTGTTCTCTCTATATATACTCGGACTTTTTTTATATTCGTCATTTCATTTTTTATAACGAACAAAAAACCAAAAGTATACAAATTTTAATTGTCTATAAAAGAAATTTATAACATTGAGTTGAAATAAGACTATCATTGCACTGCAATCAAATTTAAAATTTCAATGAAGTTGTCGATGTTAGAATTAGAGGAAAAAAAACCTGTTAGAAATATTTATCTATAGAATAAAGATTAAAGGAATTTTTCAATTTAATTTAATAAAAACACAATAAATCTGTTTGATCTGGTAAATGTTATTAAATGTAATTTACGTTGTTCTTTGGTTTTTTTTGTAATCAAGTAATCAAGTATTGAAAGAGAATTTATTGATTTATTTTTGTTTATAAATTATAATCGTAATAATATTATTATAATTATTATTATAAAAATAACAACAAAATAAGAAACACGGATTTGTGCGTGAGATACCACAAACAAATATTAAGAATATATTCATAAACAAGTGAAACATTATGCGTAATTTTAAATGAAAATCTTGTGTCTAATTAAAAAATATTTTAATTAGAAATTTAAAAATAAAATACGATTATCTTCCCTTCATATTTTTACTCTTTCTGACGTTCCATGTCTTTTCTTTCACTTCTCTTTCTCTTTATATAAAAACTTTATGTTTTGTTATAATTAATTTGAAATTTTTTAAACAGTTTTTTAAAAAAAGTTAATTAAAAAAATTACATTGTTACAAAGTACACTCTAAATGTACCTACCAAGGCATGATTTTATATCACACACTTTTTGTAGAAATATTAGCTAAATTATTTAATTTGTTTTTCAAACGATGTCATATCACACTCGGCATGATCCTGAATTTTATTGAACGTTCAAATATTTGTATCATGAAAAATTTGAATTGATTTGTTGAATCATTAACACCATTTTATTGAAGATATTGAAGAACAATTTAATTAAAAATAAAGTACATGATTCTGTAAATTCTAAAATTTACTAATCTGCATAATTGTTGAATCGTTCCAGCGTGAATATTTTTGGTGTTAACATCAAAAGGATAGAAATTTGTGATTCTTAAGGTTTAAAAATTTTTCTCTTGTTCTTTACATGTCCAAAATTCATAACTAAGAGTGTAGATGTAGAATGGAGTATTATATATACAATTAATAAATTAAGGAAGTTAGTGTGTAAAGATCGCAAAGAAACGAAGAACAAAATTTAATAAGCGCAAAGAAAATATTTAAATACAAGATTTAAAGAAAAAATATTTATTAATATTCATAATCCTATAAAAAACATATATACAATTTGTTTGCAACTGACATTGAATCTAATTATTATTATTATTATGCGCGTACATTTTTGAAGAAAAAAAAAAAATAAGTATAGGAATTTATAAAATGCTAATTTCTTGTTTATTTATTAAATATGAATAAAAATTAAATAATTTATAAATAAGGAAGGACATGGAAGAAATTAACATAATTGAATTGTTTTTTTTTTGTTTCATTTTCATTTTCATTTTCTTTTTGTATATTTCAACGCATTAGAATTTTATAAAGAAAATTGTGCGAGAGTAATTACATTTCGTAACCTTTTGACTAATAATAATCGCATGAAAATATAAACCAATGTTTATTTGACATGAGCTTAAAATATTTATAAGCTTTCAGTAGAAAATTACTAGACCCTTGAAAATTTCTTAAATATTATAATCTTGATTATTAGCATTAAAAAATCTGTTGGTTGGTTTAAATTACGCACGCAGGGATGAAAAATGAAAAGTGAAGTGATTGCCCTTGCACAACAGCAAAAATACGAAGATCTTTTGCTTTTATTGTATCTATAAAAATTAAATGGATTTGGAGTTGTATGTGGACTTTTGTTCATTTTTCCAACTTCCGATGATTATAATGAATAATTTGTTTTGTATATTAAAAAAGTTACGATTGATCTAAAAACAATCATCATCATCAAAAATTTACCTGTTTTCGATTTGCATTATAAAATTCATTTAAAATTAAAATAAAATAATTTTAATAAGTCGAGAAAAGTAATTATAATTATTAATTCACGTCACTCCTTTTATTTGGCATAACGAACATTTAAAAACGTTTTATTTCAATTTTTGTTCGATAAAAACCAATAAAATTTTATGGAACTTGCGATAACTTATATCTGTATATGGTTCTGGTGACGCCTTTTATAATTGATCTACGCAGGATAAAGAAAATTTCACCTGCGCACTTCTTTAAAACAAAAAGAAAAAAACTTTTATAATTTTAAATGTAAATTCATAACTTAATTAAATGAAAACATTTAAGAATAAAATTGGCACTTTTTATACTTAAATGAAAACATCATAAATTTATGGCATGCATTTTAATTCGTAGTTATATGACAGTTGGTGTTGTGGTGTTTTAAACATTTTTATTATTATTCTTTGTATAAAATTAAATAATAAAATTGTTTTAAAACAAAAAAAAATGCATTGAAAAAAAAATATAACCATTATGGAAATTTCCCTTTTTTAAAGCATGCCATCATCATCCATCCTGAATAAGTAAGTAAATATGTTAAACGGAGTCATTTATGCACGTCAATTGTTTTTATAAGTTGTAAATAATTGTAATAATAAAAATTGTATAAAATGATTGACAATTTTCAAATCTAATAAAGAAATTATTTTTGCGAGTAAAAATTTTTAAGCTCTGCTAATTTAATCTTTTGTACTTTGTTCATTATAAATTTTTAACTTTAATACCAAAAGGTAACGTTTCTTTAAATTTATTTTATTATTAAATGCAAAATAAAAAACTAGTAAAATAATTTCTATATTCTGTCAACTACAACTTTTTGTGACTAGGTATATAAAAATTTGTGTTTGTTAAAAAATATACTGTATAAAATATAGTATAATATATGTACCAATTATACTATTTTATATAAACCCAATTTTATAGGGTTATTAAGTGTGGATTAATACAGTCCGTTCAATTAGTTATTCTACTTATGCATAACAGTGCAAAACTAAAAGTTGTATCTTTAACTATATCGAATCTAATGGAGTATGAAACGTTAAATAATATTTATAACAAATATGCATATTATGGTCAATACACATACATATGCATCTGTACATAATATTTTTAAATTACTGGAAATTAAGTTTTTAAAGAACGTTTCTATTATGAGCTACTATGCTGCTATACGTGATATTTTTCCAATATGAAAATAAAACAAACTTTCGCATTGAGATTTTTCTTTATAGTTTGGGAAATAAGTATCAACTGTATTTACGAAAAAAAAAAAATGTTTATATTTAATAAAAACCCTGTAAACAAACATACAAGATAAATATAATTTAAAAATAATAATAATACAACAGCAAACGTACTGGTTACTACCGTACAATTGTATATTGTATATAAAGTGCGAGTCCGCCTTTTCAATACGCATGCGTGACACCACGCCTACCAAACAAAAATTGTTTTAATAATATTTATTAAAATGGCTTCTCTATACAATATTGAAAAAGAAAAAGAAAAAAAAAACACAACGGCTACCAAGGCTACAAATATCTCCAAGGTTACCATAAAATGTGACACAGAAAATATAAAAAAAAAAAAAAAACGTAACGATGCAACGCGATTATATCAAAACTGCTATTGTTCAGTTTTGTTTTTTTTTTTTTTTCAGTATGGTTAAGTTGGCGACAGTTCTTTTGTTGTTATTCCATATTGCAGTTGGCATTATTTTGTTTCTCTTTTTATGCATCAACCAAGAATTCTCAATAATTATTTGCTATTGTTTAGTATATGTGTTGTGTGGAGGCGCCTAAATATTTTTGTGTAGACGCGACAAAAATGTCGTATAGAAAAACAGACAAAATAATTTTATAAAAAAAAAAATATATAATTAGAAACGTTATTTATTTTTTTTATATTTACTGATTTAGTGAATGCAACGCACACATGGATACATATACATATAGAAAAAAGAAAGAAGAGAAAACGCATATTTTTGATTGACAGTCGAAAATTTCAAGGGGATTAAGCTGACGTATCAGTTTTTTTTTTTTATAATCTTTAGAAAAATATTGTCTTATTTTTATATTGGAATTATATAAAAATTGGTTAAATTAACTTAATATTATCTGGTAAATATATATATCCGGTACTATAATCATATAGGTGGATATACATTAAATTTATATATACAAATTTAATAATAACCAATTTACATTTATTATTTCTGATGTTCATTTTTATTCTTATATTTGGTTCTCTTATTTTTTTTTTTTTTTTGGGATTTAATTTCTCTCTTTTTTACCTTTACCTTAAAGCATATCAAAAAACGATGTCGATCATTTTCTATATAATTCGTTGTTTTTCTTCTTTTTTTTTTTTTTGATATTTTTGATTTTGATTGACATTTTTTTTAGAACCCCTGCTTGGGGACTTAGGTATATTATTTAAGAATTGTATTTTTTCTTTATAAACGTTATTGTTGTTGCGGTCAATGAAATTAATTTTTTTTGTAGGCAGTTTTTTTATGATATTAAATTATGTTGATGCCACATCACTAAAATTAAGACAGAAAACAAAGGAATATATTTTCCAAATAATTATGGTCAATAAAAATGTTCAGAAATCTGCATAGACAAATTAGCATAATTGCTCAGCATAACCTAAATGCATAGTTTGGTGTGTTTCCTTCTGTTCGATGAAATACTTAAGTTTACAAAAAGCAAAAAGGGCTTAGTCAGATAACTGTATATTCCAAAATGTGATAGAAAAAGCTCATTTAATTGTTTGTTTTGTTGTTCTTTAAGGCAACCTTCTTTCTCACACAAAGTTATAATATTTTCTCTTTCACTCGACAAATATTACAAACAAACAACAATAATAGCACCGCCCATCTTTCATTTCTGTTCAACATACAAGTTGTCTCTTTCCATTTATAAATTTTCAAACATCTATATGTATTAGTCTTACTCTTTTTATAAAATATAAACATCTCTTTCTGACAGATACAATAAAAGAATATAAAGAATATTTTTTGTTTCATTCAAATTCACCTGCCTTTTATGATATGAAACAGAGAACAGTGGTCACTCTTAATAAAAAAAAAAAGAATAAATACAACTTTTTGTTTTTTTCCTCTTTTTTTTTTTTTTTGTTTTTTTTGGAACACCTTTAGAAAAGCAGTTTTTAGTTTAATTCGAATACTTGTAGAGGGCGCACACGCCTAACACAAATTATTACTCACTCATAAATAACAAAAAAAAAAAAAGAAATAAAGAAAAAGGAAATTATAATTGAGCAAAAATAAGGAAGATTTTTTTATAATAAAATTAGAAAAGCAATTTTTTGCTTTTTTATTTTTTTCAATTTTTTTCTGTAAACAAAAATTGTGTGCGGAAAAGTTTTAAACGTTTGCCGTGTGGTCAAATAAGTCGTCCGTTTGTACGTGCTAAAAAAAGTGAAATATTTTTATTGAAAGAATTTTTGTTCCTTTCGTATATTTTTGTGTTTGTTACAATTTTTTTTTTTGTTAATTTATAAATAAAAACCGAAAGAAAAAGTAAGAAAAAAAAAATTTACTTCTCTCTCAGTGAATTTAGTGGAAATGTGCATTTTGATTAAAAGGACATTTTATGGAATATAAAAAATAATAAAGAAAAAATAAATTATTTATTAAAAAGGTGAAAAAAGTGAATTGTTGATTTATTTTAACTAAAGAAAAAATAAATTATGAAATTGTTATTTAAAAAAATATATAAAAAAATGGAAAGTTTTATTTTCCGACGGAAGGATATCTTTTTTTTTTCGTTTTTTAGTTAGAATATTAACTCAGTCATTACAAAAAGCTTCAATATTAAAAGCTCTGCCGTCGGTGTTGTTTTCTTAATTTTTACGTTTCGTTAACTTAGTTCAACTAGACATATTAAGAATTTTAATTGTTGTTGTTACGATATAAAAACACCAATTTTGATTTGACCATTTTTTGTAGTTTAAAGATTTTGTTGTATGTAATTCTTGTATGAATCCAATTGGAATAACTCATTCTTTGTTAGTAAAAATTAATGTGTGGTAAAAAGAAATTTCCCTTCATCTGATTATATTATTGTTGCTTTTCATTTCATAAAAAAGGTTCATTTAATTAAAAAGAAAATAACAAAGAAACCCAACCCCTTTACACACTCCCTTACGTAGAATTTTCTTATATAAATTTCGATCTAATTAATTCAAGTCAAATCTACAACCAGCATAAATTGATTAGTATTTAATGAAAAAGGACGAAAAAAAAAAAACAACAACAAAAAGAATAACAAGAAAAAAGAAACAACTTTGGTAAAACACAAGATATTGTTAAGAAGAAAACCTTCGATAGAAGAAAAATAAATAATAAAAGAAAAATGCTACAAAACGGAAGTAACATTTTTCTTCTTTTTTTTATTTTATCGAAATAAAAATATTAATTGAATTTTGTTTTTGTTTTTTTTTTATTATTGAAAAGAAAATGAATATTAATTACATAAATAAATAAAGACTAATTTTCTTTCATGACAAATACAGAATGACGATAACTATTATCAATAATATTTATTAATATTCCTCCCATTCTCTCTCACTTCTCATAACAATTTATTAAATTTTTCCTATTTCCCATTGAAAGAAAGTTAAAAATTATTAAAAAAAAAAAACAAAATATGATAGCACAAGACTCACGACAAAGTACAACTAGACAAATTGAGTACTTTATGATTGGTAAAAAAAGTTTGTCAAAAAAAAAAATTATTGTGTGTTTTTTTCTATTTTCCTGTGCGTGTGTGTATGTATGTGTGTGTGTAAGGATATGAATAGTTTTTTTTTTATGAATTAGAAAAAGGTTGGAATTGAAATTAAATTGAATTGAGTATTTCCTTCTTTTTTTTTTTTTATTTAAGAGAACAAGAGAATGAAAGAAAAAGCGAGAGAGGTGAGAGTCCAAAATAAAACAAAAATTGTTAAAGAGTCTAGTCAAATTTAGGTGGTTTTTGTTGTTTTTTTTTTTTTGATGTAAGTGAAGTTTGCGTGTTTTGGAAATTATATTTATAAACATTACAATATCATATAACTACACACACACACACACACACACATATATATATAAACCAACCAACCAACCAACCAACCTACTAAATAGATAGTTTAAGTACATTTTGTGTTCTCGTCATCATAATAATATGAGGGATTATTTGTATATAAGTGAATGTATATATGAGGACACAAGTAAAATATGTAATAACAACAACAAGAACTGGGGGGTCGGGGAAAAAAAAAGTGTCAAAATTGGTATGCTCAATCAACATATTCACATGCGTGTATAAGTTTATATCTTTTTTGATAAATAAATATTATGTTTTATCAATTAATTTAATCTGTGGATGAACCATGTTTTAGTAGGATACGGTTTTAAGCTTTTTTTATCTATTTTTTACAAGTAGATAAATTCGTAAATTTTTGTTTATTCGAACGGATTTTTCAATTGATGCTTTTTTTTTTTTTTTGAAGAAGCTTTTCTTATTAATGTTTTGAAAATATTATGTTTGATGGCTGACTTTTTGCACATACTTGATAGTCAGTTAAAATCGAATCATATATTTAAGATCAAAAATTTTAATTGTTGTGGATAGTTATGATATTCCAAAGTGACGAGGATGCATATTTTACTTCTCACTTAAATTTATGGGTGCATATTTTGATTTCTCCATCACTAAAAATTTAATTTAATTCCAATAATTTTTATTTAATAAAAATATAATTTAATTATTAATAAATTTCTTTTTTAGTTTTAACAAAAAATAGTCAAATATATTTTTAAAAAGTGAAGTGTTAAGTGACGAAAAAAATAAATAAATATAAAACAAAGAAATGTTTAACAAGCAAGTGAAAATAATTGAAGAAATAAATTTCCTAAAGTTATAAAAAAGAAAAAAAAGAAAAAGGGAAAAATAATAATCTGCGTCATAAAAAGATAATTTTTTTTTTAAATATTTACTAAAAATCCGACGGGTGTTTTGTTAATCTGGAGTCGACTATATTGATTGGTTTTGATGCAACACCAACCTCGGGGCCCCCATGTCTGGTCACGGGTGAGCCCCAAGGTATATCACCTACTATAATAACAAATGCAACCGTAACACCAACAACATTAATACCACCACCAACACCAACATCAACTCCTCAGCAATATACGCAAACAATTAGTAATAATAATAGTCACAATAGTGCACTAGCAATGAGTCAATTGGGAACTGTTTATGCCACTAAAAGACGGCGACGGAATGGAAAAAGGTAAACAAATTATTTTTACATTCAATTAATGATCTGTATTTGGGTGACAAAAACTGAGAAATTCTGACGTTTCAAAAGATGATATTTTAATTGTTGAGTTTGACTTTTGAATACTTTCGTTTAGTTATTTTTGTCTTTCCTCTTGACATATTGTAAATGTGGGAAATCATGTTTTGTCATCTGATTCAATTAAATATGATTGATTACCAACACTAAAATTATTTGTCTTCTCTTTAAAATAATACTATTTAATAAATATACCAGACTACTTATTATTATTACATCTATTCTACTCTCCTGATTAATATTTAATTAATTTTAATCTTAGTTCTAAAAGCATTCCTTTATAAACAAGCAGCAGGGATATCTTCAATTCCTCAACAGTTAATTATAATTTATATGCATATCCAACACAATATTATCGACGGTAAAATTTAAAGTGTCAATTGAATCCATTTGGAAGCTTTAGTAAAACTGAATCATTGTAAAGATGTCATTTACATAATATACATTTGAATGACCTATGCTTATGACAATCGTGTTGTCTCATTGTCTGTCATTACAATAATTTCAGTTGATTTTTTTTTCTGTTTTAAATGTACAAACACATCACTCACATATTTTATAATTATATATTATTGAAAGTTAAATTACTATGCTATACTGTGCGACTTTTGATGTTTTATATATTCAGTTCTGGAACTGTCCACAGACGATCGATTCCCAATGTAATTAAAGGGATAAATTAAAAATTTATATATGTATTAATAAAATTAAAAATAATAAAAGAAAATGTTATTAATATTTAATTAAAAAGTTAATTTATAAATTAATCATCGTTTATAAATGATTGCAACATTCTAATAAAAAAATTAATTTGTACGTAAATATTAACTTTAGTCAAAAATTATATTATGGATATTTAGAATTATGATATTTGTTTTATGTTTTTCTTTGTAATCTTTAAACTTTTAATTTAAAATGGAAATACGAATTAAGAAGTTTTTCCGTCAGACATTATTTACATTTTGATTTTATAATATTCAAAATGGGAAATTAACACCATCTCCATTATTCGGCTAAACAACCTCCGGTAATCTAACTTTTGTAATTTAAACGCCACAAAGTAAATATCGGTAAAGTATTTTACATTAACAAACACATTATTTTTATTATTATTATTTTTTTTTTACACAACAACAATTATTATTTTTTTTTTAACTTTTATACGATTTTAATGACGATTTTAAAAAAATAGATTTTTTAGTGGAATAAAGTTTTTGAATTTTTACTTTAAATTCAAAATTTATATTTGTTTGACATTTTTTGATATACATTTGTCAAAAATTACAGTTTGCAATATTTATAAGAGACATGTGCGTATAATGAAAGGGTGTGCCCAAAAGGTTCAGTAAACTTAATACTTCCATACTCATACTTCTTTTAATTTTGTCAACAATTATCATTCGCAATATCCACGCAGTACGTATGCGAAAATAAATTAACAAATATTTTAAGGATTTTTAGTAAAAAAAAGAAAATAGGGAGATGCCAATAGAAATGTAGGGAACGTTTTTAACCCTTTTCGGATAGATATTAGGGTGATGAAACCAATTTAATACTCCTTTCATTTTAGTTATCTAAGATTCCACGATAGCAGAGTAAGTTCAATTAAAGTTGATTGACTGATAGAAAAGAATAACAGTGTAAGGAGTAAAGACTTTGTAAATATTAAAATCAACTAATGCAAAAACGTTGTTTTATAAAATACAAAAAAATATGTTGTTATCATTTCAATACAAGAAATCTTTTCTTTTCTCAAAAATGCTTTGGTAGATCCATTATCTGTTGTGTTATTCATATACAATTATTGTTACATTGTAATAAAGGTAAATCCAATATTAAACCCTTTTTGATGTTCTTTAAACGGCGCTTCAAATAAAACTATAAGAAAAAATAATTCAAATAATTCAAATAAAAAAAAAAATAAAATATAAAATTCAACTTGACCTTTCTCTAAATCTTAAGACACGACCAATACTTATTCTTTTTATTTATTTTTATTTGATAACTTTACCGAATTGTTTTGTGTCAAAGTCGGTTAAGAAAAAAAAAAACATAATTTTATAGAATACAAAAATAACAACCGCAAGAAGCAGAACAAGAACCAAAAAAAAAAAAAAAAAAAGTGTCAAAAATCAGTCAATTCTTTGAAGTTTCTTCTAAGTTGTTTTGGTTTCTTGTTGTACATTTGTTGCGTTGTCCATCACCTTCAAAGAAAGAAAAGTAAAAAAAAAAAAATTGGTTTATACCTGCGAGCATTATACACTGTTAGATTATTATGGTACAATATTAACTAAAAACCAAAAAAAAAAACCTTCCTCTTGTGTCTTTTAATGTCAAATTATCTTATTTTTTTATTTTGTTTATTTATTTATTTTTTTTTTTTTTGCGTCAGTCAGACAATTCATGGGAATCAGGTTCAATGTTTTTTTGATTGTGCGATTCCAATTACAATTTTTTCTTTTATTTTTGTACAACAAAAAAAAAAAAGTACACAAAAGTTTCACCTGCGTCAAATTGTAGGTAAAGTATAAAGTTATAAGAAGGTATAAAAACTGAGCCCTCATTCCTCTTTCTCTCTCTTTCATTCTCTTTCTTATATACAGAAATTGTTTATGTTATTGACTTTTTATTAGGTTTTGTTTCAAAGAAAATTATTAATTAAAAAAAACAGAATTGTGATTTTCAATTCTCCTACTGTGAATTGTGAAATTTAATATTTATTTTGACCGATTATGACGGGATCTGACAGTATACTTTTTTATCTTTGTTGTTGTTTACATATTTATGATTTTCTAATTAACTCATAGCACACAGTGATCACTGATCTTTTCATATACTGACACAAAAACAATAAAATAATTAAAAAGGATTTTGTTAAAAATTAATTTTAAACTTTTTTTTTTTTTTTTGTTATTTTATGAACGTAAAGATAAAATCGTGTTCAAGACTTTGTACATAAAAATAAGTTAAATTGTAAAGTGAAAAAAAAATCTTAAAAAATTGTTTTTCCTTGATTTTGTTTTTTCATACTTTATTTCTTTTTGAATGCCCTGCGGTTCGTTGTTATGGTTGAAGAGACAAACCCAACTAATTGAATGAATTTCAAAGACATAAAAAAATTATATACCCGTTTCATAATTAGGAGGTACATGTACAACAATAACAATAAAAAAGACCCCGCCAACCCCGTTATAACGTAGAAAATAATTTTTCACTTAATTTCTATAAGACTTTTTTATAAAGCGGTTATTTATTATTAATGAGGAAAATGTTTCTTTTCATAATCCTTGTTATTATAAATTTAGAAAAGGTCAACTTCTATAAATTCAGTATTTTGGTCGAATCAATTATGTACAAGCATTGAACTTGCGATATTCACTTTAGTTTTACTTCTCTTAAATTTAAGTTTCAATTTACATCTCAAATAACATTTTTTACCACAAATATAACAGTTCTTGAATGTCCTTCAAAAATTTATATGAGTCTACAATTTCGCGCATAACAAATTCAGAAGAAAAAATTCTCAACTCATTTATTATATGATGATGATGATGGTGATGATAATGATGATGATGATGATGATAGTTTAAGCATGATCTTGATGTGTTCTATATTCAACAGAAAATATAAACACAAACGCATAAACAACAACAGCAAAGAAGCAAAAATTCTATATAGAAAAAGCTAAATTCAGTAGCTCATCAATTAAATTTTATAAATTTATTTTTCGTTTGAAACAAAAACAAAAAAAAACAAAAAAAAACAAAAAAACAAGAGAAGAAAAGAAAGGAAAAGCTTAAAAGAAACACAACAAACAAAAAAAAAAATGAAAAATAAAAAAAAACACATAAAAATTGACTCCATACTTAAACCCTTTTTTTTTTTCTTAAATAATATTTTCATTTTTCTTATATTATTATTTTATATTCTTTATTTTTTTTTTTTATCCATTCTTAATATTAATATTTGTATACGTAAATATATTTGTTACTGTATATGTGTGTATGTGTTTCTGAGACTACTAAAAATTATAGGTTTTGTGGTATTTATTCATCGATTTTACCCCAGCACACCAAATAAAAATATACACAAAAAAACAACAACAACAACAATATATTCAAGAAGAAAAGTATGGAAGAAGAAAGAAGTTTTATGCAAAAATATAAAAAATTCTGAAGGTAAACTGATAGTAAACCTTTTAATAAATTAGAAACTGAAATAATATTCTATTCTATTCGATGGGAATTTATTTGAGGGAAAATAAGTGAATTCAAAAGTAAAGATGTGAGAATGAAAAAAAATCTTAATTAATTGATTATTAATGGAGTTGTGTTCAGTCCATAAACTGTATATAAGAAATGGAAAATATACACAGAAATAATAATCTGGTTCAATAAAAAATTAAGGATGACAAATGGAATTTAACATAAAATTTTCTTTCTGTACTAATGTTTGATTCACTGAACAAAATATAAAAATAATTTAAGGCTAGAATTCCAAAAGAATTTCATAAGAAAAAATTGTATTATTTGTCCAACCTTAAATTCTTAGTTTCATAAGAAATTTGTATGTTTAGTATGGGATTAGTTAGGCGCCATTTTAATTAAATTTTATATAATTCTATTCTAAGTAATTCATTAATTATTTATTATTTTTGTAAAAAAGAAACAAAACATTGAAACTTCAAATACGTCAAATAACTTACCAATAGATAATTTTACAAATAATAATTTATAATTGATTTATACACAAATAATTGTTGAATCAAAACAAATTTGTTAAATTTTGTTCATCTTTTGCAATATGAAGATAAATCGACTACTTCACTTTATTTATTTCTCTCTAATTTTAAAACAAAACAATTTACAAATAAATTTTATGAGATTTTTCTAGAATTATTATTATTGTGTATTGTATGACGTCAACCAGAATTAGTTGTATAAAGAATAAGACGTCATATGGTGTAAATTGCATATTAAAAAAAAAAAAAAGTAATAATCAAATAAATATCAAGGAAATTGTTGCATACATAAACATAAACAATTCCACATCATATATCAGATTAATTTAATTATTATTATTTTTTATTGTAATTTAATTAATTTGAATTGTGCAATTTTTTTTTTTCTTTCTTTCTTTCTTTTGTTTTTAAATAATTTTTTATTATTATTATTATTGCGATTGTTGAACGGGAAATTAATCATCAAAATAATGTAAAAAAAAAAAAAAAAAATTGAGAAAAAAATTAATAATCTTTATTTTTTGGTTTTGATTATAAAAAAATGAGCGGTAAGCGTTTTGTCTGAGGGTAGCGCAAGACGCGAGAAAATTAAACAATTATGTGAAATTCTCATTTTATTTCCATTTTGAAAATTTATTTTATTCTTCTGTTTTTTTATTCAAAAAAAAAAAACAAAAACAAAAACTAAAAAACAAATATTTAATTAATTTTTCTCTCGTTTTTCTGTTTACAAAAAATATAAAGTTAAAAACAGAAAAAAAAAACACAAATTTCTATTAATTCAAATGGAGAAATAAAAAAAAAAGGAACAAAAAAAAAAGCGCACAATTTTATTTTTTATTAATTATGCTAATTAAATTATTTGTTATTATGTCTGTTTGTGTTTGATGTCCATATAAATTCTGAATATTGTATAGTCGCGGTTTTCCATTTGTAATTATTTTTTTTTTTTTTTTATTTACATCAAAATGGGACCAAATTTTTTTTCGGTTCTTTTTTTATGTTTGTTGCTTTTATTTTTTATCAAACTAAATTCTTTAATGTGCGACAAACTGCGCATTTTGTTTATTGTTTTATGTAGAAAATTTTTGTGTCTTCATCTAATCAATTCTAAAATTGACAATTAAATGAAAGAAAAATTTTCATTTTTGTCACAATATATTTTAGTCTGACTTATTAGTTCACTTTCAATAATGAAAAAATATTAATCCTTTGTGTACTGATGGTAACAAAACGGTTGACACTTTGTCGGGCAATAAATACGAACAAAACTTAACCAACCAAAAAAAAAGTATTAATGTAATGAACGATCATAAAATTATATAACCTTCTTCCTTTTACCATTCGTCTACATTTTGTTTTATGCCATCTTCATTGCTTACATATTTTTTTTTTCATGATTTATATGTTTGGATCGTTTAAATGAATTGAAAAAAAAAAATTAATAATAAAAAAAAGTATTTTGTCAGATGCGAAGTTAAGGTGGATTGGAATGAGAATAGGAAATTGGTTGGAGAGGAGTAAAATAAAATTCTAATTAAATTTTCAAATTTTTTATCATTTGGAATAAAAATGTAACAAAATAAAAATCGATTAGCACAATTGAACGTTAAAAGTTTAATACAAAGTTTGTCAAAGTTACTTGAGAATTTTTCTTGCTTTTATTAATTGTGACGAATTATTTTTAAGTTTCTTCATTTCCATAAATTCAGTTGAATAATTTAATGAGTAAGATAATAAAATGTGATTAATTTGACTTAACTCTAAGGTCAAAGGTATACACAAAAAAGAGTCAATAATTACACATTGCAGAGACGAGTTGACTGAAAAAGTTTATGAATGTGAAAATAAGAAAAAATGTATTTTTGTTCAACTGACAAATGACAGTTGTTGTACAACATTCTCTTAACTTTGTCATCATTGATTCCTCTGTAAGAATTACTTATCTCTTTAACTGAAGCCATGTTAGTTATAATGTTCAGATCCTGTTTGATCATTATGCGCCCTAAGCATAATTTTATTTTGAGAACAAAAATTAAACCCCTTCGGTTCTCAGAGAAAACAGATTTAAATATCACAGTAACTTAACTTTTAATATCTAAACTGAATAAATTTTGATTTATAAAATTTTCAATTCAAATTAAACTTATACGAAAAAATTCTACAATCAGATTTACACGAGTATTGTGTGCAAATCTAACCCTTTCTTAACGTTTTTTTTTTATTGGCAAAACCAAAACAAAATTAAATATTATAAATAAAAACTCTAATTAGTCCAGTATATGGACACAAAAATTGTATATCGATTACTGTTTACTGATGTCTATTCCTGATAACAAAAAATTGTCTTGTGTATTAATATATAAAAGGGTAAAAAAAAATTTACCTTTATTAAAAGACGCAGGTGTAAATAAAATAAAACTAATAATATATACGATGACGCGTCTGTCGCACGAGGACATACAGATGTTGAATTTTAAATATTTACAACATTTATTAATGCAACATTTGAGTAATTGATACTTAAAAATTGTATTTAACGTTTATTTATTTTGGATTTTTTTTTGTTTTTTAAATAAACTATAAATAATTGCTTCTGTTATCTGAAATTATAAACAGAGAGTGTTTTCTTTTTTCAGATAACAATAATCAAGTTCAAGTAAACAGCTGAATTATGAATTTTAGTGCAAATTAGTTAGAACTTACAAAACAAGTTTTGTCCCTTTAGGAGATATTCATGTAAATTTTCTTGAGTTACTTAAATAATTAGATTGCGGATATTTCTATAAAGTGTTGAAGTTTTTCCGCATTTGCATTAAAATCTTGTCGATTAATAAAGAACCTCCTCACTATATTAAATACAAATAATTTATTACCTCTGATTGACTTTAAATCTGTAACGTATATAAGAAATAATCACAATACGTAGGTATTAGTTCATTATTCAAAATGTGCATAAAATCAAATAAAAAGCGTCCATTAAAGAAACTTTAGTACGGCTGTCCAAATTTTAATAGAAATCCATTCATCCAATCAAACACTCCTAACAATAATTGATTTTTAATGTTTTTTTTTTCATTTCATACAAATACGCAATCCCTTATTTTCTCAAACTCATCCCCTATTATAATATACTGCCATTTTTTCCCCTTCGTCAAATCACCCTTCGTCTTCTGTATAGTTAGTATAAAAATATCGCGCACCAACACAAAATGATTTATATTATTTTTTTTTTTCTTTATACAAAAAACTTCTTTTTTTTTAATCGTCGCGAATCAAACAAAAAAAAAAAAAAGAAGAAGAAGAAAAGTAAAATAAAAATCAACCAATCAAAAATGAAAATAAAAACCTCTTAAATGGTAGACTTCTTATATCTGTAAAACTAAACACCTGATTAATTATACTTTCGTATATATGGAATAGCCACGTTTTATGTTTCCTATCAAAATTTAATCAAGCGTAGGATGACAAGTGTTAAGTTAATAATGTACGATTGGTAATTTTGATATTTGTTTTTGTTTTTGGTTTTGTTTTTTTTTTTCTCATTTCATAAAATGTTGAAAAGCAATTAAAAAAAAAAAGTTGTTTTTTTTTCTCTTTCCTTGTAGTAACTTCTTGAATTAAATTATTTAAATATGGCTTCTTGTCTTTTATCTAATGTTTGAAGAAAGAAAACAAAAAAATAAAATAAAAATCTGACATGTTTTGTTTAAGAGGAAAATGTGCGGTAAAAGGGCGGTAAATTTCCTATACTTTTATTTATTTTATTTTCTTTTAAAAATCATCGTCTTCTTCAGGATGTTTATAATTAACTTTATTGATAATTATTGTTAAGTAAAATTATTTCTTATAATTATAAAATAAAATATTTTTCCTGGAAATTTTTAAATGGATTCCATTTAAGAATTACCGCGTTAATCCGAATTTATAGTAGAATCCAAAGTGTCACGTTACTTTTAAACATTAAAAAATATTTTGACTGAGCTTTTTTAACATCCGTCTCAAAGAATTAATACACAACGCAAATATTTTGTTTACCGTTGTTGTTGTTTTTTGTTTGTTTGTTTTTTTTTTTTTTTGAGTTGTTTTGTTTAAATTTCAAACAGTTATTATTATACGATTGTTCGTTGTTTGTTCCTATTTAATTAAATTTTTTTTTATTTTTTTTTTGACTATGAAAATTATTGAGCCGGCATTTTGTAATTTATTTGACAAAAACAAAAAAACGAAGCGGTCAGATTTTAATATGATTTCTAAAGAGTTTCTCTATATAATTTATAATATTTAAGAATAAAACATTCAATTTGAAATTCATCAATCATCATCATTTAATCAATGTTATGACGTCTGAATCTGAGGGTCTTCTTAGAAGTTAATTTTTGGTTATTTTTTTTGTGGTTTTTTTTGTCAATTTACAAATTGTTAGTTATGATATTTTGTCATTACAAGTTAATAGTTTTCATTTCGTTCAAAGACTTTTATTTTAAAAATGTAGGAATACTTGATGAATCAAAATGCCCTTCGATTGTACCCTTACAATTTAAAACAATGAAAATTTTGTGTCAGATAAAAATGAACTCAACTAAAACAATTTTTAGTAGAATTATATTTCTACCAAAACCAAATTAATTGATTTAGTTTTAGTTGACTTGAATTCATTATAATTCCATATGGCTGATTGAGACATTTCAATTTAGTTTCCATTTTCAATATGGTTCAACCGCTTTTTTTTTTTAATATAAATTCTAAATTAGACACAGCATAGTCTCGTCAATTTTCTTACCATTAATTTTTTAATATAAAATTGAGTAAAAACAGGAAAAACATAAAATTTGAAATATCAATAAAAATGTATTCTATAAGATTCATCATTAAATAGAAGACAACATTTATCTGGTAACAAGTCACGACCAATCTTAACACATTTTTTTTCTTCATATAAATTATGTAAAGAATTTTTTATTCAAAGATGAATACAATTATTATTCCTTTAGAATATTTTTAGTATAATTGGTGAATTGTGGAGAAGTACAGTTTTCTATCTAACGTCACATTTTTCAATTTATTGTTTTGTTTGGTTTTGTTTTTTTTCTAGAAATTACTTGAAAACAATTTTCTTTTGTAAAATATTTCAATATTTTTTTTTAACAAAACGCAAACAATAAACACAAAAGGAAAATAAATATCGAGGAAAAAGCTTTTATGAATTTTTTAAAATTAAAATAAAAAATAATTAAATTTCGATTGACAGGAGAAATAACGAAACATTAAAAAATTCAAAATTCACAAAAAAAAAAAAAAGCAAAAAGAAAATGCGCAAAAAAAAATAAATATGAGGAAAAATTATGGAAAAATTCTTTTAAAAAATTTATTATGAATTTTTTTTTGTTATCAGATTAATATTGAATATTCGTGATAAATGATCGTAAAAAAAAAAAATAAAAATCGCATCGAAATGAATTTTGTATTGTCCACATTTTTCTCTATTTTATTTTATTTTTCATTTACTTATTTTTCTACGTTTTTTTTTTATCGATAAGACTTTTTTTTTTTGAATTATTTATTTAGATTTTAATAAATAATTTTATAAAAATTGAAAAAAACATAAAAAAATATATTACGTTTGAACTTTATATGTTTTAATGTGAAAACAACAAAAACAAAAAACACCATTTATTGTATTGTATTATATTTCAATTTTTTATTAACCTATCTAGTACATAAACGACTAAGGTTAGGTATTAATTACTAGAAGACCTACAATTTTTGAGGTGGGCTCTGAACCACCTAGCATCTGCACTTGCATTTTAATTCAATTCGGCGCATTACCAGCTCTTAGGTAACATGAAGATTTCCTAAGAAGAATCGTTCGGTTAAAACCATGTACACTCTGCACCCCGGGTAGAGGGTCATTGGTGTTATTAATCATTGCCCACTACTTTACGTGTGTTTCACCATTTATTAAAACCGATTAAATGTGAGAAGGAATCAACTTGAGTTGAGATATATTGAAGTATTGAAATGTAACAATGGAAAACCTAAATTTAAATTGAATTCATTTAATTATTTACAAAGCTAAAGGAAATTTTCTATTTTCATCACAATTTCTAAATCGACCATACACATTCTAGACTGTGGATTATAAAAATTGTCGCTTATTTTCAATATTATTGTTATCAATTATTCGGTAAAAGAAATTAGTAAATCAAGAATTCTTCTTCTTATAAATGGATCGATCAATTTCAGAACTATTGAAAATTTTCCAGTGCGTAACTCATCCTTAGAACAAAAAAAAAATCAAGTTTATTGTGAAGGCATTTCAATATTTTTTCTTGAGTTTTAAAATTCTAAATATTTACAAGACATCAATAACTCCATACTTTCTGTTGATTCTATTAAATAATAACATATTTTTTGATTGATAATTCAAATAAACATCAAAAAGAAAATATAAAATGCATATAATAATGACCAAGTATAGAGAAGACGATTTTGTACATCAAAATATTCTAACAATAAAAAGTTTCCAACATAATATTCATAATATAATAATTCTTATCTATCTTTAAACGAAAGTCAACCAATAAAGTCATCTATAATTTAATATTAAAAAGGAAAAAAAAAAATATAATAAAATAGAAAAAAAAAAATAGAAAAATAGAAGAAGTTATTAAGTAAATTAGTTTGATTTGTTAAGTAAAGTATAAAAGTAATTCATTTTCAATCAAAAAATAAATAAATACTAATACTAATACTAATAATAATAATAATAAGTAATAAATAATATAACTTTATAGTTAAGTTAGTTTAATATTTGTTATTAAATGATGATGATTGTTGTTGTTATTATTATTATTACATATTTGTCTCTTATATACCCACGCCAAACCAACCAACATCTATACCTATACCTTTATCTATATATAGACAAGAGTATATAATAAGTAC
The DNA here is from genome assembly GCA_963082725.1 of Pedicia rivosa. Lineage (NCBI taxonomy): Eukaryota > Metazoa > Arthropoda > Insecta > Diptera > Pediciidae > Pedicia > Pedicia rivosa. Next base: position 41,908,169 of record OY720151.1, read on the forward strand.
AATACATAATATAATAAGTATATAGATAAATATATTTAGATATGCGTGTCAGTGCGTGATTGAATCATCTGTTCAATCACACAACGTGATAGGACTCGTAAATCAAAATATAGGAAAAGAAAAAAATAAATATAAAATAAAATAAATAAAAAAATAAGAAGAAGACGAAAGGCGAAAGACGAAAGAAAAAAAAATTATTATAAACTGATTAAGATATTAGTAAGTATATTATATAATATACAATAATAAATTCTATATACTAGAAATATCTAAAAGTTATAGGGAGTAGAGGGACGAAAATGTAGGCGCCATATACAGTGAAGATGGTAAAAATTATTGAAGATGGTATTGGCATATATGGTAAAGGTGTAGACTGTAGAGTGTAGATATATTTCTTTCTAATAAAAGAAAATGGGGTTAATTAATGTTATATATTTGTATGCATATGTGTGTGTATGTGTGTGTGTGTATATATAGATTAGCGACTCTACTGTAAGTGTGTGTTGGCGTTTCAGAATTTTTTTCTTTATTTTTATTGGTATATGATTAATTGACACATCATTTATAATAAATAATAAGAAAATGTTTAAAAGATTGAAGAATTGATGAGCACACATTATATTTTTTTTTTTATTCACGTATGGAATTTATTTAAGGATGGACAAATTTCGCTAACGAAAAAAAAAATGGAATCAGATTTTACCAAAGAACAAAATTAAGTTGGTAGGAAATTTAAAAGTTGAGATAATATTAAATTTATTAAATTTGTATAAAGGTCGTCTAACTGTTTGTTATTTATTAGAGAAATAATTCATATGGGATTGACAACTCAATCCATTAACAAATATGAGTGAATAAAAGATGTGATGGGAAAATTAGTTTTCACACGTGAGACGAATTATTCCCAATTAATGAAAGACAAATGATTAGCTAATCTTTCATATTAAATTTGTTATGCTCAACACCATGGAATGGTTAGCTTAACGATATGAAGTCCTACATTAGTAATTCTGATTGAGATCCAAAAATAAATAAGAATAAAACAAATTCATTAAAATTCTTTATTTCATTTAAATTTAAAATCAGTAAGATTTATTTGATCCTTTTTTAATTGGATGTCTATAATATGCCTTATACGTCATCATAAAAAATTCAAATAAATATATAAAAGTTAAATTCCATTACAATTACTTACTTCAATAATAATATGGATCCGACCAATAGAATTAACATTTAAGTTCAGTTTTTTTTTTTTTCATTTTTTCGTTTCTTTTCTTTGTTTCATTCACTTTTTTTTAAGGATAAATCACATACATAATATAATAATATAAAATGTTACGTAGTATAGAAGGTATAAAAAGTCCAGTTCTTAACTCCACTTTAATACTTAATACTTATTTATAAATTGCACTTTTATAATAGGCAATTCCTTGAATTTGTATATTTTTTTGTGCCATTAAAAGTAAAAGAGAGAAAAAAAAATGTTATAATAAATACAATTTTGATACAAAGTTGCTCCTAATATTACCTTCTTTTTTTTTTATATACTTTATATGCGATTTGATTTTATTTCCCTACCTCTCTCTCTCTCTCTCTCTCTCTCTCTCTCTCTCTCTCTTTCTTTGTATATATTTAAGTATTTTTAACTCCCTTTTCTTATACTTTACTTATACGACGAAGGTAAAAACGAATTGATTGTAAGTTTTCTTATTCTTCTGAGCTTATGAACTGACGAAAAACTCTATATATATACAAAATACACAAATACAAATTTTATATTATTTCGTTATTTCTATAAATAAATAAAACAAAAAAAAAAAATATAGGATTATTCTTCAAAGTTTTTCTTTTTTTTTTATTATTATTATTTACCTTCTTTTTTTTTTTCTTTTTATTTTTCTTATATATGGACATACAAATGTTAATACCTCCTTCTCCTTCTCCTTCTGTATAAAATTAAAATATATTTTATACTGCAACTGTTACGTTGTTGTTGTTGTTGTTGCTGTTTGTTTTGTTCCTTCATACAACAACAACAACAACAAAAATAAGACTTTCAGTCAAAACGTACCTATTTGAAGTAACAAAAAAAATAACAACAACAACAACAAAAATGAAATAAAAACAAGAGAATAAAAAATGAAAATAAAAACTAAAATGATTAAAATTTTATTTTACCTTAATTAGACAATCCATCAGGCATCGCGCAGTAGAAACACAAAATTAAAGATTGTAAAAAAAATACAACGAAAGAAAGAAAAAAAAAAACAAAATAAAACAGAAGAAAGGATGAAGAAAAATATATAAAATCGGCGTTTGCCGCAGTCAAAATAATAAACTTAAGCACAAAAATGTTTTTTTTTGCAACAAAAAAAAAAAAAAACGAAGAAGAAGAAAAAGAATAAGGGGTTATTTTTTTTTTATTTGGAAAGATTGGCGTCGAGTCCATTTAGAAAACATTAGATAAAATATATTTTTTTATTAAAGTATAGAAGAGGAAGAAGAAGATAAGGGGATTTAGGTTGAACTGTTTTTTTTTTTTTTAATATTAGTTCTCAATTTTATCCCAGGATATATCCAATCCACTGATCTAGAAATTAATTAAACAAAAATATCAGATTCAAAGGATGAAGAAAAATGAACAAATTTTTTAGCTATTGTCGTTTTTTGTTGGTTTCATCAAGAATTTTTTGTTGTTACTGTTGTTGTTTTTTTTTTTTTGTTTTCTTTTTAAATTGAGTGAATAAAGTGTACTTCTGTCTATTGATCCGTTTTTGCCATCGTCTGCGGTGCTCAACCTTCATAAATAGAATATATAAAATATTCTAAAAGCGACGGTGCGCCGTCGTAGTACAAAATATATATAAAAAAAAACCACTAACCGACCCACCTCGTCTATACATACACACACACACAAACACATTCAAACAAGCAAAAATGTTCCATCCAGCAAGCAACAAAAAAAAAAATGTGAACGATCCCGAATGGGACGACAACCAAGGTCATTATGATGAGGTGAATTTAGTAAATTGAAAAGAATATAAATAATTCGAATTCATTATTCGTGGAAGAAGCAATGGGTGGATCTTATAAAACGTTTTATGAATTTAATAGAAGTACGATTGTCAATCTCAAAATTAAATAAACTCAAATAGACTCGATAGTTTGTGTTTGGTAAATTATGACAAATTGCTGTTTGTTTAATCAATAAAACCTGAATAACAAACAATTTGCGAAGGTTGAATATTATGGCGACGACGACAAGAAAATCATTCAAAATTGACAATTGTATATAAAGAATAATTGAACCAATTGCAGTTGGATAAAAAGGACATAAAATGAAATAGAAAATAAAATCTATATGAACACAGTCCAGTCCTGTTCAGGATGTTAGGTTTGAAATAATTTTTTTTTTGAATAGGGTGGATTGGATTGATTCAGCATTATTTTGGCTTGAAGGAAATATTATTGTATATTTTTGCCAGAGTTCAATAAAATGTCTTATTTATCAAATTCCAATAAACTCGTATCAATTCGATAGTTTGGATGAATACAAGAAAAAAAAACTAAGGAGAAAAAAAAAAAGTGTAATACTAAAACAATGCATCATAAATTACACAATTACATCAGATATAAAATATCTTACCGTAAATTGAACCGAATGAACGCGATATTCTCTTCAAAAAAAAAATTTTATAAACTCTTATTATTGGATTGTGGATCCGTGCGATAAGTCGAAAGGGTTACAGAGCAAATTAATAACGAGAAAACAATTTATCGCGATTTAAAAATTATTATTATTATTATTTTGTTTTTCTTTGTATAACATTTCATTTCTTTTACAATTTCTTTAAATAACAAAAACAAAAAATAACAAAATAATAAATAAAATAAAAATCAAAACTGCGAGAGGGAAAGAATTTTTGTAAAGATTTATTAAAAAAAAATAAAAATTATTTTATATTAAGATTAACTAAATTATGTGAGAAATTAATGAATAATCGATTAATCTTTGCAAATGTTTAATAAGAAAATTATATAATTATTTTTTTTTATATATACATGAAAATTGTCTTTTCTATTATTTTCAACTTCACAGGCTCACATATACAAGAAAATTGCACTATAACAAATGTGTGTACCTAAAACGTAAACATTCATAATATACAAAACAAATATATAAGATTTTAAATGGAAAACGGGGAAATAAAAAAAAACAACAAATTGCGTGTTCTTAATCGATTTATGTTTTATGTGACGTCATATTCTATCAGATTCGATTTTCTTGTACTTTTATACTACAAAACCTGATCTGTTTTTATTTATAAAGTAATGTTTATCATGCAAAATGATGAACAAATTTTGTTGTATTTTATACATACATACACACACACACGTAACCCTAAAGAAAACAAAACAAAATTTTCACTTAAACTATAACACACACGTTTACATGTAGAAACACGAAAATTATGTCAGTCGGCCTATAAACAAAACCACGAAAACACGCATCTCACAAAAAAAAAGAAAAAAATGTCAAAACTAATATGCATGAATGCCGCTTGCATTTCTTTTTTCATGTCTTACACGCTTTATTCTATTCAACCAATCAAAAGTTAAAAGTTATGATTTTATACTCATGTTTTTAAATTCTAATTCAAATAACTTCATGATAATTATAAACAATTCAACTGATTTAACTTCAACAAGAAAAGTATAATTTCTTGAAAAAACAAAAAAAAACAATTTATACTGTTTTTTAAGTCACGACTTATCTTATCAGAATATCATTTACAATATGTCTGACACTTTATATCTGGTTAACAATAAATTCCTGATGAAATCATATCATATGGATAACTTGAGAATGGATACAAAATTGTAGCAAACGTGTATCTCGCAAACTTTATATCAAATTCGATTGAATGGAATTAATCTTTATTCAGAGTTCACATATGGAACCTAAAGTCGAAGTCTTTTGACCTTTAAAACCTTCTGTAATTACGTTTCTGCTATAAATTTTTGAAAAGATTATGTTTTTGTGAGTCTTGTACAATACTTTATGTATAAAATTTACTAAATTTAAATTAATCCCAATCGAACATAATTAATATTATAAATAAACAATTAAATCAAATATGCGTTTCATGTCTTTATCTATCGTACGTGCTTGTATGTATGATTGTGTTAAAGTTATTTATTTCCTAATTTTGATTACATATATACAACTTAATGTTTTGTCTTCTTATAAGTGTCGTCGTATGTATAAATAAATACGATTAAAACGTAAACGTAAAATAGCGTGCAACTATAAAATTTCAGTTCACTGGGTCAGGTGTGATTATGGTTATTAGTTATTATTTATTATGTTTATATTATATTTTTGCCTCATTCATTTTATATTTTGATTTTTTAACAATAAAATAACAATATCAATATTTTTCAATATTTTTGATTTCTTTTTTTAAGGTAGGGGAGAAAAATTGAAAAATCAATCAAATATTGTCATAGATGGAATATGAATAATTTATGGTACAAACACTCTTATAATACGTTATTATTATGGTACTTTTTTTTTATAGCTATGCATTAAAATTTTTCCAGTTCAGTTATTGCAAGGTTTTTATTTGTGCCATATGTTTTTTTTTTTATTTCTTTCTTTCATTCTTTCTTTTATTCTTTTAATATTATTCGTTAATTATTTTTATTATATTTTCTTTACCCTATAATTACACGAAGTCTCTTCCTATAATAATCCTATACGCTAATGTTAGTACGTATATGTTTATATGTGTGCATTCGTATGTGTTTCCATCTGGTACTTTTGCCTGTCAAATATGTGTTTGTTTTTTTTTTTTTTTTAGTTTTCGAAATTAATTAAAAATTACCTAAAACAAATTAATTATATGAATATGTCTTGACTTGATTCCATTTTATGAAATATTTTATATTGTTGATTGTTGTTCTTTATCCTTTTATTTTATATATTTAGTTTAAAGGAAAAAGTATTAAAAGAAAAATTATATATAATTTGGGTATGTCAAAAATAGTGGGGCCCACCCACTAAAAAAAAAACACCTCATTATTATAACGGTACATAATAACTGTTCAAAGAAGAAGATAAAGTGTTTTTGTTTTTTTTTTTATTTCTTCATTTTAGCCACTACACAAACACACACACACACACACAAAGAAATAAAATATAAATAGTAAAAGTTCGTTCAAAAGAAAATGTCAGACTAAATTTGTATTTACGTAAGACAGACAGACGTCATATAATAATAAAGTGAATTATAAAAAATAAAGCCACATACCAATTCGACCTTTTCCTTGTACCTATGAATTTATATGGTCATCATAGTCATATAGTCCATATATAAATATAGCATATGTTATGCTTTATTCTATTTTTTTTTTGTTTTTGTATTTTACGATATAAATTTTACATTAATTAACTTATGAATTTATATTAAAAAATTTACGAAAAAAAAAAAAAACGTCTGACTCAAAAAATAAAAAAAACATCATATTCTTTTTTTTTTTGGGGTGTAAGTTAAAGAATAGAATGAGGTTAATTAATGGTGGTGGTGTTGTATGGGAATATTCACATAAATATATTTATTTATTTTTTTTTTTGTTTAAAAGAGGGTGAACCCAGTTTTAATTTTAGTTTTTTTAAATTTCAGTTAAAAAAAAAAAACAAAATTATTAATAACGTCGTTCTGTTTTCTTTTTTTTTTCTGGTACATTTATATATTATTTTCTTTTTTTTTTATTATGAAAATAAATATTCATATATCACACGGTTTAGACACAATAAATTCATAATATTTTTCACTAAAATAAAAGTCACAAATATAGAAAAAAAAAAAGAAAGAAAACAGAAAGAATTATGATGTTATGGGACCAAAGAACCTCTGACAGAAAATAGAATAAAATTGTAAATGTTGCGCATATGTTCATACTATAAATTTCCATACTATAAATGACAAATTTAAATCAAATCAAAGATAAAAATATAATATGAAACTTTTAATACTTCTTAATATAATATCCAATTAGATGATAATTTTTTACACATGTTTGGACAACCTTTTAATCTTATAATAATTTTAAGTTGAATTTACAATAATCCATTTAAGTCTGCGCATATACATATTAAATTTCAATATGAAGTGATTGATTTTATAGGATAACATTTACAATAGGATTATTTATGTGTAATGATTTTGTCGTTGTCTTTACTATTGTGTAATTGGATCATTGGATCATATTATTTAATTTTACCATAGTTAACTAATATGAAATTCAATCGTGGTTCTATGCATTTAATGTAAAAAAGGAAAGAAAATTTAAATGGTGTCAAAAAGAGAGAGATTTTTGTTTTACATCGGAAATTATCCAAAAATTAAATTACCATAAAAATTATTCCACGTGCGAGTATATTTTTTTAAATAAACATTCTAATAAGTCCTATTTTTGCTGGCTGTTAAAATTTATATTATATGAACAATAATTTTGACAAATTAGACAAAAATCGAAAGAAAAAAAAGCTAACCAACCAACAACAATAACATCAGAATAATAATTGAATTTGATATGGCGTGTGAACATCATTTTTTGAAAAGGAAGAAGAATCAAATTTTCTCTCTCACACACACACACATGCACACACATGTAAAAAACTTCATAAGAACACAAACATAATTTAAATTAAGCAATTTTAGGCTTATTTTATTTATAGAAAAAAAAAAGTTGATTGTTTATAAACTAAGAAAAATATTTAATATTTATTTTTATATTATAATATTTAATATTTAATATTTAATATTTATTTTTATACGTTGAAAAGTAAGGCGTAAAGTATGAACATAGAAGGATTGCGTTTATGCTTCCACATGTTATATTTTAATGCGAAACATTTGATAATATTTTTACATCATTACATAAAATTATTAGAAAATTTAATTAATTTAAAATTTTTCTAATTTTCAACATACACAAACATCCACACACACACACACACACACACACACATTAATTATTATTTATTTTATAAAATTTAAAAAATTACTGAATATTCAGTAATTGAATAATCGTTTAATTATTGCTCTGTTATTTATTGGTTGTAATTACTTTATAAACATTTTTAATTTTATTAATAAAATGCGCATAAAATTTCTTCAAAACAAAACTTCAAAAATTATATTTTCTTCTTCTTCTTCTTCTTCTTCTTCTTATTATTGTTTATTGTATTTTTTTTTTCTTTCTTTTTTTGAGTTTAATTAGTTAAAATTTAAATGAAATAATAAATTATTAAATTATAATTTCTATTTTTGTTTTTTTATTTTTAATTTAATTTAATTTTAATTTAATTTCTTTCATTAACAAACAAAAAACAAAACAAAACATTATACAACAAAAACAAATAAATATGAATATCCTTATTATAGATGTTTAGTCAGACTTTCAGACCTGTCAAAAAAAAAATAAAGAAATAAGAAAAGAAGAAACAATAAAACATAATGAAAATGTTATGTTATGTTATGTTTGTTTTTTGTTTTTGTATTTTTTGTTTAAATTTCATTTCTAACTTTGGGTTCAACAAATTCAAACAATGTACTAAAGACAATAACTCAACACAGGAAAGAAGATTTTTAGACTCTTATTTAACATTTTGTTTTTTTTTTTGTTATTTTTATTTTGATTTTAAATTATGCTTTTTAGTCATTAAATATTATATATGATTATAATTAGGTAAGAGTGTTGAGTGTTTAAATTAAATGATTAAAAAAATAGATATAAAATTTCTTAACATGAAAATTAAATTTGTTACAAAAAAATTGTGGAAAAATTATCATTATTAAAAAAAAAAAAACTTTGTACATTTTATAAGATCATAGTTTTCGTATATATGGGAATTTCAGGGAAAAATAATTAGTTGGGCATATTTAATACATTTTTTCTTCTTATATTTATATAATCAAAATCAGATACGAAAATCTTTGTCTTCTTTTTCATCTTTATAAATATGAAATTAATTAATAAATAATAATTCATTTTTACTCTTTATAAATTATTGCGTGATTTATTATAAGACAATAAATAATAATTCTCGCAATTGCTTCTGGGGGTTTTTTTTTTTTTGTTTTGTTTTGTTTTGTTTTGTATATATGTGTAAATTCGTAGGTAATGTAACGTAAGTGGTATAAAGGTAAAGGTAAATATGTAGACAGGTAGCAAATTTATATAACGTTAACGTCAAGTGCAAAAGTCTAATTTAAACAAAAAAAAAAGAAAAAAAATTTAGCAAGCACAACAAACAACTTGTTTATCCTTTTTCTGTTTTTATGATTGCGTTTTTTCCTCCTCTCTCTCTCTCTCTCTCTCACTACTTTGTTAAGTCAAACAGAAACCTACAACTTGTCTGTTTTATTATATCGTTTCACATTCTATCTTCTTCTTCTTTTTTTTTCTCTTTATACATTTTTTATGTAGGAAAGTACATAAAATCATAATAATAATAATAATAATATTTGTCTGCATCAACTACAATAAAATAAAAAAAAGAAAAATAAGAAATGAAAGAAAACTTTGATATAGAAAATAATTTACAGACTAAAGTAAAAGTCTCTCTATAAGAATTCCATCTTCATATAATATATTCAATTCAATTCAATTCAATTCTATATAAAAAATAAAATATAAAAGGAAGGTAAAACGAAAAACGAAAAATAATAAAAAAAAAATATAATAGAAAGAAAGAAAATGGATTTATTTACAATCATAATAATGTACGATATTTTTTTAAAAGAAAGAAAATTGGTAAAAAAATATATATATATAATAATGTTAAGTCTGCCCTGCTGCCTGAACTATATCTACTAACAAAGGGTGTAACTATGGAACAGAAAGAACAAAATAATAATAATAATAATATAAATTTATTATTCTTGCAATATTAAATCACATCCATTGGGGTTTGTTTTATCAATATAGATTTTTTTCCATTTTTTCTTTTTTCTTCTTCATTTTATTTTATTCTCTTATTTATTTTTTTTTCTGTTTTTTTTCTAGATATTTTTTATTACAAATTTATTATATTCAAGAAAGAATTTGCCGGTACAGAAAATATAAAATAAAGACATTAAATATTTGACAGCTTATAATATTTTGTTGAATAATGTTCTCTCATCAAAACAACTTACAATGTAATGTGATGGAACAATATAAAAGCTTAAAAATGTATAACATTTTATTGTTAAAACTGAGCAAAAAATAGAAGACCAAATCGCTAAAACTTATACCTTAGATCTTAGAGAGAGAGAATTCTTAAGAAAGTATTTTGCATTCGTCCATTTTATAGTCTGACCAAAGTTTTTAAAAAAAATTTCTAGATTGGCAAAAGCATTTATTAAACCAGGATAAACTGCATCGAACTTAAAATGAAAATTAAGCAACCCTTAAAAATACCACATCACGAAGAAAATCTTATAGGAATAAAATGATTTTTTCAAACCTCAAAGCTCAAACCTCAAACCTCATGACGATTTTGTGAAGTCTTTAAGTTACTTTAAAAGTTGTACCAAAAACAAAAACAAAGGATATCCCTGACTAATTATTAAAATTGTTTAAAATACACAATGAACCACTTTACTTATCTAAATATAAACAAATAAAGACGTACAATATATTTTCATTAATTATTTTTAATTAGAATTGAATCAGCCCCAGACATTGACCAAAAAAAAAAAAAATAAAAATGTATAGACAAAATATATTTAATAATTCATTTTGATGACATTTAACTATCAATTATAAGTATTATTATTATTATTATATTCAATCTAAATAAACTAAATATTAATTAAATTTAAAGGATAATCGATTATCTAATAGTAAAAAAAAAAATAGAAAACAGAAAACAAAACAAAACAAAACAAAAAAACATCAATCAACTTTGTACAAATATATCAAACACCTTAATAATTGTTGATCACGATATATTTCACTTTATCTTTTTACCATTTTTTTTTTTTTACATATTTTCATTTTCTAATTTTTCCTTATAGTATTTTCATTTTTACTTTTAACTAACAGCAACAACAACAATATAAAAAAAAAAAAAAACTAAACTAAAATGAAGAAATTCCTTCTTTAATTTTGTTTCTTATTTATTTATTTTTCTGTTTCTTTTTTTTTTTTTTTTAATTAAAATTTTAGGAAAATATGTACTTAAGTTAAAGGCAATTTAATGTTTGTTATATTATCACTTTTATTATGCCTTTTGTTATATTTTACTTACTTAAATGGAAAATATTTTATATAAGAAATTATAAAGGTGCGATGCATTAAGGGAAACGAAAAGAATTTTATTGAAAATTTATATAAACAACGTAAAGTACTCAAAGTCTAAGCTAATGTTTGTCTATGAGTGAATATTATTTAAAAGAATATTTTATGAGAATGAACATTTAGAAATGAATTGAATGGAAATGGAATTTTATTTATGTAAAGATATTTATGTAAACATTCTTATCAGTTTTTGAGATTATGTCTTGTTTATACTAATAAGTTCTTTAGATCTTGTCGAATTTTTTATCGTCAAATAGTAAATTGAATATTGGAATTTATGTTTTTTTGTTGTATGATATTTATTTAAAATTAAGAACGAATATTTCTAAGGAGATATTTTATTAGACAATTCATATCATAAGTAAAAAATGTAATAGCTGATGGGGTCGCCATTCATTGAAATATTATCGAGTGCATTTTATAATCGCATTTAATTCCAATGATTCAAAATCTATTTAAATTTATAGTAAAACAATAAATAAGTTACGGCTCCAATATCTAAAAATTCGTAAGATGAATTAAGGGACTGTCTCTCATTTCTCCTTCTTCATTTCATTAAAAACCAAATTAAGCGCGCGAGTCTAAATTGTTTAAAAACCACGGACACGAAAACGATTTAAAATCCAGATGTTGAAATAGTGTTCATTATTTCTTTCTTTCTTTATTTTTATTCCTTTTATTTTATTTTCTTTTTTGGAGGACAGAAAAATAAAAGACCAAAGAAGTACAAAGAATTTTATCAATAAGATCGTTCACATATTCTACAAATCCAATACAAATGTAGACTGATACACGCACACTATTAATTCTAAGACTGTAGAGACAATAAAATTAAATATCTAAGGATAGAAAATTCATCACCTTTTGTTCAAAAGTAATTAAGCCATCAAAAATGTGAAAACAATTCTTGTTGCTTTTTTTATAATTAATTTTAATTCGGGATGGAATTTCTCTGTAAAAAAAAAAAACACAAAAATAAACTTTAAATAATTTTTAGTTCATTCTGGTTCTTTGTTAAACAAATCCGCATAAATTTGCATATTAAAAGATGATTAAAAACGAAAACATTGAGAAAGAAAAGAAAAATAAAATATAAAAAATTGTAGCAAGGACTCAAAGTCTCAAGTAAAAAAAAGAAGAAGTTATAACTTGATAGGTTTCTTGTTTGTGTTAACTTTTTTTTTTCTCCTTTTATTATTTTTGTTGCCTTTTATTTTGATGTCACAAATAAAATGGGAAAAAAGTTGAGAAAAATTATAATTAGAAAATATAAATAAAAAATAAATATTTTTTTTCATCCATAAAAAGAAACAAGAGAAGAAGAAGATGATCGTTTTTTTTTCTTATCCATTCTTCTTATTATTTCTGTTTGTAATAAAAAACAAAAAAACGAAAAAAGAAGCAGTAGCCAATACTTAAAAGAAAACTAAAAACAAAAAAAAAAAAAATTGGAACTGAAATGTTTTGCTTCTGTTTTGTTCTTTCTGCGTTCACTCTTTACCACCGTTTATATCAAATGTTAAAATCTTATGCCAGTAGTTAAGTTTTTTTTCTTTTCTCTTGTTTTATTTTTGTTTTATTTATTTTTGTTTGCTTTATTTATATAAATATGTCCTGACCAGATCGAAGACATATCTTTTTAAAAGTGTCGCGTAATAAAAGACAAACAACAACAACAACAACAGTAACAAAAATACTCACACACACACACACACATACACACGAAATCGTTTTATTTTTTTATTTGGCATTTGATAATCAGTTTAAGTTTAGTCTTTGCTTGTTAGTAAAGTTTACACTGAAGGTATTTCACCGTCTTTAATTTTATAGTTTCCGTCCTTTTATTTATTCCATCCTTTTATTTATTCATTCAGATGAAATTTTAAATATTTATTGTGTCATCTTAGAATCTGATAGATGTGACCTTTAAATGACCAATTCTGATTCATTTATTAATTAGATGACAGAATATTAAATGAAGGAATATAATTTTTTGTTTAATCACACATTGATGAATTAATCTTATTTATAATTCATACACAATTTTTTTATTTAATTATTATTTTGACATTTTAACATCGGTATAAATTCCAAATAGAAGCAAAAAGTAATTAAAGGTATAACCTTTAAAAGGTTAAAAGTTTTTTGGTATCACATATTTTACAGTGGTATTAGGTGCGTTCCTTTTTTGTTGACCTTTGTAAAATTAACAAAATATAAAATGGTATTTATATATTTATTTGGATCATTTAAGAAATTATTGAGCTAATTATGTGTCAGATAATTTCAATAAAATATAAAACAAATTTAGAATTATTTTTATGTATGGAAAATTAAACAATAAAATGCTGAAATTATGAATCAGAATTTATACACTAATTATGAATAATTAAATTGTGTTGTTTATTTTAATTAAAACCTTTTTTTAATTTAAATTATTTTACTTTCATTAAAAAATCAATTTACTTTTGGTTATTTAAATATCGAATTACTGTTGTGGTTTTTATATCAATCTTATGTCACAATTTATACGTAAAATTATTGTGATTATCAAAATATTCAGATGACTTTAATGTTTAATGTTGGATATTTTATGGCCATGAATACCCGTATCACATTCTATAGACAAACAACAATATAACATGACTTTTAATTAGTAAAAATCTTGAATTTTTGGGTATAGATTTTTTTTTTTTGTTTGTTCTTCATTTAATTTTATAATGTTAGAGTTTAAATTGTATGACTTACAATTAGAACCACTTTGCCTAATGACTTTACTATTTTATATAGAAAGTCTACAAATATGGGTTCATTTAAAAGGATTATGTGAAAACCATAAAATGTTTTCTATTCCTTTAAATGATTTTTAATTTTATGAAATTCATTTAAAATTTATAATTGAAATAATTTATTTTTCTTCTTCTTCTTTTTTTTTTTTTACAGTTTAAAACCGCCACCAAAAGACGGTGTTACAAAAAGTAATCCATCAAAAAGACATCGAGAACGTTTAAATGCTGAATTAGATCTTTTGGCATCATTATTACCATTTGAACAAAATATTCTTAGTAAATTAGATCGGCTGAGTATACTTAGATTATCTGTTAGTTATTTGAGGACAAAAAGTTATTTTCAAGGTAAGTTTTTTTATTTTCTGTACTTCTAATTATATTTGTGTGTGTGTGTGTGTGTGTGTGTGTATTTGACTTGTTGTTTCTTTTTTTTTTTGTATATTATTTAAATACTCCTTTTAAGACGTTTCACAAATGCAGGATAAAGAAAATGTTTAAAAATAAATAAATTATAATAAGTGAAAGTCGTTAAACGTTATTTTTCTTTTTTTGTTTTTTGTTTCTTTTTTACTTTTCTGTTTTATCTAATTTCTATCGCAGAAAAAGAAAAAAAAAAACTTTTTTTGTGTTTTTTTCCTTATTTCAGTTTTCTTTTTAAAGACATTAGTAAAATAATGTTTTAAGTGGGGCGGCGGGTGATGAGGGCTAGTATACAGTGAAACGGGACTATAACGGATAAAAGAGAAAAAAAATTATACACCCCGCGAGAAAATAGAAGAAAATAAAAATGAAACAAGAAGAAAAACCATCGAAAAAATACAAAAACTTATAACGTCCAAATGAAAATGAAAGAAAAATAAGAAAAAAAAATAGGAAAGAACAAAAGAGATAGGAAAAGAAAAACAGAGAGAGAGAGAGAGAGACGAAAGAAAAACAAAAAAAATAAGAAAGTTCTTATCTTACATTTTAGTTGCACGCAATAAAAATGTATTTCATAGGATTAACATTTTCGAGTTAAGTCTACTTTATAAAATTGTTATCAAAAAAAAAAAAAAACCTACTGTTCGTATTTACTTTTACTCCTTTCAATAGTCCCTTTAATGGAATAGACGACTCCTTTTTTTGTTTTTTTTTCTTTTCTTTTCTTACCCCTGAATAGACGATGAACATAATTGATGAAAAACTATTCCACCCTCATTATTATTATTCCTTATTATATTTATTATTTATTATTTATTATTATATTTTGGATTCCTCCCCTTCCACCTTACATACTGCTACTGTACACCCAAACACCTATTATTTGATCGTATATTTTAAGAGAAAAGTTATATATTATACTTTAAGTCAGTAGCAACAAAATTATAATGAAAGAAAGAAAGAAAGAAAGAAAAAAAATAATAATAATATTAATAAGAAAATATAGAAAAATAAAATATAATAAATTTATGGAAATTTACGATTTTCTGTGTTATCGTAACCAAAAAAAAAATTATTCAATCATGAAAATCTAATTAATTTAGATTCTTTATTAAGTTTGTTTCAATTTCAGTTTTGTGTTTAACTATTTTGAAAATTGTCGTTCATTAATCGTTTTGAATTTTGTTATTTTTCTATTTTTATTATACATTAAAAGTATTTCATTAAAGGTTCGTATGGTCATCGTCTAGGAGGGCTAATGTTAAAGCACACTTCATTCCTTAATTTTCCTTTTCTTTTTTGCTATTTTACGTATTTTAATTTTGACACATTAAAAAAAGTTCATTTTTTTTTTCAATTTATAGACGTTGAGAAAATAAGGAACATATAGAAATATTTCACACGCGCTACCTAAAAAAAAATGTTCAACTTTCAATTTACTTCAATTTTTCTTTTTACTTTTTTAATCATAATTTAAGTCAAAGCGGGTATTTTTGTTTTTCTTCTCTTATCGTACAAATTTCTGACTTCCCCCTTAAACAACAAATAAAAAAAAAAAAAAAAAAACCTTTTGCATCAAAAATCATAATCACAATCACATTTTTATGTTAATTAAATTAATTTCATGATAAAAATCCAAAAAGAAAAATGTTTAAGATTTCATTTAAGGAAAATATTAAAAAAGAAAAATTTTTCTTACAAAAATAAAGAAAAAAAAGAAAGAAAAATTGTAATAAAATAATAAACTCAACTTAAACAATTGAAGGCCATAAATTTGGCAAGAACACAAACGTGTTATATAACATTCGTAGAAATGAAGGATTGATTGGCGAGGGGTAGGTAGGGGTGAAGGAGAACAAAATATTATTCATAAAAAAAAAACAAAAAAAAAAAAAAAAAACAGAAATATTTTAATTGACAGAAGAAAATAAATAATTTGACTTTTGGTTCAGTTGTTTTTTTTTTCCTTTTTTTTTTTTTCAAATTGAAAGTCGTTAAGATTATCCTTTATATAACGTATTACATTACGTAATACCGAGGTAACATTATTAAAATTAATTAGAAATTTATTCAACGCACATTTTTTTTTTATTTTTTTTTTCATAATAAGCAATAAAATTATAATAAATAATATTGAATGAAAAAGCAACAACAACAACAACAACAGAAACGACGACAACGACAACAACAACAACAACAACAAAGAAAAATGAAAATGAGAAAAAATGGAAAAAATAGAATAAAAAAAAATTCCGAAAAAATATTTTGGCTTTATAATAATAATTGAATTAGATTTTCATTTGAATAATGAATGAGCATAATAATTTTATATAATATTAAACGAAATGAACCCCCCTGAACTTCTTATAAAAAAAATGTTCTTAACTTAACGATCGCGTATAAACAGAAACAGAAACAGAAACAGAAACTCTGGTTATTTAGCAAATTAAGTTCTCATAATATATTTTCTGTTTCTCACTTTCTTCTTTCTTTCAAAAATATTCCTTCTAATTATTTTTATAATAATAAGAAGAAGAAGAAAAAGAAGAAGAAGAAGACGTTTTAAAGAAAATCATTAATAAACCAATACAATCTTCAGTTTATAACTTTTCATTTATCCAAATTAATATTTTATTAATAAATAAAAATTTTCTTATAATTTAAAGGAAATTTCCTTTTTATTTATACATAATTTTTTTTACCTATTTGTTTCATTTCATGTTTTTTTTTTTTTTGTTTTGACAAAATGTTAGGAAACAAAGTAATAAAAAATAATAATAATAATAATAATAATAACAGCAACAACAACAACAACAACAATGGGTATGCCCTTCAAAAAGAAAGAAAATTTCCATTTTGCATAAATCTACAGGTTTATTAACATCGTCATCATTGGATAGATGGATATATGGATGGATAAATTAAATGTGCGGAGATGGATAAAAATATATATAAAATGGAGTGAAAAATATGCCACAAAAAAAAAACCGCACCCAAAAAATATTTAATTCGTAAAAAAAAAAAAAAAAGAAGAAAAAAGAAGAAAAAGGAAAAAAGGAAAAAAAAGAGGAAATTTTGTGTTGTTGTTGTTTTTTTTTTCTTTAGGAGTGTATTACAATAGGTTAAATAATGCTCCCATTTATTTCTCTGATGATGGTGTATGGCCCTTGTTCTTGTTGTTGCTGTTGCTGTATAGAGGAATAAGTAGGGTAGAAATAGAATGGAGAAAACATTGGGGTAGAAATCTATAAGGTATGAGAATATATATATCTAAACCTATTTTCGACTAGGGTGGTTTATCCAATCTATACAGAAGACATATATACACAAATACAAGGATATCACTAAGGTACACACACACATACATATGTACATAAATGTACAGACAAATAAAATACTGCACTAATACCAATACGAAGAATATTAATTCGAACATTTTCATCCTTTTATTATATAAATGTATTTTTATATAAATAAAAGCGCATGCGCCATAATTTTATAGAATGCCGCCATCGCGTGTTTGGATTCACCCAAAAGAGGAAAGAAAAAAAAATTGATGAAGAAGAAGAAGAAGAAGAAGAAGGAAAACCACCCATTTTCTTTTATATATGTAAGGACTTTTGTTAGGGTGGAATATTATAAGGAAAAATAGTTGCGGATGAGCACATTTTCTTTTTTGTTGTTTTTTTTTTTGCCTGAATTTTATCTGTTTCTTCTTCTTTTTCTTCGTCTTCTTTTCCTTTTTTATTTTGTTTTCTTTTAAAAAATTTTTTTTTTATAAATGAAAATATTTTTTTTTTTTTGCAACAAAAAAAAAAAGAAATGGAGGATAAAATAGAGGCGAAGGATAAAATTCCAAAGGCGTCGTAATTTACAAAATTCTTTAGTTTACTTGAAATTATTTTAGGACGATAAAAATATTTAGGAAATTCAAAGAATTTCAGTTCTCTCATGTACGAAGACGATGTGATGGATTTGTGATAAGTAGATTCTAGTAATCGAATGACTTCGAAAATCAATCGTATGTAACTTTGAATTTCCTGTATATATTTTATTTAAACTACCACAATTGATTCATTTTATTTATTAGTTTCATAAGAACACAATTTCAATAAACTTTCTAATCAATCTAGTCTATGTGTACTGCTAGAATTTTTTTTTCCTGGAAAACCATTTCCAATACTCGATTACCAAAGAATGAAGATTAGTCTATTTGTGCTGGTTTGCAGTAATGCTTTACTGTAATCCGTTTTTATTTCTTTAAAAATAATAATCTGTTCCACATTTATTTTCTGGGATCTATTCCACATTTTCTTTTTAACGGTATGTTTTCTTATTTTTATTTGTGTATGGGTAGCATTTCATTGTAGTGACTTTTGAAGTTCAATAATACCAATTTTTGATTTTCTTGTACAAAAAAGTTTATACTTTTTTATATATTCACCAAATGCTTGTCTCATCATTTATTCTGTCACTAAGAAACATACGAAAATTATTTAAAATATTTTAAAATATATTTCAATAAAATTTTTAGATTCACTTTATTGACTACGATCCATAATTAATGAACTGTAATTATTTTTAATTTTTTAATTCTATTTTATTAAACTTTTATTTAAAAAAGTTTTAAAACTTTAGAATTGTTAAATATTCTTGAAACTTATAGAATATTATTTATAACCCAAAAAAAAAAAACTTATGTTTGCTTGCCGTATACTCCATTAAAAAAATTTTATATTTTTACTTTAAAAACAAAAAAAGGGAAAATAGAAAAAAGATTTTAAATAACGCGTTACCTACAATATGTAATTAAAAACATCATAAATATCCATCATAATAAAAGGACAACAATAATAACGTTGGAATATATGGAAAGGAAAATAAAAACACACCAGAATATAATTTAGGAAAAATGAAAAATATAACCACAGACCAAAAATAAAAAAAAAAAAACCCATACGTTACAACCATAAAATCTTATTGCCTCATACAACAACAGCAAAAAAAAAACCCCGCAAAGTATATTATACACCAGGTGGTTTTTCAGGTGAGGTGGTGTGTCGTCATATATATACGTACGATTTTCACTTTTTATTCCTACATTTACCTATAGGAAATTCAATGTTGGTTGAATAAAATAAAATACCAAAAAAAGAAAAAAAAAAATATATAACAAAAATTCGAAAAGAAAGAAAAAAAAGGGGGTGAATTTATTTGAAATTTATATATACAAAAATTTTGTTGTTTTTGTATTTTCCTTTCTTTCTTTCTTTTTTTTTCATTTTTGGTTGATGTTGTATCTCTGTATATAATTATATAATTTGTAATTTAGCCCACTGGATGAATAAATGGCAAAATAAAATATAAAAAATTGTGGAAAAATTAAATTGGAAATATAAAAATATATACCAACGTTTTATGTGTATGGCGAGCAAACCAAGTCTGTAGGGAAATCTTTTAAGAAGGGGAGACTTTTGTACAAATTTTAGTTTTTTTTTTTATTTTATTTTGTTCCAAACCTAAAAAAAAAAACAAAAATCTAAAGTAAAGTGGTCAGCATATGACAAAACACAATGACCACGTTGACCATATTATGTTCTCTCTTTTTTTTTTTACATATATTTATATGCGATATAAATCAACCCCTAACATAAAGAAATTCAATTTTGTAGTTTTGTTGTTGTTTTTGTTGAGTGCATTATAAAAGATTATAATCTTTTTTTTCTTCTTATCCAATATCCCCTTTTAAAATGTGTATAGAAAATTTATCTTTACCTGCGCTGTTCACCAGAAAAAAAAAGGTGTTAAATCTACCATGTCAACAGAATGAAGCGGTCTAGTCATGTTCAAGAGTGGCTTATAGTAAAGAATATAAGTCAAGAACGTTTGAAAGTCCCTATCATTCATCTTCCATAAACTCAAATTAGAAATCTATTATTCTAATATCGAGACAATTGGCGTGTGTGTCCTTTGAACGATGACCTTCATAAACAATTTCACAAAACAATGAAATTGTCTATAAAATACCAACGAAAAATTTGCTAAATCATTAAACATAAAACAAACATTATATTAACTGTGTATATATCCTGTACTTTTAATCCCAATTGGACCATATAAATTGTTTCTCTTACATCATTTTTGTAAAATCTTCTATATCCAAATGAATGAACCGACTTTAATACTAACCCTCAAACAGAAAACAAATGGTGGTTTGTTACACAATTATTTTGTAATAAATTGAAAACATTCAACAATAATAATACATAATAATAATATATAGAAAGGAAACTATATATAAGAGGAACTCAATAAACGGAGGGGTATATAAAGTTCAAGGGAAAAGAAAAAAATTTATTAAACGAGAAAAAAAGGTTGATTAATTCGATTATAAATATCGCATCTTCAACTTTTTTCAAAAACATTGTAATTTGATAGTATGATGATGAGCCCCCTTATTCTGATTCCTTCTCGTGTGAATCTCTGTTTCTATATTTCTGCGTGTGGTTGTGTTTAAATTTCTGAAAGTCATTAAAAATATATGAAGGGAGTCTTTAGATTTTTTTTATAATAAATTGTTATTTTAGTCAATTAAAAAACTATAATGTTCTTTTTAAAAACAACAAAAAATACAACGAGTAAAAAAGCTAATCGTCTATAAATAAATGATTAACCATCAATTATTCTCATTTTATATAATTGAAACATATTTTTTATTTGACTTTTACAATTTACACAAAATTCTCAAAATTTCTAAATTATTTACATAAATTTCAAATTCATAATCAACGAATATATTAACTTTAATTCATTGAAACATTCATCAATCATGAAATAAAATTTAATGAAATGTCTTAATTATGTAAAATGCACTTTTTAAGACGTACTTAACTTTTTAATCTGTGGACATGCGTTCATTGTATTTTTTTTTGTCAGTTTTCTTCTTTTAAAAAATGTTCAATAATCCCATAAGATGTTCTTAAACTTTTGGTCCCGTTCCTTGGAAAGATTTTTTATATTATTGCGACTCATATAAATGAAAAAGGTAAATTGAAGATCATCAATTGACTAACAATTTACACTTTAAAAATTTAACTCAAATTACGCGATTGAAAATAAAATTCTTACGAAACCCTTTCGGACGATGTATGTTTTATTTCAATACAAGACCAATGTGATACAGATAGCCATAATACCAAATGAGGAATAAAACCGCAGAACTAAATAATGAGTATATTGTTGGTAGGTGGAGTAAAATATAAATGAATTGAATAGAATATAGATGATACAGAAAAAAAAGGTAGATCCTTTGTGGCTGTTAAGTTAATTTCTATAATACTCTAAAGCGACATATGTTATTGTTCATAAGGGATACATTCAACTCAACCCTCCTAAATACAATTTCAATTCTTAGTCATATAATATTATATTATACTCTTATAGTATTCAGGGATGTATTTTGGTTAACGTTGAAATTTCCTTTGGATTTTCAAAATGTTAAAAGGCTTACAATTTTTGATTTAGAATACAAATAAATGTAAGTGTATTTGTATTATAGTCTTAAGTAAGTTCTTCTTGACGGAAGAATGGTTTTGAATTAGTTTTATAAAAGGTCAGAATTCTAAAGAGTCTAATCGTGTTACAACTCCTTGGTACTTTTTCTCCGAATCTTCTAAGAAATTCAAAGAAAATTACATCAATTTTTTACTGTTGTTCTTTATGGAAAACAGAATTCCACCCCTGTTTGAGTATTTAGAGAACACAATAGAGACTTGAACGTAAAATATGGATGTATTATTCTTTGCTTATATTGGAATGGTTTGTTGTTATATTAGAATGTTCTATATACGTTACATCAAAATACTTAAATACTTTGTATGTGCCTATAAAAAAGGTTAATCACCGTTCCAGGTTTTTAATCAGAAAATTGTCTTTTCTATTTATTTAGTAATTTTTTCTCTTCGTTTACTTATAAATTTAGTTAATATACAAGCTCAATAATACCAACATTTATAAAATTAGGTTATGTCCCAATCCCAATACTAACCGAATTGGGTAGTTTATAAAAACGTTTCCCTTGTGAATTTAATAATATATTTTTTTTTTCTCTCGGTTTTCGGTTTTTGTTCAATTTAATTTATTTCCTAAACCATTGTCTATAATCTACGTCTGTGTCTACGGTTTTGCTCATTTTCGATTAAATTAAATTACATACTTTAAAAAGACGAAATTATTCTGCATAGAGGAAAAGGAATAAAAATATTTGAAAAAACAAAAATGATGGAATTTTCTCGAGATGAAATGGGTTTGGTTTAAAGTTATGTTACGAGAATAATATTTGTTGAGGGGCATGAGATGTGATGGTGACCACGTGTGCGCACCCGTTTTTTTTCACTATTAAAATATACTCGTCATGCGCTAAACTTATTGAATTTTTTTTTTTTTTATAATTTAACATTTTTTGTTTTTTTCTTTAAAAAGAAATGAAAAAAAAAAAAATAAGCTTTGAAAATTTTTCTTAAATAATTAATTAAATTAGTTAAGAGAGAGAGAGAGAGAGAGAAACATTGAAAGAAGAAAATTTATTTAATGATAATAATAAAAAGAATGAAAAATAAAAACAAAGATGAAAAAAAAAATAAATCAAACTGTGTTGAAACAGTTATTATTTATTTTGTTGTTGTTTTAATTGTTTAAATCCATAAAAAAAAAAAATTAATTATTTAATTATAATTATTATTTGTTATAATGATAAAAAAAAAAAATTAATAAATAAATGTAAAATTATAAGAGCAAAACGACTTCAAGTTTTGTATTAGAAATAATAATAATAATAATAATAATACCAACTAAGATAATAACGATAATCTTAAGATATCGCACTCTGTATTTTTATAGTTGTGATTCTCGCGAGATAAATCATAATAAAAAATTATTATTATTATTATTATTTAAACTTTCTAATTATAGTTTAAAAAATAGTAAATAATTGTAAATCATAAGTGTAGACAAACACACATACACACACACACACACACACACACACACACACACACAGAAACGGATAATTTTCACTTAGTATTTATTAATAAGAAACGATTAAATTAACACGATTATTGATCATCCGTGCACATCATATTAAAAATTTATTATTATGAAAATATTTAAAAATTTATATTTTGTCGCTTTCATTTTCTTGTATCCTTATTCCTCACTCTATCTATGTATTAAAAATTATAGTTTAATTCTTAGAAATTTATCAGAAGAAGTGTGTGGAATTTTATATTTACTTGTTAAATTTTTACAAACTTAAATTTTTTTTTTTTGTACTCCTGTCTCACCAGGACAGGAGTGCAAAACTGTCAGAAATAATTAACTTACAGTTTATTGAATTGGAATTTTAAAAAAAAAAACTATATTACAACAAAAACAATAATAAAAACAACAACAAAATATAAAATAAGAAGAAACAAGAACAAAATATATGATATTTAGATATACAAAGATCAGATGTGAGAGGATCATATTCCAGAATAGATAGTTGATTTATTTTGTACATTTTGTTTAAACAAGAAATAAGAAAAAAAAATTAGAGGAAAAAAAAAAACAAAAAGTTAACTGATGTGAGCAGAAGTTAAGCAAAAAAGTTAAAACAAAATGTATTTTTATTTGATGGATTCTGTTTCTGTTTTATTCGGTTAAAAAAATGAATTTTTGAAATTTTTTAAATATTCTTAATTCTTAATTGTGGTGACCATATTCCTGTTTTGTTCAATCAACTTTTTTATTCAATTTACCATTCTCCAGTGCAATACTGCAGTCTGCACTGCAATACAATTAATTTAGAAAAATTTAAGAGAAAAAAAATTATAAAGATGAATTCGTAAAAAATTCATTAATATTAACTAAAAAAATCATTAATGACCAATTATCAAGTCAGTTTATCAGTTTATACATACGTGAATATAGAACTCTTTTAATATATGGCAGCCACCCCATATTGTTGTTCAGGTCATGTGATTCTTTCGCCAATTATTGCTTTGTATAAAATAAAAAACTACCCATAAGTTAATAAACTTATGAATAAAATAAAGGAATAATGCAAAAGGAATAATGAGCATGAAATAATTATAATGATGAAAATTTTTTATAATTGTTTCCTTTTTTTTTTATAATTAAAAGTTTTTTTCGTTCGCCAATAATTGCTTCAAGTAATTTTCGATGGGGACACCTAAGTTTTAAAATGCCTCAGGTACATTAAAATGTTAAAATACAGAACTATAAACAGGATTATGAATATTTTTTAAAAGATGAACAGAGAATGGATTTTATCTGTAAAATTAAAATTTGAAATTATTTCACAACAACAACAACAACAACAACAAAAACAGAAAGATTAAAAAACAAGAAAACAAAAACAACAACAAAAATTGTTTTTCTTTTTAAATGAATGTAAAACAAACACAAAAAAAAAACACAAAATAAATCTTTCACTAATGAAGATATAAAGAATAATTAAAAGAATAAAGTCTTAAATGCCTTCTGGGCGCGCAGAATAAACAAAAAAAAAAAAAAAAGAAGAAGAATATTTTAACATTCAATAGAAGGAGATGGATTCTAGTATTTCTGTTCGTTTGTTTTATTTTGTTTAGTTTTGTTTTTCGAATTAGAATTGTTTTGTTTTTTGTTTGTGAAATCATATAATTCTTAAAGTGTGAATTTCAAGTGAAACTTAAGAAGAACCAAAAAAAAAACAACAAAAAACAAACAATTTCTGTGAGATGAGTGAACAATTTATTATTCTTTAATAAATATAACTTTAAGATTCTACTACTACGTTGTATGTGCAAAATTTTAACTATAAAAAAAGTTAAAGTTAAGTCACATAAATAAGACATATAAAAAAAAAATTGAAATGATCTTTTATAATTAGTTCATTTAAGAAGCATTGCAGATTTATTGGCATATCTGCATACATTTTTAGTTTGAAATAAAATAACGTGAACATTAATATGAAGAACAAGAAAATAAAAAAAAATTGTATTGCATCGCGCGCATCTTCACCTTTTTTTTTTTTTTTGTTTTATGTTCTTTTGTTCTGCTTTTTATTATGCATTTGTTTTTTTTTTTTATGCATTTGTTTTTTATTCAATATTTGTTTTAATAACAGAAAGAAAACAAAAAAAAATTGTATATTCTTTTAATGAAGTTTATTTTATATTAAAGCGATACTTTTATGATTTATAAAGTTTGTATCAAAAAAAAAACCAAAAAAACCAAAAAAATGTTAGAAGAATTTTTTATGAAGGTTAAAACTGTAAAGTAAAAAACATAAAAAAAAAACATAAAAAAAAGTAACACTGAAATAGAAAAACGTAGCAGCAGCAACAAATTATCCTCAAACAATCTAATTATAAACAAAAAATTAAAATAATTTCAATTAAATTGTGAATATTCGTACAGAGAGAGAGAGAGAGAGAGAGAAAAAATAACAAATTGCACACAACGATTTGCATAAAATTATTTATTTTTTTTTTTTTGATTAATGACTTCCGATTTTAAGATTATTATTTTTAACGATAATAACCAAAATAAAAGAAATGAAAATAATCCAAACTATAGGAAGATAAATTAAGAAGAGACAATTAATGTTTTTAATCTTACAAATACCAATAAAACAAACACTTGATGTAAATCAAGTACAAAGAGGAAGAAGAAGAAGAAGAATCTTATACATAAAAAAATCTACAGTATTTGTTTATTGTTCATCTTCTCTTAATTAGCTGTAGAAATATTTTGTCACAAATTTTGTTTATGTTTAGTCAAACAATACCTATCATGTTGGATCATTTAAATTTAAAATTATATGTAGTACAAATCTTTTGTTTTGAAATTAAATTTGTATAAAGTTTTACATGGAAAATCTTTTCAAATATGAAAATTATGACATCGTTTAGAAATTTTTATTAATTTGACGCTAACTTTTAATAAAAACTGTAACAAGTTTTATTTATAGTTGGCCATTAGACTTAAAGTTAAACCGTTCAGAATTTTGTTAATGCTGACTCAAACAACAATTACTACAAGAATCTAAATACTGAGCTTATGAATATTGAGCTTATGAATATTGAGCTTATGAATGAATGTTTTAATGTTAAAATATTTTAACAAAATAATTACAAATTAATTACGATAAATAACAGCAACTAATCAAATATTTGTGTCTCTCTATTATTTTTTCTTTTCTCATTTCAGTTGTAATGCATAAAGATAAAGAAGAAAATGGTATGTTATCACATTTACACACACACGATGGTTACAGAAATCGTGAATTAGGAGCATTTGAAAATGGTTTATTAGATGGTGACATGTTTCTACAAGTAAGTTACATTTTTTTTAAAGACTCATTTACATTATGATAATAAAGTGTGTTTAGTAGTGTATAGCATTTTACTATCTAAGTAAACAAATTTAAAGACTCATTTACATCGTGACAAAATAAATTTTAGTGTTTAACTAACAAACATGAATGTGTGTGTGTGTGTGTGTGTGTGTATGTGATGATTGTTGTTGTTGTTTTTTAGTATTTTTTTTTTTTCATTTATTTTATTTTATTTGATTTTGTTTTTTTTTTCATTTATTTTTATTTTGGTTCTCACGCGCCTTTAATTTTTATGACTGTGGCACGAGAACGATATGAATATTAAATTAGTTCCGATATAACAACAACTAATCGGATGCGGTTTGAGTAATCATCAAATCGAGTTGCGTTTTTTTTTTTTTTTTTTCTGTTTTTCTTTCTTGTGTTTTTTTTGTTTTGTTTTTGTTTTTTGTTTTTGTTTTTGTTTTGTATATAAAAATTTTGTTGTAAGAGAGAGACTCCTTTTATACCTTAAATACACGTACCAAAAGTTATGTTTGTGTGTGTGTGTGTGTGTGTGTATGTATGTTTTTTTTTTATTTAGTATTTTCTCAAATCACGATACTTTGCGAGCAGCACGCCATTAGTTAGATATGTCGCGCGCGTTAACACAATTATATATATGAGTAGGTACACTTTAGAATGCAAAATTCTATTGGACAGGTGATTATATATAAAGTTGTATGTGTGTGTGTGTGTGTGTAAGTTGTGTATATGTGTACACACATGTATATATAAATACTAATTAGAGATCAATAAATAAACAACCTGTAGACTTCTGTTTTTTTTTTTTTGTTTTTGTTTTTGTTTTTTTTCTTTTTAACAAAAACAAATCCATAACTATTTTGAAAGTGAATTATGATAAATTGAAAATGAAAAAATTGATAACAATTTAATTGTATTTTGTTTATGTAAAGGATATTGTAGGTTTAGCTTTTTCTTTTTTTTTTTTGTTGTTGTAAACTTTCATGTAAGCTTTCAAAAAAAAAAATGCAGGGATGAACTGAGAATGTTCATCAACAATTTTGCACATGAAGATAATGTTAGTTGAGAACTTTTACCATTTGATTTTTATTTGCAATAAAATCTGTATGGAATTCATTTAATTTAATTGGGTTACGTATTGCGATAAAGAATAACTAATTTATTACAGTGGCTCACAAACAGACGCCAACGAATGTACCCAAAATGAATTAATAAAATCTTTAATATTTCACTCTATAAAAAATCTGTGCATGCATTCATCTGAATGCAATTAGTACTTACAAAAATTATCATTCCATAAAAAACAATTTCAAAATATTAGATGAAGAAAAAAAAAAATGTGTAAAGTAAATTAATGAAAAATCAATAAAAATAAAATCAATAATGATAATAATTAAATAATGAAATAATTAAATAATTTATGCTGTGTTAATTTGTTCAGATCGATCAGATAAAATGCAACAAGTAAAAAAAAAAAAATGAATAATATCGGACACAATTTTTTCTTTCTTCTACACATTTTCAATGTATACATATTTTTATTACATGCAATTACAAATTAATCTAATTAACAAGTTATTAATTTATGTTTTTTTTTTTTTTATTTTGAATTTAATACAATAACAATAACAACAATAATATAATACAACAATAATAAACGTGTATTAATAATTCGTTTTTTATTTTTATATTAATTAATATCAATCTATATAATAAAATATAAATAGGCAAATAAAAAAAAAATTGTTTGTGGATATTTCTGTAATTAATTATAAATTTATTTATGCGGTCTAATTATGTTTGCAATAATGTTTTAAATTATCTATTATTTTTTTTTTATTTTCATTCATGGTGCTGCTGTACCTACAGTTGCTGTTGTTGTTTTTCCCATCTATGTCTACTCGTCTCTATTTATAGTCTACTCGTCTAATCCATTCACATTATTAAATTTATAAAAATTTTATTGCAATTTACAATTTTTCTGAATATTATTTATTTTGCACTTTAAGAAGAAGAAAAAAAAAAAAAGTAAAGTAAAAAAAAAAAACAGTTTTAAAATATTTCCTGGTTTTGTTTTACCAGACGAGAAAATGTGGAATTACAAAAAAAAATCGCGCATTAAAATCCAACAAAAAAAAAAAAAAAAAATCTGAGACAAAATAGGAAAAAAAATATGGATTGTAGAGACGTACAACGTGAGTGAAGTGCGCAAGGAGAAGAAATATTCAAGAATAAAAAATGAAGAATAAAAAAAAATCTAAAAGTTCTTTCTGTTTGATAATTGTGTCTAATTAACCAAATCATAGATTTATTCTCTATGCATATGTTGTTATTGTTGTATTTTTTTTTGTGTCTTACAAGCGCGCGCACCGTCATTATAATGAGATTTAAAGTTTATTCATTTTAATGAATGAAAAAATATTTGAAAGAATGAACCAAAAACAAAAACAAAAACAAAAGAAGAAGAAGAATAAAGTGACCATCCCAATTATTAACTTTAAACTAAATGAAGATGAAGCATATTTTCCGTGTCAAAAAGTATTCACGTGAGTCCTGATTTTTTTTACTTGATTTTTGTTTTGCCGCACGTACAGAATCAAGCGAGTAAATTTCATTTATTTGTTTCTGTCTCTTCTTCTTCCTGTTACTCATGAAATTCTTCTGGAATTTATAGGATTTGATTTTTCTGTGTACAAGAATTTTCATTGAAGTGAACACAATAAATTGTGATTGTGTTTGTGAATCTCTTCTTTAAAAACTCATTCAAAAGTTCATAGACGAGTTCTTCATGTTGTTGTTTATTTTATTTTTCATTAAAAGTTTCTTTCGGTTGTATTTTTATTTTTGGGTTTATTCTTTCTTTCAATATTCCTTTCTTTTTATTTGTTTTATATTTCTTGTAAAATATTACGGAAAAAAAAAAATAAAATACTTTTATGAAAGAAAAGAAAGAACTAAATAAGAAAAGAAAGAAGAGAAAAAAAAAAAACAAAACAGAGAACCTGAATGCCATTAATGCGATTTTAATAACGAAGATCCGAATATAAAAATATATATATTTTTTTTTTTTTTGGTGTTTATTTCACGATTACAATTTCAGATGAAGGGGAAAAATATTTTTGTTGGTGTTGTTTTTTTTTTTTTTTGTTGTCTTTCTTTCTGTCTTTGTTTTACACACAGATTTGGTATTAAGAATCTGTTAAAAAAAAAATAATGCGTCTATCTGTATGTCGCCACAATATACATGTGTGTTTGTGTGTGTGTTTGTGTGTGTTTGTGTTAGGACAAACGCGCTATAATTTAAGATTTAATATTTAGTTACAATTTATTTAAGAAAAAAAATAAAATATAAATAAAGAATAAAAAACGTAGAATATCTTTGATGAATGTAATTTAGATTTTTTTTTTAACCTCTTCTTCTTCTTCTTCTTCTTATTTGTTCTTAGGTTTTATTTATTTTTTTTTTGTTTTGTTGCTTATTTTTTGTAATGAAACAAAAAGAAATTATAAAAATATAAATGGATTGATATAGAAAAAGATTCCACACACTTTCACAGTGTTAGATTTGTTGATATGTAACTAATGTGTGGAGGACGTTTTTATAGCGGTTCAACTTTTTTTAGATTGATTCCATCAGAATTGTCTATATAAACACCATACAATTTTTACAAAGTATCGTATATATTTCATATGAAATAATGTCTTAACTGGATAGAAATCATCTCTTTGAGTTACAGTTTCTATTTACTTTTTTTTTATACTATGCGAACATCCAAAGAAACCTATTTTAATAATTACCTTGAATTCATAACATGAATTTCTTTTATAAAACGCTACTATATATCTCATCTGCAATGTCTCAATACATCAATATTGTATAGGATTTAAGTATTATAGAAAGAGTCGTTCAAATATTTTTGTGGCGCATCTCAATTTTTTTTCACAAATAAAACGAACTTATAATTAATCAATTAAACGTAACCTTTATTGCCTGAATGTCTCGTCGAATAATGACTTAAAGTCAACAACAAAGATTATTCAATTCAATAATGAATTTATACAAATTAAGTTCACAACAATATATTTAAATCATTTTTCCAATAAATAAACGATAAATTATACAAAAATTATAGTTTCCAAATATTCTGTCTCTATTCTATTTTAACTTCTTCCAAAGTGAACAAATTTATGTGTTTATAAATAAATACAAATACATAAAAGGATTGATCACAGATGACTGATCAAAGGAAAATAAATTGAATGATCGTTAAAAGTTTTATAGAAATAAAAAAAGCCCATTAAACAGAAACAGGGTCAATATCGCAAGTGCAAATTATTATGATTAACCAATCAAATGTATCAATACTATAAAAATTTTAATTAAACTGATTTATAACAAGTCTGATCGCACAATTCTGACACGCCTTTTTTCATTTATGGTACATTCTTGGAGACGGTGAACAAATACAAATGATTGTTAACTTTAGAAGACAAAGTAAAAACATGAAAATAGAGATAATTGCAATTAGAGTTTAATGCAATTTAAAATATCACAACATTATTATGAATCTTTTTGCATTACAATAAAAATTTGTTAAAAACAAAAAGAAATTAATTGTTTTGTTATAAATTAATACCAATTGCAAAAATATAATTTTTTGGTATATAATTTGTGAAATGTTAAATGTCTTTGTGATAAAATAAAAATAGAAAATCATTTTACTTAAGACAATCTCTTTGGTAAAATAAGAGATCATCATCAGTCATTTAATTATACTAAATGTGTTAAAATATTACATCATCAAAAACACTTTACTTATAACTTTTAAATCTTATTCTGACGACATCAATAATTTCATATTTTTTTCTTTTTTAACCTTTTGTATATTTTTATTAGCAGAATTTGCTTTTTAACAAAAATAAAAAAAAAAACATTATCATAATTTTTTTTCTTTTTTTACTAAACTTTTATTAAATTAGTTTTGTTTTTGTTTTTTTTTTTTCTTTATTTTTATATTTCTGTTTTCAGGCTCTTAATGGTTTTCTAATGATATTAACATGTGAAGGGGAAGTATTTTTTGCAACACACAGTATAGAGAGTTATTTGGGGTTTCATCAGGTAAAAATAAAAATTATAAAATTAAATAAAAAATATTTTTGTTTTTGTTTTTTTTTTTTCTATATTTAATTATTTGCCAAAAAAAAAATTATTACATAAACTGAAATAAAAGTTTATGAACGTCTGTTTTGGTATATATTTCTTTCTTTTATTCTTGTACAGTCTTCTCGTATATGCTAATGTCTTAATAAAATATAAATCCGATCTTAGATTTGATAAAAATTCTCAGAACAATTAACTTTACAATTGAATACGATTTTTTGATACAAATAAAGATTTTCTTGGCAGTCACTCAAGGAGGTTATAAAAGTGATTTTTGCTTCTAAATATTTGCCTATAAGTTTAATTAAAACATGGGAATAAGTTCAATAAATCAAATGATGAATTTATGATTTGATATTGTACTTATTAAAGTGTCTTGTAACAACTGCCAAAGTAACAAACACACAAGATTTAAAATTTTAGATTTTATCATTGATTCTTTAATGGTATTTTATGAACTCTTAAAATAAAAATATGTATCTCACTTTCGACAATATTATTATCGTATGTCATCTGTAATCCGTTTCGTATCATCTTCTTTTTTTTCTTCTTATCGATTAACCAAAAATCATATTAATTTATTTGCCACAATTATGTTTGGTTTTCTTATAAATTTTTTTCAATCTATATAAAAACGACTCTT
This sequence comes from Pedicia rivosa, assembly GCA_963082725.1. Classification (NCBI taxonomy): domain Eukaryota; kingdom Metazoa; phylum Arthropoda; class Insecta; order Diptera; family Pediciidae; genus Pedicia; species Pedicia rivosa. Next base: position 41,940,943 of record OY720151.1, read on the forward strand.
GTTATTAAATAAATTTCATCTTAATTTTAAATGAAACATTTATAATAACAAAAAAATAAGACGAATACGATAATAACAACAACAAATATTTTCTTTAATAATTGCAAATTGAAATGTCAAAATTCTTGTATGGAGGCTGCTGAGGATAAACTAAAAAAATAAAAAGAACAAAAAAAAAAAAAAACGTGAACTCTTTATTTCTTTCCACCTTTTTCATCTTCATAAATTTCTTCTTCTTCTCTTCTTTTTCCATTTCTTGTTGATTTAAATTTTCTTCATTTCTTTATTCTTTATAAAAAAATGTTTGTTTTTTTTTCCTTCAATTATTTATAAGAACTTTCAATAATATATTTTTAATATTAAATTGAAAGATAAAAATGTATATAAATGTTACCTTTATACCTTCTTTTACGTAGGTCTAAATAATATGTGTACCTTTTGTGTATAAATAATAAGAAACAGAAAATATACAAACCTATATAAGTTAAGACATAAGGCATATATATAAGAGAGAGAATTCTTTATAAGAAGAAGACGATGGTTATATAAGTAAGTATATTAGGTACGGCCTTTTATAGGATATATCAAGATGAAATAATCAACAATAAATATTTTAATAAATCAATATTTGAAATATTTGTGTATGCTTTTTTTTTTCTTTCTTTCGCCGTTTCTTCTTTTTTTTTTTTATTCTTTTTATTTTACGGTTTTTTTTTTTTATGAAGCGTCTTCGCGTTGAACGAAACTCTTTAATAATGTTTCATATAATATTTTTTTTCTCTCTCTCTCTCTCTTTTTTATAATAAACGCCATTACTCAAAGTGTAAATTAAAAAATATAAAATATTGGTTAATTAATAAATATAAAAAATATGTTTAAATCAAATAAAAAAGAATAATAATAATAATAAAAAAAAAGACGAACTAAAAAGTCGAAGAACAAAGGAGAGAAAAGAAATTTTTAAACCAAGTAAAATAAATGGGGCGTCTTGGTTTTTATTCATTTTTTGTTGTTGTTGCTTGTAAATTATTCTTCTTTTCTGTAACAACTTCTAAATCGTGCTCTAGAACAGACTCTTGATATATCTTAATTAAGTATATTTACGTTTGTACTTATTTTTATTTAAGAAAATATCAATAAAACTTTGAACAAGAAATATTAAGATATTCGGATTATCAAATTTTTTTAATGTTTTTTTATCTTTGAAATTAATAAACGAGTGGATTGAGGAGAATTAAGGATAGCATATTTCAATCATGATTTTATTTAGAATATTAGATATGAAAAGACATCTGTAGTAATAAAGGAAATGATTGTTTAAGTTAACAAAGGGGTAAAAATTAAGTCATGCCATTTCTTTGTTCTGTTAAATTTCTTTTATTAATTTTTTCAAAAAGTGAAATTTTTTTTTAATTGAACGCAGACAAATTCAAATAAAACCTCACTTTCTTATTACGATTTATATATAAAATAATAAATACTTGTTATTAAAAATAACTAAATAATTTATTGTTGAGTCCACGGCAGGGTGCATTATTTATATATTTTTTATCTGTAGTTGAGTTGTCGAAATAACAGCAAGAATAACAAAACTAACCAAATATAATGCAAAAAAGAAAATATTCTCTTATTCTTTCTACATAATATACTAAATCATGTCAATATTTTTGCTTTTTATAAGTCGTCCCTCTATCCCTTGTTACCAACTCAAATAACACTGAAATATTATTCACCAACAAAAAAAAGAAAAAATAAAACTTAATGATTTACGTTAATTAATTAATATTTATTTTTTTACTTCTTCTTCTCTAACCAGTCAGATATAGTGCATCAGTCCGTTTACGAACTAGTCCATTCTGAGGATCGTGAAGAACTACAACGTCAACTTTTATGGAATTCATTTCTTCCACCTGATTTAGCAGGTATGCCTTTATCAGAGGCTTTAGCACCAGATAAAAGTAATTTTCTAGAAAGAAGTTTCACTGTAAGATTTCGTTGTTTATTAGATAATACATCAGGATTTTTGGTAATTATTTTTTTATGAAATATATTTCTTGATGAATAGAAACTAACAGATTTTGTTCTTTTTTTTTACAGAGATTAGATATACGAGGAAGAGTAAAAATACTTCATGGTCAAAATCGTAAAACAGAAGATCCGCCATTAGCATTATTTGCATATTGTACACCATTTGGTCCACCAAGTTTATTAGAAATTCCACAAAAAGAAAATATGTTTAAATCAAAACATAAATTAGATTTGTCTTTGGTTTCAATGGATCAACGGTAAAAATAAGTTTGATATTTTATTATTAATTATTTTTAATAATAAACTGTCCACACTACGTTCGGACTAATTAAATTGACATTTTAATAATTACAACAATTCTTTTTCATTCCAGAGGAAAAATGATTCTAGGTTATTCTGATGCTGAATTAGCAAATATGGGAGGTTATGATTTAGTACATTATGATGATCTTGCGTATGTGGCTAGTGCACATCAAGAACGTAAGTTTCAATTTTTAATAATTATATTCAAATTTTAATAATATAATTTGTCTGTTTGTAGTTCTTAAAACTGGTGCTTCTGGAATGATTGCCTATCGATTTCAAAAGAAAGATGGTGAATGGCAATGGTTACAAACAAGTTCACGTTTAGTTTATAAAAATTCAAAACCAGATTTTGTTATTTGTACACATCGACAATTAATGGAAGAAGAAGGTAGAGATTTATTAGGAAAACGAACGATGGACTTTAAAGTATGAATAAAATTATTTAATTAATATGAATATATTTTAATTATAAAATATAAATTTTAGGTTAGTTATTTAGATACTGGATTATCATCAACATATTTTACTGAGGCTGATCAATTGGTTGTACCACCAAGTGGTTCACCAAGTAGTTTAGCACCACCCGTTACACCCCAACGTACTAACAGACGATATAAAACACAATTACGTGATTTTTTATCAACATGCCGGTCAAAACGTAAACTTCAACAGCAAAATCCTTTAGGCCAAGTAATTATAAATTGTCACATTTTGAATAATTATTATTCTCTATATAAATATAATGTCAATTTTTTTGTCATCAAAAAAAAAAAGGTAACGCCACCTGCTCCAGTTGTTGAATATATACCAGATCCGGCAGCAGCAGTTGCAGCAGCGTATTCAAATTTAAATCCAATGTATACACCATCACCTTATGCACCAACAGCGGAAAATATTTATATGACACCATCCGTTCATTCACCAAACTTTTATCCAGTTTCGGAAAATTTATTTCATCAATATCGTCTTCAAGGGGTTGGTGGTTATTATCCAGAATATCATCATGCTCCAGCATCAGCTTCCTATGTGACAAATGGTTTTTTGTCATATGACAGTTATGGTATTGCCGGAACAAAAGAAGACAAATGGCAAGATAGTGGAAAATATTATACTGGTGGTGAAGTACCTAGTCGAGTTTATGCTGGATATGGTAGTCCAACAACACCACAGGTAATTAAAATTCCTTATTTATTTTTCGTCTTTTTTTTTTTTAAGATTCTTCTGTGTTTCTTTTATGTACGCTTTTATTTCTTTTTTAATTTCGCGATGAAGCAAGTTTTTTTATTTATGTAATTTTTAAATACATCATAATGGTTTACAAAATAAAACCATTTTTTTAATATTGTGACATTACTTAATATTATTAAATGAATCTGCCTTGACCAAAATTTACCGAACCGTAACCGAATTACATGTTCTTTTCTTCTCCTAACTCCACCGTCTTTTATTAAAATAAAAATTTAACGTTTTTATGAGTTATTAAATGTTTAACGAAATTAGGAAATTAACACATAACACTAAACGGTTAATTAATTCAAAATGAAAATATGACATCCGTTCGGTTAAGTTTCGCTAAGAACTTTGAAATCTGTTTAAACTTAACCTAAAAAACTGGATAAAACTGAAATAATAAATAATTTAAGAGAACAAACAAAACAAACAAAACAAACAAAAAAAAACAGTTTTACAAAATTAATTAATTAGTAAATATGATCTATTTTTTTTTTCTTTTGTTTTAATCAATTTTTTTTTATTTGATTTTAGTTAATTCAAACATCGCTCAAAACTCCAAAAGCGTCACCACCCATAATGGATGTTGTATCTTGTTCTTCTGGTGGTCCTTCGCCTGTTAATAGTGTTGCCTCAATACCATTAAATGCAACATCAAATAATAATAATAATAATAATAGTAATTTAAATAATGAAAGTAATCCAAATACAAATACAAACACAAATAATAATAGTAATAATAATAATAGTAATAATAATAGTAATAATAATAATAATAATAATACTAGTAATAATAATAATGCCAACAGTAATAACAGTAATTCAAATAATAGTTCGGTTAGTGGTAATAGTGGTAATCCAATGACAGTAACACCAAAAGTAGAACATTCACCACCACATCATTATGAGCCTCAACGACAAACAGTTTTAATGTGGGGCACTTCCAATCCGAATACACCTGGTGGTGGTGTAAATCGTTCGCCAAATTCAACACCAACATCTAATGGAATGTACGAGACACCGCACCATTTAAAATTATCAAATCAAATCGTAATGTCACCAGAAGAACATCATCATAATCATAATCCACATTTAAAATGGAATGGAAGTAACAAAGATATTATTTCTGTTTCTGGTATTCAAGCATACAATTTAAATCAACATCATGAGAGTAATGTAGATGCATCATCTTTATATTCTCAATCTTTGTCACATCATGGTGTAGGACATCTTGTATCCGCTGAACATTTGCATCAATCACCAGGAGTACATTCAGTGAATCAACAGTCTGCTGTTGGAAGCAGCTGCGAGGTATGGAGTCCTGCATACTCGCAATACCAGTATTTCACTTATCACCATGCTCAACAGCACGCTAGCACTCAGTGAGTGTCATTATTTTTTTTTTTTTTCTTCTTTCGTTTCTTCTTCGTTTTTTAATCATGTTTTTGTATTGAATATTTTGTGTTTAGTTAAAAATGTTGATTGTTTCCTGTAAAAAAAAAAAAAATAATAATTATTGTGTCAGTTCAGTTCGTCGGTCTTTTCCCTAAAAACGGTACATCCTCTCGAAATTATTTTATTTAATCGATCATCAAATACGTTAAAATTATATTTTTTTTTTGCAAAATTACCTCGCTATAACGAATATTTGGAATCATCATCTCGTAAAACTTTTTATAATTTGAAAATTATTTATTTTGAAAAAGTTCGTTATAACGAGGTTCATTTATAAAACTGGACTGAGCTTTTTTGTTTGTTCTCCGCTTATTTTATTGTATTTAATTTTTTTTATTTTTCTTTATTGCTTTTACATAATATTATTCTGTAGTTTTCTTTTCTTCTTCTTTTTAATTTTCTCTTTAAATTGTTCATTTTTTAGTTTTTTAAATCGAAGAAGAAAAATGAAAAAAAAAAAAAACAATATTTGAAAAGAAAAAAAATGTCATAATTAAAGTAAAACATTTGTTTCTTTACTTTTTTTATTTTTGTAGGTCATCGTTGGCAGACACAACACAATCACATTGCCTATCACGCAACAACAACAACAACAACAACAACAACACCACCAACAGCAACAACAGCAACAACAACAGCAACGGTTACATGGAACATCATCATCATCATCCCCAACACGGCACAATATCACCAATATCGCCGCTCACACAGCTCTCGCATACACATCCAACACATCATCATACCCGGACGGGAGTCCTCTGTTGTCCTTCTCTGAGGTGACCAACACACTGTTAAATCAATAATAATTAATTTTTATTAATTAATTATAGAGAAATTAAACTTAAATAAAATTAAAGCAATAAGAAAAAGAAAAAAAACTAAAAAAAATTATGTATAAAAAATTTTATTACTAATTAATTATTTAAACGTAATTAAACGTAAAAATTATCTATAACTTAAAATTAATTAAATAATATTAATTAAGAATAAAAATGAGAAAAGAAAAAAATAAAAAAAAAATGAAACAAGAAATTCTGTACTGTACTTTTAAATGTGTGCAATTAAATTTTAATATTGTAATTTATTTTATTTTTATATTTATAAAATTATAAATTAAATTGTAAATGTATTAAATTATTAATTATTAATTATAAATTAAGAATAAAAACTATTATTATTTTTTTTCTCTCTTCCTTTTTTATTAAAACAAAAAAAAAATTAATTTGCATTTTTCCCAAAAAATATTTTTAATTCAATTTTTTTTTTTTTTGTTTTTAAATTGAAAAAATTGAAAATCAAAAATGAAAAACAAAAATGAAATGAAAAATTATAACAAAAGGATTAATGCAAATAAAAACTTTTTTGAGCAAACAAAAAATCAAAATCATATTTTTAAGGAATTAATTCACAAAAGAAAAAAAAACAAGTGAATAATTTGTATTATTTGTATCTAAACTATTCCGAATTTAAACAACAAAAAAAAATGAATATTTTAAATTTAATTATTTTCAATTAAGGAAAAAAATTAAATTTAATGATAAAAAAAAAAAAAGATAAAATTTGTAATTAAAAAAATAAAATATTTAATGTTTAATAATGTAATTTTTAATTAGCTTTTCTTTGTAAATATAGAAAAAAAAACATTAAATTGATTTAATTTAACTTTAACTTTAACTTTTACTTTTATTTTTATTTTTTTTTTTTTTATTTTCTGTGATACGCAAATTTTGATTCAAAAAAGAAAGTGGAATCACGTCAATTAATTGATAATACGGATCAATTTGAATTTGTATAGAAATTTTAAACATTTTCATAATATAATATATTTTGACTTATTCCTTTTTCTGTCTCTCTTCCTCTGCAATAATAATTTAATTTATTTATTTTGGACAAAATAAAAATATATCCGGATTATCAAATTCATGTACGGATTATCAAAGACTTCAGTATATCATTTTTTTTAATCAAAATTAAAGAAAAAAAAAAAAACAATCTTTTAAAAAATAACTCCAATTATTTTTGCAAAACCGCAAAACAATTAACGTAATAAAAATAATATTAACCAAAAATTAATTCATTAAAAAAAAAACTTAATTAATAAAATTAAAAATGCAATAAAATATTCCTTTTACTGTTTTTTTTTTTAAAGAATAAAAAAAGATAAAAAAAAAAACACAAATTTATTTAATAGAAAAACTAAAAAGGAATTCAGTTAAAAGAAAAATAATTACAAAATAATTATAGCAATTGTATAAAAAGAAAAAGAAAAAAGAAAAAAACAAATGATAAAAAAAAAACATAAAACCATTTTTTTTTTTTGTTTTTTAATTAAAAAAAATTATAAAAATGAAATTTAATAAAATAAAAAATATTTAATAAAATAAAAAACAATAAAAATATTAAAAAGATTTAATAAAAAAAAATTATATATTAAATTATTCACATATTTAGAGTGGATAAAAAAATGATCCTTAAATAATCTCTAGTCCTCATTTATTATAAAATAACGATTTCTTGAAAATTTAATTAATGAAAAATTCTTTTTAACTTTATAAAAAAAATGAAAAATTAAAAATTAAAAATATATTTATAAAGAGTTAAAATTAGAATGAAAAGTGTGAAATTATTCTCTTTCACTGCTTTTCTCATTTTAAGAAATCAAATGGAAATCAAATGAAATTTTGAAGAAAAACAAAAAAACAGAAAAATTATTTTAATTAAGAAAATTATGGAAGAAAAAATGGAAAAACAAAAAAAAATTTACGAGATCTTGAACAAAAATTAAAGAAATCAAAAATAAAATAATCAATTCTCAAGAAACAAAATTAAAATGCAAAATGACGTCAATGGAAAAATTATGAAAAATAATTTTTTAGAATATTTTTTGTATTAAAATTAAAAAGATTTTTAAGGATAAAATTATAAAGAATAAAATTTAATAATAAATCCAGATGAAAAGTGGAAATTTGTAAAATAAAGAAAAAAAAAATGAGAATAATTTTAAATGACAAAAAAAAAAAAAAAAGAAAGAAAGAAAGAATTAAATGGAGAACGCGTTAAATTTAATAATTTATACAAAACAAACAAACAAACAAACAAGTTTAATTATATTATTTAAAAATAATTAGAAAAAGGATTAAAATATAAAATATATAAATAAATGAATGATACGAATATAAAAACAAAAAATGAACTTTTCTTTTTTATGGAAAAAAAAATACACTGTTTTTTTTTTTCTTATCTTTTTACAGAAATACTACAAAGAGAATTAATTCCCTCAAAAGGGAATAATTCCCTCTCATGGGATTTATACAATGTTTTATGTAATGACTTTTTGTGTTATCCCCATTATTTAAAAATCGTGATAATATTGTTAATATTTGTGGTCATGGGTAACATTGATCTGATGGAATTTTACCAGATAAATTACATCGCTGTTTTTTGGTACAATGTGAAAACAAACAGCTGATTGTATTTACAATAACTGAAAAGTTTGACAAATGACGTGATTAACGATCCATTAGCCAAACAACTGGTTTTACATTTATATTTTCTACAATGGCTGTTGGAACCAATAATTGAGTTTTAAAATTAATTTTTTATACAAAAATGAATAATTATCAGTTTTTTTTTTGTTTTCTCTTATGTCAAAATTTAATATTTATTGAAATGAACACACTGCACACTGCACTCTAATAAATATACCATTCGATTACTTTCAATATCATAACATTTTTTCAATTAACCATTTTACGTCAATAAACTCAATTAAGACTAATTTTTAAATAGAACCAATCCAATACTCATAACTTTTGTTTTATTTAAAAATTTAAAATTGATTTAAAAATATAACTTTTCACAAGAATTTCTTTAATTTTTTGTTTATTTTTCGGTTCTAATTATAAATTTAAAGTTTTTAATTAAAATATAAAGTAAAAACAAAATTAATAATTTATTGCTCTGATAATAAAAAAAAAAATATATAATCAACTGAAAACTAATTTTAGATTGAATATAAAAAAATATGTTCTAATTAGCAATGACGTCATTATATATGAAAAGGGTGTTCTGACGTTTATATTTTGAAATGGCACGTTTTGTCACATACGCAGAAATTTATTAAATTTTAATTTAATAAGATTTTATTTTGTTTATTTAGTTTTTTTTTTTTTGATTGAATTTTAATAAGCCACAAGCCACAATTTTGGATCTTTGATTTCTTCATTTTGGGGGGAAATTAATGAATCTGTTTAATTTTATAATTGTTTAAAGTTACATTAACTGAAATCGCAATTATTTTTTGTTGTTGGTTTTAATATTTTCATTAATTTTGATTTTAAAATAGAAATTATGAATTTTTAATTGGGATTTGTAATAAAAAAATTCCCATTTTTTTGAAAATTTCAGCTTCAAGGAACAAGTAGATATTAAATTGAAGAACAGTACTCCACTTATGAATCGTCATGAAAATCAATGAACCCTAAACCATAATTCTCTAAACTAAATTGAATCATCCAGATTCTTCAGTTAGTTGCCACAATTTTAATTAAAATAAATTAGGCTGAAGCGAAAGTTTCCAATAACATTACGTTAAACATTTTCATTCTTTGTTGTTATTTTATAATCCAGACAATTGTTATCAACAAAAATTAAGATCAAAAAAAAAAACAAATTTAAATAAGTCATTAAAGATTAAAGAAGATGTAAACATATTTTCTTTTTGGTTCCATGTTAGCAGCAAACAGGTGATGAACATTTTTCTCTCTTCCTCTTAACTTTATTGTATTAATTCTTTTATTTTGTGTTTCTTTTATTTATATGTACATATTATTTTATTTTTTTTCGTGTGTTTCTGTTGATCTTATTATTCACATCAATAATACAAAAGGTCGCTTCAACGAAAGTGTTAATTTAAACATAAATATTTATAAAAAAAAATATATATATATATAGCAACAACAATAAAAGACACAATAAAACAGTGAAGTAAAATAATAATAACAAGTATTTAGATCTTAGATCAATAAAAAATATCAAAATATAATAATTATTGAGTTGTTTTCAAATATTTTTCAGTAGAAGAAGAAGACTATGATGCACTAAAGCAAATTAAGAATGTTCTACAATAAACATTTCTTCATAGTACTTGGTGACTAGTTAGATTTCTATATACTATGTGTTTTCTATTACCTCTAATTGTTCAATATTAATGCATAATCTTATTATTTTTTTATCTGGTGACGATCTCATTGGACAAAAATAAAAACATTTCCTTTCGAACAAAGATCTGACATTTATACAATTCTTAGATTGTATGGAATCCAATGAGTAAACGTCACATTACAGAAACAGACATCACGATTTAGAAGATCTTTAGGTAGTTCTTAAAATTCATTACTTAGTTAACCATTATCATTTGACGTAAGAAGTTAAAAGTCTATATTTACCATTTAATTATTTTTGTATTCCAATTTGAAAATTATTTTTATTTTCTTAATTTATTTGTTAATTTTTTATTAATTTTACGTAAATATAAATAACTATAACCATTTAAAATAGTTTTGAAAAAGATAAAAAAAAAGTTGTATAATGAGTTCACGACACTAAAAATTAAGTATTTTTAATTAACACTTACAAAAATATGATTTGTTTTCAGTAAAAATCTATTAAACAAATATTGTTATTCTAATGAATGGAAATTTTTTTTATAAATAAACAAAAAATAAAACAACAAATTTTATTGCAATAAATTCCAATCAAGGATCTTTAATAATGAAGACAAAAATTACAAAACAAAGAAAAAATGTGATGAGGAACGAATAAAAATAACATTGAAAACCTGTGTAGAACGGAAAATATTGCATACCAGTCACTGTCTAATCCGGAACATTTGTCATCCAATATTCTACTAGGAATATATAAAAAAAAAACCCCACACAATTGAATTAAAAACTTTCTTCTCTCACAAATAGAAATATTTTACAATTATTTATTCATGTAAAAAATAAAAAAAAAAGTATTTAGTCAATACATTTTTAAACTTCCTAAACATGTTATAATTTATACTCATACAAACTCTAATTGAATCATTATAAATTGGTCTAATTTTTTCTATTCATATGTACAGACAGACAGACAGACAAACGGAGGTATAATAATAAATATTATTATATATTTTTTGGATGAAAAATTATTATTAAGAACAGCTGAGAATATATTTTTTGATCCAAAATTATTATTTATTCAAAATATTTTCAAATTTTCAAATAAAGTAGGCGGCTGTCATCAGTCGAATTATGGAATTTGTGTTTTGGTTCTTCTACGAGCCGTTTTTATTGGATGAAATTTTATAGTAGTTTTTTTTTTTTTTTTGTTTTAAATTTTACAAAAAATAGAAAAAAAACAAATGAAAATGTTTTCTTCTGTTTTTCAATTCACATAAATATTTGTAGAAAAATATTGTTGTTTGAGAGTAAAATAATTTTAATTATGTGTTGAACGTTAAGGTCCATATTTTAGTACTAGAGTATAATAACAATAGGGTGATTGTATTATCTGCCATTTTCTATATAATTAGTCAATTACGTAGTAATAATATGTTCCTATAATAAAAATCGCATGTCCTTACATCCAGTGAAACAGGGACAGGGTCATAAACTAAAAACCCTGAACTAACTCTGCCAATGATAAATAAATTTCATTTGATTAGAAAATATACTTGGAATTTTCTAGAAAACAAATTTTCCAATTAGACGATCTGGGTACATAGATACACAAAAGTAAAAATTTTGTGACCTCAGCCTTAACACAATTTAAACATTTGCTTCCGTTTTATTTATATTTTTCACTTTTATCGTATCTATTTGGAGAAGAAGAAGAAGAAACAAACTCCTGAACTTCAAATTATATAAAGTTAAATATTATTCAACATTCACAAAAAAAAAAAAAGAAAAAAGAAGACAAATAAAATTATAATTGAACACGAGTTTCTTCCATTTAAATAAAAAAAAAGAAAAAAAGAAAAACATTTACTAGATTTCGGGCGCAAACATGTGACTTTTTAAGTGTTAAATAAAATTGCAATAACATAAATTATTTAATTACCGTTTTTTTGTTTTTCGTTTTGTTTCTTGTTATTTTATTATTTTATCGTTATTGTCTCAGCAGACTGTTTTTTGTTTTTCTTTTAATAACAAATTTTTTTTTTTTTTTTTTGTTGGTTAAATTTAAATATTTAAGTTGAGAAAAAAACTTATTAATAAATAATCAATGACAGTACAAATAAACCATATAAAAAAAATATGTACAATCCTAAAATTGTGTAAATATTTATGTATACGCTCAATTAGAGATTAGACGAAAAATATTATCATTGGAAAAGGAATTTAAATTTTTTTTTTTTTAAATCTAAGATCCCCTTAGATGAAAAATATAAAAAATAAAAAAATAAAACAGATAATTATTTAATTTATATTCTTGTTAACAACAAAAACAAAACAAAACGGAAAAAATAAGAAGCAGTACAGTAAATATTTGTTGTTATTTTAATAAAGACAACAAAAAAGAAAATAAATGAATGGAGGTCCGGCAAAAGGAGATACTCGTGTGAATTATTATAAATTATTATTATTTGTTAAATAAACAAAAAATGAGAAAAACAAAAAACAAGAAAAAAAAAATACATACAATGAAAATGTTAACTGAAGAAATTCTATAAACAAAAAATAAAAAAATGATGCAATATTTACCCTTGTCTTGATTTTATTTTAAATGAAAATGAATTTGGATAATTTTGATGTGAATAAAATATTGTTTATTTATTTATAAGATGTCATCACATATGACGTAAATCTTAACGATTTATTCTCCTCAATTTTAGAAATCCTTTTTATTATATTTTACCTTTATTTATTCTCCTGGATTTCTGTTCAGAATAAAAGTTGTTTTTTTTTTTTGTATTTTGAAGCTTTCAAATAACTTTTGAAATGTCCCTCAAAAAATACATAACAAGGTAAATAAAACAACAAAAATGTACACAAGTCAAAAGAGAAAGAGAGAAAATTATATTCTGCGTCATTGCATATAAATTTTTGAGATTAGATTTTGTTTTGTTTTTTTTTTTTTTTTTGGTGAATCGATTTGCGGAGGTAAAAAAAAAATACATTACAATTTATTTATTATATGTTCGTACGCCTGAACCATACCCACTTTTTTTTTTTTTTTGTTAATCTCACCCCTATATTATAAACAATTCACCCACTCGCACTCATCAACCAAAATTTAGCCTATATCTACCACCAACCAACAACCCAAAAAAAAAAAAAAAAGAAACAAAAAGAGAAAATAAAAATGGAATGAAGAGAAAAAGCTCACCGCAGAAGGTAGAGAGAGAGAAGAAGAGAGAGAAGGAGAGAGAGAGAAAAAAAATTGTGAAGTGAATATAAAAAAAAAGTTAAAAGAAGAAAAATTGGGGTTTGGTGAATGGGGTTGGGGTATTGAAAGGTGTTGCTTAGCAGCGGTTAAAATGATTGACCTTGGCATTCTATTTTTTGCCCGGTTAAAACAAACCAAAAAAGAAAAAAAAAATGAAATGTAATAAAAAATAAAAAATTAGAATGAAGAAAGAGCAACAACAACAATAAATGAGAGACGCAAAATTCCTTAAGTCATATCGAAACGACAATTATTTTGTTTTTTTTTTTTTGCCTTCTTCGGTTCCTTCTTTTGTACAAGAGAAATAAAAAAAAAAAACAACACACACACACACAAATTATTCAAGGGCCTTTCCGTTTTTTTTTTTTTCTCAATTGTTATTATTGTTGTTGTTGTTGTTTATGAAACGACGATTGCGGTTACGTCGCGACGCTTCTTCGTTTATTCGTTTAATTTATTTATTATTAAAAATAGTCAAATCGAAACTTTTCTTTTTGTTTTATGTATTATTTTACTCTCTCTCTCTCTCACTCTTTCTCTCTCTCTTACTCTCTTACTTGTTTTATAGTAAACGATCAAAAATATTGTAATTTAGAAAAGAATTAAAAAAAAAAAGGAAAGGAAATTTATGTATTTTTTTATTTTGTCGTTTTAATTTATAATTTTTTGTTTTTTTGTTTTCGGTTTTTGTTTTGCTGCTTTTCGTGAATAAAAAGAACAAAAAAAAAGAAAGAAAAAGCCGAAAACTCTTTTCAAAAAAGAAAAACCGAAATCAAAAAAATCAAAAAAAAAAAAAAACACAAGAAGAGGTGAAAAAAAAAATAGAAGGAAAACCAACAGTTGTATTTCCTATTTGACTAGATACGGTTTAATATTTTCTTCTGTTTCATCTAAATTTTTTTGTTGTTTTTTTTTTTGATTTTCTTCTTAATCTGTTTCATTTTTTGATTCGTTACAAAATTTTCGTGTGTGTGTGTCCTTTATTCGTGTGTATTCCTACTACGTGCATCTGTCTGTGTGTGTGTGTGTGCGTTCTTTAAATATACTTAAGTGTTTCTTCTGATCTCTCCTCCTCTCCAAGACCATTCACCATCTAATATTTATATTAAATATTTAAACAAAAAAAAAAAAACAACAACAACACAACATTCAACAATAAAACAATAAATTCAACAAAAAAAATTTCTAAATTCTTTTTTAAATATAAAAAAAAAAAAAATTAAATCCAAAAATATTTAATTAAGAAAAATTAAAACAACAAAAAAAAAAAAAAAACTAATAAATAAATAAATAAATAAAAAAGTATTTTTTTAGTGCGTTTTGTTTTTGTCTTTTTGTTTCTGTTTTTTATTTTTCTATTTTTTTTTTTATTTTTTTTTCTTTTTCTTTATTCTAATTAATTAAGTTTTCTTTCTTTCTATATTTATATTTGGTTTATGTTCTTAGTTAATTTATAAACTTTAACATTGCGATTATTATATTTACTAATTACGGACTATTTATATTTGTTGTTGTTGTTTTTTTTTTGTTTTTTTTTTCAATATTATTTTAAAAGTCAGTTTAAATAAAAAAAAAAGTTTGTGCGATAAAGAATAATTATAATAATAATAACAACAACAACAACAAAATTAACGAAAATACAACAACAATTGCCACAGCAACAACAACAACAACCACAAGGAAAATTTAAAAAATTAAAAAATATTATTTTTAATAGATGAAAATTAAACAAGAGGAACCAACGAAAAATTAAAATAATTTAATAAAAAGTAAAGAAGAAAAAAATCAACAACAACAACAACAACAATATTTAAATAAATAAAAGTACGTAAAAGGAAGAAGTAAAATAGGAAGAAGAAGGAAGTGAGTGGGGGAGAGGTGGAATAGTGTAAAAATGGGATTCATTATTAAAGATAAATATCAGTGTGAAATAATAACAATAATGAAAATTACAACAATTAACAATATTAGATAAGAGGAAGAAGAAGAAGAAGAAGAAGAAGAGGAAGAAGAAGAAGAAGAAGAAGAAGAAGAAGAAGAAGAAGAAGAAGAAGAAGAAGAAGAAGAAGAAGAAGAGGAAGAAGAAGAAGAAGAAGTGAAAGATTATAAGAAAGGAAGTGAAAAATCCAATAGAAAAATCACCCATACAAAGAACAAGATCAAAGTTACTCAATAACGGTCTAACAAATAATAGAGTGAGACGGATATAAAAATAAGATTTATAAAGTGTGGAGGTTCAAAGAAAACAAAAAAAAAAAAAATAGATTAAAGATTAAAAGATAACAGAAAAGAAAAAGAAAGAAAAAAAAAAAACAACAACAATAGAAACAAGAACAAAATTCTCTTTATATAAATTCGTGCGTAACTATTTTAATATTGGCAAAATTAAGGTGTTAAGTTCCAAATTAACAACTCATTTTGTCCAGGTGAATTTTTTTTCTTTTATTTTTGTTTTGTTTTTTCATCAAATCTAAAAGACTTTTTTTTTTTTGTTGTTGTTTCATCTTCGTCATTATTTATTATTGTTGTTATTTTTCAAAGTTTAATTTAAAAGTAAATAAATAAGAAGAAGAAGAAGAAGAAGAAGAAGAAGAAGAAGAAGAGCACAACAGAAAACGGCAGTCAGAGAATATTTAAAATCAAATAATAAAAAAAAAAAACAAAAGAAAAAAAAAATCTTGTGAAAAAAGATTTATTTTTATTATAAAATGGTAAGTTCAGATCATACAATTTGTCAGTTATGTTTATTAATTTGAATGAAAAAGTGCTACAGATAATATTGAGAAAATTTGTTAAGAAAAAGAAAAAAATAAATTACAAATTTTTGAAAAAGAATTTTTGATTTTTTCTTTTTTTATTTTCATTTTTTAAACTTTTTTTTGTTGTTGTTGTTGTTGTGTATTTTTTTTTTTTTAATTTTTTTCTTAAATTTGAATTTTTAACAATTTTTAAGAATTTTTTTTTTTTTGTAAAGAAAAAAAAAGGACTTTTTTCTTTTGTGATTTTTAAAGTTTTGTGATTTTTTTTTTTATTGCTTTCGTTTTTTTTTCTCTTTCATTTTCTTACAACAATTAAAGGAAAGGATTTTTTTTTTGTTTCTTGTTAAATTGTTAAATTAAAATTATTGAACAGCAAAAAGGTGAATAAACAAATTTTTTCTTTTTTTTATTTTAAATTTTTAATTTAAGTCAATTGAGTTAAAGTTGAGTGTACTTAAGTGACGGCATCCATCACTTACGGTACAATTTTAAAATAATCAGTGAACTATTTTTTAATTTTTCCTTTTTAATTAATTCAAAACTTAATATTGTGAGTATGTGTGTGTGTGTGTGTGTGCATTTATTGAACAAATAAAATAAATGAAGATCCTTTCCAATTTCCTGTAAAATTTCTCCATTTCCTCATTTTTATTTTTGTTTTTTTTTTCTTCATTCGTTGCTTTGTTTGTTTCTAATTTTTACAAATTATTTGCGAACAAAAAAATATTTTTTTCTGGTGTAAAAAAAAAAACAAAAGCCAAAGAAGAGACAGAAAAAAAAAACAAAACTTGATAATAATTAAATAAAACGTGATCTGGTGCAAATTATTTTGCCTTAAAAATAAAAAAATCATATTCTTGTTGTTGTTGTTGTTGTTTTTCATTCATTCATTCATTTTTTTTTTGTTTTCACATTTATTTATGAAGTTTACTCTGAAACCGCGTGATTTCAATTAAATAATAAAATAAAGAAGAAGAAGAAAAACAACCAAAGTAAAAAAAAAAAAAATTATGAACACAAAAAATAAAAATTGAAAGAAGAAATTTTTGGATTGGAAAAATACAGAAGTCAATAAAAAGTAAATATTTAAATAAATTCGAAGAAAACAAAAAAAAAAATAAGGAGCGAAAAAAAGAAAGACGAAAAGTTGAGTAGAGTGAAGTGACAATTAAATTTTAAAAGCTTCTTTTAATAATTGAAAGAAAAAATTAAAATGAAAATTAGCAAAAAAAAACAAAAAAATTTATAATTTCGATTTTGTTTTTTTTTTTTTGTCTGTTTGAATCAAAAATTGCATTCACACAAAACTTTGTAATTATTTTATTTGTAGTGACATTCTTGTAATTTGTTTTTTTTTTGTTGATATTGATAATTATTGTAATTGTAATAAAATGTAACTAAATAACAAAATCAACTAAACAACTACCGAGTTTATACAATACCAAGAATACCAACAACAACAACAACAACAACAACAATAATAATTGTGCAATTGAAATTCTTACAAAGAAAGATGAACAAATAATTAATAAGTAAAACGAGTAAATATTTGAAAATGAATAAAACAAACAAATGAACAAAAAAAATTAAAATAAAATAAAGAAAAATAAAAAATTGAGATCAATAATTAAACCGCGCGCCTTTTTTTCTCTCTTCTTCTTCTTCTTCTTCTTCTTCTTCTTCTTCTTCTTCTTCTTCTATTTTCTTAAGTAAACTTTTCAGTCTAATTCTTTTTTTTTATTTTTTCTTTCTATTAAATTAATTAGTTAAAAATATTAAATTATAAATTATAAATTATAATTAACTACAACAACAATGCCAATGAAATATCTAAAAATAGAATAAAATTACAAATAGAGCAAAAATTTTCATTTTTATAATAATCGGGAAGTTTATTGTAATTTCTAAGTAAGAATTTTTTTTTAAGTTTGTCTCTTTTGTTTTTAATTATCAACATTTTTTTTTTGTTTTTGTTTGAATATAGAAATTTAATTAATTTAATGTTATAAATTTAATTATAATTAGAATCAAAAAAAAAAAGAAAATTTAGAGATTTATAAAATGGTTGAGGAAGAGGAAGTGAAGAAGGATGTGAGAAGTGACGAAATTGAATCAACATTAAAATCATTTTTCTTCTCTTGTTTTGTGTGTCGTATTTTATTTTTGTTTCTTTTCCTTTTTGTTTTTTTTTTTAATTTTTTATTATTGTTAAATTTCTAAAATCAAAAATAAAACTTTAATTTAATTAATTTGATTTGTATATTTAATGGCAACAACTAAAACAGTAACAACAATAACAACAACAACAACAACAATAATAATAATAACAACAACAAACAAACAAATAAAATAAACACAAAACAAAAAAAAAAAAATTCCGAGAGACAATATGACAGATTCTGATAGACAGACTGTGACTAAAATATAACGTATTATGTTTATATTAGTATTTTGGCTGGGTGTACTTATAGAATACTAACTACTTATAGAATACTACAAACATATACTATATATGACAAACAGCACATGCACTAATACTAATTAATAAGAATTGTTCATTGACAGTAGTGAATCAGTTAAAATTATTGAACACAAATAAATTCAATCAAATTCAATAAACTCAGTGAAAATTCAGATACATCAGTAATTTAATTAAGATTTAATTATTAAAAGTAAACATCGTTGGAAACGCTAAGTTATATCAAAACTAATTAAAAAAAACTTGAACTTCTAAATTAGATTAAAAATAATTCATTCATTCCAAATAATTAACTTTAATTAATTTTAACTTTTATGTTATGAAATCAGAAATTTCAACATCAGAATTAAATCACAAAAAAAAAAACACAGATAAAGTGAAAATAAAAAGTGCACTTCATTCAACTTCTCTATAAAAAAAAAATCAATTTAGGCCAAATAATTTTTGTCCTTTTTCTCTATATAGAAAGAAAACCCAACAAAAATTCAGAAAATGTTAAATAAATATTTGAGGAGAACTCTAGAAAATTTTACAAATTATTGAGAAACAAAACAAAAAAATTCATTTGATTCGGTAAATTTTCTGGCAAACAGCACTGACAAAATTCTACTTCATTTTTATTATTCCCCCTCACTAAAAATTATTCACATGTTAATGGTACCTAAATTTTTTTTTTTTTTTTACAAGAATAGTTTTTCTTTTTTAACATTGACATTGACAATGATTATTATTTTTTACCTACAACAACAGCAACAACAACAACAGCAACAACAACAACAAAATCACACCAAATTTCTTATGAAAATGTGTGAAAGAGAAAGCAATAGTTTAATAATGATGTTTTCTTTAGAAAGGATTAGAAAGGAACAGATTGTCTGTTGTGTTGTTGGTGCTTCAGTTTTTTTTTAATTTTTTTTTATTTTATAAAAGGAAATTGATGAATTTCTGGTTTTTTGTACGGTCTTCATTTTTTAACCTTTTTTAATTTATTTATTTATAAAAAATAAAAAAATCATAGAGAAAATTACATTCATTCATTAAAATAATTTCTTCTAATGTTTTTCCCCAAAAAAAAAGAAAAAAAATTTTCATTCTTTATCTAAAAAGAAAGAAAATTGAAAAGAAAGAGAAAATGATTATTTTTGTATATAACTTTGTGAAGACATTTTATATTTTTATGATTGTATTGATTGTGTGTCTGTACATGTGTGTGTGTGTGTGTGTCATACGTAATTACAAAAAAAAATTACTAATTATTACAGAAATAAAAATAGAAGAAAAATAAAACGGGAAAAAAATGAAAGAAAAACGATCCTTTTAAACACAATAATAATTGTGTGTGTGTGTGTGTGTGTGTATGTGTGTGTGTGTGTGTTAATGTTCTTCTTTTATTTTATTTTATTTTATTTTTTCAACAATAAAAAGAAAAAGAAAATCGACATGTTTTGGCTAAAAGCCATTAAAATATTCTATTGAAGACAAAATACCTTCTTAAATATTATACGTTACGTTACGTTACGTTTTATTTTATATACACGTTACGTACATACTTATATGTTTGTTTATATTTGTTTATATTTGTTTGTATGATTATTATAATAGAAAAGAAAATGGAAAATAAAAAAAATTTAGACATATCAGTAGAAGTAGTAGAAGTAGTAGAAGTAGTAGAAGTAGTAAAAAGTAGTAACTACATATATAGAAATAGAATGGAAGGATAACAATAACAATAACAATAACAATAACAATAACAATAACAATAATAATAATAATAATAATAATGTTTTACGAGTGAAAGGAAAAAAAAGCTAAAAAGAATATCAGAATATCAGAACATACTTACTAATTTATTTTTTCTATTGAGTTTTGATTATCTGACTTGTAGTTATCTATATATGGAAATAGAATTTCCGTATGTGACAATTAAATATTTTATATTAAAATGAATATTTACTAAGAAATGACTAAACACACCTATCTATGTTAATTAATGATTAAACATGTACATCATTATAAATATATATAACTACATTGATTAAATATGTATATATAAATTTTGACCATATATAAACCATTGGTAATAATTGTCGATATTATTAAAGAATGAAACGAATTTCTTGTATTTTCCTTCATCTTTATTTTTTTAACGTTTTCACTATAGAATTTTAAAATATTTTATTGAATGTACAATTAGTATATTTTTATGTTTGTTGTCTATCATCAATATATTATATTATATTTTTAGAAATTGATTGACAACAATAAATGTTTCACTATACCTAATGACAATAGGCACATGTATCTATTAACTGAACCGAACCTATACTTAACAATAACTGATATAAAACATTACAAAGTTAGTTAGACTAAGAATTCTTTCAATAGAATAGAATTGAATAAATAAATGATATTTTTTATTAAAACATTTAAAGGAATACAAATAATTAGATGTAAATAATTATAATGACTATGACTATGACTATGGCTTACATAGATGCTCCTGATGCGGACACATTTAGTAGTGTGACTAGGCATATATGAAGTACCAAACAAATGATATTCTATAAGGTAGTCAAGTCAATCTATAACAATCTATAGTAATATATTCTTATGTCTGGCGATATTTTTATAATTATTATATTTTTTAAAAGAATTTACATAAAACGTGTGTACATACATATATACATACAAATACATACATCATGTATGTATGTATGTATGTATATAAAGCTAAGTAACTTCATAAGAATAAATAAAAATATAATATTGTAACATGTTCGAAGGTCATCATTACAGAAATCTTAATTTATTTATTTAAGTAAATTAGAATTTTTTTTTTTTTCTTTTAAGTTTTCTCTTTCTCTCTCTCTCTCTCTCTTTCTCTCTTTCGTGTGTGAAAACACGTCATCATAAATATTATTAAAATTCTTTTTCGCTTTTCGTTTCGTTCATTTACAAAAAGAAAATTATGATTTATTTTTATTGTTACGTTTACACCTTTTCTATTTTTCATTCTTGTTTTTCTCGATTTTTTTTTTGTGTTTTTTTTTATTTGACATTTTTTACGAAAAATTTTTGATTTTCAAAAGGAATTTCCCCAATTATTACAATTAAATGTTTCTGCATTAATTTTCTTCTTCTTGATTATTAATTCATCTGTTAAATTAATGAATGTTTGGATTTTCCATAAGAATTTCATAGGAAAATAAAGTTTGGGAATAAACCAGAATGTGATTCTATCATTTAGAAATTTATTAAAAATTTAATTTCATATCTTCTTCTTCTTCTTTTTCTTCTTCTTCTTCTTCTTATTCTTCCTAATTAAACTTTCTCCATGTTTTCTTTTTCTTTCTATTTTTAGTTTTGCCTTCTGATTGCCTTCATAACTATTATAAAAAAAAAGTCAAAGAAAAACTTGATTGTGCTTTTTATTCTATTTTTATATCCCCCCACCCCCCCTTAACCAGGACCACGCTCAACAAAAATAAACAAAATGAAAACGTACGCAAAGAAAAATAAAAATATAATAAAGTGGAAACTTTTCATTTCTTTCAACTTTTCATTTCTTTCTAAAATTTCATCAAATTAGAAAAATCAATTTTTTTTTTCATTCATTTTAATTTTTTCTTTTATTTTATTTTTCATTTTCTTTCTTGTTGTTTTTTTTTTTTTTTGACTTTTATCCAAATCTTAATAAAATAAAATCAATAATTTATTCTGCTGTTTTTTTTTTTGTTTTTTGTTCGGGACATTTTTCTCTAAATCTTAATAAATCAATAAAAAAGAAATAACAACAACAACAACTAAAAACATCTAAAATGATGAATTTACATATAAAAGAAAAATAATTTTCTATAAATAAAAAACTACAAAAAAAAAAAAAACAATAAAGAACCAAAAAAAAAAAAAACTAACAAAGAAAAGCTAAAAAAGATTCAAATGAAAAATAACGAGAAATAAAAATAAATTTTTGAAGTTATAAAGTTGAGTATTTTTTTTTTGTATTCCAATTAATTTTCCTTCAATTGATTCCCATATTTTGATTAATTAAAACAGTTTCTTTTGTTCTTGTCAGCTTTTATTTTTTTTTTATCGTCGTCAGTTTTTTTTTTGTTATTTTTTTTCTTTTATTGTTCAGTTTTTCTTTTTCATTTTGCGTCATTTTAATAAATTTGAATATTTTGCGATTTAATTCAAATTAGCGTAAAAAAAAAAAAAGAAAAGAAAAGAAAAAAAAATGTTAACAGTATGGATGAGGGATGGTTGTGGGTGTCTCTTATAGTTTCATTTACAAATTATGGCAGAAAACATTTCCTAAAACCTTCAAGAAACTTTTCCGAAGGTTTTTTTTCGTTTCAATTTTTTTCTATAAAAAGAATTAAAATAGAAAATACAAGAAAAATACTTTAGAGTCTTTTCTTCCAATTGAATAATTTACGCTTGATTTTATTTAAATTAAATTTGTACCCTTGTAAAGTATATTAAGGACATTTAATTAATGTATCTGCGTACCTCAATCTGTCAAATCTGTATATTATAATTTTTCTGTGATCCTTTTTTCGAGGTGAAAGAATTTAATCAACTTGAAATGTCTCGAAAATTTTCCATAAGGTGGCCTTTGATTCAAGGGAAAAGTGATTCGACCTTAAGCTTAATTCTTAACTTAAGTATATAAATTGAAGTCCTTTTGTAGACCGAAATGAAAAAAAGTTCGTTTAAAATTAAAGCTTACAATATTTGGATCATTGTGTAGAATTCATTCATTTTTGATTCAGATCATAATTAAATGTCTGCGGAAATTATATTCGGTGCTTTTATTATAAACTTTATTTTTGTTTAATTATAATTTGCTACTTTGCTAAGTGATGTATTTGATTTGTTTTCATTATTCTTTCCTACGGCTTAATGAGAAAATTTGTTTTGAATTCATATTTCTATTGTTCAACCCAATAAAGGTTTCATTTCAAAAGTTGAACAATTCAATAGACGTTAACTAACATTGGTACGAACAAAGAAAGAATAAGAAATAAACAAAATTATTTCCTTTGGCAGAAGAAAGCATTTATAAACGAAACTAATTCATGATAAATTCCAGAAGTTTTGAAATTGTTTCCCCTCCTAAGCAAATGATTTTATTTTCAAATTGTTTGTAATTTATTCCACATCATTCTTTCTTTTTCTGACTTTGTAAATTTAACATTTTGATTTAAAAGTACTTGCATCATTTATCTGATTGTACTTATTGGCATCCTTTTCCTTACATCAATAAATTCCTTAAGTTATGAACACATTTTCTTAATTGTTTCTAATTAATTATTTTATAAATTAAAAATAAAAAACAAAAGAAAATATTTTTTTAAAAATTATTAAATTTTCTTTTATTTGTAAAAATTAAAGGCTGAATCACCATTACTTCCTGAATCGGATGAGCATCCAACATCAATAATCTCATCACCAGATAGTAATCATCATGAGAAAATAGAGGAAGACGAAGACGACGACGATAACGTGATTAGAAATAAATCACCATCAATAACGTCATCAATAAATATAACAAAAAATACATTTGAAAGTATGAATATTGTTGATTGTGAAAAAGAAAAGAATTTTAATACAAAAAAGAAAATGGTAGAAAAAATTAATGTTGTTAATAATGTTGTTGGTAATTTTGGTAAATGGCAATTACGTACAGTATTATTAATATTTTTATGTAAAATACCATCATCATGGTTTATGGCATGTATAATATTTACAGCACCAGCACCAAGACATGGTGAATTTTATTGTAAACCACCAATAGATGTTTTACCAACAACAGCAATTATAAATAAAACATCATGGTTAAAAATATCACATCCAATTATGGAAGAAAAAGATGATAAAGAATTTAATATTGATTATTGTAATGTTTATGATGATGCACTAGATCATGCATCATTATATTATAAAACACAAAATAAAACAATAAATCCATTAGATATACCAACAATACGTAATAGTAATAATATTATACCATGTGATACATTTGAACATCATGCTGAATTTACATCGATAATAACACAATTTGATTTAGTTTGTTCACGTGATATTTTAGTTGCAACAACACAATTCTTTCATTTATTTGGTGTATTAATTGGTGGAATATTGGCAACAAAATTATTAATCTAGTAATTATATATTTAAAATTTTATTTAATTATTATTCTTTAAAAGGTGTAACGTACCGAGAGATCATTTACTCCATAAATCCAAATTTTAATTCTGTTCTTCAAAAACAAAAACAAAAAAAGCTTCCCGAAAACTTTCATCAGAAACCTTTTTATTTTATTCAATGATTTATTTCTTGTAAATTTCTTTTGTAGAGTTTCGAAACACAATTGAAGAACTTTAATTTTAATTTTATTTTCTCTTAAATATTTGATTTTATTTATTTATAAAAAGTACCTAGAGTTGAAATTAATTTAAAAACAATCAAATATTTTCTATTAATCCTTCAACTTGAATCTCTTTAAATATTTCTCTGAAAAAAAAACAACCTGGATCGAGTTAATTTAATTTGAATTAAACATTGTAATGAGAATATATAATATAATATAATAATGAGAAATTATAAGTGACTCCCGCTCCTTTAAAAGAATAAAATATCCTTATTCGTTTTCTATTATTTACCATTTTCTTAAATATTTTCTTCTTTCATTGTTTATTTTTAGTATAAGTCCAAGACGTGTTATGCTTATCGGTATGATAACACAAATTGCATGTGGAAATATTACAGGACTTGTAAATTCTTATGAACTTCATGTGTTCTTTAGATGTTTGTGTGCTGTTTGTTGTGCACAAATGTATACAGCTGGACATATGATTTGTAATTATTAATTGAATTAATTTATTTTAATTAATTTATTTTATTTGTTTATATTTTTTTAATCAATAGTTACTGATATAACGGGTGGTAAATATAAGACAACTGTTTGTACCTTATTTGAACAATTTTGGTCAATTGGTGTAATTTTATTACCGGGTGTTGCAAGCTTCTTTACAAGTTGGTCACATCTTTATATGGCGATATCATTACCAACATTCATTCTCATCTTTTTGCACAGGTAAATATTTATATTTTAAATCTTTTGGGTATTTAAATTATTTGTGTGAATATTTATAATTAAAATTAGTTTAGAAAAGATCTCAAAACTTTTGACTGATCACTGTAACTATTTAAACCTTGAGGTACAAAATTCCAAAGAAAACCAAGAATCAATGAATAGGTTTTCCCTCCAAATATAAAAAATATTTTCCAATCTCTAATCTCTAGTCTCTAGTGCAATGAGAAATAATAATTGATGTTGAATCGATACAATCCCAAAGGATTCTAATAAAAAATATTTTCACACACGATTTTAGTGTTTGACCTACGGAGTGAAGTAATAATTATATATTTTCCTTTGTTAACAAAAGCACAACAAAAATAGATTTTACTCATCAAGATCAATGTCCTTTATTCAATTAGATTTTCTGAAATTACATTGCGTTTTAGGACACAAAACGTTCATATTTTTTTATTTTTTTCCTAATTAATTTTTCTCCAATTTTGCCCATTTCACTTTATATTTCTTCTTCTTCTTCTTTTTATTCTGAACGATACAAAAAAAAAATTCAAATGGGAAGAGTAGACAAAATGTGATGACGTGACAATAATATTGTCTATTTTATTTATAAGTACATATTAGAGGATTATTGAAAATTAAAATAATCAATCAGTAAATAACGAAAGTATGAAAGTTATACAGAATAAATTATAATAAAGTAACAATAATTGATCATTTTTTATTAATAATTCATTACAAAAAACAAATGAAAAAATCGAATAAAATCTTAACAAAATAAAACGAAAATAAATATAGAATAGATTTTGGGATTTACAATAACAACCTTTTTTTTTTTTGTTAAGGTAACAATATTGTCAATGTGAATTTTTTATTGTTTGACTAATGTGAATTAATTAAACTCATTTTTTTTTATTTAAATATTTGATATTTTTGTTTGTTAAAAGTTCAAATAAATATTATCGATTATTCACAAATAATAAATTAAATATATTTCTGAATTGAAATTTTGTATTTAAAAAATTTATGGTCACCGTTAATTATTTCCGTTCTTCTTCTTCCGTTAATTTAATATCATTTAGAATTTATTGATCCCACAATGACAATTATTTCAATCTAAAAGAAACGGTCATGAATTACGTGAGAGAAAATCCCATAGGAGGGAATTTCATTAAAATTGTTTCATAATTAAAAGTAAAGTCACAATATTGAACTTTATTTCTTTTTCTTTTATAGATGGATTCCAGATTCACCAACATGGCTTCTAAAACATGGTTTAGTTGCAGAAGCAAAAGCAATCCTCATTGAATCAGCTAGAATAAATAACCGAAATGTACCAAGTGATTTAGATACACAATTAAAAATTCAATCAGCTGCCATGTAAGTTATTTTCTTTTTTTTCTTGTCTTTTGATTTAAATAAATAATTTTAACAAATATTAATTTAATTATTTTAGTTTAGAAGAACCATTACCAGCTAACTGGTGGTCAATATGGAAAGGGCCACGTGCAAAAATAAATATGTTTTGTGTACATTTAGTATGGTCAATATATATTGTTATTTATTATGGAATGTTACTTAATATCAGAGCTTTTAGTCGAGAACATTTGGAAATTAATACGGTTATTGCAGGTATTGTATTTTATTCATATTATATTTATATATACGACAAAACTCAGAAAATAGTTTTAACCCTTTATCAATGGGTGATAATCCCTTTAATTATTGTTTCGAATATAAAATTTTTAATTATTTGTGGTTTTATTTCAATTCCATTTATTTGTAAAATAATAAATAAATTTTTATAACAAAAAAAAGTTTTCATTAAGATTATAGAAAATCTTATAAAATTTATCGTCAAATAATTATTGAATTAAATTCTAAAGGGATATTTATTTAGTTAAGAAATAAAAGCTTAATCCGAAAGATTTCCAAACTACTTCTTCGTTATCCCTTCATGATTATTTAATTTAAAAAAAATTATAGTGAAGTTAAATGGAAACATTTGCAACTCCTTCTAATACCCAAAAACAATTTTTCTTTTAAATTAAAAACTTTATATATTGTTTTGGAATGAATTGCGTCTGATAAACGTCTACTGTTTATTATTTTTATTTATTCCTTGTTTTTTATTATTTTATTGCAGGTTTATGTGAAATTATAGGCACGTTTATAGGCCTATATTTAATAATGAAGACAACAAGAAAATGGTTATGGTCAGGATTGTTTAATATATTTGCTGGTTGTGTTGCTTATATGGCTTGGATTATTCCACAAAATAGTTAGTATTTATTTTTTTACTATAGAAAAAGTTTAAGAACAATTTAAAATAAGTGAACAAAAGTTCTTGATTCCCAAGTAAAAAAAAAAAAACTCAAAATTTAATCATTTCAAAATCTTAAAAATTAATAAACTTTTTACCGTTATTCTGAAGTTATTGATTATCCAAAATAATGTTAATCATTTTTTTTTCTTTCTTTATTTAACAGTTAAAGGAAATGAAAGAATTGTACTTCTAATGATGACAGCAATGACATCGAAAATTGCAATTTCATGCACTTTAGCACTTTTAACGACATCAACAATAGAATTAGTATCAGATGAGAAAAAGAAAATTTGTGCATTTTCAACAATTGTTTGGGCACGTATTTGGCTTTTAACAGCACCATTTGTTGGTGCAACAATAATATTTGGACAATTAATACCACAAACTGCTTTTGCATCATTAGCAATTTTTGGTGGTTTATTAACTATGCTCATTCATTCACCACGTACACATCCAAAACAAAAACTTATGTCAAAATTACCACCAGAATATACGACATCACCAGAAATATGGACAACAAAAGGAC
This sequence comes from Pedicia rivosa, assembly GCA_963082725.1. NCBI lineage: Eukaryota > Metazoa > Arthropoda > Insecta > Diptera > Pediciidae > Pedicia > Pedicia rivosa. The sequence continues at coordinate 41,969,587 of OY720151.1, forward strand.
AACAGGAAAAAGTTTAAATATGTTACTTTACTTATCTACTTATTTACATACATATATCTATTCTTAATTATTATTATTATTAAATATATAAATAAATTATTCTTGATGAACGCTTTAATAAACAAATAAAAATTTTAAATTAAAAAAGTTTTACTTTAAAAAAATATGAACAAACAAACAAAAAAAAAACAAAAATTTAAAATAAAAAAAAGAAAGCAAAGAAAAAAAAATTATTATAAAAGTTTATATTTTTACATTTCCATAAATATTTTTATAATTAAAAATTTTTTTAAATTAAATTTTAATAATCAAATTATATTGATTTTCCATTTATTATTTTTGTCTATTTATAAACCAAGAAATGAAAAACAAAGCACAGAAAAAACAAAGGAAGTAAAACTTTATTTTCCTTATTTCCGTTAACTAATTTATAGATCGCTTGAGTTTTTTTTTTTTGTTGTTGTTGTTGTTTTTAATTTCCTCTTTAAAATTGTTTTTGTTTTAAACAAAAAAAAAAAAAAGTTGGATAACAAAATTTTTTGTTTCTGTTTTTGGTTGAAAACCCTTGACATTGGACCATAGAATTTGCACATAAAAAAAATTAAAATTTAATATTTGTAAAATTAGCTCACACACAAAAAAAGAAAGAAGAACTAATTGTGATGCAATTAAATTCTAATTAGTAAAAAAAAAAAAAAAAAAAATAGCACAAAAGAAAAAAAAGAAGGGAAAACTAAATTTAGAGTATTCTAACTTTGTTCCTAACTAAAAGAAATAAAAAAAAAGAAGAAGTACATTTTTGATGATGATTTTTGCAAATGTCATTAGACGAAAATATATTAGGAAATTATTGCATAATAAAATTCACACATAAAATAAACAAAAAAACAAAACTGATCAATTCTAACTTTAATTTTAGTCTGTTTTAATTCGATAAAAAATTTATTATTAATTATTTATAAATAAATAGTTACTATGCTTCTCTTTTTTATTTCTGTTTTATTTTTCAACAAATGTTTAGCTGTTAAATTATGAAGATATTTTAGAAATGTTATTAAATAAAAAGTTATTGCCATTAAATAAATAAATAAATCATATACCGAATAAAAATCTTATTACAAAAAACCGATTAATTCTTTTTGTTCTATTAATTTATATTAATCAATTATATTAACTATAATTATTTTTACAGTAAAATAATTTTCTGTTGCATTGTTGATTTTTTTTATAATTGTAGTAAATCATATCCATAAATAAACATTAAATTTAATTAATTAAATTATTTTGTGTCAACAATTTCAAAAAATTAAATAAATAATATAAATCATTTAGCATGGACTGAAACCATCTCATACAGACATCTAAAAAACTATGAACTTTACTAGGCATCATTTATAACATTAAAAAATTAATCGCGCCATCTATCTTCGAGGATTATCTTATGGGAAAAAATTCTGTACTGTCAAAATAGTAACAAAGATATTTTATTTCATATGGCAATTTTAAAAAGTTCATAAAAAATATAAAAAGCATTTAATTTTTACAACGGTCAAAACGGCGGTCCGTCAAAATAATATAATTATTACGATTTTAAACAAATAAGATGGATATTTTTAATCAAAATAATGATAAAACCAATATAAGAAATGTGCTGAAGGAAATTAATAGAGTTGAATTGGTAAGTGATTGTTATTTAATACATAAAAATAGCATTTCATTTCTGGTCTTTACGAATTTGCGTTTGACATTTTCTTCAGATTCAAATTTGTTGTTTCTTTTTTATTATTTTTTAATATTTAACAGTTATTCAATTACTAAAATTATTTAAAAATTGAAACTGATTTTATATTATTTTAATTCAAATTAAGAGCAATTTATTCACGCATGCGCTATTATTGGTATTCTAGTGCACCGGCATAAAAAATTCCATCCAAAAAAGAGTGTTTTTCTTTTTTTTTTTTGTATTCTAATATGGCTGTTTTATTGAAGAAATTTCTTGTCATCAAACAAATTGTTTTTTAATCAAGGAAAGAAATGAAAAATAGTTAAAAGTTTTTTTGAATAATTCATTAAAACAGTTACGTGTATTTCACCTATTTGCATTAAAATATTTAAATTATTGTTAAAATAAAATTTCACAAGGTTAGTGCAAAATTTGTTTCTATTCTTTTCTTATATTATTTTTGTGTGAACGTGAAAGAAAAAAATACATAAATCATAAAAAAAATCGAACAATAACATTTCTTTACTCTCTGCTTTCATCTTATAAAATTAAGAATAAATAATAAAATAAAATGATTGTATATTCTGTGAAATAGAAAAAGAAAATCATTATTTTGCCGCACTACAATTTAATTAAATTCAATTTGTAAAAAAAAAGTAGAAATCTTTTTACTAAAAAGGTTTTAATTAAATACACGTTTTTTTATATTATTTGTGTGTGTGTGTTATTTGGTGGAAAATCTATTTATATAAAAATGAGTCATCATCATATCGTATGGGGTAGGTTGAATTGTAGACGAAAAATGGGGTGGAAAAATAATAAATACAGTAAAACAAAATGTCAAAATAATTTATTATGACGACACAAGAATTTTATTCTCATGTTTTCTCAAATTTTCTTTGTAAATTTTCCGTCTGTTGTTTTATACGTCTTTTCTATTTATTTTTGAAAATACTTTTCTTCTCGTTTTTGTTCTCTAATTATTTTGAAAGTATTTTTGTATATTCAGGAAACGATTTTTTTTTCTTCTCTCTCACTTGTCTTACTTTTCTTCTCCTGTCTTTCTTCTTTCTGGATTCCAAGAATAATCCATAAAAACATGACAAATTTTTTTTTGTTGTTTTTCTTTTATTTTCACTATAAAAACTTTTTTGTTTATTTTTGGTTTTTCTAAAATTCAAAACGTTAAAGAGAAGAGAAAAAAACACATTGTAACTTTTTATGTCTAGTTTTGTTGTTGGTGTTGTGTATCTCTCTCTCTCTCTTGCTGTAGCCTGTTTTTGCACGTATTATGATTCAGTGAAGTCCAATCAGTAAAAGTAGACTGGAACAAATTCACATATACATTCAAATTTTGACAGTACCTAAATGCATACACAATAAAAAAATTTTTAACATCATCAGTAACTGTAATGAAAACAACAACAAAACATAAAATAATAATTATTATTTTATCAATGTCTCATATGATGACCAAATTTAAAAATCAGTAATCAAAATTATTTAATTAAAATATAAAAACAAAAAAAAAAATTGATTGTTGCTTTCGCGTAACTAAAAAAAAAAAACGCAACAAAAACCGTATTTTTTTATTTGCACAAAAAATTCGTTTGAAAATAAAATAAAAAAAAAACTGACGGTTTCACTTGGTTGAATTTTTACATTTTTATATTTTTATTCATAATTTATTTAATTATTGATTAAAAATAGTATTGAATCACATTCATTAGGTTTAACGTGTCAGTTTTATTATTTTTGTGGTGCCTTTTTTTCGTTTCGTTTTGTTTGTTTTTTTTTTTTTTATTTTTTCTGTTTTTTCAATTTTATTTATTATTTTTCTTAATGGGTATTTTCAACAGTAAAGAGGTAAATTCAGTGTTAATTTTGTAACCCAATATTTCAGGTCTCTTCACTAACTGTTTTGTGTTTCAAAGTTTGTGTCTTGTTCTCTAATTATGTTTTAAGTTCTACACTTATATGACAACATACAATCCTTTAATAATTCAAGCAATTGTTTGTTTTAGTTTATTTTTAGTGATTTTGTTCTTAAAATGTTTATTTATTTAAATTAATTATAATAACTTTGTGTCGGTACACTCAACATGACAAATGGCAAATTATGTTTTTGTGATTTCACTCTTTTATTAGCCCTTGTTGTGAAAAAAGCACTGAAGGGTCGTTTTAAAAATTGTCTGACTTTATCCATCTTCTATTTCCACCTTTTTCCCAAAAATTATCGTGCAGATCTTAAAAAGAAGTTAGCTTCAACACACAATTTGTAACATCTTAGTCTAGGGTCAAAATCCAATAAAAATATGTCAAGTTCACATAAATTCTAATCGCACAGTTGAAAAACAAAAAAAAAAAGACAAGAAATAACAAATAAACAAATCACGATTTTCAATATATTTTAACTGAGATCATCAGTTGTCACCATCAGTTCACGGTTACTGTTGACAAACCAAACCAAAGAAAAAAACACAAAAACTAATATTTTCTTCTCTACTTTCGTTTATTAATGAAATAAACAAAATTAAACATCACTTAAACGTCCTTCACAAAAAATTGTTTAACTTTTTTTTTTTCGCTTCTATTAATAAAAACAAATAAATGGACTTCTAAAGAATTAACTAAAAAAAAATACAAGGCGAGAACCCAATCAAAAAACTAATAATTTTTTTCTCTTATCAATTTAAAATAAATATGTAATGGAAAAAAAAACATAGAATTCTTTGATTAGATTAATTTATTAAAACGAATTAAAAAATATAAATGGAGAAGAAAAGGTTCAACAAACCAAACAATTTCACTTTACAAAAGTAGTAAACTTATTCTTCTACTTAAAAAAAAAAAATGCAAGGTAGAGAGAAAGAGAGAGAAAGAATGGCTGAAAGGAAAGGAAATAACTAGAGTACTATTTTGTTTTTGTTGTTGTTTTTCTTTTTTACATTTTTTTTTCCTTTATCTTTTATTTATTTTTGAACTTTTCACATTTCAAAAAATGTTTATTTATTTTTTCTTAAAAAAAAAAAAAAAAAAGTAGAAGAAAACCTTAATTAAAAGTTCTAATGGTCGTTCAACACTAAACAAATCAAAATTTAAGCTACTTGTAGTTATTAATTCTCACATTTTGTGGTTTTTAATATTTTTTTTTTGAATTCATCATAAAATGACGTTTTTTTTTTGTCATTTGTTTTATTTTAGATTTTTGAGTAGTATTATCAGTAGTATATCTGTCAAAACTCTTTATAATACGCTCATGAGATTAAGTTTGGGGTTTTGTTGAAATATTTGGAATTTCCTTCCTTCCGAATCTGTTGTCTGTTTTATTGAAAATGATACTTGGGTATAAAAATACATTTAAATTGTTATGCGTCTTTTTTGCATTAATGTTATTAATATTTCTTGGATACTGTTCATGCTTATGTTAGCAAGTAATCTTAAATTTCAATCATTTCTAATCTTAATTTAGGTAAAGGAACCAATATTTTTAATTCATTTGATTATTCTGTGACTGAAATAAAACGAACGTATTTTTGAGCATCAGTAAAAGACACACTTTGATTTTATCGTGTAGAACAGACTTAAAACACTGAAAACACCACATCATTTCAATTCGATACTCTCGTAAAATAGATGAAAAAAAAAAAAAAGTATAAGTGACTTCGGCTTGAATTTGTTTTTGTTCTTTCTTTCATTTTTCATTAAACCCCGCGTACACTTACTCTTCACTTCATTCTTTGTTTTATTTTTAGCCTCCCCTGCTCTCTTTTTTTCTTCCATTTGAAAGAAAAAAAAAATATGAAATAGAAAAATCATCTGATTTTTCTGATCACAGAAAAAAAAAAAAAATTTAACTTTAGCAAAACGTTTTCGGGAACAAACGTCGAATTAGTTTTTTTTTTTCTTCATTTGTGTTGATTTTTATTTAATTTATTTTTTTTTTTATTCTTCTTTTGTGTGAAAAATCTCTCACGTTCAGTTTTCTTTTTTCTTTTGAAGAAGAATAAACATTTTTATTTTTATTTGGGAATATTTGTCAAATTTTTTTTTTTTTGTGTCTGTTTTTACTTTGGGGAAATTTCTCTCAATGAACCAATATTTATTTTTTTTTCATAAATAATTTATTAATTAAAAATGGATTTTTTACTATCGAAGATAATAAATCGTCCTAAAAATAACATAAATAATCATAACAGTGTTGTTGTTTTAAAAAATAATAATGACGATGATAAAATTAAAAATATTAATAATAAAAATGATGATGATAAAACATTAAATGATTATAGTAATAATCAAAAAAATAATAATGATGATGATGTTGGTGGGAGTGGGGGTGGTGGTGGTAGTGATGAGAAGGTGATTTAAATTTTTTTTGTTCTTTATTTTTTTTTTTTTTGTTTTTGTTAAAATCAAAATTCAAAATAAATAGACGATGATAAAAGTTTAAAAAAAAGTAATATGAATAATACAGGGTTTTGTAAAATAAAAGTCAGACAGTTAAAACTTTTTGTAGTGACCATTTGATAAATTTATTTTTTATCGTTTATTTAATTATTTTTGATGTGACCACATCATAATCTTTGATGTTTTTTAATTCTTAGAAAATACATACAGGAACATTATTTGACTTGATCGTTTGCATTATTCAGAGCCAAAAATCTCGTACCTATAAAATCTAGTTAAATATGTTCTTAATAAAATGTTGACATTTTCGCATAGAAATATGTTTGTAAATTGATCTTCTAGATTCGCTTTTGTATTATTAGACTTCAAAAAAAAATATTGCACACGTTGAGGAAAATTTCTGTCTTTAAATTCGCCGAGGGGTTAACCACTCAAAAATTTTGCGCCCCACTGATTGAACATTTCAAAAGATTGCACAAAAATTCGCAAAGATTCACAAAGATTCCCTACGAGTTCTCCCAGGTTTTAGCTTCCTGAACATTTTTAATTAAAAATGTTGTAATAAAACGTGTTACATGAATGTTAAAATTGTTTTTGAAACAGGAAATATAGTCTTGCACAGATGTTTAGCGATCTTTTCAACTATCTATGGTCCTTTACTACATATCCAAAAAGCAAAGCACTGAATAGGAAAATAAATTCAAACCCTACTTTTGAATTTTATTATTTCACTGAAATTATTATTTTTGCGCTGCAGTTTTAATTCTGGGCAATTTATCAAGAAAATAGATTATAAAAAAAAATAATATAAATACAATTACACTAAAATTATTGTTTTTTGGGTCATGACTGAATTTTTTGGTTTATTTTTTTTTTTTTTAATATTCGTTTTGTCGTTTATTTGTGTTCGGCTTTTTTTTTTTTCAAAAAAAAAAATCGGATTACTACGTTTATCTTCTTTTTTTTTTAGAAAATAAACAAAGGAAAATTTACATTCAATTTTAAAATTGGCAGCGCCGCGACGGTAATTCTGTCTAAAATTCGTTTTTTTGTTTTTTTTTTTCTCAAAAAAATTAATAAAACAAGAAAAAAAAAATGTCGAGTTACAATTAATTTAACCCAAAATGGAATTTTTTGTAGTATTTTTATAAAATGAAAATTTCTTTTAAAGTTTTTAAACGCAATAAACGGGGTAATTTCCAAAAAAGAATTACGTGTAAAATAATAATTCCCGTTTCTTGCTTTTTATTAATATAAAGAATGAATAGTCTTCTACATTATTCTAATTTTTATTCCTTTACACATATTGTTCATTTTCAATTAATAACAATGATTATTTTTTTAATAACACAAATATTTTATTATATTTTCTTTAAAAAATATACCCAGAATTCAACGATAATTACAAAAAATTTATCACAAACACAAACAACAACCACAACAACAGTGTTTGGACATGAGGATGATAATACAATTAATAATCAATTAAAATCAGATAACGAATTGGAACAGGAAAATAAAATTGTTGAGTTATTAAACGAATCAAGTGAAGGTAAGTTTTTTTTTTAAATTAAATAATTTTTTTTCATTTGATTGTTTTCTTTTTTTAATTTTAGTTCAAAATTGTCAGAGTCCAATTTTACCGGATATTTTAAATGGAAATGTACAATTGAAATTAGGTGTTGATGGTAAGTTTATACAGAAATAAATTCGGTTAAATTTGTGGCTTTCCTAAATATAAATATATGTCGTTTAGGTTAAGCTGTCAATTTAAGGGAGAACCGCATTCAATTTGTTTTTTTTTTATTGTTGTCTTAATTTCTATGAGGCATTATTTTCACTTAGAATAAAATTTAAATTCACATAGATGAAAGTTGTCATATTCCATAAATAAGCATTTTGGTTTAGTTAAAAAACAGATGCATATCCGTCAATATCTGTCCATCAACATAGTTACCAAAATAATACTGTAACATGAATTTATTTTTATTTTGAAAAAGGGGAAATCAAAACATATTTCTAGTGTTTTTCAAGTCTATGAATTTATGAAAAAAAAAATCAATAATGTTATAAAATATAAATTGTTGGGTTTACACATTATTCAATTTTAATATTGATTAATATTGAATGCGGATCTTATGATTCAATTATTTAAATTTATATTTCAATCTTTTCTAACACAATTTGCATGCAAATTTTACACTTTACTGAATATAACAAACAACTCATTTAAATGAGATTAGATTCACTTTTTCTCTTAATAATAAATTACCGGCGTACCGTCAGACAGTTCTTCTCTTCTTGCTTCATTTATTTTAAACAATTTTAATATTCTTTTATAACTCAACTATCATTTCTTTCTATCCAATCTATTTCTTTCTTTCTCTGTTATAGAATTACAAAATAGAACAAAAGAACTTTTCGAAGAATTTTCAAAAGAATTTGGTAATTCTGAAATATCAGAATTAAATTGTAAGTGAAAAACATATAAAAAAAAAAACATTTTCCAAATTTTCAGATTTTCAACACATTTTCACAATTTTTAATCACAATTTTTTTTATTTGCTATTTTTACTTTTTAATTTTATTTATCGTTTATTTTATTCTATTATTTTATTTTTTTTTTATTATTTTTTTTTTTTTGTTTATTTTTTTTTACTCTAGATTTAAAACCACTATTATTGGATAAAAACTTGCACTTAGATGTTTTCAATAATCATTCATCTGATGACGAAGAATCATTTGCTGAATGTAATTCATATATTGATACAGAAGTTGATAATGCTTCATATAAATTAAATCAAATTCAAAATAAAGAAGTGCATTCTGAAAACACAGAAGATAAATTAAAATTAACAACAGAAATAATTTCTGATGATCTTTCATATATTTCAATAAAATTACCTGATTTTGCAAATGAAAATTTATCCGATATTGAATTAGATTTTGTGGAAACTGATACACTTAAGGCCACAAATGAAATATTAAGTGTTAATGATTCTGAAGAAGTTAATCTTTTAAATTTAACACAAATTTTGCCAGAAGTTCAAAGTGAAAATTTATTAAATCAAACAGTGGAAATTTCACAAGAAAATTTGTCAGAAATTTCAGAGAATTTAATAAATAATTCATCAGAAGACAAAAATAATTCACTTCTTGACCATATTCGTGATATTGAAAGCAGTGTTATCGAGAATAAAGAAATATTGTGTGGCATTGGTAATAAGAATGTTTTGAATACAACAATTGAAATCAATGAAAATTTGTTAAATAAAACTGTTGAATCAGTATCTTTAGTCCAAGAACCTAAGAATGAGATATCTGTAAATATTCAAGAGAACTCGTTTAATACAACACAAAATAATTTGGAAAGTCCCAATGCCAATATACTTAATTTAAACACTGAAAATATATCCATTAAAGATAATGAAACTAATGTTCCTGAAATCCTTCAAGAAGTCCCATTGAATGTTAATGAGATAAAAGAAATTGAAAGTGATAATTTGTTAAATAACACTGTTGATTTAACATCATTGAATGAGGTAAACAGATCTTTGCAAGAAGAATCCCTCAGTGAATTTTCTCAAAACTCTTTGAATGTTACACAAAAACTATCGGAAACTTATTGTGAAAATATATTAAATATAACCGTTGACTGTGCACATGTTGTTGAAGATTTGCATATGAAAGAAAACGTTGATTCGCTTCTTAATAAAACAGTCAAAGTACCTGATCTAATTGAATCTGTTCCATTTGAAAATTTTAATATAACAGAATTAAATCACACAATTTCTATTAATGATAATAATTTAACAGAGGTTGTTTCGAGTGAAATTTTAAAACAATTTCCATTATCAAATAAAAGTTTAACAGAGTTGAATGAAACAATTTCTTCGAATGACAATAATCTAACAGAAGTTGATCAATCAGGCCAGATTGAAGTTCCATTTGAAAGTAAAACTACAATAGAATTAAATCAAGCAATTTCCTCAAATAATTTATCGGAAGTTGTTCAATCAAGTGAGATTGAAATCCCAAACAGTGTTGAATCGAAAGAATCCTCTTTCATTAAAGAAAATACTATTGAATCAAAAGACGTCCAGTCAATTGACGCAATTAAAACGGGACAAGACTTAAATTCAATTTCACCTGAAATTGCTTTAAATATTCCTAATTCTGAAAATCAAATAATCCATAGTGTGGAATCAAATACTTCTTGTGAATCATTACAAAGTGCATCAATAGAAACAATTAAATTTATTAATTCAACAGAAAATTTGGATATTTCTACTAATCAGAATACTGAATTTTTAGAAAATCAAATTCAAAATCAACTTGAAGATTCAAATTTTGTAAAAAATATTTTCTCATCAGATAGTTTTGTTACTGAAAACGTTCCAAACAAATCTACAACATCAACAGATATGCCTGAAGAAATGGATGGAATTGAATACACTGGTGAATTAAAAGATATACGTATTCGTTCGGATATTTATAATGGAAATAATTCATCTTGTTTTTCACCAAATAGTATTATAAATAATAACTCACAACAAAATAATCAACACATAAAATTACCACAAAGAGATAGTGGAATATTTGTAGAAAATATAATTCAGGATAATTTTAATGTGACATTTAAAAAACCGGCTATACCAAACAATATGAAATTTGAGAAATTGATTAATCATGATACAACAAATCATAATGAAATGGGTGAAAAAGTGGCAGAAGAGGAATTTAGTTCATCACCAGGATGTAAGAAATTTTTTCTTTTTATTTTTTAATTTAATTTTAATTTTATAATTTTTCTTATTGCTTGTTTTCCTTTTTCTGTTTTGATTTTTATTTATTACACACAGAAATCACTCATGACAAAATATTTTTTTTTTGATTTGAATGGTTTTTGTATGAGATTTGTACGGTTTTGATAATTCAATTATTTGCGACATTTTTTTGTGAATTATACTTATATAAGATTGTTTCACTATTTATTAGATTAAAATTTTCTATTTTGAAAATTCCATAATCTTTTCTTAGTCTTTCAGTCTGGTTTATATTTATTCTGACTCTTTTTTCTATACTATCAAATATAGCTTAAAATAAAGTTAAGTAAATACATAAGGAATATTTCAAATCATAAAAATGTATATGCTGACAGCATACTCTGAACGCTCCAAAAAATCCAAAACTGAACTAAAAACCTGTAAACAATCTATCAGCGTAGCGTTAAAAATGTTGTCAATGTAAAATTCTTGGTAGAATAACACCTTTATATATTAACAATATGAACGTGTCTTAAAAATGTAAAAGTATTTTTAAAAATATTTAAAAGATGATTAATCATTTCAATAGACTCTATTAAAGTTTGTATTCCATTAATCATACGGATATGTTACTAGAATCCCTTATGTTATAGATATTAAACTCCAATTTTTATCTCACATTATTATAACGTTTCGTAATTTTTTTTCAATAGTCTTAATAAAATCGGAATAATTTACTTTATTATAATTATTTTTTATTTAGTCCACTCCACAGGACAAGCTTTCCTTAATTATTTGTTTATTGATTATACATATTATTATTTCTTATTATAAAAATTATTCTAATCAATAATTATTAGGAATAACTTATTAATTACACAATTTCTATTTTACTTTAGGAAAATATTCGTATATGTTCCAATTATTCAAATAAAAATAGTAAATTTCATTGTTTGTCAATTATGGATTGATTCTGATTTAAATTCATATGCTGCCTTGCGTGCTTTATTCACAAACTTCAAACTCAAAAATTTATATATTTTATGTTGAAATTTATCCTCAAAATTTAAAAAAAATGTGTAAAACCCCAAAAATTATAGCAAATCTGATTTATTTCTTTGGGAAATTCCCATTTACTTTTTTTTTCTTATCTTCGAACGGATTATGAATTATGTTTCACCAATTGAAATTATTATGTTTGGTTTTGGTTGATGATTTGTTTCCATTTAAAAATAATTTCATAAAAATTAAAATCCAAAAATTACTCGATATTACTTTTAATAGAATTTTCAGAATTATCAAAATACAATTATATAATCTGCATACATTTCTTTTATTCAAAAGTTTTATATTTTTGTGATTTTATTTTAAAAAAAAATTATTGTTATTCAAAAATATTCCAGAAGTAAAAATCTGCTTCTAATTCCAATTTCATAATGCTGAAAAATTATTATAGGAAAGAATTTGGGTCATACTAAAAATATATTTTGTTGCATTTATTATATTTAGCCTATCGTTCTTTTTTTGGATTGAATTGTTAAAACCAATCTGTCAAATTTACCCTAATTTCGGGAAAAACGCAGGATTCACACTTTCATAGAAACGTATCTTACAAAAAATGTATTTTTCCTGTTTACATAATTATTTCAATTTGAACAAAAAAGAATATGATTTGTATGCTAAAGTAAATTTCATAAAAATTAATTTCAATTGAAAAAAATACATTTTAGGTTTTATTTTTAATATGTTTAAAAATTTATTCAATGAGATTTTTTTTTTTTGTTTAATTTGAATTATTTTTGTGGGTGGCCAAAAGATCAAATTTCGGAATACAATGAGATTGAGAATATAATAAATTATAATTGAAGAAAGAGAGAGAGAGAGATAGATTCTAATAAATGTTATGTGTTGTGACCAATTATGGAATTTATCAATTTAACTTTTTTGAATGCAATTTTTCAAAACAAATTAATTTGGATGTATTGGTTTGTTTATTTTTTTTTTTAATGCATTTGTTCTCTCCCTCTTTCTTCGTCATTTCTTTAATTTTAGAGTTTCTTTTTGTTTTAATTTCAAGAGTTTTATTTTATTATTAATTGGATAACGAGTTACTTTAATACCAGTAAAAAAAAAACCTATCAGATCAGAACCAAATCCCACATAAAAAAAAAAGTAATAAATAAAAAAGAATAAAAATAACAAATTAAAGGTCCATTCACATATTTTATTTTCTGTTGGATATTTCATTTTATGCCACGTTTTTATCTGTTTTTTTTTTTTTTTTTTTGTATTAAACTTTGCCCACTATCGTCATTGCACATTCTCACGTCATGTCAATTAATTTTAATACATTAGATTTTATACCGTAAGAATTTAAAAAAAAAAATGTTTTTCATTTGATGCGGGAATTTCAAGTTTTCCTCCTAAAAAAAAAGGATTGACATTGACATAAATAAAACATTTGTGTTTAAAATCACGCATGAAATTCAAATTGAAATTTAATTGAATTAGTTTTTTTTTACTTTTTCTATGGATTTGTATTTTTTTTTTTTTGTTTTCGTTTCCTTATGATTTAATGATTTCCGAAAGTAATTTTCAGTTCAAAAATAAAAAAAAACTTACTTCAAGAAAGAATGTTTTTTTTATTGTTTCTGAAAGAGAAAGAAAATGAATCCAGGAGAAATTTTAAATAAGTTTTTTTTATTTTTTGTTTATTTTTTCTTATCTCCAATTTGTTTTTTATTTTATTTTTTTTTTATAGAAATTCACTTTCGATTGTAAATGAGACTTTATTCAATATAACAATTGCAGAAGAAAAACAAAAAAAAAGAAATGAATTAAAATTGAACCCACATTCAAATTCAATTTGACTTTAGACTTTATTTTATACAAGTATGAGACGCGAGGAAAGTCTCTTTATAAAAATGACGTTTACCAAACTGAAAATTAAAAAACAAACGAAAAAAAAAAAAAATCTTAAAAAATGCCCGCATTAATAAAGAATAGTTGATTCATAATACAATTTTTTTTTTCTCTTATTCACTCATACACACACTCATCAATAAATTTTTTCTATGCATTTGAAAGAGATAGTTATATTTATTGATGTAATCCTTCTCTTTTTCATTTATTCTCTTTATTTTTACGATAGTATTTTAGAGGTTGTGTAGTGTATGTTTGCATGTGTGCGTTTGTGTTAAATATTAGATTGTGTATTTGTGTGTTTTTTTTTTTTATAAATGTATTTGTGAATGTTGTACAGTTCCTACTGTCATGTTTTTCTTATAAAAAATATTAGTTTTTTTTCTGTATTTCTTTTCTACGTCAATTTTTGTGTTTTATCCCCAAAAAAAAAAATAAATTAATATTTTTAAAAAAATAGTTAAATAAATTAATTTAAATTAAGAACAATAACAAAAAACAAATTAAAAATAAAGACAAATTGTTTTGTTTAAACATCATTTTAAAGTTTGTTCAGTTTGTTTCAGTTTCCAGTAACTCAATAACAAAACATTTTTATATTTTTTAATTCATTTTAAGTTTTGTTTGGTTAAAAAAAAAAAGAAGAACAAAAAAATCATACTTTTTTATAGGTAAAGTTTATTCACGGCCATGAACTGAAAAAAAAAGAATTCTTGATGAGAAAAAAAATTTACTATAATAAAAAAAAGTTGCTTCTATTTAATTTAATTCAAAATGATCTCAATAAACATTCTTATATTTCTTCTTCTTCTTCGTCATCAATTTATTCCTCTTTTTATTCTTCTGTTTTACTTTTCTTTCTTTTTAGTAATTTTTGAATCAGCCGATTTTGATTATCTATCTGCCAGAGGTAATAATAATATAGAAATTGAAAGAAATTCAATTTTACTAAGATTTGACCCACTTCTTGGACATGCCGTACCGATTATTATTGGACAACAACAACAATTAATACAGCAACAACAAAACCTTTCAACAGATGTTAATAGATTAAGTCCTACACACGAAGAAATTGAATTTGATGAAAATTTAATTAATTATTCACAAACAGAACCACAACAACAACAATTAGAAGAAAATTTAACATTAACTGATTTAAATTTGACAGATGATAATATAAGAACATCATTAAATACAACTGTACTTATTAAAGATTTAAGTTACGGTGAAAATCATCAAGAAGTTAAACAAGTTTTATTAGAAAATACATTTGAAAATAATAAGGTGAACAATTATTTGTTAATGACTTTAATGAAAAAAATGACCATATTTTATTTTGTTAAACAAATTGAAAGGTGTATTCTATTAATGAGTTGTTTTGTTTTATGAGTCATCATTAAATTTCATTTTAAATCTGATAGCAATAGACCAACCAACAATGTTAGGTTAATTCGAAATAAATGCTCATTCAAAATGAATGGAATAAAATAATTTGCAATATTGTAAAATCTGTGATTTTAAAAATAATAGAATCTATAAAGTTCTTCATCATGACTAGACTAAAATTTTCCATGAATTGAGTTCAATGAAAGTACAGCCTCTATGAGATCATGGGTAGAGAGTATATCAATATAAATGTATCTGTATACTCGTAATATAACCATCCCTTTCTAAAGATGCAATTTTAACTGAATTTTTTAAAGTAAATTTTATAAAATAAAAGACTTTAAAACCACGGAACTTTCAGTTTAAAGTCCAATTCATAAAGGGTTTTTATAATTGGATTAAATATTGTGTCACTAAATAATAATGCAAAGAGAAACTAGAATGTATTTTACAGCTAAATGAATGTTACTAATTATTGTCTTTTTATTTCTTGTTTAGGGAGATGCGACCATGAGTCTGGACGTATTAAAAGACATGAAAATTGTGAATGATATAAAATCTTTGGATTTGATTCAGTAAGTTTATATTTGTTTTTTAGTCTTCCAAGAAATATGGCGTTTTTTCTCATGAAGAAAAATTTAAATTTAGTCTAGAATTATAAAAAAAAGAGTGTGTAAATTTCTGCATTCTATTTATGATTTATTTTTATGTTTTGTGTTTCCTTAAATTCAATTAATGCAACGTATTCCCATGAGGCAGATTATACCAATTTTTGTCAATTCTACAATATCTAATGAATTTTTAAAAAAATATGTTTGTATATATTTTTTGGAATACAATTTTAAAATACGTATTATGCATTTTATGATGTTGATATAAACTTAAATTAGTTTCTCTATTTTGTACATGTGTTTTTTTTTTTTTCATAAACTTATATTTTAAAAACTAAAAAAAATGTATCAAATTTCAATATGTTTAGTTATTATTATTTAAATTGAAGTTTAGTTTATAAAGAACCAAAAAATATCTGAGCAAGTAAACTACTTGTTTTGTTTATTTTTAGCATTAAATATTTTACTTTATAATTTTTTTTTTCTTTAGTTTGTTTTGCTTAACACGCACCACCCTCTCTTATGCTTGAGTAATTCAAACAAAAACCAGAAAAAAAAAACAAATTAATTTTCCTCATTTGAATTACCAAACATAGTCTGTATGTTTTCAGTTAACCTTTCCAATTTTTTGGAAATACTACGTTAACTAAAATTCATTTAATGAAATACATAAACCATTATTAGTAAAAAGAAATTTTGATTTTCAAAACAAATCATTTATCACATTAGAAAAAAATTATTTTACAAGTAGACAATTTTACAGTATATAATATAATTTAATTTTTCTCTATCTTTTGTTTTAGTGCACAGACAGATGTTAAAAAAGAATTTAAAATGGCGGAACTGGAGAAGAAAATGAAAAATGAAGTGTAATTGCTTTGAATTTATAATTTAGCAAATCAAATTTTTATATTTCATTTTGCTTTATTTTAGTTTGAAAACAGAGGATATTGAGAAAAAATTAAAGGATGCAGAAACACGTGAAGAAACATTGGTTAAAAGAATAACGGAAAAGGATAAAACAATTACAAAAATGAAGTAAATTATTTATATTGATTAATTATTATACCTTCTTTATTAGTTTTCTGAAGAACTCCGATTATTGTTAAATTCCTAAATATAATTTGAAAGCTTTAAAAAGAAAATTCAATAAGATCATTACGATGGATTTTTTACATTTAAAAATACAAAAGTTTTATTTGATTGAGTCAATATTTGTAACAAAAAATATCAAATGTTGAGCATTTCAAATTTAGGTCATGTCACTGTTTTTGCTTTAAATTGTATGTTTTCTTTTTGTGTTATTATTATTAACTTAATTACATGAGACGTGCCCTATTTAAGGACACATTTATGTCGATTATCACGAAAGTAAAATTTAATTTGTTTTGACGATGTTTATAGAAATTCTTACTGTTGATAATCGTGTCACATGAGCATTTATTAAGAATGAGTTAAAGTATAATGTTTATCGTTTTAAATAAAGTTGAAAAGAAAATTAAAGAATTTCAACAATTCCATTCAATTAAATCAGAACCTTTTTTTTATTTTTTTTTCTTTTTTTAATTTTGCAGTAGTGTTATGGAAGCTTACGAGAAAGCAATTGCTGAACTTATAGCTGAAAAAGAACAAATAATACAAAATTATGACAAAAAATGTTCCGATTTGAAAACAGAATCTGACTTAAATGGACAACATTTATTATCATTGGAAGCAACATTTAGTGATTTACATGTGTAAGTTTTTTTCTTGAGGCTTTTAAAATCTATTAAGATGGGTTTAAAGTAAGAAAAGTCATTGACCTTTTTTAATCAGTTAGAAATTATAGAAACGTGTTTAAATATAATCTTCTTTCTTATTAACTCGTTTTGAGTAGATCGTATATCTTCTGAGATAAAGTATTGCTTATTTATTCAATAAAACTTTTACAAAAACGATTTAATTTGAATTAAATTTTCAACTATATTGAATATTGTATTATCTCATGTTTTAGTTTCTACTTTATTATTCTTTTCTATTTTAAGATCAATTTGCAAAACTTTTAATTACATTCCTTCCAGTAATAATACATTTTTAATCGCATTTTTTATAAAAAAAAAAGGCAGCACAAATTTTTAAATTCGCAACATAAATAAATTCGTTTGTTGTCGTAGAATCATATTTAAAGTAAACAATTCTATTTTCTAGTATTGCTTTTATTCATTTTTCAAACTGAAGACGGTTACGTTATTTTTAATATCTTTCTTTCAGTTCAAGGATAAACATTTAGTTTAATAATACACACATTTTATTAAATTTTCTATTTCTTTTTTTTTTAATTTCAGAAAATATGAACGAAGTAAACATATAACAACAACATTAAAACAAAATGAAGATATTCTTATAGCGGACAGGAAACAAAATGCTGAATGTTTAAAAGCACAAGAACAAAGATATGAAAAAATGAAATGTCACGCAATGGCCCAACTAGAAATGTAAGAAATAATTTGTTATTGTTGGTATACTTGTTTGTAGTTTGTGCTGACAAAAAATATCGTAAAAGAAGGACCTTAATAGCATAAATTAATCTGAAAAGGTGTATTCCAAAAAACTTAAATGCTCTGCAATATGTAGAACAATTTTAAACAATTACTTACTTACTTTAATTCTTATAAAAAATATGAGCAGTTCAGAAATGTAGTAATGAAATCCAGTAAAACCTTTAATTAAAATATTCTTATCAATAATATTTGAGATCTATAATTACATTTTGACTTTTAATTCTTTTTTTACATTAATATTAATTTTTATTTTAGCGCCAATGATAAACTAGAAAATTTAACCAAAAGTCACTCACATGAAATAACAAAACTGAAGGCGATACTAAAAAAAGAGGAACTATCAAGAAGTTCAGTATCAGAACAGCTATCACAGAAGACACGTGAAAATGAAGAATTGGTTAAAATCTGTGATGAACTTATAAATGGCGGCAGTAGTTAAATTATTTAGAAACAAAACATGTTTTATTTTTGCTTCATTTTTTTATATGAAAAATTATTTAAATTAATTAATTAATTATTATTATTTTTAAATGTTCACGTTATGTTTGTGATCTTTCTTTTTTTTTTTATTAAATTGAAAACTTGTTTCCCTCTATTCGTATCTTTTTCTCCAATCCTGTCTACTTATCTACCAACTAATATTTCTCTTCTCCTTTTTTCTTCGTGGTGAATGAAAATTAAGAAGGAAAAAAGTATTCTTTTTTAAAATCTCAAAGAAAAACTAAATTTAATTCTGTTTTTAACTCTTGATTTTCTTTTCCTAGTTATTTTTGTTTTGTTAATTTTAAATTATAAATACAATATGAAAAATTATGATTATGCGCTCGTGTATTTATGCAATATTAGAGAATGGCTTATTAAGAAAAAAAAAAAACATAAATAGTAAAAATAAAAAAATACTAAAAATTGTTAATAACTAACTAAAAATAAAAATAGATTAATTAACTATTCAAAGCTGAAAAGAAAGTTGATAGAAATGAAAATAATAATAAATGTATTGAAATCTGGTTATTTCAATTTGGAAAACCAAAGGTGAAAAAACAGAAATACTTTGATAGTGAATTTTCCTTTATTTTTTTTTATTCTTATCTCCTTCCTCTCCTTTTTTTTTTTTGTTGTATTTCATTCGAGACTTTTTATACAATGAAATTAGTATTTTTTTTTTTTATAAAAGTGCAGCCACGTTGTCATCAAATATTCCAGAAATAGTCCACAAATATTTTAAATTTGAATTAGAATTTTACTGATGAATAAAAGATGACAATTAAATTGTGTCTGTTAACTGTTTATTATTTATTTAATTATTGTATTATTTTTCTTTCTTTTTTTTTTATAAAAAAAAAAAATAACAAAATAATATTGCATATTAGTAAAAAAAAAAACTCTTTTCTCTTTTTATTTTTTTTCTCTCACTCCACCCACACTTTAATTATTTTTTGTTTATGAATAATTATTAAAAAAAAAAAAAAAAATACTTGCGATTAATATATTATTATTTAAATGAATTCATTTTTGTATTTTCTATATTTTTTTTATTCTATTTTTTTGATTATTTCAAATTAAATTAAATTAAATTAAACTAAAACGTCTTTTTTTTTTTTATTGTAGATTCTTTTGTTTTCTTTTTGAATTAATCATTAAAAACATCTAAAAGTAAATAAATAAATTTATATATTTTTTTTTTCTCCCTTTTCCTTTTATTATTAGTAGTTTATTATTACTATTATTATAATTATTATTATTCTTATTAAATTAATTATTTAAAACAAAGAAAAGAAAATCATTTAGTAAATTTTAAGGATATTTAAACGATATTAAATATTTTATGAAGAAAAACAAAGTAAATTAAAAAATGAGCAGAAATAAAACTATTAAAAAAAATAATAATAATAATAACATTAAATAATTAAAAATGAAAATAAACCTATAGAAGACAAAATTGTAAAATGCAGTAAAAAATATACCTAATTAAATATTATACAAAAATGATAAAATGCAGAATTTGAAAACAATTAATTAAAACAGTAAAAATAATAATAAACAAAATATTTGTATTTATTAAAATTATATAATAATTAATTGAATTTGTAATAATATAAACAATAATAATTGTAACACGTAATATTGTAATAAACTATTATTTTTTTATTGTAGAATTCAAAAACAACAAAAAAAAAAAAAAACAAGCAAGAGAAGAGTTAAAAATCATTTATTTAAAACAAATGAACTTAAAAATAATAATTCCAAGAATGTAAAAACTCATCTAATCTTATTTCTTTATTATAAAATTATAATAATAAAAAAAAAAAAAACAAAACAAAACAAAAGAAATATTTAATTTATCACAAGTTGTTTTCTTTCACTAACCTTCTTTTTTTTTCATCCATATTAGGCACAATAATATTTTTATTAAATTCATAAAATATTGTACAATTTTGTTTTTGCTTTTTACTTTGTTCTAAAAATAATTTATCGAAAATATGAATTGTCAAATTTATTTTGATTTGAAATATTTCCGACGTTACATAGTTTGACACCGGTATTAGTAGTGCCATCGGTATTTAGTAATGCCATCGGTATTTAGTAAAAAATGTGGATATTTTTTAGAAAATGTCCATTTTGTCGTTCACAAATAATAGAGAGAGAGAGAAAGAGCGGCTTTTTAAATAATACTTTATGATTTTATTTTTATTTTTAGCAAATAAATATTTTTTTCTTATTATAATTAGAATATCATTTCACTAAAGGCAAATCAAAATTCTTCATAATAAAATGGGAATTCTTAATTGAGATTTGAAAAAAAAATGGGAATTCGTAATTGACAAAATATTATTTGAAATAATTTCTGATTGTCGTCCATTTTTTTTTTTTTTTAATTTTTAGTTAGTTTTGTTATAAAACCGGATATTCTTATAACTTCCTAGTAAATTTCTCTTATGCAATCAAAAGATTAAAATTTGTGATGTCCGAAAATTTTATGTTACAAAAAAAACATATTCAAAATAAAAATTTATTTTTTGTGATTAGTTCCTAATTAAAGTTGTTTTTTTTTTTGAGTAAAACCGCAAAGTACATAAATTTAATATGAACAAAATGCGCCAAGATGTTGTTGATGATCTGTTCGAAAAAAAAAATTTTTATACTGAATGTTATCGATGACCTCTATGATGGCAAGTAGATTAAGTTGAAATGATAGAATTTTTAATATACAATTATTAAATTATTTTTTTTAATTGCTTAAATTTTCATTTTTCTGATAATTTAGAGAATTGTTTATTTTGTTATTTAGACGTGTATTTAGAATTGTTTGATAATATCAGTTTTTTGTGGTATAAGAAAGTAAATAAATTCTATAGTAATCCAAATCTATTTATATTTTCTATTAATAATAATTTTAGGTGGAAACTTCAACATATCCAATACATATACAATTTAACCATTATTTCTTAGTTAATTATGATTAGAGTTTAGACAATTAATTACATATAAAGTTCATAAGATAACAAACTAACTTTTAGTCTAATAATTTCAAAATATTTATGTTGACGTTATAACAAAATTTAATTATGATTGTGTTTCATGATGACGATGTCAATTTAGACTTTTTAGTGTTAATTAAATTAGATTAATAAACGTGTCGAATTTGTTAAAAAACCCCAGAATAATATATTCGGACAATTATAGATAATATAATTTTTTTAAGGAAGAACAATCAACCTTTGATCTTATCATAAGTTTTAATCAAAATATTAACATTATAAAAGTGTTCCCCCCTTTTTAAAAAATAAATAGAATTTCTTTAGACAATGTAATATTGTCATCAATAAAAATTTACCTATTTTTATCTTATCATTAATAAAATGTTTTTTTTTTTATAGATAAAAATTCTATTGTACCTATATAAATAAAGATTTTATGAATTTATCTGTTAGTTAAGTATGTAAACTTAGTATTCAGTGTTAGTATCTATTTAATTGAAAAAAGATTAAACATTTAATAAAATTGTGAAATTTTAAAATGAGTTTTGCTCTAATTTTCAATCATGAACAATTTCAAAATACCGCAATGCCCAAACGATCGGGTACTGAAAACGATGTTACTGCATTGAAGAGAGTATTTGGAAAGTTTCATATAGACGTTGAAGTAAAACAAGATTTTACTCTTCAGCAAATTGAATGTGAAGTTCAAAAATGTTAATTAAATAATTCATCATAAATAAAGTGCGGCTATTTTTAATTATTTATTTTCTTGCAGTAAAACTTTTTGATTTTTCTGACTACGATAGTCTTATCATTACCGTTTTAAGTCATGGAAATAGGAATAATATTTTACAGGCGTACGATCAAGTATATGATTTTTTCACAACAATTGTTTTTCCAATTGTGGAAAATAATATCAGCTTAGCTGGAAAGCCAAAAATATTCATAATACAAGTTTGTACTTTTTCAATATTAAATTTTAATCCAAATAATATTTTCCATCGTTTATATTTAGGCTTGCAAAGGAGAAAAAAAGCCAATTGAAATATTTCTACAAGAAGATAGTTGTGCTGTTGAATCACCAGTAATATCATTAGTGCCCGCTATTACTGAAATGTTTTTTATATTTTCAACTTTTGAAGGTGAGAACACAAGTTTTTAAATCTATGATGAAATAAAATAATTTTTATTTTCAAATCAAAACAATCATTTTGATTAATCTTTCATACAAATATATAATGATAATGATCAATCAACGTAACCAAATCATGTTTTCTGAATGAAATAATAACGCATCGTCACGATTAAAATTAGTCATTATTTTATTATTTTTGTAAATATTGTGAAATTCGTTTAAAATTTTTGCCAAATTATTATTAACACTTTTAGGTCATATCAGTGGTCGGGATGCAAGAACGGGTGGATATTTCATACAATCATTTTGTAGATTACTTGAAGAACATGGTTACACAGAAACAATTGATAGAATTATGCAAAGAATAACGAAGGAATTAGGTTAGTTATTAATATAAATCACGAACTTAATAAAGTTGATAATTAAAATTATCATTTTTTTGCAGAATCATTTGGACAAGTACCATCCACTACAACAACACTTACCAATCCATTCTTTTTTGGTCAATCAGTTAATCGAGGAAATGTTAGTACAGGTAAATTTTACTAAAAATTTTACAAAACAATTTAATAAACAAAACATATTGATTAAAACGTTTCTTCATTTTAACAGAAATGCAAATCCTTGTGCAACTATTAACCGGTAAGACAATCACTATTGACGTTGAAGCATCTGAGTATATAGAAAATATAAAATCAAAGATCACAGACAAAGAAGGAATCGCACGTGATCAACAACGTTTACTTTTTGAAGGAAGAGAATTGGAAGATGGGAATAAATTATCAGCATATAATGTTAAATCTTATTCAACAGTCCTTATGAGTTATCGGCATCAAAGAGGAATGAAACTTCTTATTTATACATGGACTGGTAAAACAATCACTTTAGAAACTGAAGCAAATGGGTATGACACCATTAAAGATATTAAAGTTATGATTCAATTCAATGAAAATATTCCGTGTAGTCAACAATGCTTATGGCTTGACGGAAAACAATTGGAAAATGAATATAAATTATCGCATTATAATATAAAAAAAAATACAAGACTCTGCTTATCTCTTCGAATGTCTGAGGGAATAACGCTTTCTATAAAAACCTTAACTGAAAAAATCCTTAATATTTTTGCTCCACTGAACGGTTATGATACAATTGAAGATATAAAAAATATTATACAAGCTAAGGACGGAACACCTCCTGATCAACAAAAGTTGACTTTAGCAGGAGTAAAGTTAGAAGATGATCGGACTTTACATGACTACAATATAAAAAATGGTTCAACGCTCCATTTAGTATTGCGTCTAAGTGGAGTCATGCTAGTTTATATCAAGATGTGGACAGGAAAAATTCTTCACATATATGCAGGACCATGTGATTTTATCGAAGATATTAAAAATAAAATTTTTGAAATGGAAGAAATTTCCCAAAAACAACAACAATTAACTTTTAAAGGAAAAGTACTAAAAGATGTGTGTACATTATCTGATTACAATATCTTACAATATCAGACAATATATTTAGTTTCACTTTTATAAAAATGTTAAAGCAATTGAAAAATCTTTGCAACAAAAAAGTTTCAAAAACTCTTTAGAGGACATTTAGGTGACATTACTAAACAAAAACTCGATGAAAATAGGAAATTTATTTAAAAATGGACGTTGAGTTTTTGGTTACAAAATATTATTATTGATATATTGATTTATTAATATATAATTTTATGGGACTGAGAAAGAATTATTAAATTATATATTCTAGATAATTTTGGGTGAGACTCGTGAATTTTTATTGATATTGAATTCTTTAATTATTTGACTATTAACGAAAAAATTATGTGTTAGAAATAAGAATCATAAAAAAAATATAACTATAAACATTCATTAATTTGAATTTATTGCTTATATATGTTGAATCATTATCAATTATTATAATTAAGTTATTGTAATAACATAACTTTTGTAATTATAAATAAACAAAAAAATAATTTCAAGTACATAAAATATACATACCTAAATACAATTGATTATCATAATTCTGATAATCTTTGACTGCCAAATAGTATACATTGATTATAAACGAATATTAGAATTGACGAGGAAAAAATCTAACAGTTTGTCTGTACTAACAGTTAAATTCATCAAATTTAGTTATTCAATTGCAAAAAATAAGAATGAATTTTATTATTGAAATTATTGTGTTTATTTTAAGTCTATTTTTTGTTACTTACACAGTGACAGAATCATTACCACACAATTATCATTGTGATTGTTACAATTCACGTAATATTAATAATTATATTAGACGGGGTGATCTTATTGAAGCAAGCCGAATATTCCACCAATATAATTTATCGCTTAATGAAACAATAATTAATACATATGGAAAAAATGAAAGATTTGCCGAGAAAATTATTGATTTCATCGACTTAATATTTTGCGATGACCAAATCAAGAAGAGAATGAACGGATATCGAATTTTGTTAGATGAAATGATGTCTAATGATGATTTATATAGTATAGCAACTATGATCATCGCCTTTCGTGTTATGAATAGCACGATTTCTTCTAATGATGATATTAAACACATTAAAGATAAACTTCCTTATCAAATAAAAAATTTCCCTTGGGGGAAACGTGTTAAAATACAAAATAGGTATTTTGCGGGCAAGTTGTTTGGTTCATCGATTACTTCATTAGGCAGAAGGAATATATTTCAAGACATATTTGATAATTCAACTAATGCTAATGATTCTTCATTTTATTGGAATATTGAACCAGTAAACGATGGTAGCTATAATTTATTAAGTGTACAATTTGAAAGCCAAAATGAATATCTTTATCAAGGTTCTAAAAAATTAGCTAATGATAGAAAACGTTTAAATGTTTTCACAAATATGTATTCTGATATTTTGGAACAAAGTGGATGGCAATTTGAACCAATTCGTGAGACAGAATATTTTAAAATAAAAAACACATATTCAGATCTCTTCTTATATTCTGCTGTAAATTCATTTAATTACAACTCACAATATCGGCGAGTATTTATATGGAAGGCTGGAGGTTGTTATGAAAATATATGTGAATGGAAATTTACTACCGAATAATTTAAATTTTTATATTTTCACTATATTGAAATCGAGATAAATAAACACAATTTTGTATAAAGATTTAAAATGTATTATTTGTATTTCTAACATTAAAAGGTGGTTTCGAAAAAGAAATGAGTTGAAATTTTTTAATAACAAAAATAAAAAACAGTCAAAAATCTATTGATTAAATATAATTTTTATTATTATTATAAGTTAGCAAAATATTGTAAGTTTATATTAAAATTAATATTTTTAGATAAATTATTGTTAATTATCTAAAAGTAATTTATATTGCTAAATATTTCGATTTAAGATTCGGCCTTATGTTTCTATACATTCCCATATTTTCTGATGAAAATTGAGTGTATCGTCTCATTGCTTCATTGATTTCTTGGACAGTTATATTTTTTGCACCATCAGCACCTTAAAAAAAATAATTTGAAAATTTTATGTAAAAATAAATTTAATAGAAAAAAAATTAATTACCACGTCCTTGTGTAACTTCCGGACATAAGTGTAACATATCATAATAAGTACCGGGAGTAGTAGTACGACTGTAAGGTTCTGTTACACGATTTGAGGAATTTAGACGTGTTAAAATACAATAATCTACAATTGTTGCAATTGTTTCATGAGCAAAATATGCTAAAATTGATAGCGTTTTTGCAGTTAAAGTAATATCAGCTGGAACATTAAGCCATGCTCTTAATTTTATTTTCATATTAGCAGAATTCCGAGAATTAAAAGATACACGACGTGCAACATTAAATTCAATATAGTCTTCACCCGATAATGTTTGCGATATTCTATCAGCACGAAAAAGACGTCTTATTTTCTCCTCATCATAAACTTCAACTTCAACTTCAGATTCTTCATCAGAATTATCTTGATTATTATCGTAAATATCATTATTTAAATGTTGTCCTTTCGAAAAGTCTTCCAGTTTCTTTTGTATTTTCATATCACGCATATGTTTCCGTAGTCGCGATATTTTTGCTGGTTGTTTCCTCATAAGAAATTCAAAATCAATTTGTCTTGGCATTTGCTGTCCTGTTCTATCTGCAGCAATTTCCACAGCATCATGTAAAATTCCTCTTAATTGAGAAAGAAGAATTTTTTCAACCAGAACAACAGAATCATGCAAAGGACTTATACCATCTCCAAAACCTCTCATTATTTTTTCAACTTCTGAAAAAAATGCGGGTGTATAAATATTATTATCTATTGATGAATTCGTGCCTTGGTTTAGCAAACTAGCAATTGTCGGTGTAGAATTTTGACGAAGTGGTTTTTTAGAACTCATGTTGTAGATTTATTTATTGTTATTTAAAATTTGTAGCTTATTGAAAAAACTATAAAAAAATTTTGGTACAAAATAATTTAAGTGTTTGGTCGTTTCTGGTTTATATTGTATTGCACAATATTGTATATATATGTTTAGAAACTAATTAATTATATTTATAGTTTTAAAATAACAAAACACTCATGTATTATTATTTACTAACAAACACAAAACTTAAAAATGAAAACTTAAATATTCTCAGTTCGCTACTGTAAATTGACATGACACATTGAACTGAGAAACAATAAATGCTGAATTCCTGAATTGCTAGTATTGCCATATTTTATTATGACATATGTTATTGTTTTATTTGAGTTTGAGCTGTCAGTCAAAACAAAAAATTTTGCAGAG
This sequence comes from Pedicia rivosa, assembly GCA_963082725.1. Classification (NCBI taxonomy): domain Eukaryota; kingdom Metazoa; phylum Arthropoda; class Insecta; order Diptera; family Pediciidae; genus Pedicia; species Pedicia rivosa. Next base: position 41,997,331 of record OY720151.1, read on the forward strand.
AAGTAATTAATTTTATTAATATCTAAGAAAATGGATAAAGGTATGATGTGTATATAAATGTAATATTCATATTTTATTGAATTGATGTTTAATTTTAGGAGATGATATTTTAATTGAAATAATAGAAATATTTATAAATGCTGTTATATTCACAAGAAATTTATATCCAGCTGAAATTTTTAGATCACGTAAAATGTATAGTACAAGTGTAAAAATATCAATATTTCCTCCTTTAAATGATTACATTAGTGATATTTTAAAGTCTGCTAGGGAATTAAAAAAGTCAGATCAATTGCATAAGGTTGAAATTATTCTGTACAAGGATGAAGAAATTATATTAGAAAGTTATTCATTTGAAATAGGAAGAGTTAATTTGTTAGTAAAGTGCGATGAAAACGATAAGTACTTGATCCAACTAGAAGAGGAACTTAGAACTCTATTATTGCGTTTTGATCAACGATTAAAAAAATTGAAAACAATTCCTAAAAACACCACTTTTAAAATTTATCTTCATACAACCCAATCAGCTTTTGTGAAATTAACAAATAATTCCTCATTACAAGTAAGTTTCAAATATAAAATTACGTACTTATCAATAATTCTTTATTTTTGTATATTTCTAGCATTTTCCATGGCTGAGTGATGGAATTAAAAAAATGTATAATATTGAAAAATGTTTAGTTCCCATAAGTTCGTTTAGTTTAGCGAATATTCAAATATATGCTGAAGAATATTGTAATAATTATGATTCCAAATAAAAACTGATAAAATATTTTTCCAAAATAATGCTAAATTTACTTTACCATTGATTCTAATAGATGTAGCAGAATGAAAATGGTTTTTGATATTTATTTCGTGTACAACTTCGGTTTGAATACACATGTGAAAAACGCAATAAAATTGTTAAATTACACAACACAATCACAAATTTGTGTTTCAAGGTCGTGTGATTTGATTTTAAAGCCGGTTTTCGTCTTCGTCCTTTGTTTTTCTGATTATAAATTAATACTTTATAAAATTGAAATAAATTCTTACCTAATGCATTCATTATCGTTGTTCACAAGAATCAGTATATATAAAACCGCAACACGTTCACTACAACGAGCTTTTTCCACAACAAAAATGGCACAAATTAAGGTAAAGATTCTAGACTTTTGAAAACTTTTCAATCCAATTATATAATTCATACAAGTGATTTTATGTAAATTTTTTTCCGTGCCATTTAATTTAAATAATGTAATTTAAAAAACATGGACGTACTGCCTGGAAATATTTGTTTAAAATATCATTTTTTTTTTTTACTTATTTCCATTTTTTTAATTTAATTTATTCAATATTTTCAAATTTAATTCGATTTAATCAAATGAAGATTATTTTTAATTTTTTGTTCAAAAAAATAGGAAAATAAATTTGGTTATTTAATTAAGTATAAATAAATATTTTAAAGCAGGTGATCATTTATTTCACTCATTCGAAAGACAAATCGTCTCTTTATGTTTATGTATATAACAAGATTATGAAATTAAATTGGTTAAAAAATTTTCGTTAAAGGAAGGAGATAAAATTCCAAACGCTGATCTTTTTGAAGATTCCCCAGCAAATAAGGTTAATATTGCTGATTTATGTGCAGGCAAGAAAGTTATACTTTTCGCAGTTCCAGGTGCATTCGTAAGTAAAATCAAATAAAAATTATGGTACAATTTGGTTTATGATTCATTTCCATTTTTTTTACAGACCCCAGGTTGCTCGAAGGTAAGTGTTATTAATTTATACGAAATTTGTTAAAAATTGTTGCTCTAAAAGTTTTTGAAAGTGGAAATAATTTTCAATAATGAAGAATATAGACAAATTGAAATTTTCTTTTCTTTGGTTAGACTCATTTGCCTGGTTACGTTGAAAAAGCAGCTGAACTTAAATCTAATGGAGTCAATGAGATCGTTTGTGTTTCAGTAAATGATCCATTTGTTATGTCAGCGTGGGGTAAACAACATGAGACTGCTGGAAAAGTCCGTATGCTTAGCGATCCATCAGCTAACTTCACTAAACTTCTTAATTTGACTGTAGACCTTCCGCCATTAGGAGGAATTCGTTCAAAACGTTATTCTATGGTAATAGAAAATGGTGTAATTAAAACCTTAAATGTTGAAGCTGACGGTACTGGATTAACATGTAGCTTGGCAGATAAACTTAAGGTTTAAAAAATGAAGAGAAATAGTTGCATCTTAAGAAATTATATAATTACATAACATGTAAAATAAATAGTTGTAATTATAATTATGCAAAGTAATTTAAAATTGGGAATTTAAAACAATATTTTGAGTTGAACTCTTAAATTTTTTCGTTATAATGAAATATTTTTAAAAGCAATTATTTTTATTTACTTTATTTGCATTTTTTCTAGAATTCAAAAAATCTAAAATTTTATTCTAATATTAATAAAACAATTAACATTAGCGCCTATATTGAAAACGAATAAATAAATATGCAATTTTATATGGTTGTGGCTCATTTCGAAAGTAAATTTTTGTTTAAAATAAAAAAATTCTAGAAAAATCTAATGTTTTATTATTTACACAAACATGAAAATCCATTTAATTAATGACTCATTTTTTCTGTGGTTTGGTTTTTTTGTTAAAGATACGGTTTATTTGGTTAATTACAAATCACATTATTTAAAACGTTTGAAGGACTGGGGTTTTTTTTTTGTTAGATTTGTTTCTGAAATTGAAAGTATTCATAGAGATTTTAATTTTAAAATACGATTGGATGCACACACACACCCTTTTGAAGGTTTTAAAAAGCTATATTACATGGTTTATTAAATATAAAATAATTATTGTTGTAATTGTTTTATTTGTTTTTTTGTTTAAAACCAAAAAAAAAATTTTGGAGACATTAATAGATCGAGCAATATACTGACTTTTTGATTGGAGATTTTTTTTTGTATTTTGCTATGACGTCAAATTTGTCAATTTAATTTATTATTAAAAATTATTGCAAAAGAACAGCAAAATTACGTTGCATGCAATTTATAAATTTAATCAATAGTGAGATATTAAAAATTTAAATACAAAAACTTTCAAATAGTATAAAGAAGGTACTAAACAATACCAAATGAATAAAACATATTTTTGTCTAATTGTTTTTGTATTGATTGTTTTTGTTTGTGATAAAATAACCTCCAAAAAGACTAATAATAAAAATAAAAAGCCTGTATCAAATGACGATGAAGATGAAGAATTTGTTGATACCAAAATTTGTACGTTTTAAATATTGTAACAAATTTTAAAATGAAAGCTAAAGTTTAATGCATTATTTATATTTACAGATTCAAATATGTTTGTCAGAAGAAGAGAGGAGCATAAACTATTGTATAAACACTTGATGAATCTTGATTCTTATGAGAAGAAATATAAAATGCTGGAAATTGCATATAATAAAATATTTGATGTAAGAATTTAAAATAAGAATACTTAATAAGTTTAATTTAATAAATAATAAATTTTTAGGTTATACAAGAGAATCGAGAAAATTTAAAGAAATCGGATTTTGTGCCATCATCAGATAAAATATTAATATTTGAAGCTTTGATATTAGAGAATTTTGTTTTGTTTGGTGATTTAGTTCTTCATATTCCTGATATTTCTTATGCTATTTTAAAAACCAAAGGTGATTGGAGAGAAATACTTGATTATGGCTTTCAGATGTCAGAAAAAAAACATGAATTAATTGATGAAACAACTGTGAAAATGCTGAGTATTTTACATCAAGAAATGAATGAATCGGAACGTTCTGATGACTTTGTTAATCCATATTATCAAACTGCAAAAGTGGAAAATTTAGAGAAAAAGCAAAAGAAAAAAAAAGTGAAAAAACTGAAAAAAGGTCCAACTTTGTACAGTGTTAAAAATGAACTGTAAATAAAAATCATATAAAAACAAAACCCAATATGTTTTATAAATTAATGTATTTGATATTTTTTATTTTTTAAATTTTTACTGCAATGTGGTTGTTCTTCCTTTTCTTCTATAACTTTTCGTTTTAAATTTTTATTATTAACTTTTAATCGAAATTTTACCTCTGAAATTCTTTGTTGTAATTTACTTCTTAGTTCGTCAATGGACTCATATTCTGTTGCATATGATATATGCAAAATACCTCCATAAAAATTTCGAGCATCTAAAATTTTTTTTGATTTTCTTGCTTGTTCTAATTTTAAATAGGTCACATGGAAGCAGTCAGTAAATTTTTCAATTTCTACTAGAAATATAAAAACAATTTTATATTTATAATCAGTTTTTCAAGCTATCAAATTGAATACATTCTTGGGCTAATTTATCCGTAATATTTTCCAAATGAGTAATAGTTCCAAATTTCAAAAGTTCCTTTTTTATTTCATTTTTTAGATTAATTTTGGGAACACCAAAAACAATTAAATGTTTTGACTCGTTTATTACTGAATAGACCTGTAATTAAAAGTTGATTGAAAATATTTAAATTGGGATTCGAAACATTCAAATTTAAAACCACCTTAACTGCTGTTAAACTTTTACTTTGACGATATTTTAATCGAGTTCGACAATATTCTTGTCTTTTATGATGAAATAAATTGTTATCTTCAGTCATTTGATCACTTTTTATCCAATTTGTAAAATAAACTTCTTTTGCTTCTCTTTGTATCGAGTGATTGTTTTTATTGACTTTTTAAGGGACTTTTATTTAAAAAATTAACTTTTTATTTATAAAAAATTAAAACTATTGCAAATGTCAATAAAAACATATAACAAAAAAAAAACAAAAACAAGTAAATTTGAATAACGCTACAATGGTAGTTCAATAATGTACAAATCCAATCAAATAGACAAATATTTATTAATTTTTTAATAACGCGTTTATTACATGTTATCCTAATATGATTATCAATAATTTTTAGAAGATGTCCGCTTATAACAAAATTATAAAAATTGATTAAAAACGAGAAAATTAAGCATAAAGCTTTGTGTATTAATCTCTTATTTACGATTTTCTACTGGGTACTGGATTCTGGATATTCTTTTTCTGCTATGTTTTAAATTTTTCTATATTTTCAGTTCAATTATAAAAAAAATAAAAAAGTAATATGTCAAAAATGGTTTTGTAGCGTTTTGTGAAAAACCAATTGAAAATTATAACGGATAAATGTGTTTTGTTTTTCTTTTGTTAATTTTGATTTGCAACACATTAAATTAAATAAATAATACATTTAAAATGAATAAAACAAGTGTGGAATGTTTTAAAGGTGAATTGAATACCTTTAGCGAAGAGATTTATAAAAATTTACAGGTTTTAACATTTTTGCATCCTGTCACTGATGATTTCAACAAGAATTTCTGCAAGGTACATGATTTATTTTCATTAGTAAAGTTTTTTTGTCTAATCATGTATTTCTATCGTTTAGGATATGTTTATTAAATCTAATCCAAAAGCATTTCCACATGTAATGCATTTTATGTTTACAATATTAGATCCACTAGAATTTAAAAAACGATTTTATTGGCCTATTTTAGACAGAAATTCAGAAAACGATTTCAGGTAACAGAAGTTTTAAATCTTTATTCCTTGTTCCAATCTTACCTTTTTTACAGAGAACTTTTGAATTCATGCAATATTTACTAATAATATTTTTATTTTTTAATTGCAGAAGTGCAACAGTACAATATTTAAATTTTTTAAATGACAAATATGAATTGAAATTGGAAACAATAAAAAGTTATATTGTTGTAATGCCTGGTGGTTTTAAATTTATGAAAGTTTTAGGAGAATTTACAAAATTAGTAATGAAAGAAGAATTAAGAAAACGTAATAAGACTGATTTAATTAAATCATATAAGGACTCAAACTTAAGTATAAAAAAAAAGATGAACAAAATTTTGAAAGAGAAAAAATTATGGATTGAAACAACAACTAAATATAAAGAGTAATTTATATATTTTAATTAATTTACAAACGATTTTAGATTCGATTTAATGCCTAAATAATTTATGTTGAGTTGAACAAATTTCAATTAGATTTACTGAATGTGAGACTCACTCAAATACTCGTCATTATTTTTCATTGTTATTTTTATAAGAGCTTCCAGTAAACATTTAAGAGAGTAGATAAGACCTTTTTAAAGAAAAGGAATTGTCTATTCTTTTTTTAAAAACTTACTTAAAAGATTTTTTGTTTTAAGTAAACAGAACATAGCATTAAATGTTCATAATTTCTGTTGTATAAATTTTTAAATTTTTAAATCAGTGATTTAATTTTTTTTTTTGTAGAATAATTGAAGCTGATTTATTGAAAATGGATAAAAAAATCTTACAATTAAATAAGTTAAGAGGATTAATTTTAAGTGGGACATCAACAACAACAGTAAAAAATCTAACAGCAACAATTGATTTATGGAAAGATAATAATAATTTAATATATGAGAAAATTTTAATTGAAAATAATGAATTAAACGAAATTTCAAAAAATATATTTAATATAAATGAATTTTTTGAAAAATATTTACACCAAGATTCTTTAAAGACAATTAATTTCAATCAAAATGAATTAATTAATTCCCTTAATATAATCAGTAAATTACATTCAAATGAGTATTATTTAATACAGAATGTGATAAAGAATAATAAGATTAATATTGGGAATTTATTAAAATGTATTAAATTATTAATGCCGTCAATATTAAAAAAAACAAGTTTGTTTTCATCACTAGAATATTCATCATTACAGTATGAATTAGAAAAAATTAACAAAATTTTATTAAATGTTAAACAACAACAAATTGATATTGTATTATTTAAACAAAATGCAAAAGAAAAAATAATAGCAAGAAGTTTAAATAATACAAATTTAAATTTATCGATTGAAAATAATAACAATAATAATAATTTAAAAACAAAATTAATAAGTACACCAATGTTACAATTTCAATTAAACAAAAATTTAAATACAGAATTTAATAGAAATAATTTAACATATTTAAATCATAGTAACAATACAAGTAATAACACAAATAATAATTTACTAAAATCAAGTAAAAAGTTAAGTCACCATAATAAATCAATAATGAATCGTTTAAATATAAATCCATTAAATTTATTACGTTCTGTTACAAAAAAACCGAAACAATCAACAATGGAAACATCACCAACAATAATTTCATTTAATACAAAATTAAGATTAAGTGCCGGAATAATGATTGCGCCATTAACAACTAATAATAATAATGGAATAATTGAAAAAACAAAATCCCCATCTGGAAAATTGGAAATATTAATTAAAAATGAGACAATAAAAAATATAATTTCTCATAAAATTAATCAGGTAAACCAATTTTTAATTTTTTGATTCTACTTTTTATAAAAATTTAAGCCATGGAATGCGAACGATTTCTTAAAACGTATTCGTACAAATTTATTTTAAATTGAATGCCTAAACCTTCTTATTTCTAAATTTTTTCAAAATAACGTTTTTCTAATTAAACAAATTTCCAGTTTCCTCTTCAAAAGTTAAATTTAGACTCAATGGATGATGATTATATTGAAAACAGTGGCGCATATTATGCTGAGGATGATCATGATGATAGTGTTCTATTCGTGAAAAATAAAGAAAATTTAATAAATGATCAAATCATTCATCATGATGACCGTCGTAGCTGTAACAATGATGCTGCTGATGATGAAGATTTATTTAATACAAGCAATACAATTTTAGCAGATATTATTGATTAAAACAATTAATTAATAACATAACAAATTAATTTACTAAACTTACTTAAATGTATTTTAAAATTGCTTTAAAGAAACTCAATTAACAATTATTTAAAACGAAGAATAGTGTTAACTCGATTATCCAAATTTTTAGTGTATTAAAAAAATAATAAATATTGCACGTAAGATGTAAACGAATATGAAAAGAACAGAAAGATGTAAAAGACAGTATTGAGAAATAAAATTTTATTAAAAAAAACTTTTATTTTTAAAATTTTGTAGAGATTTTCCTAAGTTTATTATGTATTCTTTTGTTCTGTTTTGAAACAAACTGAATAAATTAAAAGTTCTCAGAAATGGGATTTATTTTTGTTAAAAGCAAATTGAAAAGTTTTTCAAATAACGAAATTAAAAATTCGTTCAGCTAAAGTGAAAAATACATAATTTATAAAAAAGAACAACCACAATTATTCCTGTTTTTAATTTAATTTACTCAAAAGGCGACTAGAAATAAAATTGAGGATTGTTAAAAAAATTGGTTTCATCCAGGATCGAACTGGAGACCTTCTGCGTGTAAAGCAGACGTGATAACCGCTACACTATGAAACCTCTTGAAAGATTTTGATTATTTTAAAATCTGACGCCGTCACTGTTAAAAATTTCAACGTTTACAATAATTTAATAATTTTTAATTGATTACAGAAACAATAATATCTCATTAAATCTAAATATTATTATTTAAAAAAAAAAAAATTAACTGAAATCTTTATCACGCGCCTTTTGTTAGGCTTAAATTTTTTACAGTTTATTTGAGATATTTTCTTCTCCTATACTTTATGTAATTAATTAATACTTAATGTAGTTTAGAATTGAAAGTAATTGATTTTTGTCAAATTAAAGTTATATCAAATGTTCTACTCAAATAATAAAATAAAACAACAAATAGTACATAAAAATTAAAGGAAGATATCCGTTAAAAAATATTCATCAGTCGAACAACACGTGGTTTAAAAAAACATCTAAACATACATACTTCAACATTAGCAGAAACGCTCTATTCAATGTGTGAATTCTTTCTTTTCTTCCTTTTGAAATAGTCACGTGTGTGTGTGTATTTTACCCTACACTTGAATTCATCTCTGTCACGTGCCATTAGATTGTATAGAAAATATTTGTGGTTCATGTTTAACATAAATATTTGAGTTTGTTGATCTGAAAAATAGAAGAAGAGAAAATGGAACGAATGAAAGTAATACTAGTGTGGAAAATTAAATATTGATTAATTGGCCTTGCATAATTAGATCGAAAGAATAAAATTATTTTCGGTTGTTTAAAATTTATGATTTTATACGATTTTTCTATGGGAAATTTTTATCTATTTATTTTATATTCAATAAATGAGTAAAATTTCCAAAAAAAAATTCTTCTCCTTATTTTTTTGTTTTTTGTTATGTAAAATATAAAATCTACTGAACTCATTTTTTTGTAATTAAATCTAAATCACCTGTTTTCCCTCATCTGATGTCCTGTTGTTTTTTATCCATATATTCATTTGTTTTATTGTTGTTTTCGTATTTCCGAATTAAACAAATAAAAATTTAATGTTTAATCTGACGGTTTGATAAAAAGAAGTCGAACACAACTATACCCTCTGTTTTATATTGTCATCCGCAGATTCTTGAATTTATACAGTTTTATGTTTTTTGTTGTTGTTGGGGGGTGTATCTTCCACTTGATGATGATGATGATGATGATGATTGTAAATGGAAATGATTACTTTTTTTGTACGATTCTCTGTTTAATATTGATTTAAATTCCGGTATTTTTAAGGGCTGCACACAATATAAAATTTTACTTATTTAACATTTTTTAAGAAACTTTTGATTTATAAGAAACAAAAGTAGAATTTTAGAAAAAATGCTATCTCTGAATTTTCCCCTAATTTTTACATCTAAATTACTAATTTACTCATATCCTGTTTCCACTCATCCTTAAATCACGGTTATAGATCCATTCTTATTTGGGACAACAAATAAAGTTTCAGACTCAAAATATGGTTGCCTAGAAACAAGGTCCTATGGTAATCATATTATTTCTTTCAGTGTGTTATCAATATTAATCTTATTTTAAACTGACATTAAGAAATTATTTAAATCTTGATTGTTTGCCACAACAATTCAATTTTGAAGTTTTGATTTAAAATAAAAGTAAATTCTGTTCGTCAAAACATTTAATTTAGTATATTGGCAACAACACTACGTTTGATATTTTAACTTAAATTTAATCTTTATTGGATTGAATTAGATTTTAGCTCTTAACATATTCAACTACACATATGCAGTACACGCGTCTATTCATTGTACTCTGCGTTGTCACTCAACACGCTCAATTTATTCAGTTTTTTCAATAATTTATTTATTTGTACTTTTTTGATTGTGGGGTATTAACAGTTAATACTGTTTACACATTTTCTGGTATTTAGAATAACACACACACAAAAGTTTATTTCACTTATACAAATGTTAACTCTATGAAAGAATATTTTTCTAAATGGAATGAAAACTTTCTCTTCAAATAAATATCAGTATTGAAGAACAACAACAACAACAAACAAAATATCAAAAACCTAAACCGAATAAAGGAAAATATGATTTGGTTGCAGGCACAACTTTTTCTCAATGAAAAAAACTATGAAGATGAAAACGTGTTGTATAAGTCACGTGCGCTTACGTTATGCATTTGACCCCTTCTGGGTATTTGAAATTTTTACTTTGCCCTTTACTTAAAATAAATTATATGGTAATTGACATTGGCTAATTTCAGAGTATTCTTAGATTTTAAAGAAATAATTTTATGTAATTTAATTTTGAAGGTTTTGGGAATCTTCGAAAAATGGAAACGCAGGAAATACAAACATTTTAGGCACATGTTAAGTACAAGTACGCAAGTAGTGAAATAACGAAAAAAAAAAAATGTTGTGAAATATTTAATTAATTTTCATGTAAGTATGAAAAAATTTCAAACAAAATACAATAATTTCAACTCTTACAATCTTAATCTACTGAGAAGAAAAACAAAAAAAAAAATAAGGGGCGGTATTTTAGTTATGGATGATTTTTTATTAAGACCGCCCTTATATTTTTGGTATAATTTCATGTGAAAATGTCGAAATTTTCTTCATTCAAGGAAAATCTATTTTTATCGTGTTAAAAAGATACAAAAACTTGGAAGAAAGTTTTATTACATCTTTTCGTACATGTACACATATTTTGTAAATTGCCAAATAAATTTTAAACTGATTAATAAAATTTGTAAGAAAAGAAAAAAAATTGGTTTCATCCAGGATCGAACTGGAGACCTTCTGCGTGTAAAGCAGACGTGATAACCGCTACACTATGAAACCTCTTGAAAGATTATGATTATTTTAAAATGTGATGACGTCACTGTGGAAAATCTATATTTTATAAAATATCGATGGAAAGAATTTGTTTCAATTCAAATCAATAACAAAAGTTTTAGCTTTGGCTAAAATAAGTTTTGATAAAACTGGTAACGTTGTTACTCCTTACATTTTTTTGTTTCAGAAAAACTAAAATCAAAAACCATTTTTTTTTACATTTCATAAAATAATTTTATTGGCAAAACTAAAATAAGAATTAATTTAAATCTATAATTTTCATTCTTAAAATAATTGATAAATGAATCACAATTATAACATTTAAATGACTAGAGAGTTGATGACTTTATTTCGTTTTGGTATTATAACATACATAGAGATTATTAAACTAACTTAAATGGAAGACGAAGGATTGCATAGGCGAAAAATTAAATAACAATTTAATTTTGATTACAACTTGTGTCTGAACCAAGTGCCAGTGATGTTAATAGTGTACGTCTTCCTGGATGAACGCCTAAATTCTCCCAGTTAATCCACGATAATCTTGCTGTTAAATCTTTATATAAAATTGAATAAACAATGAATAAATTTTAATTCCTTCAAAAATTGTTTTTAAATTTTCTTATTTTACCACTAGTATTCCAATTAGCACCGTCCGCTTTAATTTCACCACGTAAACATTTTTCAACATATGTTAATGGATCATAATCAGCTTCCAGAACTTCTCTTAATAATGCAATATATGCAATTGCTAAACGTAATGTATCAATTTTACTTAAACGTTTCTCATAAGGAAATGTCGGTACATGAATTCGCAGCTCATCAAAAGCTGAGTTAATACTGCTGAAAATTATTAATAAAAATATTGCTTAAATAAAATAATGTTGCTTATTTTTTAGTTTTCATTTCTTTTTAATGGTAAAATAATTTACTAATTTTTTTTTTAATTTTGATTGTGTAAAAAAAAATTATATAAAATAATACCAAATAATTTGGTTTAAAAAATTTTTTATTGTACATTTTATTGAAGATACAAAATTTAATTGCTGTTAAAATTACCAAACTGAAACTTCATGTCGGAAATATTTGTGGTAAAAGTTAAATTATTTTTGTTAATCGGAATATTTCTGATAAATCTTTTTAATCAGTACCAGAAATTGTATGTACAATAATGTTTGACTTTGGCTTCCGAAAAGAATTGGGAGGTTTTTTTTAAGAGAATTTTTCATGAATTTTCGTTGTTGTTATTCTAAAAATATGATTTTTACAATAAGTATCAATAGATACATTTAAAATTTAAAAAAAAGAAAACAAATATAGTTGAATTCATTTTTTTCTCTAAAAGAAAAAATAAAACACGAATAAACGCGAGAATTTAATTCCGAAAAATGGTTCATTAAATTTTCAGCTTTAAAATTTTTTTTTTTACTGCTTCATATTTTAATTTCTCTAAGGTCTTGAAATTATTAGTTTCATAAAATTATTCTGATTTGAAATTAATTAATAGAAAATTATAAAAAAAAAAAGTGATACCCATTCGGTGCGGACCTCAGCATACGTTTACGTTCCCTTATATTTGCTTGTTGTCGTTGAATTTTATATGGGGATCCCCCATAAGGTCCAACTGTTGTTGATAAACTTGGACTTGATGATGATTCCAGACAATCTATAATAGAACAAAAACAAATGTTTTAATTATAAAATTAAATTATAATTTTATTCAGTTATTGAAATTTCATTGAAATGAATTGAAAACAAGAATTATTAAATACAGTAGAAATAATTATTATTACCTGATGTATGATGAAGATATTGTTGTTGAATTTGTCTTAAACTATTTGGATTAATTCTTAAATTTCCTTGATTACTATTTAATTGTTGGCCAGCATAAACACACGATGGAAGATCAGACATTATTTCATCATCATAATGAAAATTCATTGAACTGTATTTTTAATAGAAATTTTAAATAATTATTGTTTAAATATTTAATTTTACAAAATTATAAATAATGAAAGGAAAAATGAAAGAAAGAAACATCAGGAATTTATAACTAGCGACGGTGATATTTGTTTATTATCCATTGTTCTATATGAAAAATAAATTACAACAAACTTCTTACCTTCATGTTATTTTAATCATGTATTTGTTAACGACAATTTATTAAAATTAAATTTCAGATAATTCTAGAATGATTTTTCTTTTATCAATACCAAATATTAATTTTGTTTATACATATGGAAAAATTTAAATTTTGTTGTATAAGCCAAACTTATACCACAAGTATAAAACAATTTCTTGTGAATCAAATGGTTGGAAGAATTGATTATTTTAATACTTAATTTAATAGTTTGCGATAGATTAATAAATAATAAAACGTAAAGTTATAACTACATTTTGAAAGATTTGTAAACTTGATTTAGATCAGGAATTAAATTGTTTATAGCAGTTGATATGGATCAATGCCTTAATAATGAAATCTACGTCTTACATCACGACCCTATTATTATGGAAATATAAATGAAAACATTCTATCCATTGACATTGACGTTATAATAGCAAATATTCCAGACCAATTCCTTACCTTAATGGCGGAGATGATGATGAATCTGGCACTTGACTTCTTGATAATTTATCCATTATTTAATTTTGTCTGTTTTTTTTTTAATTTATAAAATTTTTTTTTATGTAAACTTTTTCACTTTTTGCACTTTTTACTAATTATTTAAAAAAAAAGTTAAATTTGCGTAACGTCTGAATCGTTGAATTTTTTTTACTTGAATGAAGAAAATTTGGATTTTTACGCCATTTATATACCAAAAATATAAGGGCGTTTACAATAAACATCATCCATAACTAAAACATGAAAACTTACCAAGGTGATGATTGTACCGCCCCTCAATATTTCCCTTTTATTATTCTTCTTCTTATTCGTATGAGAAGAATTTTTTATTAGGGTTGAAATTGATTCTTGATCATATTAGACTTGTTTTGATTTTAAGGGCTTATTAATTTTTTTTTTATTTTTATAGAAAAGTTAAGTACATTTCGGAACATTTTGGTGTAATTTTGTATGGTGAAAATATTTTAAGAGTCACTTTAAATTTTTGTTAATTGTAATTAGTGTTACAAGAACTGGAAATGTTCAATAAATTTTTCTACACATTTCTGTCAATATGAAGAAATTGATCTGTATCAATTGTCTCATTATTATGCAACAGTTAGTTCGTATTTATTGGTTAACTTAATACACGTTATAGTGGAGTGGCCCAGTATTATTAATGGTGGAGACGCCACCATATTGAAAACGTTTTTATATAATAAAAATGTTAAACTAATTTAACAATACAATTTTCAGTTTATTATTTTTTTTATATAGATGGTCAACTTTGTAAATAACATCGGAAGATATAAAATTATTCAATTCTCTCTCTCTCTCTCTCATTCTATTTCGATTAATCTTTCACATGGGCCAAATATCAAAACTTTTAAAAAGCGTGTTATTTTTTGTTTCGTCTGCATTTTTATTTTTCAGATATTTCCAAAAACTTTAAAAATTATAAAATAAAATAACATAAAATTATTTTCTTAAAATGTAAGAATACTCTGAAATTAGCCAATGTCAATTACCATATAATTTATTTTAAGTACAGGGAAAAGTAAAAATTTTAAATACCCAGAAGAGCTCAAAATGCATAACGTAAGCGCACGTGACTTATACAACAAAAACACCGTAATCACGCGCATGACACGTAAAGTTGTCATCTTCTTACGTTTTTTTTCCATTTAAAAGAGAATAAAATTGTGGCTGCAACCAAATCATATTTTTCCTTTATTTAGTTAAGTTTCCGATATTTTGTTTCTTGTTGTTGTTCTTTAATACTGATATTTATTTGAAGAGAAAGTTTTCATTCCATTTAGAAAAATATTCTTTCATAGAGTTAACATTTGTATAAGTGAAATAAACTTTTGTGTGTGTGTTATTCTAAATACCAGAAAATGTGTAAACAGTATTAACTGTTAATACCCCACAATCAAAAAAGTACAAATAAATAAATTATTGAAAAAACTGAATAAATTGAGCGTGTTGAGTGACAACGCAGAGTACAATGAATAGACGCGTGTACTGCATATGTGTAGTTGAATATGTTAAGAGCTAAAATCTAATTCAATCCAATAAAGATTAAATTTAAGTTAAAATATCAAACGTAGTGTTGCTGCCCAAAATACTAAATTAATTGTTTTGACGAACAGAATTTACTTTTATTTTAAATCAAAACTTCAAAATTGAATTGTTGTGCCAAACAATCAAGATTTAAATAATTTCTTAATGTCAGTTTAAGATAAGATCAATATTTAGGGAAAATTTAGTTTGTCCCACGGATAATATATTGGATGAGTCTGAAACTTTAATTGTTGTCCCAAATAAGAATGTATCTATAATTGTGATTTAAGGATGAGTGGAAACCGGATATGAGTAAATTAGTAATTTAGATGTAAAAATCAGGGAAAATTCAGAGATAGCATTTTTTCTAAAATTCTACTTTTGTTTCTTTTAAATTAAAAGTTTCTTAAAAAATGTTAAATAAGTAAAATTTTATATTATGTTCAGCCCTGAAAAATACCGGAATTTAAATCAATACTAAACAGAGAATAGTACAAAAAAAGTAATCATTTCCATTTACAATCATCATCATCATCATCATCATCAAGTGGAAGATCCACCCCCCAACAAAAGCAAAAAAATAAAATTTGGAATATTTAATGTATCTGTGGATGACATTATAAAACAGATGAAAAAGCTGTTATATAGGGGAGAAAAGAAGGTGGTACGACTCTTTTTTTTATTAAACCGTCAGGTTAAATTTTTATTTGTTTTATTCGCAAAAACAAAAACAAAAGATAGAGAAGAAAAACAACAGGACAACAGATGAGGGAAAACAGGTGATTTAGATTAAATTTCAAAAAAATACAAATAACAGAAGAATAAATGTTTGGTAATTTAACCCGTTTATTGCAAAAATAAAGCATGAGTAGATGATGATATCGCACATAAAATATATAAATGAAAATTTCCCATAGAAAAATCACATAAAATCATAAATTTTAAATTATGAAATATTTTCTTTCCATCTAATTATGCTAGGCCAATTAATCAATATCTAATTTTCCACACTAGTTATTTCCGAACGCCCATTGCTGTCATTTCCGTTCATTCCTTTTTCTCTTCTTCTATTTTTCAGATCAACAAACTCAAATATTCATGTTAAACATGGACCACAAATACTTTCCACACAATGTATTGACACGTGACATAACTAAATACAAGTGTGGGGTAGAATACACACACACACACGTGACTATGAAAAAGAAGACGAAGAATTCACACAGCGATTTTCAATTGGTATGAAATTTGACAAACAAACAAACAAACAAACAAACCAAAAACGTATGCTGCTGATGTTGAAGTATGTTTGTGTGTGTTTTGAACCACGTGTTGTTAGAGCCTCAAGAAACAACTCAACTGCCCTACTCTTTATCGGATATCTCCCTTTTATTTTTATTTATTTATTGTTTTTTTTTTTATTATTTGTACGATTAATAAAATATATCTTATTTATTATTTAAGCGTTAATGATATTTTGTACCCTTGTGATTATGATTAAAGAAACAACAACAATTAAATTCATAATAATTCGACAACACAACAAGTAGGTAGGTATGGTATTTTTAAGAATAAAAATTATTGAGTAGTTTTTGATCTGAATTTTAATTGACGTTTTTGATTATTGAAAAATATTTTATAATTTTTTTCCCAATTTTTTCAACGTTAATCATAATTATGCCTTTCCGAATATTCCCATCAATAAGATTTCGCCGTCAATCCGCCTACCAAAATATAGGAAAACATTTCTCTAAATGTTGAACTAACATTTGAAGGGTTTTACATTCATGAAATTAAAAGGAGATAGAAAGATAAAAAAGCGTCACAATTTATAAATAAAATATGTATCGCGCATTATCCATAAATAACATATTGTAACTAATTTGGATGCCAGGGTAGATAAGAAAATATTTATCTAATATTTATCTGTGTCTAATAAAAAGCTAAAACAATTCAATAAATTCTTTAAATTTGATTTCAGATAAATTGAAGTTTATCAACAAATTGATTAGGGGGAAAAAGAGGTGAAATAAGTAAAATTTTATAAATTTCATAAAAGAAAAGAAAAAAGAAAAAAACGTAATTGTAGTTTTTTTTGCCGTTTATACTTTATTATTTTTGATGTTATAAATACAAAATTTTTTTTTTATTTAGCCAGCTTTTTAAATCATACACGTTTTATTGCTTTTTTTTTTTTTTTTTTGTTTTATGCCTGGCATCATTTATTTATTTTTATTTAGTATGTCGCCGTTTTTTTTTTTTCTTATTTTCAGAATCGTCTTCTTCTTCTTCTTTTTTTTTTTTTTAAAGAAAATAAGATTTTTTTTCTCATTTCTTTACTAAGAAATTAAGACAAAAAAAAAAAAAAAAGAGTTTTCATTTTCTTCTATAATATGTGTGTGTGTGTTTTTTTTTTCTTGTGTTTAATTTTGAAACAAAAAAAACTCCCCTTTATAAATTTATTGTATTGTTTTCAACAATAATCCTTCTTTAATTAGTTAATTACTTTTATTTTATTCTTAGTAAAGAAAAAATAGAGAAAAAAAACCTTTTTGTTTTTCTTTTCTTTTTCACATTTAGTGAGAAAAATTAGATGGAATTTTTTTTTCTCCCTAAAAAAATTAATTTAAATATTTTATAATACTAAAATCGTTCAAATTATACACACGAAAAATTAAATAATAAGGTTTTTTTTTTTCCGTCTATTTTTTTTTTTTTTTTTTTTTTTTTCATTTTTACCTACATCGTCTTTTTTTCCACAAAACCATTTTTATTTCTTTATTTTTTTCTTAATTATTGTAAACAAAACGTATATTTAATAATTATTATTATAATTTAAATTTAGAACGATTTCAATATTTGCCTTGTTTAATTTGTTTTGTTTTGTTTTGTTTGTTTTTTTTTTTTACACGTCCGAGATTTACATTTTCTATTTAAAACAAAAAAAAAAAAAAAAAAAAAAAAAGGAAAAGAAAAAAGAAAAACGAAAAAAAAATGTTGTAATTTCAAGATCATTTTTTCATTAATTTATTGCTTTTGTTTTGTTTTGATTGTTTTTCATGGATCAATTTTAATGTGTGCAAAGTAAATTTTTTTTTAATCTCCAAAAAAAAAAAAAAAAAGGTTGCAATATACAAAATTATAGCATGGATTTATGAATAATTAAATGTGTCGATTAAAATGAAAAATGCAAATCGACACAACTTTTCCCCCTTTTTTCTTTTTTTTTTTTTTTCTACAAGGAAAATTTTATTCAGGAATAATTATCGAATTTGCTATACACAAAATGAACTTAAAAAGTTTAAGAAACACTTTTTTGTCTTCCTCTTTATTCTTTTTATTTCTATTTTTTTTATTTAGGTTTTTTTTTTTTTTGTTTTTCATTTTTGCGTCAAATTTAAAATAAAATTTACGTTATTATTTTGTTTTGTTTTTTTTTTCCTATACATTTTTTTTTATTTTTTTATTTAATTGTTTAACAAAAAAAATTTAATTTAATTTTTGTTTTAATTAAATTAATTATTTATTTTTAATAAATAAAAAAATTAACAAATTTTCTTTTTTTCAATAGAACCCGAGAAAAATGAATAAAAATATTGTTGCAATATTTCATTATTTTTATTAAGTTTTTTATTTGTTTGTTTGTTTGTTTGTTTTGTTTTTTTTTTTGTATTTAAATTTAATTTTACTATTTTGTTTAATATTTCTAGGAATGTTGAATAATAATAAGATATTTAATTGAAATAGGAGAATTTGGAGGGGATAAAGGATTGAGCAAAAAAAAAATATGGGTAGTTTATGGCATGCAATTAAACAACATTACCATATAATTAAATTGAAGGAATAGGAAGAAAAATAAGGGAATTTAAAGTTTAATTGCAACAATAATTCATTAATTTTTTGTTTTTTTTTTTCTGTTTTTACTTTAATAATATTTTTGTTTGTTTTTTTTTTTTACTTTTTTTATTTTCTTTTCTTCAATAATTCGTCAAATTGTAATCAATCATCATCATCAGTTGCTGTTTATTATAATATTTTTTATGAATATTATTTATTTTTTGTTTGTTGTAATTGTAATTATTATTATTATTTATATTGAAGTGGTTGATGTTGTTGTTGCTGCTATTATTTTTGTTATTATTATTATTAATATTGTTGTTGCTATTGTTATTTAATACGATACCGCCTACACCGATTTTATTAAATAGCTACTGTGATGGATGCTGTTGTGACATTAAAACTGGAATATGTTGTGGATGATGTTGTTGTTGGGCGTTTTGAAAATATTGGGGTACTAATTGTGGTCCAGGTAATAATGGACACATCATTTGAAATTGATGTGCCTGTGGTGGTGCTTGTGCATATGCTTGTGGTCCCCCGCCAGCAGGGGACGGTTGTTGTCCTGGATGATATTGCTGATGGGGTTGTCCCGGTGATGGTGTTGTTGACGGTGGTGTTGGTGTTAGATACTGTAACTGTGGTTGCTGTTGTGAGTCATGATGATACATACGAACCTTTTTTTATTGATAAAAGAATTAAACAAAATTATATATTTTTATATTATTATTTTATAATATTATATATTTAAATTAAACAGAAAAAAATATATGATTATTTATAGGACAATATAGATAAACATACTGAATAAACTAAAAAAAAAAAATTCAATGCCAAAATATAAAACAAAACCGAAAACAACAATATCAATATTTAAAAAGTCGTTTTGACCCATTATTGACACAAATTGTCATAAAAATCTAATTACATTTTAATATGTTTATTATAGAAAAAATGTAGATAATTAATTGGACATGACGTTTAATAATGATTATTTTATCAATACGTTGGCACAACAAAATATAAAATTGTTCTTGATCGATTTTATTTGAAATAATAATAATGATTTGAATTAATGATATTTAATATTTATGGGTAAAAATCTGTAATCTAATGACAAATTATAGGAGTTGGTCACTGAGAATTTGTTTAATCGATTTTTCAAAATAATGATATTCAAAGGTAAATTATATGATTTGGAACAGAATTACATTTAAATAGTCAAAAGGTGATAATTTAATATTTCTTTATTTTCTTCGTTTAATAAAACTAGCAAAATAATATTATGCTGTTTTAACTTAATCACTGAAATTACTATAAATAATAAATAAAAAAGAATTAAGAACACAATACTATCAATTATTTCGTCATATTTTGATAAATTATAGAACTTTTCTAACCGTAACAAATCTAATCATTAAGTAAAATATCAAATATTCTAAAATAATTAGCCCATGACTGATTACTGCCGTTTGTTGAAAAAAAAAGAAAAAAGAAATATAATTTTAAATCGTTCCATTCAATTGAATTTAAAAAACGATAGAGGCATTACTAAAATTGTTTTTTTCTTAAAAAATTGTAACATATAAAATCTAATAGTAAATTGATGAAGAATGAAAACAATTTACCATTGGCGGAAATGGTTGAGATTGGAAATGATGTGGATGTGGCGATTGTGTATACGGCATAAATTGTTGTATTGGTGCTGGTGCCAATAGGGGCTGTCCAGTTGCTGCGGCTACTTGAATTGATGATGCAGCTACTAAAAAATTAGAAAAGAAAAAAAAAGATAGTCAGAAATTATTTCAACAAAAATGAAATTTTTTAAATCAATTTCAACATTTTTAAATTACTGTTTTTAATTATTCAATTTTTCTAATTTTCTAAATTTATTAATTTTTTTTGATTAGTTTCTAAGTTTTTATATTAAGGTTTTTTGTTTTGCATTAAATAAAAATACATTTTCTAAATCTTTGTTGTCCATGCTGATGTGGTGGTTGAAATGATTGATGTTGTTGCATAACATAAGTTGGTATTGACATCATTTGTGTTTGAGCAGCTGCAGCAGCAGCAGCAGCAACATGTTGCTGTTGTTGTTGTTGTGCTTGTTGCTGCTGTTGTTGTTGCTGCTGTTGCTGTTGTTGCTGCTGCTGTTGTTGTGCTTGCTGTTGTTGTTGCTGTTGTTGTTGTTGCTGCTGCTGCTGTTGTTGTTGTGCCTGTTGATATTGCCCTTGTGTTACAACAGGACCAGGCGTTTGTGGTGTTTGAGGTCTCGACGTTTGATTTGGTCCTCTAGGTGTAAACGGTTTTGCAGCCGGATTAAGTACAAATTTTTTGGCACCAACTTTTTCTGATGGTGTTGTTTCAATAATTGTACTGTTTATATTTGTTGTATTATTATTTACAATTTGTTGTTGTTGTGGTGGTGTTGAACTATTTGAATTACCACCATTACCACCACCACCACCGCCAATACCCCCGCCTGATTGAACACCACCACTTCCAACTAAAACCGTTTGATTTTGAACTTGCTGTTGTTGTTGTTGTTGCTGTAAAACAACAGAAATATTTTGATTTTGGGATATTTGTTCGGGTTGTTGTGCAGATTGTTGTACTACAGTAACTGTTTGTTGTTGTTGCTGCTGTTGTTGTTGCTGTTGAGATTTTTGATTAGTTGGTGTTGAATCCATTAATTGCTGTTGCTGTTGTACTTGTGAAGAAACATCTTGATGCTGTTGATGAGTCACAATTATAGATGTTTGTACCTTGGAAAAAAAAATGGTTAAATCATCGTTTTCTTTATAATTTCTATTTGTTATAAATTTTGAGAATATTTTATGACTAAATCATTAAAAACAAAATATTATTCTAATGAGTCATAAACAAATCTCATCGACATTTCCCACAAAAGTAAATGACCTCAAGTAACCCCTTGTTTCAAATATGATATTGCAGATTTTACTTTAATGTCAAAAAATAGTCCTAAATAGAAAATTTAGGTTAATTTTTAAATTTTGTAAACAGTTTTGAATAAAAATTGAAAATATCTTCGAATAAAATTTTAATTTAAAAAAACTGCTATATCGATCGTTTATTTTAAGGCATATAAAAAAAAAGATGTTGAATATTAAATGCATTTTTATCTGCTGATTAAAATGAAAATCGTTATTCCCATTTTGTAAATGCCAAATAATGTTGCCGGAAGATTTTCTTATCTTAAATATAATTTATTTTAGATAACAAAGTATTTTATACTTGATTGTTAATATCTAATCTAAAATTAAAAAGGGTCGTTTTTGTTTTTTGACTTTATAATTAGAACTTTCGTAATAACTAATAAATCTAAATTTATTGCATTTAAAGTTAAAGGTTACTCAAGATAAATTTACTTATTAATGATGAGTGAGTCATAGAGGATGTTCATTATTAAATCAAAAATAATTACTCAGGTATACTTGAGAGAGAGATAGAGAGAGTGAGACAAAACAGAAATGATTGTTTGAAGTAAAGTGATCTCAATTTAATTTTAGAACTAATTTAGTTTAAGAAATATAAAAGAATTTAAGTAAAAAGACAAAACTTTTACCTTTTTTATTGATTTGAATAAAAAAACCTTCTTTTCTTTAAATTAAACTTAAGAAGTTTGGTAGAGTCGAACAATTATTTATTTTTGTTCGTAACATTGAACTTAAAAATTTTGTGTATCATATTTGAAGAATACAATAACATGTAATTGGAAACTTAAAAAAAAAAGAAAAGAATATTTTTTAAACAAAGTTTCTTTAATTTTTTTCTTATTTGAAGAATTGTTTTTATATAAAAATATAATATTAACCTGTTGTGATCCAGTTGATGCCAATTTAAATTCTTGTTGGAAATTTCTTAATTTTTGTACCTCATCACGTGGTTGTCGCTGTGGTTGAGGTGGTGGCTGTTGCTGTTGAACCATTGCTGGTGGTGGACCAACAACATGAATTGGTGCGACTGTAACTAATGTTGGTTGTGGTGATGAGTCCTGTACAATTGTTGTACCTATATTATGTTGATTAACAACATGTGTTTGATGTTGTTGCTGCTGTACATGCATTGGTTGTTTACCCATTGCTGACATTGCAACAGCTGTTAGTTGCTTTTGAACAAAGTGCTGATTTAAAAAAGAAAATAAATTAATAACAAATAATAAACAATTCAAGAAGTCAATAAAAATATCAAAAAGGAAAAATAAATAAACAATTTTAAATTTATTTATAAGTTTACTTTTGAAATTCTCTTATCATGACTAATCCAATGAAAGTAAATAGTGTTGTTTATTTATACCCGAAAAGAGACTGTGTTATGGTAACGATTGGGATGATAAAATCTGATAAAGAAGTTTTAATTACAAAACTTATGTCTGCATTATGGTTATTTTAAATGATTCATTTGATATTTGGTTTTAATCACTTTAAGACAAATACAACAAATTCGAAATTATTTACTTACTTAAGATTTATTTTAATATTGACAACTTGATAAAGCGATTAAAATTGGTAAGAAAGCAATGTGATTTATTTCATCGAACGGAGAAAATAGAATAAGTATAATTTAAATATTCAAATAATCATCTTCAACTCATAAAAAAATAATATTTAAAGAACATAAGAAACCGATCAAATTTCTTAAGAGAATAATTTAAAATTAAGAAAATAATTACACAAAATATAAAATATTATTTACTTGATTAGCTAATGTTGGTGGTGGTTCTGTAAAAACAGGAGTTGTACCAGGTTGTGGATACCTTATATTACGCATTGGTTTACTATTGTTCGTATTTATAATGTTATTATTGTTATTATTATTGTTATTGCTTTCTCCATTCATTTTCGATGCAACTGATATATTTGGTGGTGGTTGGCTGTAAATCTGTTTACTATTTTTGTTGAAGAAAATAAAAGAAATTAATTAGAAATTATTAACATAATTTTGTTAGTTTTCAAACAAAAATTAGTTTATTTTTGATTAATTGTAACTAAATATATTATTTACATAATTTTAAAAAAAAGAAGTTTGTTTTGTTTTGCTAAAGAAGTTACTTAATAAAAATAATTTTGTAAATAAATGAAATAAAATAAGAAAATTACTTATGGATATGCGAATAATTTGCCTGTCCATGAACATATTGCGGTGGTACAACATTTTGTTGTGGCATCGGCATTGATTGATAGTTATTTGTTTTTATAATTGGACCTTGTTGTAATTGTGGTCCAAGCGTACCATTATTATTATTGTTATTACTTGATGGTGATGGTTGTTGTTGTTGCGGTGGTGGTGTATTTCTTACCAATTTACCACTATTTATATTTTTACGTTTAATTGTTGGAGGCACATATTTACCAGGAGGTAATGCTAA
The DNA here is from genome assembly GCA_963082725.1 of Pedicia rivosa. NCBI lineage: Eukaryota > Metazoa > Arthropoda > Insecta > Diptera > Pediciidae > Pedicia > Pedicia rivosa. The sequence continues at coordinate 42,021,855 of OY720151.1, forward strand.
GAAAGAAAAATAAAATAAAATAAATTTTTTGGGAAATGGTATTCAATTCTTACACTTTAACATAGTTGGAGGCTCTGGGCTTGGTGCAGGTCTCTCAACAGCAGCATATTTTTGTTCTTCGTCACCATTCTCTAGTTCTATCCTTTCTTTATATGTTGTTTGACTCTCAATTTCATTTGCTATTTTTTCTGCTTCTGCTTCTTGTTCCCTTATTATAAATTAATTTTAAAAATTAAGCTTATTAAATAAAAATCTTTAAGTTGAAAACCTACTTATAATCTTGAGTATCTTTTTTTTGTATTGGCATTGTATAACCAGTCAATGATTGATCAAATGTTGAATGTACACCATAAATGGTTTCATTTTTTGAAAACATTTCATTAACATCCCAACCAATTGAATTACCGTCTAATTCAAAACAATCAGTATCACCATTTACACCTCCAAAACTTGCGTCCCAGGGTTCTAATTCTCTATCTTCTATTCGATTAGAGCCTACACGTAATGTACCATTACATTTAGAAATCGCTGTATCCGTTTGAAACGTATCTCTAACGGCGTAATCTAGATCAACATCTTTGGCTGCAATACTGACTATATCGCTTGGTTTTATTATTAATTTATCAACAACAGAATCAACACAAATTTTATTTTCATCGTTTGGGTTCTCAACTTTATGTGCGACTTCCAATATTACCTAAAAATATATTTATTTTTTAATTATTCAAGAGTAAAATTTTGTTTTAAAAAATATAAGAAACTAACCTGAAATTGTGGAGAAAATGTTCTAAATATTCCTTCAAATATAGCACCAGACTGAGTCTGAGCTTGTACCGTATTACCGACATGTGAAGTTGCTGCATGCATAAAATGTAAATTATTATAAATTCCTTCTGCCATTACGGATCGTGCTCTAGGCCTGTAAAACGTGATTCATCAAAATAAATACAAATAGAAAATTAATAAAATTATTTTTGACAGTACTTCCTAAAATTATTTCCAATAAAAAAATGTGATTAATTTATTATAGATCGTTGTCTTTTTATCGTATATTTATTAATATGTTACGTAAAAATAAAACAAAAAAAAAAAAACTAAAAAGAAGAAACAACCATAACTTTTTTTTAAATGTAATTGAATTATTAAAAAAAAAAATCCGTGTATTTAATTTAAAATTTATAAACTAGAAAGAGAAAAAAATTATTTTTTTAATCAATGAATTGACACATAAATAAAATATTATCAAATGTCAAAATATTAAAAAAAAAAAAATTTGCACCCCGTTAATTCATAAATGGATAGAGAGCGAATTATGGCGTCTTTTATAGCTAGGTCAATGTATTCTAAATGAAATAAAATTCATGTGACTTTTTTTTTTTATTCCTTTGTTAACCAAATTAAATATTACCTTGTGGGACCAGGACGATTTTTTCTTTTATTGTTCATATCTAAGTCGTCCGAAGGGCCCGTTGAATAGGAGCCTTCTCTATTTATAGACTGTGGGACCGGAATTTTGACGGATTTTTTAGTTGAAAGGAAACTGCAATTGCAGTGAGCTAGCTTTCAATATTTTTTTTTTCCTTCTCACTTTTTTTTCTGTAGCGTATAAATTATTTTTTGTTTTAAAATGCACTGTTTTTTCGCACCACTATTATTAAGATAAACTTTATTATCGTAACTATAATAGAATATTTTTAATAAAATTTCTATATTCAAGTTGTAAATTGAAATAATTAATTCAATAGACAAATATTGATGAAAAATTTCTAATTTCCGAAATTATGGCAGTTCATCTGCATATCGGTACTTTTTACAAAATGGCCGTATGGTGATATATTATATTCACCATGTAATCATAATCACCATTTTTTAAGTTCACATTTTTTATATTTACCAATTAAACACAAACTGCAAACCGATCGTGCACTTATATGTATGAAGTGGTAGATGTCTCATTTTAAACGTTTTCTTTTGAATTATATTTCTAATAATTAATTATAAGTCTTTAAATTTCTAAAAAATATAAGTTTTTAATTAAAAATATGAATTGTTAAAAATTATTTAAACATATTTAGAATTTTTGGTTAGGATTTTATTATTTTTTAAAATCTTTATTTGTGTAACGTACGTAGTATATTAATAATAATAATAATAATAATAATCTATAATTCATATAATTTATTCATGAAAATAAAAAAAAGTTTAATAATAATAAAAATTTAAATATTTTTCACTTTATCCTATTTCTAAAAAACCGATTCTGCGTAAAGGAGATTTAAAAAAAAAAAAAAAAAGAAAAAAAAGGAATAAAAGGATATAAAAAGAGGATTTTCTAAAAAAATATGATATAAGTTTTACAACAAGCGTTAAAAATGCAACAAGCTAAAAAAAAGAATAAAAGTGTTGAACAAATTGATTTCGATAATGAATTTGAAAAGTTTTTCATTTCTTGTGAAAAATTTAATTTAACTGAAACAGATTTAAAAATTCTATTTCGGCCACTTAAAATGAAATTACGCTTTGAATATGGAATTAAAATTTTAAAAATAATTAGTTTAATTATATTCGTCTTTTGTTTATTTTATTATATTCCATTCTTAAATTGGAATATAACGGCAATCGGAAGAATTCTATTAATCAATTTACTTCCAATATGGAATTGGAAACCTTATTTTAATTCAAAATGTTTAATTTCTGGATTTTATTCAGGCACTTCCGAAAATCAAATTTCATCAAACGGATATAAATTATATCGTGATGATTGTGTTGTGTGTGAAAATTATGGTAAAAAAAAAAAAATTAATTAAAAATTAAATTTAGTTTTTTCAAGTTTTATGTTTCAAAAATTTAATAAATTTTTAATCTTAGATTATATCGAAAGAGTCATCAATCCATCTTATGTATATTTATATGAGAAACATTTATTACGTGGAACTCCGGTTATAATTGAGAATTCACATCCAGTATGGTATTCGGATAATTTTACAGAGTATCTATTAAGTTTGGACAAACTTTTGAGTTCTGATCCTTGTGAAATGCAATCAAATTTAATTCTTGGGAAATATCAAACAATTGGCGATTTATTGGAACGTGCGGAGTCGGAACCAGCATCAGATGGTTGGTTTTTACATTTTCAAAATTGTGATTTTGAAGGAGTTAAACCAACACGAACAATTGCAAAACGTCCAATTTACTTAGCAACACATTTAGAACCAGCACATTCAAACTGGATTTTAATATCACAGAATTATCTAAGCAGTAGACCAAAATCATTATTTGTTAATGGTTTAATTCTTGTTATGCAACTCAAGGGAGAAATCGAAATAATTTTATCATCAAAAGAACCATGCTTTGATATCTGTGGTGAATTCTCAATTATATTAATTGAAGGTGAAGCAATGATTTTCACAACTGATTTATGGACATTAATGTATTCACCAACATCTTCAATAAAAAAGTCTATAACATTTATTACGGAAACCAATTGGAATCCATAAAAATATTTAATAGAACACAAAGTGAAGTTACTTTAATTTTAAATTAAAATAAATTCTTAGTTGATTTTTGTTTTGTGTAATTAAAGATGATTGAACAAACATAACTTAAATTTCTCTGTGTCTATTTATTAAATTATGTGTCTATTAATCTACCCATATGTGTGTGGATATACTTACCTAACCAAAAATTATTAGATAATAAAATCTCTTCAATTGTACCATCTCTAAGTGGACCGACCTTCTATAATACAAAGAGAAAATTCATAGTGGAATGAATATTGCCCCCCCCATTCCAGTAGTTTCACACACACTAATTAATTTTTTGTTGTATAATTGTAATCACATATAATTAAAATTCTATTTATTTAAAATAATAAAAAATAAAATGTGAAAAAGAAAAAAGAAAAAAAAAATGAATGAAAATTAATTAAATAAATAAAATGAAATAAAAGAAAATGTTAATTAATGAGAGAGAAATATTTATTTATTTTTATTTTTGTTTTGTTTTGTTTTTTTTTTTTTTGTTTTTATATTTTAGTAGGTATAATGGTATCATTTAATCATTTTCTTTTTTTTTTTGTGTTTTTCTGTTTTTTTTTTTTTTTTGTTGTTTTTCATTATTTTTCATTTTTTCTTAATTTTTTTTTTTTGTTTTTTTTTTTTTTTCGTAATTTTATTTTTTATGTTTTTTTTTTTTTGTTTTTTTTTTTTGTTTTTTTTTTTTTTTGGTGCTGTACAAGAAATACACTCGTGCTAATTTAAACCGAAATTAATCAATTAAACATTATTTTAGTTAAAACGTTTTTATTTATTTATAATAATTAATTTAGGTAAATTTAACAATAAATTTGAATTTATTTAGTGATGTGTTACTTTCATTTCACTTAAAATAAACAAAAAAATAAAAAATTGAATTTTTTGCTTTTAAACAATTTTTCATTTAATGGAAAATTAAGAAAAAAATTGAACAATCTTCAAATGAAATCAAAATAAAAACTTTCAAATAAATTTACATTAAATATTTTACGTTCAACTTTGTTGATTTGTTGAAAAAAAAAAAGAGAGAGAGAGAGAGAGAGAGAATATAATTAAATTACGTTGACAAATAAAGAATAATTGTCAAAAAAAATCAAAGAAAGAAAAGAAAAGAAAAAAAAAAATAATAATAAAAAATTAATTTCGGTTCAATTAACATAATTTTGTAATTTGCAGAATCGTTTACGTTTTTTTTTCTTTGTTTTTATTTTTGTTTTTGTTTTTTTTTTTTTTCTTTTCTTTTCTTAATAATGGAAATGGAAATATGATGTTCATTTATTATATTTTTCTTTTATCATTTTTTATCATTTTTTCTAAGCTAAAAATACCGTCATATCCAGAAGGTTTTTTTTTTTTAAATAACAATTTTGCCTATTTGTGTAACATTATTAATTTTTTTGAACAGCAAATTTCCATTTACCTTCAATTTAAATTTTTCCATTTTTTTTTTCTTCTTCTTCTTCTTCTTCTTCTTTTTTTTTTAATTATAGTTTTTTTTTTTTTTCTTAATTAAACTTAGTGATATATTTTTTTTTTTTAGGTGTTTTTTTTTTTTCATTTTCTTTTTTTTTTTTTTTCATTTGTTTTTGTTTTTGTTTTTTTTCATTTGTTTCTGTTTTTGTTTTTGTTTTGAAATAAGAAAGAATACATATATATATATATATATGTATGTATGTATGTATGTATGAATGTATTTGGTAATTGTAATTTATAATCGAGATATAATTTTCATTTTAAATTTTATTCAAATACGATAAGAAGAACAATTTTTTTTTTTTATTTGTTTTTTATTTTTTACTTTATTTTATTTTTAAATTTTTAAATTTTTTTTTTTTTTCATATAAAACAATTTTTTTTTCTTTTATTTTCTTTTATTTAAAGTAATTTTTTTAATGTACAACAATTGTTTGATATTATGGGAAAAATGGGTTTTTGTTGAGGGTTTTAGAAAGTGGAAAGAGTTAGAGAGAGAGAGAGAAAGTTATATATAGAGAAATGTGTGTAAATTGAGACAGATTTGGGAGAGACAAAAAAAGAGTGAAAATATTTATGGTAAAATTTCAATACAAAAAAAATAAAAAAAAAAAAATGGAAAAAACTTAAATGGGTTTTGAATTGAGTTCATAGAGGGGGGTTTTAGGATGAGGGGGTTAGCAGTGATATGTCCGCGTGGAAAATTAAGATATATTTTTTTTTTTGTTTTTTTTTTTTTTTTTTTTGTTAAATCAAAAACAAATAAAAAATAAACACGATTTTTAGTTTAGTAATAACAATTTACTTTTTTCTCTTTTTTCTTTTTTTTTCTTTTTTTTTTCTTTTTTTTTTTTTCTTTTTCTTTTCTTTAATATTTAATTTTATGTATATTTTTTTTCTTCTTTTGTTTATTTATTTATTTATAATATTTATTTGTTTTATTAATTATTAATTAATTAATTAATTAATATAATTATAATTATAATTAATTATAATAATAGAAGTGATGCGGCCATGCACAATCAAATATTATGGGCACTGTCAAAACGTCGGGCCGTCCATTTTTTTTAATTAATTTTTTTTTTTACATTAATTTTATTAATTTATTTCAATAGAATTTTTATTATTTTCCTGATTACATTCTTCATCTTCTTCTTTTTTTTTTCTTTTTTTAAATTCTTAATTTTCTTAATTTTCATCATTCTGCTATATTACGATTTTTTGTTTTTGTTGTTGTTTTTATAGAATTTATCTTTTGTTGTTGTTTTTGTCTTTTTTTTCTTTCTGTTTGTTAATTTTCTCATTTTTTTGTTATTGAAATGAAAAAAGAAAGAAAAACAAAAAATTACCTATCACATTTGAAATTTATTTAAAACGAATAAATAAATAAGGTAAGAAAAAGAAAAAATAATTAGTAAGTGTGTACATTAATTAATATTTGATGGAAAATATTGAAAGAAAAATTTAAGATTGAAATAAATTGAAAATATTTGTATATATTTACATACAGAAGAAAATCACTTTAATAATGAAACGTCATACCGCCCTTTTGTTTTTATTTATTTTTTTTTGTAAATACAAAAAAAGAAAAGAAAATCATGATTAGAGTTTTTCATTTTTAATAATTTTTGTTTTTCCCGTTTTTTTCTTTTCTCTTCCTTTTAATTATTTTTGATGCCTATCACATTGCATACAAACGTAATAATGTAATAAATTCAGTCAAAAAAGTGATATCATAATTTTTTTTTAAAGATATATTTTAATTGTGCTTTTGATCACATTTTTTGCGGTACGCCATTTTTTTTTCATGTTTTTCATTTAATTTTTTTAAATTTTTGTTTTTTATTTTTTTCTTTTTTCCATTTAAATTTTTAATTTTCAATCTAATTTAATTTATTTATGACTTTCATATTAGTTAGAGTTATTTACAATTATTATTATTATTATTATTTTTTATTTTTTATTTTTTATTCAATAATTATGATGTCCAAACAAAATGATGTTTGATCATCAAATTTTTAATTTCCTTTTTTCTGTTTTTTTTTTTTTTTTTGTTTTATAAACTTTCTATAATTTTTAAATTTAATAATAATAATTTTTTTTTAGAGATAAATAATAAATAGTTTTTTTTTTCTTTATTGTAACAAAACATAGAATATATATTTTTTATTTGAATTTTGATCTTTTGACATTGATAAAAATTAACATAATATAAATGTGACAGATAGTTTTTTTTTTCAAACCTATTTCGTTTTTCTTTTGTTTCTCTTTTTTTTTCCCGTTAAAAATTATGATTTCATTTTTATAGCACACTTTATAGCACATTTTATAGTACACTTTATAGTAGGTGGCCATTTTTAATTTTCAAAAAATCAAAAAAAAAAAAAATAGAAACAGTTGAACATTAGAACGTTTGTGATCATAAGATGCGATGAGAAGAATTGTTTAAAGTTTATGGCGTCACGACGGTCATTGGTTTTTTTTTCTTTTGATTATATAATTATTTTCTTTTTATTTTATTATTTAAGATATTCTAGGAAATGAAACTTATTTTTTTTTTTTTTTGTTAATTCAATATAAATGGTTATTATTTATAAAGATTCTTTGGTTTCTTGTAAGTAAGTTTTTATAAATAAGTTTCAACAATTTTTGTTTATTTATTTATTTTTTTTTTTTTGTTTTCAAAATGGACGTCACGAAATTTTTTTAACGATCAAAAAGACAAAATATCGCCAGCTAACAATAAAATTTGGTCCCTCTGATTCACTTTTTTTTTTTTTTTTCATTTAATTTATTTTATTTTATAAAGTTGTAAGTTTTTCTTTTTTTTTTTCTGATCAAGGGAAATTTTGATGAATTCGTTTTTTTTTTTTGTATTAGGAAGAGAAGAAAAATATCTGAAAAAAATGGATAATTATATTTTTTTTTTTAGAGAAATTCTGTTCGTATGGTTGTCACGTCCGTTCGCTCGTTTATATTCGTTTTTCATCTAAACAAAACTTCTCATACGTGTGTTCATCTTATATCATCAATTTTCGTTTCTTTCATCCACTTTTCTTATTACTTTTTTTTTTGTACAGACTGATTAAGAACCTTCCAATATTTGACATTTTTTTTTTCTTATTCCGTTTTATTTTTCATTTTTTATTAATAATAATTAAAGTTTATTTAATTAATTAATTATAATTAATAATTTTTTTTTTTTTTTTGGTTTTCATTTTAGTTATTTTTTTTTTTATTAATTCAACACACACAGATAACAACAGAGATATATAGCCCGGCGAAATGATAGTCACCGAAAAAAAAAAAAAAATAAAAAAAAAATCAAACATTCAGAAGGCACCGAACTGAATTTTATATTTTTTTTTCTTTATTTTTTATTTTTTAATTATTTTTAAGTTTATTTTTTTTATTTTTTTTTTCATTTTTCATTTTTCAATTTTTTATTATAATTTAATTATTATTTAATTATTTAATAACAGTAAATATAATAATAATTATTAACAGACAATTTTTTTTTATTTTATTCATTTTTACTTTATTATTTTTATTTTTATTTTTAAATATTTTTTTTTTTGTTTTTATTTTAATTAGCTGAGGTGATTTTATTTATTTATTTTTCTTTTCTTTTAATTCATAATTTACGATCTTAAAGTTATAAAATATAAATGTTTTTTTTTTTTTGTTTTTTTTTGTTTTTTGTTTATTCTGATAAGATTGATGATTTACAAGCGTATAATAATATGTATAGCTAGAGAGAGAGAGAGAGAGAGAGAGAGAGAGAGAGAGAGATAGAGAGATAGAGAGAGAGAATATAGATGATGGGTTTATTTTTAAAGGTGGGAAAGGGAAAGTCAGTACCAAATAATTTCCTATTGTTTTAACTTTAATTATCTTTGATTGACACACCAAAAAAAATGTACAAGGATTAAATCTTCTCTTTCTCTTCTTCTTCTTCTTCTTCTTCTTCTTGTTCTACTTCTACTTCTTGGTATAATTGCAAAATGTGTGACGTTATACGTTACGGCAGTTTATTATTTTAATCACAAATAAATTCACTTAAGATTTTGGTGTGTCAAGGGTAAAGAACCGCTTATACTTTCAAACTCTGTTTTAAGTTTAAACAAAGAAATGATAAAAATAACGTATTTTGGAAACTAATAGATGCCATTTGTATGACCCATATTTTATGTGTGGGTGGTTGGATGGTTGGGGAGTGGATTAAAAGGAAGAATCTTGTATAATGACGATTTTTTTTTTTTGTACAGGGGGGTTTTTTTTTTTTTTTTTGTTTCTTTACTTCAGTATGGTGGAGGTATATATGAAAGTACATTACATTTTATACAGAAACAAAAATATTGAATAAAAGGAAATAAATAATAATGAAAATGAGTTTGCACAAAACACAATAGAAAATAAAAAAAAGAAGAAGAAGAAATATTTCGGAAAAAGAAAAGAAAAAAAAAAACATACAAAAGAAAATTGTTTTCCTTCTGTTTGTATTTTTGATTTTTGATTTAATTTCATTTCATTTTTTTTTTGTTTCTCTTTTCTTTTGTTTATATTTTTAAATTACGATTAATTTATCTATTAATTATTTTATATTATAATACTGGTATTTTATGTTTTTCTCAATTTTTCCTGCATTTTCACTGACACGCATTTTTTGTGTTACCCTATAATTTAATTCAATTTTTTTTTTCTTTAATTTTTATTTTGTTTTTTTTTTTTTTTTTTTGACGGATACCAAAAAAAATTTTTTGTCTTTCAATTTCTTTTTTTTTTTTCTTTTCTTAACTTTAAAATTTAAAGTTTTTATTTATTTTTTTAATTTTAAATTTTTAATTAAATATTGTCAGATAATTTATTAAGTTTATTGATTGGATCATTTTATTTATGTTAAAGTTAATTATATATTTTGTATAGCAATTAAAAAAGATTTTTAAATAGAAACATGAAAAAGAAAACAGAGAAAAAGAAAACAGAGAAAAATAAATGTAGAAGAGATTTTTTCTATTTTTCCAATTTTTCCTATTTTCATTCTTTATTATTTCCCATTTTTTTTTTTTTTGTTCTTTTTTTATCTCCAGCTTGACACTCACCATTCAAATATGTATGATGGAGACAATGAAGAGGAAACAAAAAAAGAAAAAAAAAGGAGAGTATAAAAAAAAAGAAAAACGGAAAAGAAAAACGGAAAAGGAGTAGGAAGAGAATCTAAATTGGAAAATAATAATTTCAACGATAAACTGTGAGATTGAGTTGGGTGGTTTATTTTTTATTTTTTCTCCTCCTTGTTTTGTTCTGGTAAAAGGATTGGTTCAGATTATATTTTGATTTATCCATTTTACTTTCTTTCTTTCATTTTTCTTTTCCTTTCTTTCTTTCTTTCTTTCTTTCTTGTGTAATGTAATGCGAATAACTGAAAAGGTTTTTCATCTAGAGAGAGGAACATAGAATGTGTCAGAGAGAGAAAGAGAGAGGGAGAGAGAGAGAGAGAGAGAGTGTAGAGTGTTTAGTGTAATAAATATAATCGAAAGTTGTTCATGTTGAAGGAATGAATTTGTCGCACTTAAAAGAAGATTTTTTGTTAACAAAAAAAAAAAAAACAAAACAAAAATCAAGATTTCTTTCTTTCTTATATAAATAATTCCATTCTTCTTTCTCTTCATCATCATTTTCATCGTTAATTTATTTTGTGTTTAATTAAAATAATAAAATATTTAAATTTGTACATAATTTTTTTTTTCCTTCTTTGTTTCTCATCTTTTTTTTTTTTACCATTTAAAATTTTTTCCATTTTTTACTTTATTTGTTTTGTTTTGTTTTTATAAAAGCTAATTTTAGTATGTTTGTTTGTTTGTTTGTTTATTTGTTTGTTTTTTGTTATTTTTTTTTTTGTTTAGAGATATTTTTTTTTTTTTTGCTTTATTCAGCGACAAAATTGATTCAAATATACAATTTTTTTTTTATTCTTTATTAATTAATTAATTAATTATGTTTAAAAATATATTTCATGACTTATGAAAGAAATGGATTTTGTTATTTTTGTTTTTGTTGTTAAGACTAATATATTGGGTATGTTGATTTGTGAGAGGGGTTGTGGGATAAATTGTGAAGTACTATAAATGTGGATGTTTTTGTCAGGGGTGGAAGTCAGTTTATATATTATTTGTTATTAAGAATTGTAATACATCAGAATTGGAAGTGAACTATTTTTATGAATACGAAATGAAATTAAATTTTAATTAAATTGATTTATCTTTCGCTGATATATTTTCATTTTTTTATATTTATAATTTTTATAATTAATTTATTTTTCATTAAAACAAAAAAAAAAAAAAAAAAAAGAAAGAAAAACGAATAAAATAGAATTGTCAAATAACAAATAAAAACGCGAATTATGGGAAAATTAATTTATTAACATTTTTTTTTTTAAATTAATCACAAAAAAAAAAAAAACACAACAAATAAAATTGAAACGATTTATTTTGGATTTATTGTGCTAAAGACGCGCATGCGTTTTGAATGATTTTTTTTTTCTCATAATATTTTAATTTATAATTTAATTATTATAATTTTCCTTTGATTTATTTATTTATTTAATTCTTTAATTATTATTATTATTATTATTATTATTATTATTATTTTTTGGGGTTCCGTCATTTTTTTTTTCTTTATTTGTTTGGTTTTTTTTTTTTAATATATATTTTTTGTAAATATATTTAAAGCAAAAATCTTATATGTGCGTTTATAACATTAAAATTAAAATCACAAGAAAAAGAAATATAAGAATTTTGGTCATCTAGTGGGTAATACGGCCGGGGTTATTTACCACCGAGACCGAACTTCATGAATATTAGTTCTTTTCCTTTAGATAAAATATCACCACCAGGTGCTGTTATTTCATTTAATTTTTGCATTAAATTAGGTCCCTGTTGTTGTTGCTGTTGTGGTGGTACACCTTGGTTTAATCCACCAAATGGTCCACCTTGTTGCATTGATGGCATACCTGGTTGTACTGGTACACCACCTTTTGGAGGTTGACGATTTGTATTAAATAAACCACCAGTGGCTGCGTTGGTAGCACCACTAAATAAACTGGATGCTGTTGAAAATACACCACCAGAACTAGCTGTTGTTGTTGGTTGTTGTTGCTGTTGTTGTTGTTGTTGATGCAATTGTTGTTGTTGCATTTGTTGTTGATGTGCTTGTTGTTGTTGCTGTTGCATTTGTTGCTGTTGTAATTGTTGTTGTTGTTGTTGTTGCTGCTGCTGTTGTTGTTGTAGTTGCTGCTGCTGTTGCTGCTGCTGCTGCATTTGTTGTTGTAAATTAAGTTGTTGTTGTTGATTCTGTTGTTGCATTCCTAACATCGTTTGTTGTGATTGCAATGGTTGATTACCACCTATCCCTATCCCTCGACCGATCATCCCTCCTTTCCCCTGCATCCCCTAAAAATCGCAGCTATGTGTTAGTCCTGATAACCCACCAACCCACTTGTCATTTTCTGATATATTTTTTTTTTATTGAACTGAACTAAAAATATGCATTGATATTGGAAATTTTATAAATTAACTTTAACAAATTTTTTTATGTGTTGTTGTAACAATTGAAAAATTTAGCATATTTGTAGTTCAACCATATTTTTTTCGGTATTTATTTTTTTTTTTTTGAAATTTAATTTTCTTTTATTGAAATGTAAAAATAAATGACATTTACACGTATCTCTGACCGACTGAATCGACTGTTGGATGAAATGAATAATCAATTTAATGGTGACATGAATTTGAACACATGATACAACTACATTCTACATTTATATTATAATATAAGTTCAGTTAAAGTTACAAATAAATTAAAATGATTGATTTAAGTTTGTTAAGGTTTTTTTTTTATGTTTAAAGGTCGGATTCTAAAATTACATTTTTATACTTTTTTTTTTTTCATTTCAAAATATAATTTGAAATAAACGAGATCTTGAATACTTTATCTAATTACAAAATTAAATTTAAATTCTCGAATTGAATTAATTGACTTGGTATAGAAATAAACTTTAAGGAAAATATTCTGGTTAAAATTTTATCCCGTACCAGGGACCTCCACTTGATGTGAATATAAATTTTATATGAAATTTTTTTTTTTTTGGAAAAAAAAAACAAGAGAATTGAATTCTGATCTCGATTTTCAAATTATATCAAAAAAAGAGAAAATTGTGAATCTTGAAAATTTCTTTAAGTTAATAATTTTCATGATTACAATTTATTCTAATTTTACAAAGAGAGAGAGAGAGAGCGAGAGAGAGAGAGAGAAAAAAATGTATATATATATAGAGAGAGAGAGAGAGAGAGAAATATACGTTTTTTTTTTTATAATGAAGATTTAATTAATAATATTTAAAACTACAATCATTCCGATACATGCAAAGAAAAAAGTTCTATTTAATAATAATTATGTGAAAGTTGTGTGACTTTTGTAGTTTATTTTTTTTTACTGTTTTTTTTTATTATTATTATTATTATTACTTTTATTAAACGAATACACATACACGCACACACACACATACACACACACAAACAGAGAGATAGGAAATAAAATTTGCAATTCATGATTAATGTAATTTACATACGAGAAAAAAAAAAGAAGAGGAATTTTTGGTTTTGGTTTGGTTTTTTTGGAGGATTTCTGTTTTCTTTTTCTTTCTTTCTTTCAATTTCAAATTTAAATTATGGATTTTAATTTTTTAACAATAATAATAAAAAGAGAAGAATTGTTTATCTTATGAATTTTTTTTAATAAAAAACAAATTATGTTAAAAGAACAGAAAGATAAAATTAAATTATAAATTTTTAAAATTTTTTGACAAAATTAAAAAAATAAAAATAAAAAAAAAAACAAGAAGTTAATCCAACAGAATAATAAAAATGTATATTATGTAGCATTTAAGACATCGCTGCCCTGCCTGCTAAATTCTTATAAACATTTTTAAATTTTTATTGGCTTTCACAATTTTTTTTTTTTTTGAATTTAATTTAATTTCAATTTTTTTTTTCTTCTTCTTGTATCAGAACAAAGTTAGTTAAAAATGCATTACTGTTAATTTTCCAAGAAAACAAAAAACAAAAACAAAAATTCTCTGTGACATTCATATGACAAAAAACAAAGAAAAAAAAAAAAAAGAGAGGACAAAATGAAAACAAAACAAAACAAAATGAAATAAAAATAAAATAATAAAAAATAAGAAGAGGGGGGGGGGAAACATTTAAAACAACAGAAAATAATTATTACAAAAAGATCTTTAAAAGAAAAATGGGTTTTATATGTTTTTTTTTCTGTTTAAAAGAAAAAAAAAAAAAGGATGTTTTTTCTCCCTACCCCCACCCACCCAAAAAAAGGTTTATTTTCACAGTGTTGTCTCTTTTCTTTCTGCTGCTTTTTTTTTTCTTCTCATTTTTCCATTTTTTCCATAACTTTTTTTTTTTCTTCTCTTGGTTGCGGAGTGTGGCCGGCAACACACGAGTTAGTAGAAAATATAAAACAGAAAAACAGGAGAAAAAAAAAAAGAAAAGAAAAGAGAAAGGAAAACAAGAATATATTCATCGGTTATCCTCATACTCACGCACGCAATATTTTTTTTTTACATTACATTACATTATAAAGTTCTAGAGAGAAAGAAAAAATGAGGAAAATGTTCCGGTGATCTGTAAAAATAAACCCTATAAGATTTTTATTCCCCTCACATCACATCCTTTTTTTTTTTTTCTTTTAGAGGAAAATGTTATTTATGTGATTTTGAACGCAATTTTTTCTTCTTCTTTTATTATTTTAAGATTTTCTTTTTTTTTTTTTTAAAGTTTGGCCTACAAATTAATATTTTTTTTTCCGAGTGAAAATTTTATATGATCAGATTATAATAATCTTTGTTCTTTCATCGTTTAATCTTTAATGTGTCTAAAATAATTTGTTTATTAGGAGAAAATGTGGTAGTGGTAGTGGTAGTAGTGGTAGTGGTAGTGGTAATTGTGATAGTGGTATTGGTGAGGAGAATGGAGTATGTTTTAAGTCTGATTTTAAGTATGATTTTTTAATTATGTTTATAAATAAATTTTTAACATTTTAATGTTTGATTTTTTCTTCTATTTTGTTTTTTTTTTTTTTTTTGAAATGAAAAAGGATTTTCTTTTTTCAATTAAATTTTGAAAAATGTAAGACCAAAAAAAAAATTACAAGTGAAAAATTTAACAATACTAAATTTTTACAAAAAAAAAAAAACAATAAAAAAATAGAAGCATTTCTATTTTTTCTATAGAAAAGATTTTATTCTTTAATTTTTGTAAAAAATTAAAATGTTTGAAAGAAAATTGGGGGTTTTTTTTGATTAGAGTTAGAGGGATAGTAGGGTCATCTCTATTATGTATATTTATTTAGTGTGTTCCTTCTACCCGAATGAATTTTATACTAATCCTATATTTACGATTTTCTATAATTAAATAAATACTTTTAACTTTTCATACTTTCTGTAATCTTAATTTAGATATAAAAAAAAATATATTAATGAATTATCTTTACCTAATTATTTTTAATTAAATTACCTAACTAGACAAAAATAAAAACAATAAAATAAAAAACTAACTTAAATTAATTAAAGAATGTTTTGTTATTAAATAATAATTGAATTATATTAATCTCTGGTCATAGTTTTATGTATAAATGGACCTTCACAATTTACGATAACAATTTTTATTTAGTTATTGTAAGTTTTAATTTAAATCCAGGGTATTGTATCATTATCCATACATTTCTTTTTTTTTTTAATACAAACACGAATTATTCCGAACTGTTGTTGGATTCAAGAAAATTTAATGACTCAATTGTAAAATTAAAGTTTACGGATTGACAATGACATAAGTGATGGAAACAACAAACGAATTTATTTATTGAATAAAATTGTCTTAAATTAAAAGAAAATGAATTGAAATTGTTATCGAAAAATTGTTATGGAGTTTGGTATTTTTTTTTTTTTTTGGTTAGTTAAAAGGGAGAGCGGATAAATTTTTGTTTTTGTTTGTTACATAAAGAAGGTCGAACATAACCCTTTTTTTTTTTTGTCTGAGTTGAAACAAATAAAAATAGAAAATAATAATAATTATTTAACTTTAATGAAAATATTTTTGGAAATGAAGTAAAACTATTCTTAAATTATTAATTTTTACTGCACCATAATTCAGATGTAACGCTTTAATTAATTGATTAATTTAATAATTAGAACAAAAAAAAAAAAAATTTAGAAAATTAAAAAAGAAACTAATTTATAAAAACAAACAAAAAAAACTGCGCTTAATTTTTATTAGAAAAAAAAAATTTTAAATTTACAAATTAAAAAGTGAATTAAAAATAAATGATTTGATAAAAGGCAATAAAAGAAAAAAAAAAAAAAAGAAGAAACTAAAGAGAAAAATGTTGCCATGATATTTTTATTTTTTCCTTTTTTTTTTTTGTATAAAAATGTTTAGATTTTTAATGATTATTAAATAAAATTAATTAATTAATTAAGAATAAATAATTGAAACTACGGTGAACAAAAAAAAAAACAGAATATGTTTCTATAAACAAAAATTATTTGTAATAATTGGATATTGAATATGAAAAGAAAAAATCAAATTCAGAAATGATAAAAAAAAAAAACAAAAAGAACAATTAAGCAAAATTTACGATCCGAAAGGGTTAATTTTTTTTTTTTGATATTTTATTTATAAATTAAAAAAAAACAAAAGTTTCAAAATTAAACAAAAAAATTGTTCAAATTAAAAAAAAAAAAAAACAAATGTTTGATCTTCGTTTAATGTAACATGCGATTAAAATTTTCTGTTTTTTTTTTTTCCTCTAATTTTGAAACAAAAAAATAAGATCAGTCGGCGGAGTTTTGTGTTTTCTAATTAATAATTTTTAATATTTCTTTTTCTTTTCTTTTTCAAAGGATAAGAGAAAAGAATTTTACTTTTTTATTTTTTTTTCTGTAAATAACTTTTTTAATGTGTATACTTTTTTTTTCTAATTAAATTAATTCATTTGTTTTTTTCTTGTTGATTCAAACAAATGAATAAAAAATTAAATAAATGTTTTCTTCTTTTTCTTTAATCTTTTTCCTCTGATTGATTTAGTGGGCAGGTGGGTTGTGTTTTTTTATTTCTTTCTTCTTTTTACTTTTAAGTATTTTTTTTTTTATTTACTTTTTAATTTGAATTTCTTTTTTTTTTTTGTCACAATTAATTTTTATGTTTTTTCTGTATTTTTCTTTTAACGATTTTTTGTTTTTCTCAAATTAATTTTCTTTTTAATTTTTTATGATGACGTTTATTTTTAATTGCGGTTGGTTTTTTTTTAGTATTTACCTGCGTTTGGTGATCGGGGGCAGGGTGGCCCGTGTTGTCTAACAGTGTAGGGGAAGTAGGGCGAGCATCTAGCAACAAACAACATGAAGACTTGACATTTACCACAGCAGAGCAGATATGGCGTCATTTTAGGCGTTTCCGACAAGTGGACGATAATGCCGAATTTCAATACTTTTCTACTGTTTTCATAATTTGGTACTTTTGATTTGTCGCCATTTTGATATTTTTTTTTCGTTATGAAACGATCCGCCATTTTATTTATTTATTTTTATTTAATAAACAATTGAAAAACGATTATAAGAATTAATTAATTAATTAAACAATATCCGCCCGTCCAATATTTTTAAACACAAAAATTTTATAATAAATAATAATTAATATAATTAATTAATTATATTTAATTCAGTTCAGCGTTAAAGTCCCCTTGATCTTCGCGCCGTATTTTTACGCTGATAGTGAGTTATACAAAATAAAAAAATATAAAAATATAAAAAAATAAATAAAGACAAGATAGAAATATAAAGAGCAAAATAATTATCAAGTGGTGCGCACACTGAACATTTAAAGCTTCCGGCTTAAATATATTATTTTATGTAATTTTATTTATTTTTTTTTTTTTAAAAGAAAAAGAAAAATAATTTAAAAATTATAATTTTTGTTAAGTTTAAGTTTTTTTTTTTTTTTTAAAGAGAACAAAAAATTAAATATAATTTTTTTATCAATACAGTGAAACTCGGTTATAACGAACTTATACGGTTATAACGAACTTTTCTGTAGTTTCACTTTATTTTTTTTTTAAATATTTGAATTATATTTTATTTTTTGTTCTTCCTAAATTCTTCCTTCCTTCATCTTCTTAATTTTTAAAATTATTATTAAAGTTTTTTTTTTTTAATAAAAAAAAAAAAAAATTAAAAACAAAATTAAATTAATTAACAAAACAAAGAAAATGTTTTAAGTTTTTTTTTTTTTTTTAAATATATTTTTTTTTGTTCTGTTTCTGTTTTGTGTTATTTTGTATGAATATAAATTCTGTTTTTGATTGTTGTAGTTTAGATGTTGTTGTTTTTCTGTTTCATTTGTATTTATGTAAGTTTTTTTTTTGTGTATACTTTTCTAATTTTCTTTTAATTCATCGTCTTCTTCTTTTTCTTCTTTTTGTTGTTGTCGTTTTTTTTTTTTGTATTAAATTAATTTAGTTGTTGTAAATTAATATTTGTCTATAAATAATTATCTCTTAAAGGAATTTGCTTCTAATAACTTCATTTCTTTTTTTTTGTTTGTTTTGCTTTTGGATTTAATGTGGAATATATAAATGTTTGGTGTTCAATTGGGTCGGCTTAATAATAAATGAATTATTACGGTGGAATTTTAGCCTAAGTTCAAAATGATGTTTAAGTTTTGTTTTTTTTTTTTTTTTTTTGTTTTTAAATTTTAAGTAAATTTTGTTTTTTTATTTTTAATGTTGAAATGCATTTTTATTGTTGATTATTGATTGACAGAAAAGCGTGTAGCAAATTTTATTTAATGATTTAATTGACTTGGTTGTTTTGATTTATTTTTTTAAAAGAAAAAAATAAATTGTGTAAAACAAAAAATAAAAATTTAAATTATAATTTGAAAAAAATTCTTGTGAATATTTGCGTTGGTAATTTTTTGTTGGTTCAAAAAAGAATTTATTCAATTATAGAGTCAACAGTTTTCTTTTTTTTTATTTTGATCTTTGCCTTATAGAATATTGACAAATATTTTTTTAAATTCAGAAAACTAAACAAAAAATTTAAATTGATCAAAAAAAGAAAATGTTTCAATGTAATTGAATTCTTCAATTTTGCATTTTTAAGTTATTTATTTACAAAATCTGCAGACATCAAAAATCATTTTTTATTCTTCTTCTTCATCATCTTTACCAAAAAAAAAAAGAATAAAACAATAAATACAAAAACGATATTAGTAAATTTGTGTTATAGATAAAAGAACAATATTTTCATTCTTTTCATTTTAAAATGTGTGTTTTTTTTTTTTTTACTTTTTTTTTGTGTTTTGTTTTGAATAAAAAAAAAATCATTTTTAATTAAAAAAAACGAAAATATAAATTTTGTTTCAAAGTAAATAATTGTCAATAGAAAAAAAAAACAACTACGAAATAATTAATATCTGCAGAAACGACGGAATCAAATGAAGAGAAAATAAAAATTAAAAGTAAATAAAAATGAAAAATAAAAAGAAGTTTTTTTTTTTAAAGTAAAAATAAAAAATTAAAAATATAAATCATAAGACGGTTTTTTTTTCCATTTCTTCTTTTAAATTTCTTTTTTAAAGTTTTAAGAAAAAAAAATTTCTTAAATAAAATTTTGCATACCTTTTCTTTGTTGTTGGCCACGTTGATTCATTCCACCTAATGGTCCACCCATATTGTCTCTTGGCGGTGGTGGTGGACCTCTAGCACCTAATCCTTGACCTCTTCCACCACGATTATTCATATTTCTTTGTCCTGTATTACTATTGCCTTGTCCCATTTGATTATTATATTGTTCTGGTGCTTCTGTTAAAAAATTTGATGGTACTAATCCACGTACACCATCTAATTCACCCATAAAAAAACCATCCTCATCCATATCACCATAAACAAGTATAACATCGCCTGTTTTGAATGTCAATTCCACTTGCTATTTTGTTGTTGTTGGTTGTTTGGTTGATGTCATATTTTTTGTTGTGTTTTTTTTTTGTAGAGAAAAATAAAAAAATGAAGAAAAGGCCAAAAAGGAAACACAACAACAAAAACATTTGAAGAAAGCAAAAAACCAAAAAAAGGAACATTAAGAAATGGAACAGAAGAAGAAAAATACAATAATTGAGATGAATTTTAAATTGTTTTGATTTTAAAAGAAAATTCTTTTGTTTCAAAAATTTTGTTTATGTTTTCCTTAAACATTAAGAAAAGTTGTGACTTTTTTATTTTGGTTCAACTTTAATAAATTATTTGACTTTAATTTAAAATTTATACATTTAAAAGAATACAATTCAATAAAGTAATGAAATAAGACTGATAAAATGAAATTTGAACTTTTTTCCAATACAATTAGAGAAAGTTTATTTTAATCTTCGAAATGTATCCAGGGGCTTAAAAATATTTTGAGCATTAAAATAGGGGAGAGAGAACGATAAATACTTTGTATTTATATTTGAACGCGTCATCAGCAAATCAGTCTAAACACAAAAAAGAAAATAAGAAGAATTTCCTACGTGCCCAAATTATTTTGACTTTACTGGAACAGACTTCGAATAGATAAATAGCTTTTTTTTTATGAGCATTCCTCAAGAGAACCAAGAGAACAAAAATAAAGCCATTAAACAAAATATTGTCAACACTATCGTAGGCGTAAAAGGGCTTTGCGGTTTACACTTCCCAATTGCTATACAGGGTAAGAACCGATTTTTGATCTTTAATTGTCACAGATTTTAGTATTAAGAAAATTACGGTTAAAAAAATAATTTCGTTAAAGAAATGGGATATAAAATTTTGGTTAATAAAGTCATTAAAGGAAAAAAAGAAATTATTGCAATAGCAAAGAAAAAAAAAATCATCCTCACCTCAGCGTCAACATTTGGACTTAGCTCTTGTGGATCATAATCGTATAACGCAATCATACGTTTTACTGGTGTATTTGCATAAATATCACCCCAACGGTCACGACTTATACCACGCACACTTTGTGCACCTGATGTACCTGGTATACCACCTTGTGCACCACCCCCTTGTGTCTCTTCAATTTCACTGACCATATTATGTGGTACATAACCACGTCTTCCTCGTAATTCACCCCAATAAAAACCATCCGGATCTTTGTCACCGTATACCTAAAATCAAATGAAAATAAATTATAAGATTCAGAATTATAATTGAAAAATATAGAACAGAGAAAGGAAATAAAAAATATTCTGACCTTAATTGTGTCACCTTCTTGAAATGGTAATTCTTCTTCACAACCATCTGGATTAGGACTCATCGTACTTGGATCATAATCAAACATTGCTAAAAAGAATCTTGGTTTTTTTTGTTGTTGCTGTTGTTGTTGTTGCTGTTGCTGTTGTGGATTCATTTGACTACGTGGTTGTGGTCCCCGTTGTTGTTGTTGTGCTGGATTACGTGGCTGCTGCTGTTGTTGTTGTGTTGTTCCACTTGTTGGTCCATAATATGGCTGCTGTTGTTGTTGTTGATTCATTTGATTTAATTGATTCATTTGATTCATTTGATTGATTTGATTCATTGTTGGATTTGTTGGTCTAACCTGATTAAGATTTCTTTGTTGATTCTGTTGATATCCCTGTGAATAGGAAAATTAAATATTTATATTTTTGTACATAATTCAGTGTGTTAGCTAAAATTTTTGTAATAATACTAAAACTTGTCTAATTGTCCCATTATATTATTTTATGTAAACAAGCAAAAAACTTATTGGATCATTAATTCATGCTAGTTTTATTGGATTATTTATTCATCTAAATATGACAATTATTAGATTAATAATATTGAATAAAACTAAATTTATTGTAAGTAAAAGTGAGATAATTAATTAGACAAAGTTTACAGTATTATCAACATGAGAATTACTGTGTAATTTTTTACTTATAGTTTTGTTCGCGATTTAGAAATAAAAAAAAAATGTTCAACAAGCATTGATATACATTCATATTTTGTTTATTATGGAAAATATTACAAAATAAAATGTGAAACTTTAATAAAATGATAATCCGTCTATATAAATATATTTATTATGTGAGCTAATATTTATAAAAAATTGTTCATGCATGTAATAATGTGATTAAACGTCCTATTTATTAACAAACCTTTCTATATTGACCATGTATTCATTATTGGATTATCATTTTATAGAAGTTTCACTATTTAATTATTTATTTATATTTATACAAAAATAATAGACACATTTAATAAGTTTAGGCAATAGTTATATTGTGTATTAATTAATAACATTATTATAATTGTAATGATAAGCAGTATTCGATTCGATTCAATTTAATTCAATTCAATTTGATTTAATTCAATACAATTCAGATTATTTTCTTCATAAAATTTCATTTTAGTTCACTAATGTTATTTGAATTAAATAAATTGGTTCTTCTAAATACTTAACTTTTTTTATAACATTCCATATATGAACATGAAAAAAAAAAATACAGAGAATAACAGCAATTTTTTTATGAGGCATTTTTTATACTATTTTTTTTTTCAGGTCATTGAACTTTAATTTATTTAGTCTATACAGCGGAGTTTTATTAAACCGATATCTAAGAAGGTTTTTATTGCGATCGAAATTATGTTACTTTTTGTCGTTGTTGTTGTTAAAACTGCCCAATCAATTAATCAATTTTTGTCGTATGTCGTCATCGTCGTATATCCCAAAATATATATCTGTATGTAAGGTACATAGTGAATTATATAAATATAAGATGACGAAAGTCAAGAAAAAAAAAATTAAAGAAAAAGAAGGATTTTTTATGGTATCTAAATCGACATATTGATTATAGGAATATTTCTTATGTATACATAAGATTATATTATAGGGTGTGCCAAAAAAAAAAAAATGGAAATTTTTGGTATAAAATATAATATAAATAATTTTTTATTTGGGCATATGAAAATCACGTTATAAATACAATTATTAATGGTTGGCTTACATAATAATGTAACGCATATCTTGTGTACTGATGTGTGCCATGTGAAGGGGAATTTAAAGAATTTTAATATGTTCACGAATATCAATAATACAACTTTATAAAAAGATCGATTCTATTCAATACTTTATCAAAATCGTTATCCATTTGTAACTCCTTAAAACCGGAATATTAATATTATAAAATTACCGGGTATGTATTATATATTTCTTGTTATAATATAGTTGGAATTATTAATACAATTTGATGTAGAACGAAATATTAAAGCTTGAATTTTATACCATATATAAAATATATTTAGAATTTAGATATATTTTCGTTAAGCATTCCAACTTTATGTCATTAAAATAACAAAACATAACTAAAATCGGATGTACCAGTGTGAACCAACAAACGTTAAACTCTTTTAGTTGCGTGATTTAAAAAAAACTCAATTATGTTGAAGTGGTTTTTATGTATGTACGTATGTTCGTGTGTATTTGTATGTATTGAAAACCGACCACTAATATAAATTTATTAGATTCATTCATCGAATCAAATACGGCTCTAAATATAATGTTTAAGTTAAGTAATAATGTATATAAATAAATGAATTGTGCGGATGCATAATTATTAGATTATTATTATGATGTACACAGATTTAAATTCATTATAATTATAATCAACATATTATATTATTATTTGAAAAATACACTTAATGGTTAAAAAATGTATAGAAGAAGGTAAAAAGGTGTAACATTTATTATTATATAATATGTAAAATACGTTAGGTAAAATGAATATTACTATTTTTTTTTGTTTGGTGCCGATTTATTAATAATAAAATATTTATTATTCTTCACTTTTTTAATCTTTTTAATTATTTTTGTTTTGTTTTTGGTTTTACTGATCGTACAAAAATGAAAAAGAAAAAACAAAAAAAAAAAAAATATTTATAAACAAAAAAAAAAAGCTTCAGATATTCCTTTTTTTTTTTTTTCTTCTTAAGTGCTAGAGGTAGAGAGGAGGGTAGAGGTGTATTTGTGAATGTTGACTTTAAAACACTCAAATTTGAATTTTGATAAAAGTAAAAGGTATAAATAAAAGATAAATATGTATTAATGTAAATGTTTTTTAGATTATAAAAATAGAAAAACAGAAGGAGCTCTTATGTAAAAATTTCTTTCTTTTCTTTCCCTCTTTTTTCTTCCTTTTTTTATTTATTTATTTATTTATTCAAATTGTTATTCTTATATTTTGACAATAAACACTCATAAAAATTGAATAATAAATATAAATAAGTTAAAAAAAAAAAATAATGTCATATTTTTTAATATTTTTAATATTAAAAAATATGACATTATTTTATTGAAGAAGAATAAGAAGAAGAAAATTAAATGAGACAGAATGTCTAAAGGTATAGCAAAAGAAAAGAAATTGTCAAGCAATTGATTCCACACAAGAGCTTTTTTTTTTATGTGATGTATAAATATAACAAAAAGGAAAAATGAAAGGCAAACACACACCGGCACACACACACACACACACACATATGTTCAGAAAAATATGTTCTTAATTTTATACATTGCAAGCAAACAAAAATATATACACTCACACACACACACACTTACAGATATATTAAATTGAATTATTTATGAATTTGATCAAAGATGAGTAAAAGAGAAAAACATGAGAAGATATACAAAGAGAGAGAGAGAGAGACACACAGAGCAAGAGAGACAGACAGAGATACAGAGATAAAGAGAGTAGGAATAAAAAAGTTATAGAAAATATTAAAGTGCATTTTTATGTTATTATTTAGAACTGCTTTTGACATTTTATTTATGGCACTTTTGTTTGCTTGTTTTGGAACTCTAACCTGTTGCTGTTGATGTGGAGGTCCATTTCGTCGTCGACCTCCTCCATCTTGGTATTCAATATCATCATCAATATATGCTCCATCACCAACAGCATCTTTTGTTATCTCAATAGCGGGAATACTACCACCACCACCACCACTACCACCACCACCGTTACCACCACCATTACCACCACCATTTCCTTCTCCATGCTGTTTTCATTTTGATTTTGTTTTTTTGGTTTTCATTTTGATTTGGTTTGTGTTTATGATTTTGACGTAAGATTTTTTTTTTTTGATTTTTGTTAATTAAATTATTTTTAGTTTTGTTTTTTTTTTATTTTATAATAAGTATAATGGAATATTATAGGACAAACAACATACATACACACACAATATAATTATAAATATAATATAATAATTGTAATTATATTTTTAAATCAAACTATAGATGAAAATGTTAATTTTAATAATCGTGTCATTTACAGAAATCAAAAAATAATTTCATTGTTTCTGTTTTCATATTTTTTCTTACTATAATTTGATTTTAATATTTGAACAATTAAATAATAACTAAAATTCATTTTCACCTCTTAACGATTAGATTAAAATAATAATTAAAATTGTAGACTTCAAGAATTTTTATTTTACTTAATTTGTTTTCTTAAGATAAAAAGGAAAAAATCCTATAAAATTATTTAAAGAGTAAAATTTACGATGTGCGTAACACAATATTATAATTAATTATTATAATGAAATAAAAAAAAAAAAGGTTATAGTTTAGTTTATAAAAGGCTTTTCTTTAGTATAGTTTTTGTTTAAAAGCAGATATAATTGAATATTATTAAAAAAAAAAGAAAGAAAAACAAGAAATGGAATCAATCAAAATCTATAAGTTAAGAAAGCTATTTAAAAGAACATAATTAACTTCTTCTCATTTATTCCATCAATCAAACTAATCGGATTAATAAACGTGTACGGTATAAGTTTTATTACTGAATTTATTCTGTTACAATAAAAACTGTAATTCTACTTATTCTGATGTACACATTTTTATTAAGATCAATCCGTTTAGCTTTAAAATGATATAACAAAAAAGAAATGCATTATGCTAATTATTCTATATTTATAAATTAGAAGATTGAAAAATCTATAAAATCGATTAATTAAAAGTTAAGAAACAAAAAATAATAATAATTTATTTAATTTGTTTGTATTTTATTTTTAATCTATTGGCTTCATGCATTTTTTGTAATAATTTTTCTTTTTTTAATTTGGATGCATCATTTAGAGAATGCCTGATGTCGCAATAAGAATAACAAATTTACTTGTTTCATTGGTTTTCAATTTTTTTTTTCTTGTTAATTTTGATTAATTGTTAAAATTTCAACTAACTTAAAAAAAAAAAGATAAAAAAAAACTAGAAAACATTAAAAATATAAAACAAAAAAAAAAAAAATGGAGAAAATTATTTAAGTCATCTTACCATTTGTCCATGTTGTTGATGTAAATTGCCAGGAAATACTTCTTTATCACTTAAATTTTCATCATGATCTATCACTTGTTGTGGCTGCTGTTGTTGTTGTTGTTGTTGTTGCTGTTGTTGTTGCAATTGTTGTTGCTGTAACTGTTGTTGTTGTTGCAATTGTTGTTGTTGTTGATTCATAATTGGCATTTGTGTTTGATTTGTCATTGATGTAACTGTTGCTGGTATACCACGTGGATTATTACGCATATGTGGAGGTATACCAGTATGTGGTATATTATGACGATTACGTGTTGCATTCCGAACTGAATCTTGTGTATAAGTTAATCCATTTTCAGTATTTGTATCAGGATAAACGAAGCCAATAATTGGATAAATTAAAAGAATAAAAGGATTATTACAAAAAAAAAAAAAAAAGAAAACCAAAAGAAAACGTAATGAACTTAAAAGAACAGAAAATCAATAAATTAATAAAATTATAAATTATTAATTAAAAAATGTCTTTTGTGATAATGGTAAGTTATTATTTTTTTTTAATTTTTTAAATAGAAACTAAATGAATTTTTAGAACAAAAACAAAAGAAAGTAAGTAAGTTTATAGTTTTTTTTGTACATACACAATATCCATGTCTGTTTTGTTTGTTTTGTTTCGTTTCGTTTCGTTTTCGTATAATGTTTTATTTGATTTTATTTATTAATTTATTTATTTATTTATTTTTTTTTTTTGGTTTTCTTATTCTCTAAATACATTTAAAAGAAGAGAATGTAGATGTATACATGAAGAAGAAGAAGAAGTAGAAGAATAATAATAATAATAATAATAAGAAGATAACATGTAGATTTACACCAACCATAAAACAAACAAACATTTATATAAATATATTAATGATGATCAATTCAGTCAACATACAAGATGAATGAATTAGAGCAGAATATAATTTCACAATAAATAAAAATGTTAGAAACACTAAAATAAAATAAAAAAAAAACACAAAACCAAAACCAAAAAAAATAAACAGAAACCAAAAAAAGACAAAACAAAAAAAAAGTTAGGAAATTTTGTAGTAAATTAACGCGTGACCGTTTACGTAACGTAACACAAAAGAAACGTTTTTTCTTTTATTTCTTTTTATTTCTTTTTTTTGTTAAACAAAGCACTTGAAATTATTTTGCACAGAATGTTAAACAATAAAAATAAAAGAACGAAAGAAAGAAAAGAAAAAAAAAAAAATATATATAAAAATGTTTCTTATTTTTTCTGGTTAAAATTTGTAATTATATTTTTGATAATTTCTTTTCATTTTGCTGCTGTTTGCAAATAAAACTTACCGCAACAAACAAATGAAAAAAAAAAACAACAACAACAAAAAAAAAATAAATGTGGTAAAGAAAATATAAACAAAAAAATTCAAAGTAAACATAAAACAATAAAAACAAAAAGAATTTTATGAAAATTAAGGAAATAAAATTGATAAATTAACAACAACAAAAAAAAAAGAAAAGAAAAATTGTTTAATTGGAGTAAAATAAAAAATAAAGTTTATGATAGAAAATTAAGGATTTTTAGTGTGAGAGTGATACACAATATATATAAATATATATGCGAGAGAGAGAGAGAGAGAGACAGATAGAGATTTATGTATATATTTATTTATGATGAAAGGAAGAAAAATTATTCAACAACAACAACAGAAAGAAAGAAAAAAGAAAGGAAGAAAGAAAAAAGAAAAAATAGAAAACGTAAAAAAATAATGTAAAGAAAATAATGTAAAAGTAAGAAAAACAATCAATCAAATATTCATTTTCATTTTTAAAAGAAATTCTTATTTTTTTTTTTTTACATATTTTTGTATAAATTTTTATTTAGATTTTCTTATATATGTAGCAACAGAGCGACCATAACCATTATCATGTCAAGAAAATATAAAATATCAAAAAAAAAGAAACAAAAAAAAATAAGTAAAGTAAGAAAAACAAGAACATAATAAACGCAAATGAAAAGGAAAAGAAAATAGAAGAAAATGTGAACGGTAAATAAAGAAAAACAAAACAAAAAAACAAAACACAAAAATTAAAGAGAAAGAAAAGAGAGCAAAAATAAACGAAAGGAAAATAAAGTTAAAAAACAAAAAAAAAGTTTAATAAATAAAAAATAAGAACAAAAGGAAATTGAGAAAGAAAATATAGGGAAACAAAAAAACACATCAATAAAGGAACAACCAAAAAAAAAAAAATAAGATAAAAACAAAAAAAAAAAATATTAAGATGAAAAAAAAAAGAAATGAATTATTAAGAGAATTTTACCAAAAAAAAAAAAAAAAAACAAAGAAAAACAAAAAAAAAAAAAACAAAAGAGAAAAATTTCCCTTTTTTTTTCATTTCAAATATTTTTTTTTTCGCCCACGAACAATCAATAATAATTTTTTTTTTTCAAAATAACACAAAAAAAAAAAAAAGAAAAAACGTGATGGGTTAACTCTTATCATTCCCATACATTTTAACTACACCCAATTTTCTACTCACAA
The DNA here is from genome assembly GCA_963082725.1 of Pedicia rivosa. NCBI lineage: Eukaryota > Metazoa > Arthropoda > Insecta > Diptera > Pediciidae > Pedicia > Pedicia rivosa. The sequence goes on from OY720151.1 coordinate 42,050,795, forward strand.
ATTAAAAAAAATGCAATTTAAAAACACCGATTGCCCCGATAAATATTCAACTTCCTACGTGAAATTATTGAACTTTTTTTTTTTTTTATGACAAAAAGAAAATTAATTTCATAATTTTTTTTTTTTGATAAAATTCCTTTAATAAAGATTCTTTTTTTTTTTTAATAATTCGGCTGAAGGAGGAAGAAGGATTGACCATTTTTTAATTTAAAATTTTGAATTTGCAAAAAAAAAAAAATATTTATTTTGTTATTTGAGTTTTGCGTGTGTGTGTGTGTGTGTGTGTTTGTATGGGTGTGGTATTTTTTATGTAAATTGAAGAAGAAAAAAAAAATATCTGAACTCAATTAAAATCACTTCAATTTTTAACCTCTGATTATCAAGTATTATTTAATTGATTTGAAAATTCAAACATTATGGAAATAAATAAATTAAAAGAATGTTGGTGGAGGTATGTTAAGTTGTAAACGTCACCAGCTGAAGTTGAGTTCAAATATTTTTTCAATGATTTTCTTTTTAGTTATTTTTTTGTTGTGGTTTTCTTTGAGTATTCTTAAGATTAAAATATTTATAATAAACACACATTTTGATTCAAGATCATAAAACAATTAAAGAAAAGGAAGAGAGAAAAAAAAAAGAATATAGGAATAACGAAAAAACTAAACGAAAGAAAAATTGTAAGAACTTTTTCTAAACACATAAAAGAAAACACTCAAAAGATCAAGATCACATTTTGTTTTGTTTTTGTTTTTTTTTTTTTTGAAAATCAATCAGCTTATAAAAATAAAATTTTCATTATTAATTTTTTTTTTACTTATATGTAAAAAATTGTTCTGAAAAGTTCAATGGCAGAAAAGAGAAAGCCAGAGAGTAATTTAGAGAACAACTTTTTTTTTTTATTTAAATTTTGTTTTTTTTTTTTTAATTATTTGTGAAATCTGAAAATATGACCGTTTAATTCATACCTAATGGTAAAGCTTTAAACAAATTTATCAACAATTTTCATTTGACTTTATCACATTGGTATTTTTAATTTAATTGTTTATTTGTTATTAATAATTTCCGATATAATTCTTATTTTATAATTGAAATATAAAAAGTTTTGTTTAAAATGTTTGACTTAAGCTTCAGTACCATTAAATATTAATTAGAAAAATACACAAAATATAGAAAGACAAAATGCAAATTTTCACATTAAACATACATAAATTATTGGTTTGATTAAAATAATTATTTATTGTTCATTTAGGTTAATTGTTAATGTTAATGTTTTTTTCTGTTTAAAAAATAATATTGTGAATAAATTAATAAATACTTACTTGGAATTGGTGTTGGTTGACTATCAGCTGATTGTGCATCTCTAGATTTAGTTCTAACGGTTACCGCTCTAGGATTTAATCCAATTAATTTGCCTATATCAATAAGTGCATGATCACCAGTTGGTGAATCAACATCTGTGACCTTTTTACCATCAGCATAAACAGCATAACCAGTAACGGGACCAGATGATGGTGGACGTGTTACTGGCTGCCATGTTACTAATAATGTACCATCTTGTGGCCCTGCTTCAACCTGTATGTCCTTTAAATTGTAAAATACATTGATATAGGATAACCTTTCAAATTTATTTTACCTGTACCTGTGGTGGATCCGGTAAACCTTTTGCTAATGTACGAAAATCTGTATATGCACCTGGTGCTTCTTCAGGTGGTGGTCCTGGTGGTGGTGCTTGTCCCGGTGCTCTTAAATGTTTTGCTCTTACTGTTACTCTGTATTGAGTGCTTGGTGCAAGTCCTGTTGAAATACAAAAGAAGAAAAACAAATCAAATTTATTTTAATTGAAATATCTAAAATGAATCCATCAAAATTTAATTCCAATAGTAGTAACTATATAGAATGAGTAAATCTAAGTGACAACCGGCAAAATAATATTTCATTCTATTTTTATGTTTATTTGTCTTTTTTGTAACTATTATTATTAATTATTTCTAGATTACATTTTTTTAATCTCTTCCGAGTTTTAAATTGAATTCAAATTTTTTTATATTATGTTGTTGTAATATGATGTTATGTTGGTTAGAATTCACAAAGTAAAATCAGCAAAATTTTATAATCTTAAATATTCTTCTGCAATAAAATTTAATTCTTTAACATTAAATTAATTCTTAAATAAAATGTAAATTAATTAAAGTAGTATAGATATAAAGATAATAATTACCAGTAATTGTGTGTCGATAAACTCCTGGCTTAACAGTACGTACTTCAACATTATTAACACATACAACATGTTGATGATTTGAATTGGCTGGTAACCAAGAAATAACAGCTGATGAACATGTTATATTATTAGCACGTACAGCTGATGGTCCTAAATGTGCTGTATCTCTTCCAATAATCATTGTACATGCAGCATCACGTGATGTTCTTCGATTTTGTGTTACACTACGTACACTTATTCTATGTGGCTGTTGCAAAGTAAAAAAAGAAGAAGAAGAAAGAAAGAAATTCTAATAAAAATATGTAAATTATTAAAGACTATTAAAAAATATTCTTACTCGATTTGAGTCAACACCTTCAACAAGTGCTCTTGTCCGTTCTGTTGCTTTAACTGTTACTTTTAGTACCCCATCAACATAAACGTGATAACTTTCAATTTGATTACAACCAGGTGGATCCGGTAATGACCAACCAATAAGGACGCTCTTATTTAATTGTCTTTCCAGTGTCAGATGTCTTGGTGCAGGAACTAGCACGGAGAACATTAAGTCAACTGCCGGAACGGATTATTAAATGATGCAAACGCGAGATTTTTTTTGCTAATGAATGTGTTGTTTTTTTTATTTTATTTTTTTTCGATTTTGTATTTACTTTTTTTTTATACTTTCTGTGTGTTGTGTGTGTGTGTGTCACATAACATTTACACACACAAATTTTTTCTTGTTTCAAAATTCCATTAGAAGCAGCAAGCAATAAAATACAAGAATAAAAAAAAAGTAAAAATGGAAACAAAAAAATAGGAAACAAAAATAGGAAACAAATCAAAAGAAAAGGAACGAAAAATTTAGAAGAAAAAAATTGAAAATATTTTTAAAACAGAATAAAAAAAATGAAAAAATTTGATGAAGACGGAGAAAGGAAAATAGAATTTTCTTCTTTGATTTTCCTTCATCTCTTTCCTTTTTTATTGTGCAATGAAGTAATTGTAATTTTTTTTTCAAAAAGAAACTTTGTCTGTATGTAAGTATCGCAGACATTCATTTTTTTTTTCTTCTGTTTTTCTCGTTTTCAACAAGACTAAAAGCCATGCTTCAAGCATTTTAACCAAAATTAAATTAAAAAATTAAAACAAAAGTATAAAAAGAAAGAAAGAAAGAAAGAAAAAAAAAGAAACAAAATAAAAAGGAAAAATAAAAAGGAAAAGAATGAAAAACAAATTTATAATTTTTTTTTGTTTTTTTGATAATTCAATAAGGGGAACAAAAAAGAACAAAAACAGAATTCAATTGTTTCAAGTTGATACAAAAAAATAATGTCCAAAAAAGAAAAGTTCAAAAAACAAAATGGCGTCCATTAGAAAATACAAAATATAAAACAGAGAAAATTAGAGGTAGAAGAGATAGAAAGAGACAGAGACAGAGAGAAAGAGAAAAAAAAATAGATTTTCTTTAATTTTAGAATTGAATTTTTGGTGAAAAATATAATCAAATGAGATGAAAATGGTTTTTCTTTTTGTTTTTGTTTTTGAAAAAATATTTCTCTTAACTTTAATTTATTCTTCTACAGAACTTCTAAACAAAAAAAAAAAAACAACAACATAAAGTTCACTATTCCTAAAATATTCTTGTTCTTTGAAAATAAATTTAAATAGAATAGAATTGAAATAAAAAGGAAAAAAAAGAGAAAAAACAAAAAAAAATAGAAACTAAGAAAACTTAAAATTATAAAAAACAAAGAAAAAAAACTAAATACAAGAAAAAACTGAAACTGAAAAATTGAAGGATATTTTTTTTTTATATAATTAAAAATTGCATTTTCTTTTTAGTTTTCACTAAAAATTTTTTTTTTTTTTTTGTTTATAGCATCATCATCAGCTGCACGTGTTACATAACATTTAATTGAAATTTATTTAGTTATTTTTTTTTTTTGTTTGTACTTAATAACATTTCCGTTCCGTTCCGTCATTTTCATATAAATACTGAAAGCTCGTTGAATCAGTTGAAACAATTTGACTCTTCGGAAAACTTACTTTCTCTAGAATCATATTTAATTTTCAATTTTTGTTTTCTTTTAATTTTCATTATTTTACACGATTAAATTGTTCAAATTTATTAAAACTTATCAACGAGCTTAAAATATAATTTTTATTATTATTAAGAAAAAATTGTTTTTGATTATTATTTGATTATAATTTATCTGCAATAAAGAGGCTGAATAACATTTTTCTGTAATATTATAAATTTTTTATATCTTATTTATTGTTTGGTTGTTTGTTAGTCTGTTTATTTGTTTGTTTGTTTTTATGTTTTATTAGCAATTTAAGTATTAAGAATGTTAAATATATTCAATGAAGACAAATAAAAAAAAACTTTATAAAAAAATCTTTAATAAATCTTAATTCAAAATTTTGCTATCAAAAAACATTTTATGTAAAAAGATAAAAAAGAATTCTATGTTGGTATTATTAAATTTGATTAAGTTAAGAGGAATTCCCATTATAAATTACAAACATATTCCAATATCAAGATGTTTATATAAATTTTGTTAACACAAACCAATTTATTATGAGAGCACTGAGTCCCTTGTCCAGTTTTACCAGTTAAATAACTGGAACAAATATTTCTTAATATTTAGGACTTTAACTATATTTTTGTTGTTATTTAGAATTATGTTTGTCATTCATCCATTCAATTGTTGTGTGTGTGTTTGTATTTTGAGTATATGTATATTCTATCCCTTGACGACGATAAGAAGACTAAACATCCAAAACTTGTATATTATATAAAATTCAACATTATTTTATTATTCTAAACACAATAAGCATAATATATATATAGAAGAGTAAGAGAGCAAGAGAACATATAAATAAATATAACAGACATTACGTATACATATACATACAACAGTGGTATCATACACCATCTTTTTGATATTGGAACATCTTTGATTTCTTTTAGATGTAGAGTAAATGAGATTATTTCATATACCTTAATACTAAGATAATATTGTATTACATTATATTTTGGTTTTTAGAAATTATAAATGCCAGTTGAAAATATTGTTTTCTCCTGTCGTTGTAGTTATTGTTTCTTGTATATGTATCAAAATATGTGTGTAACATGTGATAAATTTTCTTTGTATTAAAATTAAAGATGGTAAAAGTAAAGTGGAAATTGTTCTGGCATAATAATTTAATAAGAGATAGTGAAAGATAAGATCCTTATTGGATTTAGGAGTATGGGTGTAGGTTTTATACTTTTATACATCAAAAACGATGATGATTTTACATGAATTAATACAATTAGGGGAATATAATATTAATGGCAATCTTAACTTCTTTAATAATATAATAGTTAGATAGTTGGTTTTTTAGTAATTTGTCTTTTTTGTTTATATATACGTTCTAATGTTATACACATAAACTACAGTAAAACTTGTCTAAATTAACCATTTCTAATTGGAATGCTCAAATTCTTGTCATATTTTTTCATACAAACTGTATGGTACAATTTAACCAACTGCCTAATCTTATCAAAATGTATTTTAGAATGTATGGTCTTATTAGACAGGTTCTACTGTAATGTATCAATATATAGAAGAGAAAAGGGTTCAATTAATCATAACCAAAAATGACGTTTACACATTCATTCAGCAAAAGATCTGCGTTTCACGTTATTGATTAATTTCTGTATATTTTGAAATTTTGTTCCTATTTTTAATTAATTCGTTACTTTAGATTTTCAATTAAAAACGAGGAGCAAATTACCTACTAATCTTGATTCATTTTTCCATTTCCATTTAGTTTGGATTTTTAATTACGAAATAAATCCATAAATAAATTATATTTGTAAATTTTTGTAATTATTTGAATTTCTATTAAAAATGTAAATCAATTCATGTGCATTTGTAGGTTATTCTTGGAAATGAACTAAAAATATTATTCCTGTGTATTGAAATTATTGATTCAATCAGTTGAATGACTTGAATTATTTCAATTTATATATGAAAAGAAGTTGATGTATTTTTAACATTACGTGGAATATTGGAAGTAATTTGCTCGTCGATTAAAAATTAAAAATTCTCTACGAATAATAAATAACAAAAAAAAAATATTTGTAATTTTATTACAATTTAGAGAAAGAGTTTTAAAACATTAAACAAACAACAATATGATTATTTCTGTATTTTGTTTTTTGTTTTCAATTTGTGTGTGTTATTTTTTTCTTAATTTTGTTGTTAAAAAAGAAAAGAAAAAGATTTTTTTTTTTTGGTTGTTGTTGTATAAAATTTCTGAGGTTACCTGAGTCAGCATCTTCTTCATTTTGATCAGACCCTAAATCTCCATGTGTTTCACTAAGTCTAGCCATATCCTCAGATGAATGTGTTACTAAAGGATTATTTGGTGGTAATGGTGCTGGATCTAATGGTACTGATACATCATCAGCATCTCTTAATGTTGATACAACTGCTTGATGAAATTCTAATAAATCTTCACCTAAAAAAATAGTTTATTTTCGTTTGTTTCGTTTAAATTTCGTTTAGCGAAATTTCTAATTTATTGAATTCTTCTTCTTCATTTTCAATTTTTTTATTATTTTTTTAATTTAATGATTTTTAAAATTTTTAAATTAATTGAATATATTTTTTTTTGTTAAATGATTTTTCTGTTAAAAAAAAAAAAAATTGAAATTTTGAAAATTTTAATTTTGAAACAAAAATTAAAATTATTTAGAAAATAAGAACAAAAAATGGTAATTTAATTTTTTTTTGATTTGTGTATTTTTTTTTTTTTTTTTAATTTTTTTTTTTGTATAAACCTATTAGTCTTTGTACAAATGATGCTGGAACTAAACCACGACGACCATCTAACATTTCAGCATCATAATATCCACCCTGTGGTTCACCACTACCCCAAACTAAAAGATAATCGCCAGCACATAATGATAATTCACCCTCCGATTCACTGAAAAATGTTTTATCTTTAAAAAAAAAATCTTTTCCTTGTCGATTGCTAATTTAGAGGAAAAGAAAGAAGAAAAATAAAAATAATAAAACAGAAGAAATCACAACGAAATGAAAAGAACGTAAATGAAGAAAATTTAAGAACAAAAACAAAAAAAAAAGAAAGAAACGAAAAATAAAATAATAAAAAACGAAGAAAAATGGAAATTATAAAAAAGAAACGAAGGAAAAACAAAAACAAAAGGAAAATAAAATAACAAAACAAAAAATAAAATAAAGAATAAAAAGTAGAAAAAAAATTTAAAAAAAAAAAGTAAAAATGAAGTTGAGAAGGTTAAATATTCGGATAGGATTTTGGATTTAATAAAAAGTGTGTGTGAGAGAAAGAGAGAGAAAGAGAGAGAGAGAGGTAGAAAGATAGAAAAATGAGAAAAAGAGATTTTTAGTGCGGTGGGGTTTTTTATTTTTTGTTTTTTTTGTTAAAGTTTTTAGTGGATGGAAAACAAGATGGATTTGATGGGAAGTGTAAAGTAATGGATGAAAAAAAAAAAAAAAAAAAAGAGTAGGTGGTAACGTGGGTTTAGAAAGGTAAATGGTAAAGGGGGGTGGGGGGGAGAAAAAAAATTAACTAATTAAAATTTTTTTTATTATTTTTTTATAATTTTGTTTTGATTAAATCTTACTCAGGTGGATCATATGAAAAACGTGCAATAAATACACAACATCTTCCTTTTCCAGGTATATCTAACATATCAACTTGTGGTTCACCATTTCCATTTAATGTTAATCCATGTGTTCGACCTAAAAATTTCATTTTTTTTTTGTTTGTTCGTTTTTTTTTTATTTTTTTTTTTATTTTTTTTTTGTGTTGTTGTTGTTGTTGTTGTTGATTTTTTTTGAACCAAAAAAAAAGAAAAAAAAAAAAAAAGAAGAAGAAAAGAAAAAGATAAATTTTAGAAAATTTCAAATTTTTTTTTGTAATTAATTAAAATATTTTGTTTTATAATTAACTTGTTATTTTCTCGATATTTTTATATCCTATTTAGAATACATAGTAGAGAGAGAGAGATAGAAAGATAGAGAGAAGAGAAAGAGAAGGAGAAAGATAAACAATAATAATAGAAAAATATAAATTATATAATTAAATAATTAAATAAATTAAATCATTAAATTAAATATAATTAATTAATTATAATTAAATTGTTTTGTTTTTATTGCTGGATTGTTTTTTTTTTTTTTTTCTGTTAATTTTTTAACTTTTTCTTTTGTTTCGTTCAAACAAGAACAAAAAAAAAAAGAAAATAAGTTAAATAAAAAGTTAAAATTTCGCCAAATCAATTTTCATGTTTTTTTTTTTTTTTGCATTAAAATTTTTGTGTTGTTTCTAATTACATTATTTAATTATTATTAAAATTTTTTTTTATTTAATTAATTGTATTGCTAAGTTTATGTTTATGTTTATGTTTTTTTTTATTAAGTTGCTATTTTCTTATTTCTTAATGAAAAACTATGATTAAAGATGAGCATTTAATATAATTATTATCTATTGACAGAATATGATTTTGTTTTTTTTTTGTTTGTAATGTTGATGCTTTTTGTATATAATTGTGTATTAATTTATATATATATATTTATCTATGTGAATGTATATTGTTTCTGTGTATGTGAATTTAATGAAAAACAAAAGAAAAAATTTTGTTTAATGAATTAAAAAAATTAAAAAAAAAAAAAAAAGTTATATTAGAGAGAAAGATAATTTAATTATTATTTATTCCTAATTAATGAAGATTTATTTATTTTATGGTGAAGAAGAATATAAATTTATACAACAAAAGAAAAAAAAAATACAAATATTAAGAAGAAGAAAAATAGTTTTCAGAATAAAAGAAGCAGAAACAAACCAAATAAAAAAAAAAAAAAGTTAGAAACAGTTAAAAGAAATGAAATGAAATTTGACTAAAACGTCGATATTTCTAGAATATTTTAAATGTTTAATTTTCCAATTAAATTTTCGTTTTATCGACAATTTATTTTTGGATAATTGATAATGTTTCTATTCTATACATTTTTTTTTTATTTTGTTTAAACAAAAAAAAAATGACATTAGTCAATTGTCTTCATTCATTTCTTATTAATTAACAACTAAAATATTCATGAAACCATGACAAAAAAAAATAAAAATAAAAATATTATTAACGAATTATTATTAATAAGCAAAACAATTAATTTTGAAACGTACAATTATTAATTTAAATTTTAAATTATTAACAAAAATGAATGGTTTATGTTGATTCTTTATAAAATTTTAATGGATCAAATATAGTGAAATAAGAAACGTTTCAAGAACGTTGGGTGTTTACGACAAAATTATACTTTTTTTTTTTATTTGTTTAAATGACGCAAATTGAAATTGAATTGAAATTGAATTTTATATTGATGGTATTGCGTCAATTATGACAAGATTTTCAATTAGTTGGAAAATTTTAAAATAAGAAATTCATTGTAATTTACATATTATTGATTATTGATCATACACATCAAATTTTGCTCTTAACAAAAGACATCAGTAATTAATATTAGTGATCCATTAAGTTGAATTTTTTTTGGTTGAATTTTTAAAAAAATGCAAGTAAAGAACAAAAAAAATAATTAAAAATCAAAAGTGCTGTTTTTTTTATTTTTTTTGAAAACTAAATTAAAATTTGTTAAATAATTAATTAAAATAACGGTTTAATGAGAACAAAAATTAAAACTAATTATTACATTTTTTTTTTTTGGTTTCTCAAGTGCTTCATTTGCATTTTAAAATATATAATTATTATTTTAATAAAGATAATTCCATGAAACTTAATAATAATTAATAATAATAATTAAAAAAAAAAGCTTCAATAAATATTACAGAGTAAAAGGACGAACGATAATAATTTTTTTTTGATATTTAAAAAAAAAAAACAAAACAAATTTTTAATTAAAATGTAAAAATTATAACTTTATGTAAATTTGTTATAATTGTGTATATTTTGTTACTTACTTTCTAAGTCCATACCACCAATTCTAGATAGTGGCCTTTGTGTATGCATAAATGCTGGATTAACGCCATCAATTCCTGGATAACTATCTAATCCCCATGTATTTGGTGGTATTGGTGAACAAGGTGTACCAGCACGATTACCATATCTGCTAACACCAAGATCAAGATCATCCATTGGTTTTAATTTAATATTCATACCGCCAGATGATAATAATGGATTTGTATATGTTGAATATGAACTTGTATTATAGCCAAGTGATGCTAAACTTGTTGATGATAATTGATTTGATGATTGTAAACCACCAAGTCCTTGTGTACCACCCACAGTACCAATAATACTAGATACACCACCAGTACATACACCACTAACACCACCAACTGATGATGTACCAGTTAATCCACTACCAAGTACATTACCAACATTAACACCACCACCACCAGTTTGTATTGAACCTGGATATGTGTATGATGAGGCAACTGGAGCACCACTGAGACCAAGTGTATAACTAGCTGAACCAGATGGTAATGAATAGGTATTGTGAAGTGATAGGACGGGCATTGTTGTACTCTATAATAATTAAAAATAAATGTAAAAATAAAACAAAAAAAAAATAAACAAAAAAAAAAACAAAAACAAAATGAAAATATAAAACACAAGAAAAGTAAAAATTCTTAATAATAATTTTTGTTGTTTTTGTTATTGTTGTAATTGTGATGACGAAAAAAAAAAGATTAAAATGAAAAACTAAATTAGTGAAAGAAAATAAAAACAAAAGTAAAATAAAGAAAAATTAATTAAAAATTTTCCATTTAATTAGTTTTTAATGTTTCATTTTTATGTATTTTTTTTTTTGTTGTTTTAAAATGTTTTTGTTGTTGTTTCTTCAAAACATAAATTAGTGCAAAATAAAACATTAAAATAAATAAAGAAAATAATTTTTTTTTGTATACAGAAAGTGAATTTAAAAAGTAAAACGAACAAATAAAAACAAAAGTAGAATTAATAGAAGAAGAAGAAGTAGAAGAAAAAAATATACAAAAAAGTGTGTCCCAGTGGAGACGCCAGTGTTTTGTACTAATTTTTTCATGTTGCATGTTTTGTTGTTGAGTTGTTGAGTTGTTTATAATTATTATTTTTTTTGTAGTTGTAGTAGTTGTAGTAGTAGTTATTGTTGTAGTAGTAATAGTAGTAATAGAAGTAGTTTTTTGTTGTTATTGTTGGCTTGTTGTTATTTGTTGTAATATCAACATTATACTGTTGCTGTTGTTGTTGTTGCTGTTTCTTTGTACAATTTTTTCTTGTTATTTTTTATTTTAAAAAGACTAAATGGCTTTAACAGAAATTTGTTTTGGCTTTTTCAGACATTTTTATAAACTTAAAAAAAAAACTACAAAAAAAACCCTTTACATTTATTAATTTTCTTTGCGGAATTTCGCTTTACAAATCTACTCATTGTTTTCATGTTTTTGTAGAGAAATTTAAACGTTCACATAATATCTACTTAGGTACAAGTATAGAAAGAAAACGAATGAGGGTAACAATAAAGAAACCTATGCAATAAATATTTAAGCTTTTTTGGTTAGATTTTAATGTGGAAGAAATTTATTTCAACTTTCAAAGTTCAGAAGAAACGTTGGAATTTTCTTAAACAATACACCCAGAAAATTGTTCTGAATACGATAGATTTATTATTTTCCACCAAGTCCAATAAACTAGTGAATATACAACAAAACAGTATTAAAACTTTTCCTTACCCAAAACAAATTGAAAAACTAAAAAAAGAAAAAAAAAAGCTCAATGATTTTTCTTCTCAAAGTTTTTATTTTTTCGTTCAACAACAATTTTTTGTCTTTTCGGCATTTTTTTTTTGTGTCTCGTCTAAGATTGTTTTCCCATAGAAATCCATTTGATGATAAAACTGTACTTTATTTTCTTCTACTCAAAGATTTCTTATAAAAATTATATAAAACAGAAGAATAGGAACAATTTATGTTCTTATGGAAGTTCTAAACTCTAAATTTTACTCAGTTATTTAAAATCGCAAATTTTCAAAATAATATTTATTCTGATTACTTTAGGGACAATCACCAAAGCTGTAATTTTAATAAAGATTAAGAAACTATCAAATCAAATATTTTTCTAAGATTTTTATAGAGAAAAAAAATTGTTTTTTAAATGAAGCGTTTCTTTTATCAAATCAAAATATAAACTACAGTTAAACTTTAATATTTTTACTTCATAAGATACAAACCAAAAAAATAAATAAATATTATTCTAAAGAATCTAAAAGAAAATAGAAAAAAGGTATTTTCCCTCGTGTCAAAAAGGAAAACACCTCTATACCCTCAGACTTTCCAATTTTTTTTCTTTAACAAACTAAAAAAAAAATCATAAAGAAGAAGAGAAAATAAGTAAAAAATTCAAAATATTCTAGTATATTTTTCTGTTTGATTTATTTCTAGAAAAATATAGAGAAGAAATAAAGGAAAAATGGGGGACAAGAAAAAAAAAAAGAAAATGGATTTTCTAAAGGAAATCAATAAAAAAATATAAAATGTTATAATAAAATCGGCGCCATTCTCATTTTTCGTGTTTTATTTTCAAAAATAATTTTTCTCTGTCTATTTTTTTTTTCACTTATAAAAAAAAAGAATTGTTTACAGATCAACAATAAAATAAAGAAAAATCTTATGGTTGTCCTACTTTCCATCCATTTTAAGTCACTTAATTTTATCATTAAAACTCATCAATAACGATGACACAATATTTTTTGGTTTCCTCATATTTAAAGATTAAACATGAAAATATTAATTAGAGTTATGTTGATGTTATATAATTGCCCAGAAAACAACTGAAATATAATCTAATTGATGGCAGAAAAAGTTTATAGTAGAATGATATTTTAATTGCCCCTAACTTTCAGTCTTAATTGAAGAAACTATTTTTGACAATATGTTTTCTTCAGTAAGTCAGAATAATTGGATTGTATAATTGATAATATGTTTTTGTTATAAAATTAAAATCCTTATCGTTTAAAATGGATTAATAACCTATTTTGGAAATATCCCCTAAATCCTACACACAAATAAAATAATACATGTTTGCCAATATACAGAACGCATTGTTTGTCTTACGCTTAATTTCTATGTATCAGTTTTCTTTTATTGTTCAATAATTATTAAATGTTTAATATTTTAAAGTTTTGTATAAATGTGAAATAGTGAAATATGAATAAAGAAATTAAAGAAATAAAATGGAATTAAAAGATAGAAAGATGATCCAAAAATAAAAAAAGCTAAAAAGGAAAGAAATAAAAATATAAAACAAAGACTAAACTATAATAAAAGAAAATGATAAAAAAAAAGAACAGAAAAGTTTATCGCACCTGACATAAGGGTGGCATAGTGCTAATTTGATGTGCTCTAACTGGTAATGGTGAAACATTAGCACCACCATAATTAGATGTTTGTCCAGTGCCAGTTGTATATCCTGAATGTCCATCAGTTAATGCATGACTACTAGCACTTGATGTTATAACACCCATTGAATTAACACCAGACATACCAGACATACCACCGCCTGTCATTGATAAACTTGTTGGTGGACATGTCATTGATGAACCTAATCCTGTTACCATTGATGATGACATTATTGGACCAGTTGTACGTGGATGTTCTAATTCAGCCAATATACGATTGTCCTATAAAATTTAATTTAGGAAATCTGATTCTGGAAACATCTTATATAATGATTACATAATAAATTTATTTTTGTTATAATTTCTTTTTCAAAAAAAAAATAAAAATATATATTCCATAGAGAAAGTACGCGAAATTTTCATTTATTTGTTGTTTGTTTTTTTTTTTATTATTTTATTGCGAAAAAAATAACACCAGAAAACAAATATTTAAATGTTATTTCATGATAATTTTATGCAGAGAGAGGAAAGACAAAAAAAAAAAACATTGAGCTGATTATAAAAAAAAAAAAAGGAAACAAAAGTTTTAAAATTTGAATCTTCTAAAGTCAACACGATTTTACTTTACTTTTTATTTATTTATTTTTTTTTGTTTTGTTTAATTGGCAATTTATTTCTTAAGTATATTTTTTGATCCGTTTGCAAGTTTCTTTTTTTTTTTGTTTTTGTTTTTTTTTTTCTAAATCTTTCTAGAATATTATTCTGTTATTTTGTGTAGATAAATATAATATAGAGAGATATAATAAGATTCATCTTTTCTTCTTTTTTTTTCTTCAAAAAAGAAGAAGAAAACAGCTTAAAGTAAATCTCGTCCAAAAATAACATGACATTGCCATAAAATTTCAAATTATATTCTTTAAAACTCTTGCCAGACGCGAACTTTATTATTATATTGCCTTTTATTTTATTTCTTCTTATTTGCTACGTTTTTTTTTTCTGCTTCCTTCTTTTCTTATATTTTTTTATTCTCACGTCTTATTCATGTCTCGTTTATAAAATTATCCAAGTTTATTTTATACTTTTATATAAAGAAAAATAAAATAAAAAGTCTCTCGCATTTTCGTAAATATATATTTTTATATTTTTATAGAATGTTTCTGAAACTAAATCTTAATTTACTTTTCTTATTCTTTGTAATCGATTTTTTTTTTATTAATTAATTGTTTTGAATTTAAAGTGGTGATTGAACAAAGTTCTTCTTAGAAAAAGCAATAAAAAATAAATCAATTTATTTATTTTCGTTTGAAACATTATAATATGTTACTTGTATTCAAATTATAACCGATTTTATAGTACTTGCTATAAATTTATTAATTATTCTTGCTTAATTTAATAGCAGTTGCTATATAAATATAATTAATTGGAACAGCAAAATTGTCAGAAATTATCTCACACAATTTTTCTGTTTCCTGTTAATTAAGTTCTTATGTTTATTTTTCATTGTTTTAGCGATAATTAAATTAAGTATCCTTAATGGGGAATCCATTTTAGTTTATAGCAAGTGATAAAATATGGTTTCAGAAACAATCTTGAATACAATTAAAGTTTTTTTTTTTCTTATAAAAAAAGCTTTTCATTTAAAATCTATTAAGGCAACAGTAAGTAGAGTGTGAGTTACAATAAAAAAATGATTATTATAATTTGAGCAAACCTCAATCACTCTTAAAAAAGTTAATTATTTTTTGTGAAAATGATTAATTTAATTTGATTTCAATATTTTTTGTTAATTTTTCTTTTTTTTGTTCTAAATTTTCTTATAATTCTAAACACATACATTAGCAATTGATAAACGTGCCTGTTCAATCTTAGCCATAATTCTATCTATTTCGGTACCCGGTGTGGGTGTTGGTGCCCATGTTACTGTTGCACCACCAGATGTTGGTCGACCTGATCTCGATTTTAATGCAGCAGATAGTTCTAATTGTAACTCCTCACATCTTACAGTTTCTAATGCAGCCTATATAAGAATTTATTTGTTTTTGTTTTGATTTGTTTTCTTTTTTACTTTCATTTATAGTTTTAACTTTCGATAAAAAAATTTTCTATTTGGTTTTAAATTTATAGCATAAGTATGTAATGTATTTTTTTTATAGCATAAAATAATGTTTTGAGAAAATTAATTTTCATGGTTTTAAGAAAAAATTGTTATATTTATTTTTTGTTTTTAATTAAAAATGAAAATTAAAATGGGGGAAAAAACAGAAACCAGTAAAAAAAAAAAATAACAGAAGAATTATAATCTAGGTATGCGTGCTCTGTACATTTTTATCCATAATTATATTTTGTTGTATTTTTATAATTTTTTATTGTTGTTTTTATAAATTGCATGCAATTTGTGTGTTTCGTGTGTGTTTGTGTGTGTGTGTATATTTGAATATTGTAGATTGGTATGTATTTAAATTAATGGACAAAGTCAATTGATTTTTTTTCTTGTTTGTTTGTTTGTTTCTTTGTTTGTTTGTTGGTTTGCTAGTAAGTTTGTTTGTTTTTTTTTTGTTGTTGTTATTAAAACACTTTCGTGATGTTGTTCTTTTTGTAGTTTAGTTATGGGTTAGAAAAAGGATAATTGAGAAATTGTATCTTGTATTTAAATATAATTTATACAAATAGTTTTAACTGGTAAAGGTAAACAATATCGAGTATTGTGAAAAAGAGAGTGAGAAAGTGACCATCGATTATATAAATAATCATATAGTTTTAGACTTTAGTGAGTTATTTTGTATATAAAAAAAAATATGAGTTAATTTAAAAAGAAATGGAGAAAGACAAACCTATAAAAACCTCTTTTGATAAAAATAAAAATGGTTTAAAAAAAAAGTTTTAACGTTTTTTTTTTTATTCTGTTTAGTCATGGCCTTCTTTTAATATTTGTGTTTTACTCTTTTATTTTTCGCTGTATAAAAGTCAATGCACTTTAACCTCTGACCTTTAACAGATTTTGGCAGATTGAACATTTTATATGATTGTTGATTCAAAAATGATGCTTTCGTTTTTATATTCAAAGGAAAAACGAGAGACAATAAACTGTTTAATATTTTTTTTTTTTAGTAGATTATTATTATCAAATAAACCCATCTTTTCCGAATTTCCCCTTTTTTTCAAATATGAATTAACAGAATAATGTCGTCAGTTTGCCCTTTTTATTACCAGAAAAAAAAACATATTTCTTCATCTTTAAAGTTCAAATATCATGGATAATTTATAAGTTCAAAGTTCGTAATATCAAATCAATTATTGTATGAATAAAATAATGTTTTATTTTTCTTTTATTGTTTATAAGAAGGCGAAATAAAAATTGAAGATGGAGAATTTAATAATTTTCTCCGTCAAAGATCAAGGCATTTTGAAATATAAAAATCTCTTACGTGTCTGACATCTCTAAAATCTTCAATCAAAATTGGAAGAGAATTTTTTTTTTTTAGAAAATGAGTAAAGAAGAAAATAAAAATCATCATCTTTGAAATTTATGTTTTTCTTCGTGTTTCTTGTTACTTTCTCTTTTCTTTTTTTTTGTGATTTTAGTTTGAAAAAATATAATTTTTTTTTGTTGTAAAAGAGAAAAATAGAAGAAAAAGTCAATAAAGCAATGACAATCGTATTGCTTTTTTTCCTTTTCAACTATATTTAAGGTGATGGGTAAATTTTGGCACCAGACAGACAGTCAAACAGAGAGACACACAGTATATTCAACAAAAGGAAAGAAGAGAGAAAAAAAAAATGATGTCACATTGTAAACGCCTTTTTTTATGGTTGAGAATATTGATTTTGTTGTTCTTTGGATTTTCTATTTCTTTCGTTTTTCTTCTTATTTTTTTTTTTTTTTGGTTGGTTCAATTTAAGCTGCGTTTACATCATCGTTTAGTCAGTATTTTTTTTTTTTTTTGAAAACAAATTCAATGGATAATCTAAAAAATATATACACATAAAATAAAAAAGGTATAGGTGAGAAAGATACCCAATACACACTCACAAAATACAGGAAACACATTCTTATAAATATTTATTATGGTAAAATAGGCCAACTGCACGACGTGATTTTTTTTTTTGTTCATTCCTATATATATGAAAGAAAATATACGATATACGTGAGTTGATCCGGAAAATTTTATTATAGAAGAAATATTCATTTTTTTTTTACTCTTCTTATTTTAAATTGAAAGCAGAAGATGAAGAAAAAAAAATTGTATTGCAGTAAAAAAACTGGAAAAAATAAATAAATGTATATATAAAAATATAACTGAAGAAAAAGAAAGAATCTAATCAAAAACCATAAAAATTAGATTAAATTATTTTTGTGTTATATATTTTTGTTTTTTCTTTTTTTTTACTTATTTTATAGTGATAGAAAATCTTCGGACATCCTGGAATAAAATATAATAAAAAAAAGTATGTATAAATATGGAACAAAATTTTTTTCTGTTCTCCCTTTTAAAAGTATAACAGTGAAACCTTCATAAATTGATCACTTAACCACAACAAAAGATTTTGTAGTAAATTGTGGTTAGCAAAAAAAAATCTCATATTATGAATTTCAATATAGAATTTTCATAAACATTATAATTTTCTAATGATTATTACTTGACGCTCATAAAACCTAAAACCGCTATCCGATTACGATTATCTTATTTAGTCAATTAAGAATAATTAGCTAAATAGCCGAAATGTGAACCCTAAAATATTTGGTTACTATAAAGTGAATACCAGACAGACAACCATGTAAGTTGAAAGTTTTTTGAAGGTTTCACTGTTAAAAATAAATTCACTAACAACAAAAAAGCACAATAATATATTCACATCACATATGTTTGTATTTAGTAAATAATTTAATTTATATAATTATTTAAATTTAAATTTAAAAACGACAACAAAATAAAAACAATAACACATTTATACAAACAAATGATTTGCTGTTGTTACTTTTTAATTTTACCATAATTTTCATTTTTCTTATATTTTGTTTCTTTTTTTTGTATTTCAAAACATTTAAAATTTTAACATATAAAGCTCATATAATATGGACGACAATATTAATATACATTAAAAAAAATACTAATGTCTAAACACAGAAAATCAATTTACATTCTTTGACATTAATATATTGAAGAATTCCATTTTCTTTCTATTTGTTTTGTAAAACGCATTTAATTTAATACTTTTCTTTTTTTTTATTGTTGTTGTTGTTGTTCCTTATAAATTACATCAAGAAAAGAAAAAGTTACAAACAAAACGAAAAGAAAAAAAAAATTACAGAAAAACAAATTATTTATTTATAGTTAAGAAGTTCAAAAAAAAAAAAAAAAAAATATACGCTGTGGAAAAACAAAATAAAAAAGAAAAACGAAAAAAAAAAAACCTTTTTGATGGGACCAATTAAGGGGGATGAGGGGACAAGATACATTTAGTAGGCGTTTTGTCAAGTCGTTAAAAGTCAACGTAAGAAAAAAAAAAACTAAACGTAATTTCATTCGTTACGATTACCTTTTTTTTCTTCTGTTGTTGTTGTTGTTTTTAATACAGTCGTTAATTAGTGTTTTTTTTTTTATTGCCGATGGATGGATGGTACATTAATTTTTATTTTTTTTTATGAGAGTGCAATAATTTCGTTCTTTATTTTTTATTTATAAAGAAAAGAAAAAAAAATTGTAAATAATTATTAAATATAATTTTATGCAAAGCCTCAAACAGAAAATTCATTTTACTATCATTAAATATTTTTTTTTTTTTGTAATTAACCCCAGCAAATTATAAAGTCGAACTACATTTATTCTTTATTTATCAATTTTAGCCATTTCAACTTCAACTTTTTTTTTTTATGTTTATGGATGCCATTCACAAATATAGCAGAGTTATTAAATTTTTTAATATAGCATTGAAAATTTATACATTCTGGAAATAATTTTAATCACGCCCAAGCGTTTTTCAAAATTCTTTTAATGCGACACTTTTGTTTGATATTGCAGTAAAAATTAGAGCCGATCAAACATTATCTTGTATTCTATTTATGAGAGAAATTAATTTCACCCAAATTAATTAATAAAAAAAATTCTCAAAAAGCGTTCTGCTGATTAATTTCTTTTTCTTCTTGTTGTTGTTTTTGTTATTGTTAAAATTAAATGAACAATATTTAAAAAAAAGAAAATAATTTTTTTACAACGAATAAAGGCAGTTTACTACACATCAAAACATACAACATGACCAAATACATAATTTAAAAAAAAAACATAATGACATTTATTGTTTTACTTTCTTATTCTCGAATTATTTATAAAAAAAAATGTTTTTTTTTTTTTATTAACACAAAAGAAAAGATAAATAAGAAAAATTATAGAAAATGATTGATTAATTTTTTTTTTTCTTTTTATAATTTTGAAAATCAAAAATATTATTAAAAAAATAAAAAACAAACAATGAATGAAAAAATGAAAAATTACATAAGAAAATTACACAGACCTTTTTTTCTAATTCACGTGCACGGGACTGTAAATTTTCCATTGCATCACTCCCTTTTGGTATTGATGACATACCACGTAACTGAGCAAGAGCTTCCTGTAATTAAATTCAATTAAATTTAAAGTAGAAAAATGTCAATTACGATAATTTTATTATTTGTTTTGTTTTGTTTATTTTAATTAAATTAAAGAAAATTTTAATTTAAATTTTGTTCCAATATTTACAAGATTAATGGCGAATTAATTATGTTTAAATGTGTTATGAGTTGGATATAAAATGTATACATCATAGTCTATGTGTTTTTTAATACAGGATCGGTATCAATTTGCTTTAGCCATAATGTTATTTATATAAAACTCAGAATTAGTTTAGACTGGACGGCATTCAATTTGCATTCATAATTTTCCACTTAAATCTGTCTAGTGACCTGATTAACACAGAGTCATATTTGATTTTCTCCTAAATCTGTCCTACTTAGCTTGAATTGTTCTAAACCTTGCATAATATTTTTTCTTTACAAAAAATGATCAATGATTATAACCTAACTAATTAATGTAGTAATTTCACCAAAAGAATTAAGTTAATGAGGCATGTTATGTATAATTATGCTTTACAATTCTTTCACATAAATTTTATTAAAGAAATTAACGTGTGCCAATAAAATACAATTTTATTTAATTAACCAAAATTTGAGATTAATCGAATTCCAAACTTTTTTTTTTTCTTTATAACAAAATTAATTCTCAGTTTCCAATAATTTATTAAACGTATAAAATATTTATTTTCAACAATTTATAAAAATATTCTAAACGTTGTATACGTCAGATAAAATGAAAATATCATTTCAACTATAAATCTATGAATTAATTATTTTTCTTTTAGAAGTAAGAAAAAAAAATAAAATTTACCCATTCAGACATATTTATCACTCAATATTCGTGAATATTGATTTGATTAATTATGTGTGTGTGTGTATGTTTGTATGGTCAATTTATAAAGGTTTCACTTTACATATTTATTAATAATATTTAGATTTTGTGTTAATTTATTAAAACCAACAAAAATAATAATAATAATCGATTTATAGAACAACAAACAAATAAATTATTTGTGAAAATGTAGAATAATAAAGGTGAATGAGGAGTAGATTGTTTTTCTGTTACCTTTAATATCTATATGTATATATTTTGGAATGTGGAGTAGATTGTTTGCTTTTCTACTAAATATCTATACTTTCATTATTATTATTATTATTATTATTATTATTATTATTATATTTTTTGTTACATTGACACAATTACATATAATCTCATTTATATATATATTTTTTTGTTCTGTGTAGTTTTTGTTTTTTGTTCTCTATGTTTCTTCCAATAGAAATAATCATCAATTACAATAAACAAAAACAAACAAAACAAACAAAAATAAAAAAAACAAGAACAAAAAAAAAAGAGGAAAACAAAAGAAAAACTACACATACTTTTCCAAATTTATTTTTATCACTGTGTGTGTGTGTGTATGTATTAAATGTATATGTGTTTAAGCTGGTTTGTAAGAAAAAGAAAGGAACACGATGTCATTTATGAGAGAAAATAAAAAAAAAAAAATATTTCCAAGCATAATTTGGTTTATTGATTTTCCTGTCAAATTTAGTTTTTCTTTTTCTCTTTTCCTTTTTTTTTTTTTTCTTGCCTACTGAAAGTCATTTATGATAAACCTGCGAAAGAGGGAAATTGTTCATATTGGTATTTTTGTTTTTTTGTTCTTCTCTTTCTTCTATCGTTTTTGGTATTATTCATCCATCCATAGAAATGAAAATGAACAATATAATAGTAATAAGCTTTTGTTTTGTTGTTCTTGTTGTAGTCGTTGTTGTTGTTGTTGTTGTTGTTCCCTTATTCCTCTCGCTTTCGATCATAAAACTAAAAGCTCTTTTGGTTTCAGATAAAATGAAAATGTTAAAAAAAAAAAAAATCAAAAAAAGAATAAAGAAGAAAAACAAACGAACGAAAAACAGAAGAGAGAAAAAATATTCTATATAATTTCGAAAAATCGTTAAAACAAAAGTGAAATAAAGAAAAACTTGAGAAGTGTTTTGACTTGACTTTTTTTTTATGGTAACTTTTAGTTTTTTTTTAACCGTAGTTATAAATTGTTGGTATTGTTTTATTTGCTATAAAAATCTTTTTGTCTTTTCTTAAAAGTTTTAGAATGACATCAATTAAATTTTGTGATAATAAAAAAATGGAAAAAATGACAGAGGTATATTACATTTTGCAACCCATCTAGACTAATTGAAAAATCTACAAGAACCATTACAACATTTTGCCAAATATCTAACATAAAATTTTAAATCGATTTCTCATATAACAAGTATCGATCTTTTATATAATTAAAATATATCATTTGCTCCATTCCGAAAATATATCAACTTTTTATTATTTCATCTAAATTCAAAATTATTATGAAAATTACAATCTATGTATAGCATTATGGATTAGATTTTTACGAAATTATTATTGACAGTTTCACGGTGATTTACGCTAAAACAAACGAAGAATGAAATTACAGCCTAGGAGATTTTAATATTAACTGAATGTTAGACAATAGAAATGTTGTACAAATGCGATTTTATTATATAATTATTTATTATGATATGTTTGATTTTGAGACACGATTCAATAATGTTTAAAAACACAATAAAATAAATTGATTGATTGTTAACAGCATTAAGTTCAATTATATTGAAAATAAACTACCAATATTTTAAGTAAGAAATTTTCAATTTTAAATATTTAAGATAAAATTTTAGGTGATATTATAATAAAGTAAAACTATTAAATCGTTCACATACCAGTAAAAAATATTTTAGTTTATTTATAATGGAGATTTCAAATAGAGCCTTATATCGTTTTATACTTTATGATGAAAGTTTTATGTTTCAAAATCAATTAAAATAAAAATCCTCATTTATTTTCTCTTTTTTTTTTTTAATTTTAAAATAAATAAATAAAATGCAATAAAAATCTATGGTATAAAATAAAAATGTCTAATTGGATTCTACAGTATATCCGGATTCCTCTCTTTCACTTTGTCTTTTTCACAGTAGAAAGTGGAGACACATACTTTTCAATATAAAAGAAACAGAGAAAATCTTATCAATTTACCCTACATATATGAAATGGACCAAAATAAAAAGTCGTAATAAAATAAATTGATAATGAACTTACTAGTCAAAAAATGAAACTGCCGCAATTAATAAAAAAAATTGTACATGTGTACAAAGAAATTTCTCAATTGTCTAAATTAGTTGCACCAGGTTTAAATCGTAGAAATTATTGTAATTTATGGTAATGAAAAATATTCACCACATGAGGAACTGATCCAGAAAATTTAACTATCAGAGAAAGTTTTTAGAATTAAGCTTCAAATAGTTTATGCATATTCTCCTTTTATACATGGATTAGAAAATCTAAAGAGAAAAAAAATATCTTTTAATCTTTCCTGTATTTGAATACGACTAACAACACCCTTTAGGTACTTACGATAGCATTAAAATAGCAGATCCCAAATCTTACGCGACCCTGTCACTTGATAAAAGATACGGTAATAAGTCTTACTACATAAGCAGTCGCTTGTCAGCTTCAATATGGTTCTTTTAGACAAAAAAAAAAGTTATAGCCGTTTAACATTGGGTCCAAGTTTGCTTGTCGAGATTCTTCGCCTAGTATGATAAGGTTAATGAGCCAAAATTACGTTTTTTATTTGACCGAACGTACAAAAGAGATTGTAGAAAAGAAAAAATGAAAACAAATAACAACTCTTAAATTTTCTCTTGTATCTAAAAAGAAAACTTTAATATTTCCTTTTTTTTTCTCCAGATGACAAATGGGGATGAAGATGAAACAGATGCTGAAGAGAATTTTCTTTTTTTTTCTTCTTAATATACGGAACGAAGGAGGCTAATCAGATTAAAAGTTTTTGTTGTTGTTCTTGTTGTATTTTATATTTTTAGTTGTTGAGACAATAAACAGTAGGAATGGGACAAAAGGGTGGAGCGGGTGTATGGCGATTATATATTAAGGTCGCTTGGTTTTGTTTTTTTTTTTTACTTGTCACGAACAGTAAGTTTCTGGGTGTTTTGTGGGTTGCACAAAAGATAGTGATGATGATGATCTCTCTCAGTACAGAATAAGAAGAACACAAAAAAAGGGAAAAAACAAAAAGGCGAAAGATAAAAAAAATTTCCGGTTGGTTAGTTGACGTAAAATTGTGAAAAGAAAATTTAAGAATACATTGCTTTTTTTTTGTAAAAAAAAACAAACAAGAGAAAAAAAGGATGACAGCAACAACAAAAAAAAAACGAGGCTATCGTGAATTTAAATAATCAAAGTAAATGAAATTATTTAAATTTTTCTGTTGGAAATGTAATTTTTGTTTGGAAAATTAATGAATCCTTTAAAGTATTTTATACTAATTTTTTTCTTAGTAACAACAATAAAAACAACAAAAATTAACTTATAAAACATTTCAAATTAACACGTTACATGAGACATTTCTATTTCCGACTAAACCAAAAAAAAAAAGAAGAAATAAAATAAAATAAAAAAAAAAAGAAAACTCTTCAAACATAAAAATGGTTATTTTTTTTTTTCGCCTCTGCTACTCCAACCAAACGAAGTAAACCAACAAGACACTTGTTGAATTTTTAGGAGAATGACGTAATTATGACCGAGAAAAAAAAATATGATGGGGAAAAAAAAAACTGAAGAAGCACAAGAAAAAATAAAAAGAAAATGTCAAAAAGAAGGAAAGCCCCGGTGTTTTGTCGCTTTTTATATCAAATAATAATAAAGAAGAATTTTTTTTTAAATATTTATATTCGCGACTCCCAAAACCCACCAAAACATACAACCACACACACACACACACACACTGGCGCACACATATGACAAACAATCACACGACATTTTCTATATACTTTAAAGATGGGTTAAAGATTAAAATTATAAAATGATGAAAAACAAAATACAAACAAAAAAAAAAAGGAGAAGAAAAAGAAAATCGTTAACGTGGAGTGAGAGATAGAGAATGAAAAATGATGATGACGCCAGATCGACCGACAGTCAGACAAACAGACAGACAGACGCACTCATTCGAACAGTTGAGACACCACATAAATGAGAATTTGATAAAAAAAAATCTATTTAATTTATTAAAATTGTATATAATTTATGATAATTGGATTCAATTTTGTGTTGGAAAATGAAAGAAACATAATGTATAAGAAAATATTAAAGACGTTGAAGAGACAAAAATATGTCAAAACTGATTGTATATTAAATCCCACAAATAAATGTATATGGTTGAATATTTTTAAATCAATTATTTACGTCATCAAATTAGTCATTATCCATTAAATTAATGCACATTTCCTAATTGATTTTATATTTTTAATGATAAATTTTCTTCTTGTGTCTAATTTCTTTTGTTCATAAAAGACAATGAAAAAGAATTTCTTTATAAAAATTACTCATTTTTTTTTATTAATTTGTTCACACCAGGCTGTAATAATTTGAAAGTCATATTTTCGAAATGAAGGAATAATTCAAAGGACCAGAGTGTAAATTTATGTAGCTATTTAATTTGAATGAAGAACAAAGATGTTTCATTATCAACTTAATTCATATTTTTCTTGTGTATAATGAATTGTAATTATTCATGTAAGATTTTCTATATTTTTAAATAAGAAAAATAGAAATTAATCAAATAAATATATTTTTTTTAATCTCTTCTTCATTTTATATTAAAAAACTTCCCGACATAACTTATTCCCAGTTACTTAACAAAACTTCAAACTTTGTTAAACAGTAAATGAGTATTACAGAATTATATATTCTTGAATATTATTTATTATTGATTCTTTTAAACATAAAAAATTTATACATTAGACTACTATTTATTAAAGGTCGTAAGTTCAAATCTCACCGAAGTAGAATAATGACTTTGGATTTCATATTATTACAGTAGATCCAATATACATAATCATTTCTAGTTGATACAGATACGTTAAATATCCAACAAGAAATATAAAAATGTTTTTTCCCAAATGAAATAAATTTGCTAAATTTGATAGTAAGGGATTTCATGTTTACTAAAACCAAACAAAAGTATAGCAATAAAATTCTAACACATAATTTATAATTTTATTTGTAATTTATAAATTGTTTAAATTATTATTTTCAGAATTTCTTTTAAGATTGGAACCTTAACTGGTATGAAAGTGAAAAATATTGTTCTGTACCTACAGAACTGAGTTTTACTTTACATTTAGAAATTATTTCTATGTGTTCTATAATTGTGTTGATCAAGATATTATTATAGTAATTTATAGTAATTGGCTGAGAATAAAATAAATATTGTTGTAAGTAAAAAATCTTATCTAATTGTCTACAGTTTACACATATTTTTAATTTTGTTAACAATAATTTCTAGAAATATTCTAAACAATCATCAAAATTTTAATACAAAATTCTAATTTTCTATAACTTTTCAACTTACATTGTATGTTTTTTTTTTTGCCATTCATGATTCACAACTAATTAATTTATTTTCTTCTAAGTTTTCTCTTATTAAATAAAATTCTAATAAATAAAAGTAAAAAAAAAATGTAATCATAAAAGTAAACTTTTTCTTAGAACAAGTAACAACCTTTAAAAATTTTGTTTCGTAACCAAATAAGTTTAATGTTGAAGGGTTAAAGAAACAAATTATTTTTATATGAATTGTAATAATTTTTTTTTTGGTTTCTTTAAAAAAAAAATTAATATTCAAAATGAAAAATAATAAGAAAAAAAAAAATCAACTCACCTGATGCGCACGTTCGGCTTCAGCCCTTCGGGCCTCTGCGTCACGAAGTTGAAGACTAAGTGAGTCCAACATGGCGTCAGACACCCCTAATGTATCGTAAGACATCGTCTAGAAAATCCAATGGAAAAAACAAATAATAATAAAAACAAAAAAATAACGAATTTTCAACAAATCTTTTCTAATTTTCTTAAAAATTTTCATTTTCTCTTCTATATTTTTTTTTTAATTAGGTTGAGAAAAAAACAAAAAAATCACAATTATTAAATTAATTTTTTTTTTTGGTGAAAATTAATTTGTTTTTCTTAAAACAAAAGAGAAAAAAAACTCAAAACAAATAAATAAATAAAAGAAAAAACGAAACAACAAAATGGAAGCATAAAAAGAGAAAATAAATAAAATAAAATGTAATAAAACAAATGAAAAATAATAAAAAACAAAAAGATTTTCATTATCATGCTAATTTTACGAGGTGAGCAAAAGTAAATAAATAAATTGACAGCTGGTTTTGGGTTTTATGGAGGGATAATTGTGGTGTGAGCTTTTTTTTTTTGTATGTTGTTGTTGTTTTTTTTTTTGGTTTTGGGTGAATGGAATATTGTTGAATTTGTTGATGCATTATTAAAAACATTTATTCCCCCTTTTCTCCCTTCTTTTATTCTGTCATGTCGCGAATATTTTGGCTGCATTCCAAAAATTATTGAAATAACTTGAAATATTTTAATTCTGTTGTTTTATATTGGTATTCTTTCTCTCTCTCTCTTTCTTTCTTTCTCTTACTATTTTATTTTTCTATATAAGCACGACAAAAGTCATCCATAATATCTAGTAAAGACTTCGTTTAAAAGAATTTAAATTTGGATAAACAGACAAGAACAATAATAAGAAAAATAACAACAACAATTATATGGCATGAGAAGAAAGGAAAATATGCGCGCGTGTTGAAAAATAATATCATCAAAAGAAAAAAATAACAAGAAAAGAAAATCTGAAGACTATGAAAATGTTGATTTCTTCCATTTTCTGTTTAATTTTTTCTCTTTGGGATTTTTATTTTTATTTACAAAAATGGTAAAAAGAAATCGATTATTTGATTATTTGTTTATTTATTAATAATTTTTATTATTTATTCTTAATGAATAAGAAAAAAACAACTCTTCTTTATTGTTGTTGTTGTTATTGTTGTTGCCATTGTTGATGTTCTGAATCAATGGCTTCTAACCGTTTCTTTTTTGTTTTCTTTCTATGCGGTTAAGAACTTTTGTTTAAAATATACATTTCTGCCAAAAATTATAAGGATTCACAATTTATGTTTTTTTTTCTTTATTTATTTTAACAAAAAGGCAACGAATTTTTTTTCTTTATGTTTTAATGGTAAAATAAATGAATTTTATTTGTAAATGAAAATAATCTTTTTGGACGATTTAATTAAAAAAAAAAATCATTTCAATTTCGTGCGTCAAACGTTTAGATGGTTTTTATGAATTAAACATATTGATGTTTTTTTTTTTAGATTCGACTTTGTTTTGTTTAATGAGTGAAATAATAATATTTCAGTTCTACAGACATTCAATACTAAAAGCTTTCGCCTTGCATTGGTCTAATCATATAAAGCTTTATGTAGTCTGAATACTGTTTTATTAATGTGTTTTTATCACCTAAGACTATCTGTCTAATTTAACGAGATTTCATATTATAAGTTTACATGTTTTAATTTCAGATTACTTAACTACAACACGAAGACTTAGGAGAAATTCTAGTTAAGTTCCTAGTTAAGTTTAATTGAATTTATTTTATTTTTTCTGGATAAAAATAATAATATCCAAGAAAGACTTAAATATTTTTTTTCAAGAGTATAAAAAATATTTATACTAAATTAATTTAATTAATAAAATTATTAATTATAAAATTGTGCATTTAAATAAATTGAAATTAAATTCCTTATTCCCAGAGATCTTTGAAATTTTTTTTCTATATTTTGTATTAAATTAGTGAAATTAATTTGGGAGAAAAGGAAAACTAACAAATTATTATCGTGATGACACAATTCAATTTAGTCTCAAGTATGACGTAATTCTAAGAAGATTTTATTTATTTTTTATAAAGAAGAAAATATAAATTTTCCAACAATCTAGGAAACAAGAGGAAAATTCTGTTTGACATTTAAATGGTAAATAATGTTTATGGCAATTGATATAACAAATAAATAAATAAATAAGCTAACAAAACATATGCAGACGAGAAAAAAAAACAAAACAACAACAACAAAAAAGGAAAACAAAAAAAAAACAACGGAATAATTCAGAGGAAAAATCATTTTATTTTTCATAATAAATTTATGTTGAATAGATAAGAATTTTCAAATGTGCGACAAAATAATAATAAATGAACATAAATAATAAAAAAAAATTCTCGCTCTCTCATTCACTCTTCATAGGGTGTGTCTGCAACTGATGTGATGTGATGTGATGTGTATATGTTGTGTGTGTGTGTGTGTGTGGTACATGTGGGTGTAGATGTGTTTTGGAATGATATATTTTTTTTTTATAGGAAAATTTATTATATCGCAAAAATATTGACATCTGTTGAGGTTAAAATAACAGTGAAAATATTGTACCTACGTACCTTTATGTTTTCTTTTCTCTCTATATAAATTTTTATCCGCATAAATTATCGATTAATTTTAAAATAGAAATAAATTCAATCAAAGAAAATAAAAACAAAAAAAAAAAAAAACGAGAAAATTGAAAAAAAAAATACCAGAAAAATCTCGAATAATTTACCAATAAATCAGTTAAATAATTAAAAATAAAAAAATCGAAGAAAATAAGAATTTAATTCCTTCTTTATTTTATTCTTCTATAAAGTTGTTATTGTTGTTTTTGGTTGTTATTCCCTACTTTAATATTAAATAAATTGAATCAGGATAAGGATATGAAGATGAAAACTAAACGGAGAAGAAGAAGAAGAATCGAGGAAAATGAAAAGAGAAAAGAACATCATTTTGATGTTATCACTTAATTAGAATTCACTCTGTTTAATGACTGTTTTATAGGAAGAAATAAGAAAAAGAAGATGATGAAAAAAAAAATAGAAGTAAGAAGAAAAATTAATTTAAAGCTCTCTTGATTTCTTATCCACATTTTTTTTTTCTATTTTCCCTTCTATTCATTATTCAGTTATTAATTATTCACTCTAACGGAGAAAATTTTCGTTCTTTTATTAAACTCAGAAATTATTGTTTCAATTTTAAGATGAAATTATGTGAAAAATAAAAACTTATTTATGCTAAATATAAATATTGAAATATTAAAAAATTGACAGAATTCTAAGAATAAAGACTGACACCTTAATATAAGGGCAAGTAGAGACTTTTACATGAATGAAATAAAAACAGAAAATAAATTACTTGGAGTAGAGAGTTTTGTTAACTTTAATTAGTTAAAGAAATTCTTAAAATATACTTTCTGATATACTTTGGTATAGAATCTTTGTTTTTTTTTTTTATTTTATGGTTAAAGAAAATATCATTTTTATATTCAATTGTAAACGGATATATGAACATTGAATTTATAGGAAGAAATGAACTTTGCATGGATTTATTATAAATTACAACTAAATTCATAAATTCATAAATTCATATAAAAACAAAATGAAATTTTTATAATTCCAAAATATTTCTGTGTTTCTAATAAATTTTATTTTGAAATAAATTTTCCAAATTTGGTTCAAAAAGTACAACCATAACCAAAGAATCCTTTTTACTTTTTTAAAGAAGAAACAAAAAATTAAAGAAACTTGAGTGAATTGTTTGTGATAAGAACATACTTAACTATTCAGAAAACAGGTTAAAATAGAGAGAGAGAGAGAATGAGAGCGAGAGAGTGAAAGAGTTAGAGTGTGAGAAAAGGACTTATATATTATATGTAGTTGAAAATCCTTATTTACCAAATAATATTTCTATGATTTTTGTGTTGTTTGCTGATAAAATATTATAATAATTTTGAAGAACTTTTTAAGTTTCGTATGTTTTGAAAATGTTTATGATATTTTATAAAGTAAAGTAAAAGGAATAAAAAAAAAAGGATAGAAGAGGGATCCCTACTTTGAATTATAATCAAATAAATTATGGAATTAGAGAGAGAGAGAGAAAGACAAAAAATATAAACATAGAAATTTTTTTTTTATTCTATTTTGAAGCTTTTATTTATTTTAATGGTTTTTGATGTGTTTGGGATGATTTTACCAAATTCCCTTTTATTTCCTTTTTTTTTTCTTTTTGGAGCCTAACTTTTGTGGGTAGATAAAAATGTATGTCAATATATTTTCCTTTACACACACACACACACACACACACACACGAACATAAATAAATGTTTTATTGAAATAAAAAAGTTTTATGGCAACTGAATGAGAAGAAAAGAAGAAGAGGAAGAAGTAAAAAGTGAGAGTTGGAAGCGTATATGAACTTTATTTTATAGTTCCTCTGGGATTCATAAAAATTATTGACATTGGAAATCGTTTCATAATCTTACGTTTTTTAAATAGAATTATCGATGAACTTTCAATCAATTTTATTTTTAGTTACAATTTTGTTGCTGTTGTTTTTGCTGTTGTTGAATCATTATCAATTTTCTATTATTCCCCCACTGTATAAACATATGTAGGTAATCAAGAATAAACATAATATAAATACATATTTTGACGGTGTTATTATCAGCTTTATTTTATTTGAAAAAAAAAAAAATACAGAAACTGGGAATAATTTTTACGATAAGATTAGAAAAATAGAAAAAAATATTATCGATTTGAAAAAATTCCTCGTTAAAATTCATGGTAAAAAATAGGGAATATAGGAACGAGTGGATGTGTGAGGAATAACAAAAAAGAATACATAATGGGAACAGAATATAATTATTTGCATTCCAGCAAGTACACCAAACACTAACACAAACACAAAATTGTAAGAACGTGTTACAATTTTCAATCATTTTTCGTTTTCACAAGTTTAAACTTTTTTTTTTCTTTAGATTTTCCCAAAAAGAAGAAACCAAACGAAAAAACCGCACACACGAAATGAAAACAACACAAGTTTTATATACCTAAATGTTGACAGGTCTTCTAATTGATTTTAAGAATATTTATGCAGCCATTTTTGTTTTTGTTGTTGTTGTTTTTGTTAGATTATTTTATTTTATTATCTTAAGAGGCTTTTGCACATTCTCTAACCTCTTTTTGTGTTTTCCTTTTGAGTGAATTTTCAAAAGCAAAAAGAATGAAAGAAAGAAAACAACTAAAAAAGCTTTATAGAAGAAAGAAAAATGAAATATACACACACGCACAAACACACACGCACAAACATACACGCATATTAAAAAGAGAAAAAAAAAGAAAGAAGAAAAATACCCAAAAATAAAAACGAGACACGATTAAACCAAATAAGCGCCTATTTATCAAAATGAAGAATGATTTTTAGGGGAAAGGGTATATAAGAGAGAAAGAGAGGAAAAAAGTGAATGAGTGAGAGCAAAGAGTGCTTGTGAGAGGATAAAAGAAAAAAAATAATATGTTATATGGAATGAACGAAATATGTAATATAAAATGAAAAGCTTCAACAAACGGTGGAAAATCGATAAAAAATTATTTTTTAATCTGTTTCTTTTTTTTCCTTTCTTTTTTGATGTCTGTCAAAAAAAAAAAATAAATAAAAAAAGTTAAAAGGAAAAAGTAAAACTAAAAAAAGAAAAAGGATGAAAATACGAAATGGGTAAATTGCAAATTAAACAAAAGGATGGACATTTTAAGAGTGTAACTTAACTATAATTAAATGATAGTTTTTTATAATAATAGCAGCCATAATATACTATAAATGAGACACAGGAGCGAAAGAGAAATAAAAGGAACAAAATAGAATCATAAAAATGAGAGAGGAAGAGAGAAAAATTGTGTAACAGAGTTCTGTATTAATGTGTGGGAGCGTGAGCGTATTATATGCATGGTGAGTATTTTCATCTGAGGGGGTTATTTTTTTTTTCCGTTTTTAAAGATTCAGCCATTAATCAATCTATTTTTAGAAAAAAAAGGAACAGCAACAAAAAAAAAAAAACATACACAATACAAAAAAGAAAATTATATTTTCTTGTTTCTGTTTTAATCAGTAAACGGAAGGAAATAATTGAAAAAAAAAATAATATAGAAGAGAAAAAACTTTAACTAAATTAGTTATTTTTTTGTTGTTTATTTTTGTACAAAATTTATTTGTTTTTATAAAATGGAAAAACGTCAGAAAGGGAAGAAATATTTTTTATAACCAATTTATGTTCTAAAATTCACCATAAAACAACAACAACAAATAAAGCTTATAAAAGGAAAATAAATAAACTCACCTCATTCATTGAGAAAGAGAAATAAAAGAGAACGTTAATAGAGAATGAATGAGAGAGAACGAGAAGAGTAAATTTAAGAGAGAGAATGTAGATTTTTTTTTTAAAGCATTTTATAAATTATAAATTATAACACGTTTAAAATGCTATACAAACACACACAAACTCATATGCACGCAATAATAAGAATAATAAGGGGAATTTTTTTTTTATAGCAAAAATATAATTTTACCATAAAAAATCAAAATTTGTTTCCAAAATAGAAAAAAAAAAAATTAAAAATATAAAGAAAATAATTCTGTTTCGCTTTTCCTTTTTTAACGAAAATACAAACATAAAATTACACTAAATTAAAACATAAATGAAAAGAACACAAAAAAAAGATGATACAAATGAAAAACACAAAATTTTAACACAAATTTTATAAATGAAATTTTCTTCGTTTTTTTTCCTTTTTTTTTTCTTTTTTCCTTTTTATAATATTTTCACCTTGATTCGCGGTCAACTTCAACTCTTTGACACTATAAAAATTTACACATTTAAAAATATTAATACTTTTTATAGTAAATAAAAATTTTTACAGAAACTCTTTCAAAATAAAATACAAAAAAAAAAAAAAAATTATAAAAAATTAATAAAAATTATTTTCCTTTTTTTTTTATTTTTAATTTTTGATTTAATTTTTTACTTTAAAGGAAATTGTTTTTTTTTTAGATTTTATTTTATAAAAATAAAAGTTTTATAATATTTTTAATTTCTTCCTTTTTCTTTTCACCACAATTTAATAAATAATAAAATTCATTTTTCGTTTTTTTTTTCCCGTTTTATTGATAAGAAAATATTTTTCTAGAGAGAGAAAAAAAAAACGCAACCAAAAAACAAAAAAGAAAAGAAACCCAGCCAACAAATAAAATGGTAACTGGTGGTGTATGTGTATGACTGCTTATGTGTATGTGTGTGTGTGTATGTAACAGTGTATGTTGAACATCAAGTGAGCGAGTGTTTGTGTATGTGTGTGTGTATGGTGTGTATGTGTTGGACAAACCTCTTATACGGGGCTATGATTACAGCATCTCCTTGTTGGTAGATGCTTTATTTGTCTCCATTTATCCTTTTTTTTTTTTGTATTTTATATTTTCTTTTTTTTTTTTTTTGTTCTTTCGATTTATTTTCTTAAAACTTTCTTTTATTATTCTTATTCTAAAATTGTACAACTTCACTAAACTTAATTTATTTATTAACAATTTTTCTTCTCTTTTTTTTTATACAATTTTCAGTTGGTTTGAAGAAAATTCCAAATTGAAATTTTTTATCGTAACTCAATAAAAGAAAGTAAAAATTAAAAGAAAATGTTGAAATTAGAACTTTGAACTTTAAATTAAAATTATTGTTTTATCAAAAAAAAAAAAATAAATAAAAGAAACAAATAGAAAAAAATAGTTCGACGAAAATCTCTTATCAATAAATTTTACTTAATTATTGTGAATGAAACTTAATGAAACTTTTTTCGCTTTTAACTTTTTCTTACAAATTGTTTCTACTTTTACTTATAATATTTTATTTATTAAACTTTATTACTTATTATTATTTATTATTAAGATATTTATTTATTTATTTATTACTTTATTTTTATTAGAAATTATAAAAACGGCCCGCCCGCCCAAATTGGGTCACTATCCGCTGCCGTTTTAGAATACTATGGATGACGATGTCAGAACATCGATTGGTAACTATCAACCACATCTCTTACGCAAGTGCGAACAGAATAGATAATAAAAAATATTCACTTCTGTTCTATTTGTTAGAATGAGACAAAATTCTATTACATATATAATTTTTGTTTTTGTTCGTTTTTCTGTACGTTTTTTTTTTTTGTACCCATTTCGTTTTTATTCTTTTCGCTTACATTTTTCCTTTTTCATTTGTTTTTCTTTTTTTTTTTTCTTTTTTTTGCTCGTCTTTTACCCGAAGAAAAAGCTATGACTGCGCATTCGGCGCAATCGCAGATCAATATTTTAGTAAACTGAACTGAAATAAAATGAAATAAAAAATAAAGAACGAAAATTATTTTAACTGGGTGTTTCATATAATATACATTTTAATATGAATTTTCATTCATTTTCCTTCCCTTCTTTTCTATTCTCTCTTTTATTTTTTTGTCTTTTTTTTTCTCTGTTTTTTTTGTCGGGTTTTTCGCGTTTTTTCGTTTTTCGGTTTTTAGTCATAATAATGGGCTATAAAAGGCAAAAGAATTATAGTATGAGGTAAGTGAGGATGCGTTGGAGTTATTTTTAGTAGAGATCATGGGGATGTTAAAGATACATGTATATGAATTGACGATTTCTTTTTTTTTTTTTTTTTGGTCAAACATTAATTTAACACAATTTAACCCTTTTTGATATGTGTGACGATGTACAAAAATCCTTTTGTTTTCTATATTATATAATATAATAATAATAAATGTATACCAAATGTATTCTGTATAGGTCAGCTTTTCATTTTCATCTGTTTCATTAATTTTTCAAAATATATTATAACCTTAAAATAATAATAGTTTATAACGGTTTTAAATCATTCTTTACTTTTCACCACAAAATCTCACATAATAAACAAGACAAAACATTTTATCTATACATATGATGTAAAAGAGAAACATTTTTATATTATTTATTAGACATATATATTTATAATACATTTATTTATTTTTTGTCTTGTTTTTCAATCAAAATTACTTTTATTTTATATATGCAAAGTAATTTTTTAGAGTGTACCTATTCATTTTTTCTGATGGTTTAAGGTAAATTGTGTTGAACACCTTATAATAACTAAACCTAATGACGTCAATAAAATGTATGTATATTCATTGGTATATGTTACACCCTGTACATGCAATAAAAGTTGGAGAGAAAAAAAAACGTAAGAAGAAAATTCCTTTTTTTTTTTCCCTGTTTTCTTTTTATTCCTCTAGTAGATTTTTTTTCGTTTCACTCGTTTTTTTTTTGTTGCAAAAGAATAAAAAAAAAAAACGAACGAAAAGAAAGAAAAAGAAGAATAGAAGAAGAAGAAGGACGAAAAAGGGATGAATAAAAAAAACTCTTCTTCTCTACACAACACACATATGAGAAAGAAAGCTCTGTGACGAAATTTACATATTTAGGATTTTTATTATAGTCATGTCATGTTGTATTATAGCCCCAAAATTGATTTATTTTTTTTTCCTATTTTTATTGTTGTTGTTGTTGTTATTTTTGTTGTAATTGTTGTTGTTATCGTTATTGCTTTATATATATACATTATATTCCTTGTTGTGTATTTTCTCTATTGTTACAAGAAAGATTAAAAACCAAAAGAAGTAAAAAAAAATTATTATTTTTGATTATAAGAAGAAGACGAAGAAGACGACGGGTATTGTGAAAGACAAAACCAGAAGGTGAGAGACGGATAATAAGCCCTAATCATACATTATAACATAATATGTATTTTTAAACCCTTTGACAATTTATAAAATTTCTGTTACTTTTTTTTCTCACAGTTCATTTTTTTTTTGTTTTTTAAGCCTTTTTTTCATTGTAAACAAATAGCTCTGCGTTTACAATTCAACGTTATAAAATTTAAAAATAACTCTCTTCCTTTACTTTCCTTCTTTTTATCTTTCTCCTTCGTTCTTTTAATTTTTATTGGTCTTTTATCTTTGGAGAAAAATATAGATGAAGTTTAAAATGATAACCGCATCGTTCGACTTGAATTGTAACTAATCGACCCTACTACACCTTTATTATTTTAAATTATTAATAAGATATTTATTTGAACCATAATACTGATTTTCTCTATTGCTTTAACTTATTTTGAACAATAAACATTTTCTGGGTTCAGTTTTTTTTTTTATTCAAAAAGGAAAATTATGACAATGAAAATTCGTTAAAAAATGCGTGACTAAAACGAATTGTTTAATAACAATTTCTGTGCAAATACAAATAAATATGATTATTATTATTATTATTCTACTTACTTCTTTGTTCATTTTCTTATTATTAAATGTCAAAGTTTTTTATATTATGCAAATATAAATTGGATTTAATAGAATATATAAAATACACAAATAAATTGGTCACGAAATACAGAAAAATAATTTAGAAGTTTTTTTTTTCTTGTTGTTGAGTGCGTTTTTTTTCCCCATTCTCTTTAATCGGACAATATTCCTTTGTCAATATTTTATAATTTATGAATGAAAAGAATCAAAAAGAAATTTAATTAAAATATTTTAAAATTTATTAACTTTTGTTTTATTTGAGCAACAAATGTAAAATCGTTTGTTAAAATAATTTATGTGGTGACGCCACACTAAAAATCAGGGATAAAAAAAAACCATAACAAAACAATAATTCACATTGTTCTTTACACATCTGTCCAATTCAGTTAATAAAAAGCAGTGAAAACAGAAAAAATTCTGTTCTTTTTTTTTTGTTTGTTAAACTGTTTCTTGTGACATTAAGCTTTTCTCACACTAACAAAGAATATCGATAAGCGAAATTCGACCCAGTGTTATAAAAGGCCATATCTTTTTATTATTTATTATAGCCACCTATAGCTTTACGTCTCTATTGAATTTCTCATGCGATTTCTCAAATGAACATATTTCCTAAGCAAAGGATCTTATTGGCTACATATACATCTCTTTCAGACAATTTACAGTCTTTCTAGAGACTTCGATGTCTCAGGTATGACTTAAGATTCCATTGTTTATTTATATTTTGTTTCGCACACCATCAGTGCAGATTGATTAAGATTGAATGGTGGAGTAATCTCAACATTTCTTCATTTTATTGGTTTAATAATTTTTTGTTTAGTAATGTTCAGTAATGAGCTAAAGTTTCTTTCATGCGATGAAAGTAAAATTTGATAGAATATGTCCGTGTAGTTACAGAACTCGCTTAAAACACTTTTAACTGTTAGATGTGTGTAAGCTTAAAATTTATGAGATAATAATAAATATATATTTTAATCAACGCCTCGATTAATCTGTTGATCAAAAATATTTGTATAATTGATAAATTGGTTAATCGAAAGATTGCAATTGGAAAAAAAATGTTTGTTTTTTTTTGTGTTTATTTGGCATTTATAATTTTTGCAACATTAATAATTTATTTTTCATTGGGAATTTACCTTTTATAACTGTGTTACTTTTCCTCTTCAAACTTTTGTTGTTTTGTTTTCTTTGTGAGACAAAAATGGGTTAAAACGTTAGTAAAAAAAAAAATAACAAAACAAACAGATAAACAAAACGCTAAACAAACAAAAGAAAAAGTAAAAATAAAATATAAAGAAACTCTCCAAAATTGAATTTTAACAGGAAAGTCTTGACAGATGAACGTAAAAAAGGATGCAGAGACAATTGAGAAAAAATTTTTGACAGTAAAAAGGTTTATAACGGAAAACGGATGTGTGTGTGTGTGTTTGTGTGTATGTGTATTCGTGTGCTGTATTAGAAGATGAGAGTATGCTTCTTTGGTAAATGAAGCTTTTAGAAATAAAAAAAAAAAGAAAATAAAAAAAAAATTCTTTCTTTTTATTTTTACTTTGATACAGATTTTCTTTTTTAACTTTGAAACGTTTGGTTAAAATAAAATCAATATATAGTATCTCTCACACAAAAAATATAAAAAAAAAAAAAACAAGCAGCATTAGAAAGAATATACAGCAAAAATCTTGAAATTAAAAGAAGAAGACGAACAAAAAAAAAAAAAAAAATAATAAAAAAATAAAAACAGAAGAAAATGTTGGCCTGCAGCCATATGGTTCAATTGCTTTCATAAATTTCAACTTCTTCTTCTTCTTTTTCTTTTTATTCTTCTATTCCTATGCTTTAATTCTAAAGAAAAAAGAAAGCATATATTGGAGGAAAAAAAAACATAAGAACTGCACGTGACTTAATAAGTTTCTCTAACTTTTTTTCCTCCAAATTTTTTTCCTATACTGAAATTTTATATATTTTTGTTTTGAACTTGAATAAAAAGTCGGCAGATAACAAATCTAATTGAAAAATAAAAAAACAAAAATTTGGTCATGACCAAATAACAAAAAATTCCACAACAAAAGAAAAGGTATGAAAAAAAAATTAATTACAATTAAGAAATTTGGATTAAAAATCATCGTTTCTGAAAAAAATAGAAAACGCAGCAACAGTTTGTTCATTTTTGATTATTATCAAACATTTCAGAATTTAATTTCTACTTTGATTGATATTTCTGACATTTTAGATAAGAAAATTGTTTCTAGTTATGATTTTTATTTTTCTTTTTACAATTTCTGTTGATGCTTTCGCTAAAGTTTATTGTGAATCTTTATAAACGTAAAACTCAAAATAAAAACACAATTGAAATTATGTGATGTCGCTGATTAATGATCAAAGTAAAATGGAAAAACTAAATGTATAAATTTCTTTATGGATTTGCAATCTAAACAAGCGAATTGTTTAATTGAAAGCTTAAGTTTAATATTTATTGTTGGTTGCTTGTTTTATGCAAGGAAATGGATTTTCTTGGTTTATATGGATTTAACGTTATCGACATATTTCCTATTTTTTTTTTTAACTTTAAATTGGAAATCGACTTTTTTCCACGATAAATGATAAAATGTTGAAATCTTTATTCTACGTTCATTTGGAAAACTTAACATAGAAACAAATGACTCAGAAAAAGTTAGATTAAAACCAAAATTCATTAACAAATTGTTTTAATTAAAAAATTCTATTTTGGATGGCGATGATCCTGTTCAATATTTTTTATATAGAAGACGGAATTCTGAATTGAGAAAAACATTTAATTTTCTTAATTAGTGCTTCAACTTTTGATCTTGATTCAATTTCTTATAATCGGAACATTGCGGTAACCGAACTTAGTTTATTTTATTAAAATAAAAAATGAAGGTTATTACAAAAAAATCAACAACAAATTGAAAAATAGTTTTATCATATCAAAGCTTTAAAAACATAATAAAGCTTCATTAAAAAAAAACCAAAAATTGTATGAAAAAAAAAATTTTCTTTGAAATTTTCGTTTCTTTTGAAATTAATTTTTTCTTCTTTTTTTTTTCTAAGTAATTTTTTTCTTCATTGATGCTTTCAACATATTCTCTTTAATTTTTTTTCTATTAAATAAAAATTATCCTTTCAAAGCTTTCACAGAATTTCATTTTTTCTTTACAAATAAAATAATGCTGTTTATTTCATTTTGTTTGGCTTTGGATCTGCATTACAGATACAGTATGTACATAATAATAGTTAACGTTTGTAAAAGAGATTTTATAGAATGTTGTAGTCAATATTTTTATAACTAAACATTCTATATCCGACTTATTTTCAATTAACACCGAGCATCAGTTCAAGATTAGAGGTTGATATATTTATTTTTATCTCTATCAAAAATTTGATCTGATTGGAAATTAATTGGTGGCAATATTTTGAACAATTAATATTTTCATTAAAATTACTTTTGAATGATAACAACCAGTATAGATTGGAATAACCGGAAATACCTCATTATTTTCCTTACTTTTCTCATCATTGAAACATCAAAATTCAAACACAAATAGAAATCGTGTTTTCTAGAAGGGTGCGTATTTCATTCTGATGAAAATGATTAGGATGAAGAGCTTTTAAGGTTCTCTTTTCTTTTATTTATGGAATTCTATATAATTTTTAACGGTGTAGAAAAGAAAGAATTGAATTAGGTTTAAATTTAAAAAAAAAAAAAATGAAAAATGAGGTAAAGAAAAAGAAACAGTGAAGAAATGAAGAAACTGTAGAAATCGAAGCCCACATTTAAATTTATTTTCTATTTTCCTTTTTTTTTTCTT
The DNA here is from genome assembly GCA_963082725.1 of Pedicia rivosa. Lineage (NCBI taxonomy): Eukaryota > Metazoa > Arthropoda > Insecta > Diptera > Pediciidae > Pedicia > Pedicia rivosa. The sequence goes on from OY720151.1 coordinate 42,092,038, forward strand.
TCTTTGTACAAAAAAAAAAGTCATTTTATCGTAACAGGATATCGATTAAATTGTCTTGTGCCATTGTTGTTGTTGTGTCAAAAATAAAAAAAAGAAAAAAAGAAAGAAAACACAAGAAAAGGTTTTTAGGTGGGCATCCATCCCATCATAGGTATATAAAGTGATGAAAGGGGTAAAATAGATAAGCGAATTGAGAACGAACCAAATAGTGTATATGGGAAGTGTGTGTGTGTGTGTGTGTGCGGGATTATGCAATTGTGTTTGTTTGTATTTGTAAGACCAAAGACCTCCAAAAAAATATTTATTTCGCAAAGTAAAAAAAAAAAAAATAGAAATAAATGAAAAAAGAAAATGTCCTTGAATGAGACAAGAATATGAAGAAAAAGACGAAAAATATAACAACAACAGCAAAATATGAGTATGAGAAAATTTTCCAGAAAGGAAAACCCTGGGACAATTTTTTCTAACTGTATAAATTACATTTGTATTTGTGTAATACAAACACACACGCGTGTGCACACACACACACCCACACACTACACACACACACATACACTCATATTCAATGTTATAATATGTGTTTTTATTTAATAAAAAAGTGCGCATACTCATAGACTTTGATGTTGTCTGTGGACGTTGTGTATACAATATTTTGTTGTAATTTTTTTTTATTTTGACGATGTGACGTCATTCTTTACATTCATGATTTCAAACACTTACGTTTTTTCTTTTTATTTTTTTTTTTTGTTTTTTTTCTGTTTTTATTTTCTTTTTTGTTGGACTGACTATTGGTTGATGTCGACAATAATGATGATGACCATGTTGATGATGCAATGACGATTTTCTATGTTACAAATTTTTCGTTCAAGAGACCAAAAAAAAAAAAAAAATACCTTTACACTTTTTCTATTCGATGGTGTGTTTAATGTGAGGTTTTTTGTAATTATTATGAACTGTATTATAATAATATAATATTGAGCTCCCTTTTAACTCCCAACCTCCCAACCCTCTTCATCTTATATCTACATTTCCATACATACTCTCCTAAAATTTGGATATAGTGGCAGTGTAGGTGGAAGTTGGTAGAAAATATTTTGAGTGGATGGAAAGGAAACAAATTTCGATCGATTATTATATGTAATTTATACATAAATAAGAAGAAGAAGAAGAGGAAGAAAGGAAAAAAAGAGAGAGAAAAAAATAGGATTGATTTATTGCTTTTTGATTTTGACACATTTTAGAATTGAGGAGGCGCAGTAATAATAAAAAAAAACCACTAGAACAAAAGAAAAGCGAAAAAGAAAGAAAAAAATTAAAATTTAAGAAAACAAGAAGAAAAAAAAAATTATTATACGAAGAGGAGAAAAAAAAAATATGTTAAAAAAAAAAGCGTTGCGAGAAGAGACTTAGGCGTTGTTATTTTTAACACATCGACATCAATAGATCGAATCCCATAAAGAAGAAGAAGAAGAAGAAGAAGAAGAAGAAGAAGAAGAAGAAAAAAAAGCTTAGAGTTTTCTATGAGTGTAAATAAGAAATAAAAGTTGTGTGAGTAGGATGGGAATTAAATGGGGGGTGGTATCAAAATCAGACTCTTTAGTTTTGTTGTGATTTTTTTGTTTGTTTATTTTTTATTTTTGTTTTTTTTTATTTTTTTATTTCAAACTTTTTTTTTGAGTTAATAGCTTTTTAACATTCGCCATCAAGACCAAACATAATACAAACAAATTCAGAGGCGGACATTATCATTCTACTATACATTCTATATGCACCCAAAGAAATCCATAGGTAGATTTGTGAGTTTTTGTGGGTAAAATCTCACAAAATATTCGTGGATTTCATCCAAATTGAGATTTTGTTAGGTTTTGTGAGATTTTGTAAAAAAATTTTGTAAAATAAAAATTAACAAAACTGTTGTTTAATATACGAATAGTAGGGTAAAAAACTACAAAATTATTTCGTAGATCTTATGATTAAATAAACAAAATAGTTGTAGTATTTATACAATATTATGTAATAAAATTACAAAATACTGTGAAAAAAATACAAATAATGTGTAGTTGGGTACGGACTAAACTACAATATTTTGTTTTATTTTTACAATATTATTGTAAAAAAAAAAACATAATTGTAAAAAATTACAAAATAATCGTATTTAATTAGAAATATACAAAATTATTGTACTTACCTTACGATATTTTTGTTAACTTATTTTACGATATTTTTGTCACTTTTTTAAGGAATATTTGTATAATATAAAAATCAATATTTTAATTTTAATTTCATTTATTGAATTATTATATTTCATTATTGAAATAAAAACTTAAACTAAATATACATACTAGTTAATTCATTTGACAAAAAAAAAATTAAAAAAACTTTCTTATTTTATTATATAATGTTAATTCTTAGTTTATATATAAGTAAGATAAATTCAAATAATATAAGTTCCATTTTTATTCATTTCAAATCAGAAATTAAGCTTGAAATTTTTGAAGTATTTTTATCAAATTTTGTTTTTAATTGGTAAAAATATTTTTGAATAAACTCCCATACAATTTCTGATTGCGTAGGGTATTTTAAATTAAAAACTTGGTATAATTTAAAGCAAGTGTCTATTGCTTTCAATAAAGTAAATAACTTATAAGTTATTTTATCAAATTTAACATAAAACTCAGAAATTGTATGGGAGTCTAAATCTCCAACTACTATAATAATTGGCTGAGACGTTGAATTATTTTTGAAGCATTCTTCTTTTACTGCAGCAATTTTTGATGAAATTTCCGAAGAGTCACTCACTAACATCACAAAAGATTCTTGTGAATCCTTTGCTGTGTATTTTTTGGTCTTTTTTGCTGAGATTGTTGGGGGAAGAAAAACGTGCAACAATTGTATTATCAAGTAAATTGTATAATCTATAACAAAGAAAAGTAAATTAAACAAATATTTATGCCTAAATTGAAACGCATAAAATCATATTTACCATTCATGGGATCACTTTGACATTTTTGTAACATCGTACGATGAACAGGATCCTTAATACGATTAAATACTAATTGTACCTTACTCTGGAAATGAGCCCAATTGATAAGGATGTCACAGTCAGCGATGCCAATTAATTTTTAGTCGATGTCAATCTAGAATTGTAAAAATACGATAAATTATTATAATTATAATAATTAATATGTAAGTATTCTTGTTTTTTTATTACCAATGAATGTCCAAGACTATGATTATAAATAGGCCATTTAAGCAAAATTCCAACCGTATTGGCATCCTCATTTTTTAAAATATTATCACGTCTGTATATCATTGTCCTTTCCCATTTACTTATGACCTCCGACCAAGGCTCGCTGTGATTTTTTAACCATGCACAATCTTTTTCCAAATCTATATAAGTTAAGAAATTAATTAATTACAATTAAACATTTAATTTAATAATATTATTTTCCTTCGAGACTGATGAGTTCTGGTTTATCTATAGTCGTATTTAATGATGTAAACGTTTCAGTTTTGGAATTAGTAGAAGCACGCTTTGATATCATTTTTTTTACGGTTCTGATTTTGAAAGCGATCCCACAACTGGCCTAAGGGAGCTTTTTTAATCCTCCAAAGATAGTATGTTACCTATTTAACAAAAATAAAATTTATAAATAATAATAATAATAATAATAATAATAATAATAATACAATTTCTTATTACAACCTTCTGTTCTTTGGGAAACAATGCAACTATGTCGTCACTTATTTTATCACACAAATCTGATGTTAATGTCTTTTCGTTTGTCATAAAATAGTCGACAATGGTGTGGATTAAAATATTTCTCTTCTGCTCTCCTAAATTGCCAAAAGTCTCTTATTGCTGTAGTACACTTTCGCCAGTGGGCGATGATTTTAGAATATCTTCTACACTCTGAAATTATATTTAATATAACATTAATTTTAATATTCATCTTTTGTTATACTAATAGCATACAAATAAATTCACAGTTGGTGTAGTCATTGGTTGAATATCAACACGGTCAAGCCAGCCAATTACTTTTTCGGTGGGAAGTTCTTTCTGTAATTATAAAAAAGCTAACGTTTACTTGCTTATTAACATAATTTGTTTTTTTACTAACACTTTTCCATATATTGATTGCTGACTCAAATCTAACACGAACTACAAAATGATCATCTGGGATTAATGTGCTCCAATGATTATTATTAAGCAATATTATATCAGATTTATCTATTTTCATTTCTAAAATCAAAATTTTTAATAAAAAATCCTTTTATATATGACAACCCTACTTTACTTACCAATGCATCTCTCATAAACGTATTTATAATCCATGTGCATTGGCACCCAAAATAAAATTTTTAATTTGTACTTAAAATTCGTCGTATATTTTGCAATACTTATCAAGAGCCTCCACAAATGAAGAACTTACAGACTTTGTATCTCTATCGAGTTCCGATAAACAATATAGACAATTTACAGAGTTTGGAGTGCTCTAAAAAAATTTGGTTTTATTACTTTGATATTTGAAATATAATTATGAACAAGCATCACTAAATTCATAAATACTTACTAATTTTTTATGGCAGTAGTTGTGCAGCGCAAATTCCAAACGTACTCTATATGCCAGATCCTTATCTGGCACTATGGATTTACAAAGAACACCTAAATCACACGTTTTTAACTGCTTTACGCTAATATTAAAATCTAATTAAAGAATATTACATGTTATTACATAAAAATTTAAATCGAACTTAAATTTATATTCACCCAAACACTTTTTTATAACAAACACACGAGTAACCTTATCGAGGCTCAAACCTTTAATAAATTTTTTAATATTTTTCTTTTTTATTATTTTTCATAGCACTTGTTACCTCGAACATTTCAATTGAACTGATTGCCGCTTTAAAAAAATGCGAAATTTTCTTATAGAACCTTTACAAGATTTTGTGAAATAAATACAAAATTTTGTAAAATTAATACAACATTTTGTGATATAATACAAGATTTTGTGAAAGAAATACAAAATTTTGTAAAATTTATACAATATTTTGTGAAATAATACAAAGTTTTGTGAAATAATACAAAGTTTTGTGAAATAATACAAAGTTTTGTGAAATAATACAATATTTTGTGAAATAATACAAAGTTTTGTGAAATAATACAAAGTTTTGTGAAATAATACAATATTTTGTGAAATAATACAATATTTTGTAAAAAAATACAATATTTTGTGAAATAATACAAAGTTTTGTAAAAAAAATACAATATTTTGTGAAATAATACAAAGTTTTGTAAAATGTATACAATATTTTGTGAAATAATACAATATTTTGTGAAATAAAACAAAATTTTGTTAAAGAAAAATAAAACGTTCGTGAAATAAATGCACATGATTTTTCATGAAAAAATATTGAAAGTTTTTAACGGTCAAATCTTATGATTCGAGTAAATAAAATATATGATTTCAGAACCAGCTAAACATGCATTTTTTAGAGCTAGGTAAACAGGAACCAATTTTTACTAAATTAAAACTCAAATCTATAGATACTCCTGCGTGGATAAGAATTTCAGAAATGTTCAATGTTAAGAATTGTTTTCTTATTCCACAAAACCGTAACTTAATGCCGCAACTTAAACGAACAGATAAATTAGAAAAGCCAACATGTGACATCTATAGAAAATAATTTTATTAAGATACTGATTAAGATTTTTTTTTTTAAAAATTATTAATTTTTCAATTTTTTTCCGTGTAATTTCAAGTAATTGGGAATCATTAATTGTTAGATATTCTATACTAAAGAAGGCATAAAAAAGTTTAATCCTCATACATTTTTAAGTTAATGTCCTTTATTTGTTACATGATGTTGATGAGGAATTAAATTAAAAATTTTAATTTTTTTGATAAAAAAAACATAATTTATTATTAACTGAAATTTTATTTTCCATTGACGGTTATTTTTTAATATTTTTAAACTCATAAAAAAATCTAATCAAAACTGACAAAATATTTGTAATGTAAACAAACAAGCTTTGTAAATAGTTTTGATACAGAATGTTTTTGTAAAAATTACGTTCATTTTGTTTCTTTTACAAAATTTAACAAAAATAATTAACTAAACTTTACAAATTATTTGTAATCTAAACAAAGAAGCTTTGCGTTAAAGAATTTTTTTACATTAATTTTGTTTGAATTTACAAAATTTAACAAAATCTACTTATACAGTATTTTTTTGTTTAATTTACAAAAAGAATGTTGTTTTAGTTCAAAAATAAGGACAATATTCGTAAATATTCGTAAAAACTGACAAAACCTTTGTATTTTTCACAAAATTTTCGTATAAAATAATTAACAAAATTATTGTAGCCAATTTTACCTATGGATTTCTTTGGGTGTGTATAAATATTTTCATTCTACTTCTTCTTCTTCTTCTTATTCTACGTTTTTAACGTTTTTTTCATTTTTTTTCTTCTTTTCATTTTTGTATCGAAATTTTCTTCTTTTTTTTTTTTTTTTTTGTAAGCAATTATGCAAAAGTCAAGGACAGAACATTTTATGACATTGACATCCTATCGATTAAAAAAGATTGTGAAAATTAAGCGAAATTACAAAAAGGAAAAAGGAACAAAATTTTTTTTGTTTTTTTTTGGTATTTTACGAAAGAAAAATAAAAAAGATTTCCTCGTAGTGAAATTAGTAAATATTTATTGTGAAAACGAACAAATTATGTTTCTTCATTTTTCTATTTGACTCCTCAATTTTCTTCATATTTTTTTTTCGGTAAGATTTAACCCCTATTGAAACGCGGTTCTGGAATTTATTTTTTCTTTTGTAAAATAGAAAGAAAAACAATGAAATTATAGATAAAATGAAAAACAACTGGATTAGATACTTCTATTTTACTACTTACAAAACTGAATAGATTTGTGACGTCATTTCTATATTATTTTTCATTTCTTTATGGTGTTGTTGTTGTTGTTGTTGTTTTTCTTGTTGTTGTTGTTGTTGTTGTTGTTGTTATTGTGGTTATTATTCTTGTTGTTTATCCACAAAAGTACTATAATTGTTTACACACAAATATATATATATAAAAAAAAAAGAAGCTTTTCTCTATTCGTGATATTATGAAGTCGTTAACGAAGAAAAGCATTGTTTTCTATACCCCATATAAAATAAAAGGAGAAAAGTGGAGAGTGTTTTATTATTATATAAAATAATAAAACAACAACAATAACTAAACTTGAAGATTAAAGAAAAACAAGAATAAGAACAAGAGAAAAAGAAAAAGAAAATACCAAATTTATATGTAAAATAAAATGGAAAATTATATAATATTTTTTTTTTCATTTTCCTTACTTAATTTTCTCATTAAGTTCAACTTTTAAAGAATTTTCCAATTTTAGTTTGCAGTTTAGTTATATTGTGATGAATACATCATTCAATATATTTTACCTATATACCACGTATTGATTGCTACCATGTATTCGTCATACCTACCATCTATAATTGTCTTCTACATTATTATCTACCATTTACACCCTAGTACCTACAAAATTACACCCTTCTTCATACACCTAGTAATGACTAATTTGAATTTCTTGAAAATCTTGTAAACTTTAAACAAAAGGTTGATGACTTTGCTTTCTATAATTAAATGTTTTATTTCAATATAATTTTTGTTTTTGGAAAATATCCTTTTATCCATACCTAAAGGATATCGATTTAATGTAAAATGTTTGTTATATAATAAAATAAATTTTACAATAACAACAAATCAAAAATAGAAAAAAATAAAATATTTAATGGAAAATTAGAAGGAATATTTGAATGAAATTTAAATTCAATGAGCTTAGAATTTTGCCTTAAAAAGCACGTGGGTTAAACAGAAAACAGAAAACTCAAACCTACACACGTCTGGCTGTGTATGTATATATATAAATGGATTTGCAGTTTTTCCTCTGATGGTTTTCTTTCTTCTTTTTTCATTCTTTCCTTTTTATGAAAACAGAAAATAAAATAGAAAATTTAAAAGGCGGATAGACGAGTAAAGGATGACACAAAAATCAATTATATTTTCATTCAGGGAAAGATGAAAAAAAAAAGTTAGATTTTTTTTCTTCTCGCACTTGAAGCGGTATTAAAGTTTTACACAAAAAAAAAAGAAAAAGAAGCAGAAATGGAGGAAAATTCAAATTAATAAAAGTAGAATAATAATACGAAGAAGAAGTAAAAAATATACGTGAAAGTTTTCTAATTAAATTGATTTCGATTTTTTTTTTTTTTGAAAGCTGCTGATGGTATTTCTTGTTACAGGAAAAAAATTTTCAAAATTCTCGCTACCGCTTCTGTTAAAGCTATGCAAATTATGTATTTAGTTTAAAATATTTTCAAATAAAATCCATTAGATTATCTAAAATTCCTTTTTTGTCTAGTCAATTTGATTTTGTTTTTTTTTTTCCACATCTCATCTATACTCAATACAAAAAATCTTTGGGATTTGTATCTTAAGCTCTTTTTTTTTGACTGTAGCATTTCGATTATTATTAAAAAAAAAATTCAATTGACTCATAAAAAAATAAAATGTATGAATCACGAATAAAATTTGCTTCTAAATATTAATCAATAATTTGCGCAGTCATTTTTTATCAATTACTTATCTAAAGTTTATGATGTTATAATGACAAATTTAAGAACTAAGAGAATTTTGATTGAATTGAAAAATGACATTTTTTTTCAATGTTAGATTCTGTAAGAATTGATCAAGTATAAATGGTTGAAAGAAGAAAAACAGCAACTGAATTTAAATAAAAAGCAAATCACATATAAGAAATTTATAATCAGATAAATAAAGATAAATTTGTCAATGCATTTATTCTGTCGTTAAATTATTAATTACAGTAAGCAAATAAAAATTAAAAATAACAATTGTGAATAAATATGAAAACGATTGAAACATTATAGTTATTCAATTTCCAGTGTATTTAAGAACTTTCCATAGACACAATTCATTGTCACATCGACCAGATTTTAATGTGAATAATTTGTAATGTTTATTATTTGCATTATACAACAATCCTTCCTTTATAGTTAGATATTCGTTCCAGTAAACATTTTTTATTTTAAAATATAGAGATCCAATAATAGGTTCTAATTGCCATTTTCCTGATTCTCTCGCCTCTTTTTTATTCATCCAAACAAAAACTCCACGTTGTTCAGAATTAAAAGCAAATTCATCTGTCTCAGCATACAAATAATCATTGAAATATTTAGATTGAATATGAAAATATGTTCCATTTGATACTGGAATTAAATGCAGTCCTGTAAGCGTATTAGCTGTGTTTTCTCTTGGAACAGCAATTGGGATACTTCTTAAAGGATCGTGAATATAAGAATTCTGAAGATAAATCGTACTATTGAGTTTAACATTTACTATATTAATCGCTTGATTCCAATTAAATTGTTTCAATGAGTCTGGCAGATTTGTTCGAAGGTGTGCTATGTTTTCATTGTAGGTTTGGTTGAAATCAGTAAATACACGGTATGCAATGGTAGTTGTTAAAATGCTTTCAATGTTTTGATTTTTTATCATTTCATCAAAGAGGACGCGATAACCCAGAATTATGTATTTGCTATCTGAGAATGAATTTAAAAAATCAAACACTATTTGCGCATTTACCATTTCTTTATAATAGACAGCAACAATAAGATTGATTAGGTAGATGTCTCCAAATTGAGCGAATTTTTTCTGGGCAAAACCAAACTGACCACTTCTGATTAGTATCACATCTTCATTGAATACATTGTTTGTGACGTGTAGATTACCAACGGATGGAGCAAAAGAATATTTTTGTACTTCTATCAAATTAGATTTCATTCCCTCTACAATTTCCAAATATTCATTTATTTTTTGACTCAAGGTTGTTGTCGACCTTGGACTGTACAGTGTTGATTTCGTATCAAGTTGACAAGATATTGTTAGTGAATCACAGATTTCTCGGTATTTATCAGTGAAAGATTCCAATGAATTTGAATTTATTGAATCAATTCCAATAAATAAAATGAGAATTGAAACCATTTGGTGTTTAATTTTCATTATTTTATTTGAACTTATACTGACAAATCTTTATTAATTTTATAATAGACTTTCTCACTCCGTAATTTGAACTGGATATCGTTGGAAAATGTTGGCTTATTTATACTTGTAAAGTTTCTAATTATCAACGCTTATCACTAAAGAAAAGCACAGACCACAATAAAATAATATCAGAAATGAAGTAGGGCCTTCAAAACCTTTCGGTTTAAAATAAGTGCAATGTTCCAATGTTCCTTTAAAATGTATTCTATTATTATATTTGAATTAAATTCTGATAATAAATTTTTTGTAATATTGAATAATTAAGTCAATTTAAATAAACAAGTAACAGATCATCGAAATCATTTGAAGACATTAGATATCAGGCAACCCTGATCTATTATAAAATTTGGAATAATTTAATGATTTGGTTAATATTATTTTTGTTTGTGTTCGATTAAAGTCAAACCATAATTTCATTGTTTATACATAATTAATTAATTGTTTAAAATTTTTATTAAACAATGAAAATTTTGTGGTTTTTAAATTTACATTTGTTGTTTCTTATCAATAATAATCATACAATGTTCTTCTATATAAAGATAATTTATCATAGTAACGAAACTGTTTGTGCTTTTCAATACAAGCAATAGATCTTTTTAAAATATTTATAATTCTTCCTTCTATTAATTGTACTTATTTCGCTTAGTTACAAATAATCTCTAAGTCTCTCGCTAACTGCAAAGTTTCAGTAAAATCTTAATTTTTTGCAATACAAATATTAAATCAGTTTGGAAAATTGACGTATACTGAGAGAGAACAAAATTGAAAAATATTCCATGAGTGGGATAACATATTGCTTATAGCATATCGGTTATATGTTTGGTGTTAAATCTATAAGCTGAATCAAAATTTCAGTATATAAAAAAATGATGGAGGGAAATTGTATTTACAACAAAAAAAAAAAACTTTGTAATCGTTTGACTTTTGGCATTTTAAAAAAACCTTAAAGTACACGATACTTCTTTTGTTTTTTGTTATTTCAATTTTTTTTTCATTTCGTTTGTATTTTGATGATAAACATGATACAAATAACGCGATGAGAATTTTATAATTTTAAAAACAAATAATTCCACGTAAAAGTCAAATAAAAAAAAAAAAAAAAACAGCACTCACCTTACTGATGTTATTGACATAATTATTGGTATTTTGTAATGTAATACTCCTCTGTATGGATGATGATGATGATGATGTTGATGTTAATGCTAATGTTTGTGTTGGCGTTGGTTGTGTTGGTATAGCTGATGTTACATCAGCAACATATGATTTCCTTTTTAAACAAGAACAAAATTTCCAATGAAAATCAATACAAAAAATACAGAAGGATGTTGATGGAATTTTATATGTTGGTGGAAAAAAAGACGACATCCTTTATTTGGTACGTTTTTCTTTTATTTTAAAACTTTATTTTCTTTTGTATTATACTTTATTTTAAATGTAAATTCAATTTATTCAAATTATTTCAAAGTACAAAAATAATAAAATTTAATAAATGATGAACTTTAATATTGAAGAATTAACTTGATAATAAATTATATTTTATTATTTATTTCTATCTATTTGGTTTTGGTAAACTTTATTAATCATTAAAATAATAATAATAACAATAATCTAATAATTGATTAAATTTGATATCAGATTATTAATTAGATTAAATTATTATTGTGAAGTCTTTGAGTATTATTATATGTGGCAACGTTTACATTGAAGTATTAATAATTTATTATCCCAATAGTTATTTGTGACTTTTGATCGTTAATACATTTTAAGGGGATGATAATATTTTAAAATAACCGATGGTAAAGTTTTTTTTCTTAAGAATTTATTCATTTGGAACAGATTTGAATAGTCGAGGATTATATTTTTATTTATGCATTCAAAGATAATTTTAAATAATAAAAATGTATTTTTATTGAAAAAATAGTTAAAGTAACTTTTTTCAGTTCATTCTGTTCTATAGTCAAATTCTTTTATGTTTTTAGATTCAGTGATTCTGAAGAATTAGTATAAAATTCTTGATAGTGAGAATTATTGATTATCGTTTAGAGAGAATTCAAACTTCAGAAATTTCATTTTGTTTATTTTTCTTTCGATTAAAGTTTTTAATGAATAAACTTAAAGTATTTCTTGAAGTTTTTTTATTTGAATTTGTGGCAAACAAATTAAAGGCGAAAAATAAAATATAATAATTTTTACAAACTTACCTCAACCTTTCAAATTTAAATTCTCACTTGTGGAAAATTCTATTAACTAAATTTTCCCCATCTCATCAATTAAAAAAATAAAACATTAAAAAAAAGTTCAATCATTTTAGAAATTTTATTGATTTTAATTATTTTTCTATTTATTTATTTATTTTATTCGTTTTCATTTTTAGTTTTTATTTACTTTTTGTATTTCTTTAATTATAAACACGAAACAAACAAAAAAAAAAAAAAACAGAGAATGAAATTCATTTAATATTTTAAGAGGAACCAATTTTTTATTTCTAGAACAAAAACAATTTTTCATTTATCATTATTTCGAATTAAATTGGATAGACAAACAAATTGAAGAGTGGGGGAAAAAATTGAATAGAAAAATGTAAAATTTATGACAAACATAAAAGTTTAATATTTTTATTTTCAATTGTATGGTAAAGAAATATATTTAAAAATTTACTTTGAATCTTTAAATAGAAAATATTGATAAATTGCCTCGAGGATTTTTCTTCAAAAATATTAAAAATCGATTAATGAAATAATTTTATTAGATTTTGTGAAACTTAATTATTTGAGATTTGGTGGATTAAATTACAATAAACACAATATTGATGAAAATTAATTTAATCAAAAGTCAATTTAGAATGCAATGCAGGCAGAAGTATCAATAAATGTTTAAATTATGGTTGAGTTGAGTTAGTCTTTTGATTGATGTTAAAATTTTAGTAGATTACAAATAATAAAACAAAGCAATAAAAAAATATATTTTATTTTATACAAAAAAAAAAAAAAACAAATCAACAAAATAAAAATAATATTTTCATTTTAATTTTAATTAATTAATTCATTGAATTATTAAATTAATTAATGCTTAATGGAATAGAGAAATATGACGTCATAATAATAATAAAAATTAATTAACAAATAATTAGCAGTGAGCTTTAAGAAAAATATTTAATTTTTAAAAAATTCCAAAAAGAAAATTTTGTTACTCCCATTCCCTGTAACAAAATTTTTCTTTCACATATCTAATATACTAACAGGAAGTGAGTTTATAATGAAAAGTTGGTATATAAAATACAATGCAATCTAGAAAAGTTCTGAAAGTTTTATAAATATTTTAAATTGAGAAAATGGATGAATTGAATGAAATGAATGAAAACAGCCTTAGTCCATTTACAACTTTTTAAATGAATTATTAAGATTTGTGTTTAATGCGCTAAAACAATAAAAATTATAAAGTATATTTATTTATGCCACTTCACAATTCAAAAGAAAATAAAAATGATTTTAATTTTTCCTGATTCAAAAATTTTTAAATTTATGTTCTGTTTTTGTGCTGTGAATTACATGAAGGGTTAACAACATTTAAGTAATTCGCTCATGTTGAAAGTGAATAATTAGTTCCTTAGTCTATATCCATGGAATATATATATATATTTGGAGCCAGACAGAAACAGGCATACATACCTATATACACACACACACACAAACATATATACGAATATAAAAAGCAAAACACTTGGTTTTTATACATTTTTCATATTTATATAAAAATAAACTCAACGATAATTTCTTATTTAAAGAATTAAAAAAAAAAACAAACTGAATAATTTTAATCGATTTCTAATCTACCAAATGATTGTTCAATTGGTTTTATCTCATTTTTCATATTTTTATTTTTTCCTTTTTCATTTTTCTCTTGTGGTATTTCCTTTAATTTCCCAGAATCAATGAGCCAATCTCTGAATGTTGTTTCTATTTGTTTTCTTTGTATATTATGAAGATCTTCTATTTTACCTAAAGGGCCACCATATTCCTGCAATAAAAAACAAAACAAATTTAATTAATTGAAAATAATGAAATACAAATATTTAGAATTTGATTTGAAAAGATTTTAAAATCTGTATATTCTGTGATCATCAAAATGCTCAACTTAATAAATATTGGTACACTGTTGTTTTTTCCATAATCTGTTAAAATTTTCCATTGTTAAAAAAAAACTCACAATTGTCTAATCAACTTTAACGTCTTTCATAGAATAATATAGATCAAATCTTTTTCATTAAAATACTTAATGCTTTTGAATAATGCATTTTCAATCGACATAAAAACTACGTAAAAGTCTTTATCGATTGCATAAAAAAAAATTAATTATAATTATCTCGTTTGAATGTGAATGAAAAAGTCATTTTATAAGACTTAATAATAATAATGAACAATGATAAAATTAATTAGATAAAAAGTGATTAGTATGACTAGACGATCAATAATCTTTTATAATGAAAAAAGAAAAAGTTTAATATTTATTTAAATTTTAAAATTTAATTTCATTTTAATTATAATTAATTAGGATGTAATTAGTAAAAATTAAATTTTATTATAAAAATATTTGAAGAGTCAAATATGTTTAAAAATCAATTCGATGAACGGTGAAAGTTTAATGCAAAGATTTCCATTTCTTATGATTATGATTATGATTAGGAACTATAATTTACATTCCAACATTGTCGTCGAAAATAGATACTTTTTTAACAAATAAATAGAATATAAAAGATTAAATTAATTAATAGCAACAACAATAATAACGTTTCATATTTGACCACTAATTATTTATTATATTTTCACCAGTAAGGTATGTTCATAAAATTTGAATAGTTGGGATTTAATTAGACAAGCACGAAGAGTTCAATTAAGAAACGTTTTATTGTTTATTTTTAATTACCATATTTGGAAAATTGCCAGAAAAATAGAAATTTAATTTTTTTAAAAGAAAAAACCGAATAGTTTATTATTCAAAGTGAGGAAATCATGGGTGGTTAAGGATGAGAAAAAAAAATTGGTATCCAACGAAAATTGCATAAATTGAATTTTAACTCAAAAATTTACTATCAAAATGATGGCACAGTTCATATTTTTTGTGGGTTGCTTTTAGGGGGTGAATTTAGTGGATGGCGTCGTTTATTTTGTTGCCAGTGTTGTTGTGTTTTTGCTTTTTTTTTTTGTTGTATGGTAAAGTTCGTAAATCAAGAGAATGTTTTTTCCATGCATTTATTATGAGTGAGAGAGGAAGAGAGAGAGGTGAAATCCGTAATGAGATTTTAATGAAGTGAATATTAAGTGATGGTGGAATAAAATGACTGAAAAAAAAATATGAAGAATTGAATTTTTGGTGGTAGTTTTGTTATTGTTGTTATTATTAGTATTGTTTTATTTTCACATTTATCAATATGTTTACTAGTTGAGAAAACATAAACAACTCATTTTAAATGTTTGTACAAAAATTTAATTAAAATTTTTAATAAGCTGTTACATACTATAAAACATGCTACAAAATGGATTATAACAAAACATGAAATTTAAAATGTTTTTACCTTTTTCAGTGTTTATTTTTGTTTTATTAAAGTTTAATTGAAAAATAATGCACTCAAATGAAGTCAACAAGTAAAAATATAGTAATAAAAAAATCAGGTCACCGAAATGACAGAAGGTCTATCTATATTGACCTTAATAATTTTACCCTTTTTATTCTATATGGATTCGATTCATGAATTTTGATCACTTTTGATATAAAGTTAAAAGAGCTCCCAGAAAATCATTAAGCTTTTAGTCTTCTCTCATACTTTAATATTCACTTAATAATAATTACAGTTTAACCATAGAAAATCAATTTAAATTTTGATTATTATCTTTTTCTGTTGAACGAATTTTCTGGTTCCTTTTTTTCTCACCAACCGGAAATTAAAGGACTTTAGATAGAAATTCAACTCAATGAGCTAAATACTAAGATCGAAATTTACTGCAATAAATTATAGAATTTAGGTAAATGATTTTAGTTTTTAGTCTAAGAACAAGAAATTAATTACAGATCATTGAACTTTCAAAATAATTTCAAATCGTTTTAATTTTTGTTTTAAATTTATAAAACAATTTTCTCAGACACACACATAGAAAAAAAAAATATTTTATGCAAACAAATCCTACACAAAACATTATCATGATTGAAGAAGAACAGACATTTTAATATTTATATATAAAGTAAAGGAAAAAACCGCATAAATTTTCCCATAAGTTTTTCACAAAAAAAAAAAAGAAATGAAAAATAATTTTCATTTCAATTTAAATTTTTTCTATCGGTTTTTTTTTTGTTTTGAGAAAAGAAGATAGAAAAGAGAGGTCAATGACTTAATGTCTCTTTAAATATTTGTGCAAAAAATTTTTAGCTCTGGCAGACAAGAATCAAAACAACAGCAACAACAATGGCAATAACAAGAATGTACAATAAAATATAAAATAACTTCCATCATCATCATTATCATCAATTTTTAAGATAACGTTGCGTAGAAGACTCTCTTTAAAAATATTAGTAAGTAGAAAATAATAAATTACGTAAATTTTTACAAGAAGAAAAAAAATTTCAGAGTCGTAGTGATAGACAGACAAATTAATGAAAAACACAGACACAGTTCCCAGCAACAAATAAACTAAAAGGTTCATTAATTATAAAAATAAAGCAAAAATTTAATCATTGAAAATTATAATCCAGCCCATAACTAAAAAGTTTTTCATCGTCTCATTTTCTTATTCTGTTATCAATTTTCTATTTCTCTTGAGTTTCAACAAGAATTAAAAAATATCGAGAGAAAAATGATTTTTTTTTGTTTTTATTTTAAATAAAATAAAGTTTTTTCCTTTTTGAAAATGTTTTGGAAAATTTCCAATTCAAAAATGAAAATTGTATAAACTTTTGAATTTAAGTTTTTTTTTTTCTACCTTGCATTGGAATTGAATTATGGGAGTAACATTTGAAATTGTATTTGTGTAGGATGTAGGTAGACCAATGCCTGCAACTAGTTATACTTTAAATATCAAAGTTCAAATGTGTAGGATTTGAAAACATCATTCCTCTTTTATCCCTTAGCACAATTTATGGAAAATCATATTTTCATGAATAAAATTTCTTATTTTTGTTTTTCTTTTAGCAGATTTTGGTTTTCTATTTCTCGAAGAAATTTAAATTTTATTAATAATTTTTTTCTGATGCCGAAAAAACGAATCTTTAAAAAACAAGAAATTACTTTTGTTTTTCAAGAAGGAAAAATATTTAGAGAATGGAAAATCATGACTATGGAGAAATTTTTTCTATAAAATATAAAATTAAATTGATGGTCTTGTTGCTGGAGGACATTTTCTTTATCGGTCCTTTTAACATTTTTTTTTTCATATATTTTTGCGCAAAAATATAAAAAAAAAAGAGTAAAAACTTTAAAATCCATTTTCTTTGGATAATTTTAGATAAAGAAAGTGAGAGAAAAGTAAAAGGTTAATAATTAATTAGATTACAGTTTTTTTAATGGGTCAAATGAAAAATAAAAAAATTGTATTCATAATAGAAAGAATGAAATATTGACCGAATTTTAATACCAAAAATAAAATATTTGAATTGAATTATTTATTTTAGTTTTAAATTTTTATACATTTTTTATGATTTTTGTACAAATTTGTAGGAGTTATTTTTTCTCCCATCAAAGATTAATTATTATTATTTGCTATTTGTTCTGCATTGAAACGCAACTTACTGCCATAAAAATAATAAAAATTTAATTGAATTGGCAAAGCATTTTTATTATAAAAAAAAAAATTATTGAATCTTATTTAATGTTGTAGACATACGACTGAGTTTGTAAATCTGTAATACTAATCTGTCTACTGTCATATAAACGAACATCATTGTTTAAATTTTACACAAGGATTTTTTGTTTGAATTACATTATTGAATTCTGCTTCTGTATCTGTAGAACAAGAAAAGATCCTCACCGAACCAGAACTTATGTCCTGTGTCATAAAAATAAATTAATCTTCAAGATCATGAAAATAATGATTGCGAGCTAAATTATTTATATTTTGAGAGAAGAGGTGGGGTTTAAAGCTGGTACTCTACTGATGCAAGTCTGTTCAATATGACATGACGTAGCTTATAGATTTCTGAGAATATCAGTAAAAGAATATATTTATTAAATGATAGATAAAGTAAAACAAGTTTTTATGTTTTAATCATGTCACATAATAAATAATGGCAATTTAGCAAGCATAGCTTTTTAATATTTACATTTGAAATTTTTATAATAAAATAAAAATTGAATTATATTTTTGCTTATGGAAAATTTTGGTTTCAGAACGATTCTGACAGAACCTGATAAATTTATTTATAATATTTTTTAATTTAAAATTTTTAAAACGTGCGTTTACAAATGTCTGTTCTCCTTATATTATTTTCTCTTTATCACAAATATTCTCATCCTTTCATTTTATTTGAAAGTTTTAATTCATTCGAGACCTCTTTACATTTATACTTTAATTTTAGCTATAAAAAAGTGTTATTTAATTATAATGGGTATAAGTAATAATTTTAATCTTAAAATTGATGTAGGTCAGTCTAAGGTGAATTTTTGTTAAATTTATTTGCTTTTCATAAAATGTCTGATCGTGTCTAAAATTTTATTCAGTTAAATTAAAAGTGAAAACATAGTTTTTAGGCAACATAATTTTACGATCAAAAATTTTAATGATTAAATTACATTTTAAAATATAAATCTTTTTTTTTTCTTTTGTAAATTTGTAAGCAATAAAATAATATGTACAAGGTTAATGTTTTTTTTGTTGTCTGTACTTTTTAAATAGAAACTGAAGAAAAGTTAATATACCTTGATAATAATTTTAATTAATGATGACAAACTCCTGCGTAAAATTTAAATAAATGCAAATCATTCAATTTGTAAAAAAAAAAAATTGTATATAAATACATTTTTTGATACAAAAAAAAAATTGTGTTTAAATTTCAACAATAATTAACAAAGTTTTTGACAACTTTATATTTGAAATCTCATGAAAGTTAATTTTTCAGATATTAATCGGAATATCTGAATATCTGAATATTTAATTAAACTGAAATACAAAAAGTATAATAAAAGTGCGAATATCTGATGAATAAATTGAGCATTTTTTTTTTTTTGGATTTGTATAAAAAAAAAAAAAAAAACTGTGAATCCATGTTGAAACATTAAATAAAACATAAAAAGGAAACAACGAACTGAATAATTATGGTTAAAATAAAGACATGCTAATTTTATCCATTTGATTTAAAAAAACTAAACTAGATACAAAATCTTTTAAAAGTCATCCCATTCTCTACAATATTCTTGTAGACTTAACCAGTTCATATTTTCCCTATTACAATGGTTAATACAGTTTTAAAAAAGTTCAAAATTTCAACATCAATAAACACCAAAGAAACACACAAAACAACAATATCAAAACCAACAAATAATATAAGTAAGTAAGTAAGTATTTAAGTAAGTAACTAAGTAAGTAAGTAAGTAAGTAAGTAAGTAAGTAAGTAAGTAAGTAGATGTATGTAGAATTATAAGAAGAAAATCTGATTATGATAGCAATTCGAATTTTATCGTCTGTATCAAATTACTGAATTAAATAATATAAAACGAAGAAAAAAAATGTTTATACATAAGAAGAACAAGCAGCAATAAGAGAAAATATATAATACTAACAAGGAAATAAAATAAGATCGATTAACAAGAAAGAAAGATAAAATAAAAAAGAAAAAAAAAATGTGTAAATTTATATCGCATGAATATAAATTTTCTTCAATATAAATATCGAGATATATAATTCAGGTATATTGATATTTTTAACTCAATTTATTATTCATCTTCATCTCACTCAATATTTTTCTCGTTTCATCTCATGAACACAATTTTCTTGATGCATATTTTTTTTTTTTAGAGAAAAAAAAACCATAACATTATTAAAATTGACACGATAAAACTATACGATATATTATAGATAAATTTTATAATCAGATTAAGACTATTTAAGTTAAAGACGATTAAAAAACGATTACCGTTTAAAGAAGTAAAAAAAAAAATGATATAAATTTTCTGATTAACGAGTTTTTCACTTAACACTTTTCAGTTCAAAACGGAGAAAGATTGGTAATAAAGATAAAGGTATGAGTTAGTTTATTTTAATGATAATATACGTAACTAACCTCAGGTAATAAATCTATTGGCAGTACATCAGATGGTCCACCTGTTGAAAATTGTAATAAACCTAAAAGTTCGGATTTAATTAATGGTTTAACAATTGCCATTATTTGATTAATAAATATTGCTGCATGAACAATATAAATTTTTTTTAAACATGCTGGATGTGCTTCCTGTATATACGACATAAATGTACGTAATACACCCAATTGTACTCTTGCTAAATGACCTAATCTTAGTCCTTTCATATCAAATACAACAACATATCCTTCAACAATTCCTGTAATATATAAAAAAGACATATTGCTGATTAATAATCTGTATTTTGTATTTTATATTCTATGATTGAAAAGCAAAAGAACATTAAAAATTTTTGTATAAAAAACGTACCGTCTTCACTGATGCGTACATCATTAAACATACAAAATGTTTTAACTGCCTCACCAAAATTCACTTTTGATGGATCTGTATTTGATAATCTATAGATAAGTACTTTATAGCCTTCAGGTGTTGTATTTGGCAATGCAACCATATGACTATGAAAAAAATAAAATAAAAAGATAATTCAGTTAGTGAATTATTTGCTAAGTGTGGATACATAAATTAAATTTGTTTAAATGTAAATAATGCATTTCATCGTTTAATATTAAATGTTCATTAATTTGTTTGATCAGTGATAATTAAATTATGTCAAAGTCAATTAAAAAATTAAAATTTTAGCAAAAATGAAACTAGTTTTTCATCATAATTCAATTTGAATTAATGAAATTTTAGAATTTGCTGATAAAATTTATGTAACTTTAGAGTTACATAATTAAATCATAATTATAATTATTATTATTATTTTATTCAAATTTAATTCATTTGATTTAGCAAGGATAACCACTTCATCAAATTCAAACTAGTGTGAAAATACTTTTCAAAAGGTATTTGATAAAATGTAAAATACTTTGAAATTTATACTTTAAATACTGAATTATCAGAAAATAGTATTTCAAAATATCAAATAGTCTTGTAAAAGTATTGAAATAAAAAGTATAAAATACTCCACTGGTTTTCTCAATGAAAACAAGAATATTCTCGAAGTTACTTCTATAAGCTATAATTAATTCTTAGTAAATAAATTTTTCAATATTTGTTTAATTTAAATAAATTAAAATATGTAGTACAATTAATCAACCATAGAATTATTAGTTGAAAAGGTATTAGTTAAATTAGGAATGATAGAGAATTATAGACAATCAAAAGATTATTTTTAGTTAAAGCAAAATTAAAATATATTCATACTTACGACATATCAAAAACAAATTGACTAGCTGATGATAATGGATCACGATTATCAAATAAATCAGGTGAAGCACCACGTATTGACAAATATTTAAGTATTGCTTTTTTTGTTGCTGGAACATCCCAAATACATGCATGTAAAAAAAGGTAAGCATGATTTTTACTTAAATTTGGAAAGTTTGTCTGGGTTTTTATCCTAAAAACATTAAAATAAAAAAATTAATTACAAGAAATATTATGAAATTAAAAATATGAATATATTCGCAATTGAATGAAAACTTTCCATTCAGATAAAACAATTTCGATGTCATTATGAAAAATGTTTTAATGGCAATTTAATTTAAAACGTAAAATAATTTAATTCACATTCAGCAAATAATTTATTATTTCAACTTTACTGTTAATCACTAAATTGCAAAAAATAAAAACTGTAATTTGACCACCAAGAAAAACATGCCATCAACAGCAACAAAAAAAAAACACAAACAAAAAATGTAAAATAGCAACTGGAAAATTGTTACCATTTCAACAATTTTATTTTGTCATTATTTTTATATAAATTAAATGCGATTGCATAATATAAAATTAGTTTAATGACTTTTAACTAATGCAATCAAACATTAAACTTATATGTTCATATACTGTTAATGAACGGCAACATATAACTGCTAAGTTATAGTGTTTTTAATAAGACATAATAATAATTGTGTCATTATTTATAGGATTTTAAATGTTTAACATAAGTGAAAATAAAGATAAAAGACTAAGTGATATATTTGAACTAAAAATTCTTTCAATTGAATGAAAGACTATAATTGTGACATCATATAGAATACTAATAAGATAAAGATTGCTTCTAAAATATTCATATAATAAACTGATGTCATAATAGACGATTTAAATATATTTTTATTTTAAATAGTTATCTTAAAAACAGATTTAATATTTTCTTAAAACGCGCGAATATTATTACGGAATCTATTAAGAATATAAAGAATGTTTAAATTAAACCCGTTTTCATATAAAAGAAAAAGAAATAGATTTTTGTGATCACCATAGAAAAATCAACAACAACATAACTGAAGAAGAAAAATCAAAATTTCAGTATTTTTAATCAAACTGACTCCAAGCAAAGAAAAAAAAAAACAAAAATATAAAAAATAAAATGAAAATAGGAAAAACCTATAAAACAGAAGGGAAAGAAAGAAAATAACCATAAAAATTTACCAGCTATAAATTTCCTCAACATCCTTGGCTTTGTCTTTTGGTACAATATCCATGTTTTCAGAATGGTTTAAAAATGGATGCGGTAATGTCGTCATTTTGAAGCACTGTAATTTTTTTATCCTTCCGTTTTTCCGTTGTTTTTTTTTTTGTCTTGTTAGTTTTTTTCTTCTATTTGTTCTTTATCTTCTTCTTTTTTTTAAAAGCACTGTTCACAACACTAGATTCTAATTTAAATATGTTTCACTTTTTTTTTTCTTATAAATATTTCTCTTTTGTAATATAATGTTATACTGATTAAATCTTGATGGAGAGATAAATAAATGGAGTGTGAGTATTTAGGAAAAAGACGAAACATAAAGAAAAAGAATATTTATATATATATTTTTTTTTTGTACAAAAGAAGAAAAAAAAAAGGAAAATTGTTAAGGAGAAAAACGAAATTTATTATATTAAATTAAGTAAAAGAACAATTTAATTTAATTTCTCCACTTTGCTATTCGACAATATATAAAGGTGTTTATCCTTAAGTGTGTTTGTGTGTGTGGGTGAATGGGTGTGTGGGTTGTATACGTTTGGAATACTTTTCTTGTGCTAGAAAATTTAATAAATATTTTTGAACTTTGATTAACTAACAAAAAAATGTCTGCGAATTAAATGAAAACAAAAAGTATGCAATTTAATTAATATTTCATTTTGTTTCTTTGTATCATTTAAAATTTTAAAAGTTATAAACGAAAACTAGAAAACACAAAAAAAGGACTTGTAAGAAAATTAAGTTAAGTTAGTTATTTACGGTAAAACAATGTTATGCACCAGTAACTCAATTAATTTGTATCATTTTCAATTTACTTACTTTTTTTATGTTTTATTTGTCGATTTTTGTTCTCTGATTTTGATAACAATTTTTTTATTTATATTTATACGCGACTAAGCATGAAATTTGTTGAAAATCAGTCAACAAAACTGATTTCCAAACAAGCCATCAACAAAAAAAAAAAAACAATTAAATTAAAATTTAAAAGCGAATGAGTGAGAAAAAAGATAAAGAGAAAGAGAAAGAAAAATCGCACAATTAAATCTTAGAACGTATTCTTTTTATGTTCTTTCATATTTGTCTCGTTTGTCTTTTGTCACAAATTGCATACAAATTTTTGTTGTCGCTTTTTCTTTCTTACTTTGACATAAAAACAAAAGAAAGAAAAAAAATTGTTTTTGTAGTTTGTGAAAAAAATAATTAAAGAATAAACACAAAAAAAAAATTGGAATTGTGAAGTAAGAAAAGAAAAAATAAGAGGAGTAAAAGAAGAAGTAGAAGAAGATTCTGTCATCGTGTTAAAAAAAAGCCAAACAACAAATTGAGGTTAAGGTCGAATCCGACTAGTAATTTTGCGTATTTATTGTGTTTGCTGTTTTATTTGTTTACAATAAAAAGTCAAATAGAATTTCATTTGTTTTTTTTTTTTATTCATTTGATTTCTGTTTTAAATTATACGTTTAATAACTTTTTAACCGAACGTAACAGCCTGAAGAAAAAAATTAATATTAAATGACAAAAATCACTGCAAAAAAAAAAAGAAAAGAAAGAATCAAGAAACAAGAACAACAGGAACATAAACAAAATAAATGTTTTTTTAAGCTTGGCTCTGTTTTTTTTTTTGTAAATTTTTTTTAATGTTTTGTCGCGGTTTCAATTGTAATTCTTTTGAATTAATATTATTTTTTTATTTTTGTTTTGTTTCGTGTCTCACGTCATAAGAAAGAAATAACGCGAAATTAACATTTTTACTTTTTTTTTTTCTTCTTCTTGTTTTATTTATTTAAACAGTAAAAAAAAATCATATGTTTCTGCTTTCTTGGGTTCGGTCAACTTTTATTATTATTATTATTTTTTTGTATTGTGTTGTTTGCTGATTTTGTTGAATGAACTTTACTTCATGTATAATTTATAAATGTTAAGTATAAAATAGTAATAAGAATGTTAATTATTGGTGACTGTTCAAAAGAAAAAAAAAAAAAACATAAAAATGAAGAAATAAGTTAATATTTTTGTAAAAATCAATTAATTTGTAATTAATTTATGAAAGTTTAGTCAGAAAACAGTCAATAATACAAAAAAAAAATGTAATATTAATTATATTGAAAGTGACTGATTGACCCTTTTTTGTATAATAATTTATGGTATCCGAATTTGAATGTCTTTCTGATAATAAAAATGACACCATAGTACAATGAACTAAAATCTCACGGAGGACATTCTGAATTTTTGGGATGAGGACCGGTCCCGGATTTATCTTGTAATTTATAATAAATATCCCGCTTAATCTATACTGCGGGATATTTGTCGGGATAAACATTTAAACAGGTTTCTCTCCATAAATTTTTCTTCTGATATTGATTTAAATTTGTTGTTCGAACATTAAAGACTTCAAGGTTTTTAATACTTTAAAAAAAAAATGTATATCTCTATAAAAGACATTATTTTGACGTTAACTAAATATTTAAGAAAGATTGTTTAATAAAATAATGTCAATATTATTTCAATTTACACTAATGTAAATGAAGATCCATTAACAGTCACGAATTATGTTTGAAAATAAACATAACTTTTCTTCTACTAAAAGTTTACTTTTTACGAGTACAAGTACCCATTTAAAGTTCCAATAATTGTTTTTATGATTCTTCAGCTAAAATATTTTTAGTTCAAAGAAATTATTAAATGCTGCGTCATTTTACAATATTTGCTGAATTAAGTTTTAGTCTCGGGTTTGCAATTTTTATATTTTTGCAAACTCGACTCTAAGACAGAATTATGAATGTTTTTTTTTTTGCTTCTTTTACAGTTAAAATAAATCTAAAAAATAAGAAATTATAAAATTGATCTAAAAAATAACAATTTAACAAATTGAAATTCAATCAAATTTACAGAAACAAAAATAAGTTTGTTGAATTGAATTGAAATAAAAATATTTCTTTATGCTATAAAAATTAAATACAGTGAGAATTGATCAAAAAAAAAAACCAGAAACTTTCTTTTTAAGTCATTTAAACAGCAATAGCAACAACAAAAATAACTCTGGTAGTAAAACATCAATAATAACAGCAACAACAATAAACTGCTTTATTTCATTTTTTATTTTTTTATTAAATTTAAAAAAAAAAAAAGTGGAAGCAACAATAACAACAATACAACAACAGTAAATTGGTTAAAACTTTCTCAAAGGAAATGAAAAATAAAAACAAAAACAAAAAACGAAACGAAAAAAACTAATAAATAAATGTAAAAAATATTTAATGAATAAATTAATTGATTTTTACTCAAAAAAAAAAGCATCCAATTAATCGAAACTAATTAAAACAGAGGAACAAAAAGAAGAAGAAGAAGAAGAAGAAGAAGAGGAAGAGGAAGAAAAATATAATATAAAACTTTCAATTTTCTTTGGGTATTTTCTCATTCTCTTATTTTTTTTTTTAAGAAAAATAAAAAACACGTTAAAAAATAATTTACAATACACAAGCACAAAACAAAAAAATATACACGCGCGCAATGAATTTATATAATAATCTCAACGTCCTTGATGAAGACGTGGAATGGATCCTCATTCTTTATTATTATTATTATTTTTCATATTATTTAGTTTAGGAAAAATATTTTTGATAAAAATTCCTTTATAAAATTTATGTAAACTTTAATTAAAAGTGATGCACTTCATTTTATTAATCAATTAATTAACACAATCACTTAATTATACACAATTTAAGTAATTTTATTACGTGTATTAATTATTATTACTGTTGAAATTTTAAGTAAGTATAAAATTAATAAGAAATAATATTCACTCTGCTCGTAAAATCATCACGAGCACAAAATTAGCAAAAAAAATTAATTCTTGTAAAGTTGAAGAAATATTTATTTAAAAAAATAAATCTATAGGAACAACAACAAGTAAGTAAGTTGTAAAATATGAATACAGAAACGTAAACAAGAAATGGAACAAGCAAAAAAAAAAAAAAAAAAGATTTAAAAAGTGAAAATACGAATAAGAAGTAACAATATTTTTTGCCGAACATTCATCTTATAGTACACTTTATTTACATAATTTTTTTTAAACATTTAAAATAAAATCAATAACTCGTTACCGTCCAGTTTATATTAATAAATATAAAAATTTCATTCAACCTCTATCAAGTTGTAACACAAGACTAAAAGGCTAAGAAACAAATATACGATTTATTTTTATTAAAAATTTCTTGTTTTATAAAATAAGAAAATCAAAAAAAAAAAGAAGTAAGTTGAAGACATAAATAAGAAGTAGAAGAAGAAGAAGAAGCAAAAAAAAAAAAACTGACAATGGTGTCAGTGTTAGTGTTGGTGTTTTACCTTCTTTCGTTTTTGCTTTCTGATATTTTTCTTTTATTTTTGCTTCTCTTGAATAAAGACAAAAGAAAAAAAACTCTCGAGCAACTCTCCAATTTTAACAATATTTTTATTTTGTTTTATAATTTTCAATCAACTTCTTCCATTCTTTTATTTTACACTATTATTCTCTTTCTCAATTATTAATTCTCTTATACGATTATTTATTTATGAAATATTTTGTATATAAAAAATGAAACTACATTAAACTCTGATAAATGAAATTTAAAATAAAAACATAAATAAAGATTCAAGAGTTTCTATATAGAGTCATCAAAACATTGATTGGTAATGTTGATTTTGTGATTGTAAAGATGGCAATGGAATATTTTTTGGTTCTACTTTTAAACTGAACAAATATAAATAAGTAAAAATATTGGTTGTAATTTGGTTTGATTTTAATTTAAATTAATTGTGAAAGAAATGCACTAAAGGAAATCATATATAAAATTATTACGTTCATCTTTTAATTTTTGAATTTTTAAATAATTTTGATGAAAACCCTCAAAGTTTTAGTTTATAGGGTGACAATCGTTTTAAATTAAATTTAAAGATATTAAAATTATCATAACTGAAAGCACCACTGAAAATATTCAAGGTAAAATTCTATTGAGTTGAGTGTTTCAAGAAATCTTAAAAGTTTAAAATTTATAGAAGTTAATTTCGTTAATTTAATTTTGATTGGTATATGGTTAAATTATCGTTTCTGTTACACAATGATTAAATCACAATATAAATCATAATATAATACAATAGACTTTGATTTTACAAAACAAAAAGAACAACAAAAACTTTCTTATACAAAAATATATTTATCAAAATTAACATATAAAACATACCCATAATCTTTTCATCGATACTGACGTCATTGAAACCAGATTTCTCTTAAAATATTTTTTTGTTTATTAAACACTTAAGTTCTTTGTACCAATTTTTTATTCTCTGAGAAGGTAAAATAGAATTAACATACTTCTTCTATGTTTTATTATTCAATACAAAACTTAAGAATTGTAAATTAAAATAGACACAAGGTCATCTTACTTTAGTTGCGGTACATTTTTTATAATCTTTAAAAAGGTTTTTCTTTACAGTTGAAATAAATACTATAAAAATTCAATTATTTACATTTACAATAATTATTAGAATTTACGTCTTTCATTTATTTATTGTTTATACAAAGTTTGCAAAATTTAATTGTTTTATGGAAGAATTAAAGGTATAAGAATTATTAAAAGTACTTTTCAGAATGCAATAAAATCTAGAAACAAAAATCTATACAATTTTTCTACTACATTTTTGGTAGACGAGTCAATTTCAGAATTATCTCTCAATTACTGGAAGGAAGTTTCTTTGAACAAAAGTGAATTCCTATAGGGAACATAATTGAAATAATTCTTTTAAAATTTACAATTACAATTATTATTTTCAAACTATTTTGTTGTATTTTGAAAGGTAAAAGCACAACAATTTTACTCAATTATTAAAATATTTTCCAACCTCATTTTTTTCGTTGTTATTTTGAACCTGTCAGCAATTTAAATAATAACTCATATATACATAATTTAAACTTTAATCTTTCTTCCATTAACCCATTTCTATTTTAAATGTTTAAAATTCTTTGAAATGCATGCAAGTTAATATGAAATTATAAAACAAAATGTAGTATACTAAATTTTACTGCAATCATTTTTCTAAATATATTGATTAATTAATTCTAGATCTACATTTTAGATTGATGCCTATTAGCATTTACGTTGATGGTATATGATTAACTGGAACTCAATAAAGAATCGCATACGAATATTTTTATGTAATAAATAGTTACATAAATATTATATTTAATGCATTTAAAAAACATATGTAAACTATGGAAAACATGCAATATGTAAAAACAAAAAACAACTGATAATGGAGAGCAGCTTTATTACTCTCTATTAAACATTCAAATAGTTTCTGATTTTTCTCCAAACCAATAGAATATAGAAATACAAATATAACACATATATACACAAACACACACCAAATGACATCTATTAAACTTTTGACCCATAAGATATAGATAAAGGATAGACCATTTGGGAACAACTACTTTACTATAAAAAAAAAAAATCCAAATTCTAAATTCTAAAATTGTTAACATTATTTTTCTTCATAGAATTTAATGAATGGTGTATTTTTATACATTTGATGTTTTACGACTATTTATTGTTTTTGTTTTCTATTGTTTCTTATTTTATTTCTGCTTTGTCTTCAACTTTTTTACTCTTAAAGATAAAAACAAATAAAGAAATAAAAAAAAAGAAAACAAAAGGTTTAAAATTTATATGAATGAGAGCTTTAAGCAGCTTTTCCTTATTTTCTTCTTTGTTGTTTTTTTGTTTGTTTTAAATAAAAACAAATATAATAGAGTATTGCACAAAGTACTGTACTCTTTTGTTTATATTCAGGTTTTATGTTTCGGACAATTAACCTTAATAAAAAAAAATTCTGTTGCATGCGTGCGTGCACTAATTTTTATATTAATTTTGCAACTGAATTTTCCATTTGTTATTGTTGTTGACTCAATTTTTTATTTATTTATTATTTTTTGTTCGAATTTAATACAATGAGTATATAAAAGAAAAAATAAAAGCGAAAAATTAAAATGAAAAAGAAATTCTAGGAAAGTTTATATACATAAAAAGATCTTGGAAGAAAGAAGTTTAGGGAAACGCTTGTTTGTCATATCGGTAAACATGTTTAGGTATGTGGAATGTATATTTTTATATGTACTTATCTTTTGATGTTAAATATAATTTTTTAACTAATATCTAAAACTTTGCTGAATTGGTTTTCCATAAACAAATATAGTATTTGCAACAAGATCATCTTTCGAATATCTTTTAATTTTTTCACAAATAACTATTTTTACCTTTATAAGAATTTAAATTTTGTATGATTTACAGATGACACGTAAGACTGATTTTAGATTCAAGAATAGATTTTCCAAAACTAACACAAGAATTAAAATGAATCGGTTTTCCAATGCAAGTGCCAAATTTCTTTATTTTATTGTAAAATATGGGACTATGAATAAACTATCCACTTTTTTAAGCAAATCGCACGTATGATTTGTTTTGTGCCAAAATTTCGATTGGTGAACAATTTAGTTATAAAACCATGTTTCGATTCTAAAATAAGTGGCTATATAATCTATAAGATTTGATTGTTTTATTTGCAAAAACCTGTGCAAAGAGAATCCGTAATCAATTTTTTTTTTGATTATATAGCATTAGCTATTCACTAAACACAAGCTTAGACGATCGAAATAGTTGTATATTATAAGGAAGACTAATGGATATAATATGTTCATGGTACAAGCATTTTCGTTAGGGTGCTTTTTCTAAGATAAAACTATATAGAACAATATTAAACTTTTGATGAGTTTTCTATACAGTTTTTTTTTTTTTGGTTCACTATTTTTCATTTTTATTCGTATTTATGAGAAAAATACCTGTCGTCTCTACTTTATTTAAGGCTTTAGGGAATTTCTGTCTTTAAAAATTTATCTCTTATTTATTTTTATTTTCAGTTGTAGTGGTAGTGGTGTTGGTAGTTGTAGTGGTATAGAATTTGTTTTTCTTTTTGACAAAACTATAGATTTTAAGATTCATTGCAACATATATTTTATTTTTACATTTTATTTTATCACTCTCCATATCTCATCCTCTCTTTCTTTCTGCAAAAAGAAATAAAAAGAAATTTTGTTGCATGATACATGCAATATTGTTATGCAAGAAAAAAATTATAGAAGCAAAAAAAAAAATGCAACAACAAAAATGGTTATAATAAATTCTCAGAAATTCGAATTTAAATAATATTGGAGAAAAAATGTCTGTGTATTATTTCGATGAATTTCTGTATAACATTGTTTTTTTTTTTTAAGTATGGTCGTTTATCCGGAAATGGTTATGTATTTGGAATTTTTTCAGACAATTTTACATAGATTAGAAAAACTAGATTGATGCTTTACATATGTTGAAAATATAAATTTTCCGAATTATTGAATCTTACCAAATAGTTTGAATTTTAGTTTTTTACTACAAATTAGAAAATGGCAATCAAACTATGGTTCAAGATTTGAACTTCTTCAAGAAAATATGTGCTTTTGTATATTTCATTTTATATCAAAGAAAATCAAAGTTGCAAACTAAGGAAAATGAAGAATTGGAAAATTAATATTAAATTTTTCAATATAAAGAAAGATGACACTTATTATTTTATTATGCAACATTATGGTTGTCAATACTTTCATGGATTTGAATTAATCATTAATAAATTATAAACAATAATTTTAGCAAAAGAAAAATTATGATTCTTACAATAAATTCTATTTATTTATTAAGAAAGTTTTGTAACCTACCCTTACCATAATTCATAATAAAACAAATAAAATTGATTACTACTTTATTTTGACTAATATTTTCTAACACTCTCGTGTCTCGTGTAATATTAAATTAATTACAAAAATACATTTGCAGACATTTACTGTGGCGTAATAAAAGAAAAAAAAAATAATCACATCGTTTTCAAAAACAATATTTTATTGGATACAAAAAAAAGTAAAAGTAAATACAAAATGAAAATGAAAATGAAAAACTAATAAATAATAGATTAGAAATTATAATATTTGTCTTAAATTAATGAAGATGAAAACTCATAAAGTTGTTTTTGTTTTCGTGTTACAATTACATAATTGTAACAATTATATTCTCAATAGTACCGGAAATTTCAGATGTATGTAAAAATCATTGGAATATTTTAAAAAGTATACTTAAGTTAATCTAAAATATAAATTTTGAGTTCATAATTATGTTAGTTTTCTGCAACATTAGAAGTCTTCATATGTTCCTAAATATTAGAGCGTATTTATGTTTCTGTAAATATTCATATAATCTTTTCTCTCTTTTTCAGGGTAAGCAGAATAATTAGAGAACATAAACACAATATTTAGTTACTAATTTAAGATTTGAAACATTTTTCTTTTGAGCCAATGACAAATTTGAAAACTAGATTTTTGTGAAATTCTTTTGTTGAATTTATAATAGAATAATGTTGCTTTGAAAGTTTCCATACTTTCATGTGATTTTTTTTATTACACATCGTATCCATAAAAACAGCATAATCATAACTAAAGATTATTCACAACGCGTGGAATTACATAAGTGCACTTTTATTTTTATAGTATATGCTCTTGATACTTTGTTTGTAATGAATAATGTAAAAATAACACGTTCCTTTATATTAAAGTTAAAGTTTTTCTTTCTTTACCATATGATACTTAAAAACGAAATTTTCATCCTCATTATTGCTATAAATGTTAACGTTAAGTGGCGACACGAATATTTTATTTATATGTTTTTTCTATTCTAGACAATTTGGTTTTAGTTTCTAATTATTAAATAAGTAAAATAGAAGTTCTAAAATTTGAAAATCTTTTTAAAAATTACGTTTTGTGTCCGAGGGAATAACACATTTGACTTTCAATCATACAGAGTCTGTTCGTAATTTCACACCCCGTAGTGGAAGAACAATTCAAAAAATTCAAAAAATATCCAATTTGGTATAAGATGAAACTTACTGCACCAATGTCGAAACAAGTCCTTTTTGTGTTAAGAATGCAATTAAGACTCACCATTAGCATAAAAACTAAAACTTTATATTACCTTAAATCTGCTGAGACATTCCATTGAATAAGAAATTATTCTATTACGATAAAGAGTAAATTTTAATATTAATTAAGAATGACATAATATAAAACCTCACGCCAGTTGTTGCCATTTAATATTAATTCTTAATTAAAAATAATAAATAAGAAGATGTAGATAAAATAAACAGAAACTATAAAGAAGAAAATTTTCACAAAAGAAATTTCACTTATGTCTCTTGAAACCAATATAAATAATAATAATAATAATAATAGATTTCAAGTTGAAATTGAGGTACATGACTCATTTATTAAATGTATAAAGTCGCAGTATCACACTTCAATTTAGATTATGAAATGAAAGAAGGTCTTAAGAAAGAGAGAGACTTTCTGTCGACAATTATTGCAGATAAACAAAAATTCTTTGTTGCCAAGTCAAATAGTTGGCTGTTTGTTCGTCTATAATTCCAGCATTATATTGCTTTTATATATTTTTTTGTTTTCTTTTACAACAAGTGGAGTATATTTTTTGTTGAGGTCGAAAATATGATGGCTCCATTTCGACCCTGAAGCAATATAATTTATTATAGTTTTGTTTTAACTGGGACAAAATTTGTGTCTGACATGAGCTTTTCTCTATCTATAAATTTTTAATATATTTATATATAGATGAGATATTATCTCATCTCATCTCAACTATATGTTTATGATTATGTAATTCAGTCAGTAAACTCAGTTTTTGACTCTATAATTTTAACAAAATTATAAAAAATGAAAATATTCCGCATTGACTATTAATGGTTTGACACACTCTTTCTCTCTCTTTTATTATTAAATGAAAGCATGGAAGAAAACCAAAATATGAAAAAAACTAAATGAAATAAAATAAAGACAACAAATTGGCGCCATTCTCAATATTGCTCCAGACTCCATCTCTAATGAATTCAAAGAAACACACGCTTTAAAAGACAAGTTTTTATTGTCCGTTTTAAAATTAAAAATTTTCTTTAAAATTACAACAATTTAATTATGGAAAAACTTAAAGTTCTTTACCAAAAGAAAAGAAATTAAGAAAACGATAAAAAAAAATATGGATTTTAATCTTATGATTATGAAAATGTGGTTTTACAACATCAGTAAAAGTTTTATAGTTTTTGATCAAATTATAACCATGAGTTAACCAAATTAACGCGGAAATCATGATTTATTACTTTTTGTTAAAATTCTGTTTGAAAGAAATTTAAAATGTAAAATGGGTTTTTGTATTATGGAAGTAGTTTGTAAGGCGCATCGCAGCATCAGATTTTACTTGAAATTAGTTTTATGGTTTAAAAGTAATTAGACGACAAACAAAATGCTGGTGTTTGGTAATTATCTATATTTGTTATTTTCTGTTAAAACAAATGGATTTTAATTTTGAAATAAAATTATCGATTAGTTTTCATGTTTTGTTTTATTCGAGGTATTTTTATCCGATATTAGAGTTACACAAATGGACCAATTAATATCGAATAAAAAATGAAATTGTTAATAAATAAGCGTTACTTGAGTTTTATGAAATTTTAGATTTATAACGTTTATAATTTTGAAGAAATTAGAATATCTAAACTCACATTTTTATTAACATTGAAATGTAAAAATATACAAATTAGAAGTTTTGTCACATCAGATTCTAATTTATAACAAATATTGAAAACACTGAACTATTTTAATTAAATTCGTGATAAAATTTTTTGCAAAGTTTTTGAAACGCAATTTGAATGTATCATAATTCATCTCATTGGCCATGTTTTAGAGATGACAGCTTCATAATTTAAAAATTGTTGTACAGAAAAAAAAACAGTGTAATTTATAATTATAATGGCTAAACCGCTTTACTTTATTGCAACATTAAAAAATATTATGAAAAAATAAATGAAATTATTGTGCGAATTGCTTGTTTGCCATTTTTTTTTTCTTGCGAAATGCGCCTTAAATTGTGAATTTTAATTTTAATATAAACTTTTTTTTAATGTGTAAACGCTGACTAGATGAATTGAATATATTTTCTGTGTTAAATTATTTGCAATTATTTATGTGGTTTTTGTATTTATGTTTTTGTCATTTTTTATATAATGTTAACACAAAGGGCAAAACTGACTAGATAAAAATTTGTGTAATTCAATTTGACATTTTTTGTAATTATTATTGTTGTGAAATTTAAATTAAACAACATTATTTAATTAATTGCAATTACAATGCACAATTTAATGTACATGAAATATTTACATATATATATTTTTGCATTTAATAATATTGACTCTGGTAGGTAGAAAAACATGGAAAATCCGTAAGATGAATCTTTTTGTTATCAATTTGGGTTATTTCTGAACGCGTCACTCAGTCTGGGTTTAAACGCCCTGTATTCGATTTTAAAGGAATGAGAATGAGGTGCGTTATCAGTTCTGTCACCGTACTCGTTGATTATCATTTCTAGTTTATTTTTGTTGTGTTTTTTTTTTTTTTTATAAATAAATAATTGATAATAAAATTAATTGAAAAAATAAAACTCGGAAAATTTGTTAATATTCACCGTCACATAATAAAATAACAATTCAAATTTGCTGAATTTAAAACATAATTGAAGTGGAAAATGTTCTTTGATGTTCCGATATAAACAAAATTCTTTTATTCCTTTCAAACAAATAAAAATTACATCAAATTAAAATCCCTAAGTTCTTTCACATAATAAATTTAATGCATTTATAATGAGTTCATTCTTCTTCATTAATTAATTTTTTATAGTTTCATATTTTTATCTTTTTTCTACGTATTTTAATAAAGTACAAAAAATTTTTTAAATAAGCAACAACAACAACAACAACAACAACAACAAAACTAATTAACTTTGAACTTTAGACTTTTATACAAAGAAAAAAATTAATTGTGTTTTAATTTGTAGTGTTTGAATGAATGAATCTGTAATCTGTGAGAGATTACGATGTATGAAAAACTCTTTCATAAAATAATGGAAAATGATTGGAAACGAGTGAGTTTTTTGTTATTGAATCAATAAAATTTAAACTAACATTTTGAGAAAAACAAATAAAAAATCTATTTTAAAGCTTTGTAAAAATTCTCAATTAAAAAAATCTACATTTTGTGATTACTGCATTATGTAGAGTATGTCGATGAATTCAGAAATGAATTAAGCGAAATTTCAAATAACTTTATTAAAGAATCAAATACAAATTACAAAAATCTGGAAATTTTCATTTTTATATTTAGAATTTTCTTCTTTCGAAAATCGTTTGTAGTTTAAGAAAACATTTATTCAAAAAGCAATAAAAAAAAAGGATTCAAATAATAATATTATTATTATGGTTAAATTAACCATAAAACAGAAAAAAAAAATAAAAATAACAATTGAATATTAATATTTTTATTTATTTAAACGATTTATCGCGTGAACAAATTAATTACAGATATAAAAGAAATGAAAAGTATGAAGTAAAATAAAAGGGATACCTAGCTCGTGTTCTAAATTCAAAACATACAAAAGCAACCAAAAGAAAAAAAAAACTAGGACGAAATTAGGGTGAATATTTGGTTGTTGTTCTGTGTTTTCTTCTTTAACTGTTGTTGTGCTTTTTTTCTATGTTTTATTTAGATTAATCAATATCAAAACAATTTAATCATGCATTGGGTTGGTTCATTGTTTAAAAGAAAAGATATTCAAATTATGTTAGTACAAGTAGAAAAATTGAAAAGACCCATAATCAAAATTTACTGATATTGACAGAATTCTTCATCGTTTGTAACTCAATTTCTTTAAGATACTAACTGAAGTGAGGTTTCTTAAATTCACTTAAATACTTTGTATGCCAAATCTGTAATCTTCATTCACACTAAACAGAAAAAAAAGTTTGATATTCACTTTGATTTATTTGCAATAGACTAGACAAAAGTCTTCTTCTATAAAATATTCTCTGACGTTTGTTTTTTTTTTTCTAGAACTGTTGAATTATATTTTCATTCCTCATTCTTCATTGTTTTGTGTTTATTGGTTTGACTGGAATCTGAAGAGTGAAGTTAAAGTGTAAAAAAAAATCTATATAAATATTTATTAAAATGCCGTTTTGATGGGGTTTTTTTAAAGGCGAAGATATAAAATAAAAGCACACTTTAAATATTTAGTTTTATATCCATGTATTTATTTATTTTTCATTTTGGTCAGAAAAACAAATTGTTATCGAAGTTTCTAAAAATTAAAAATCAAAAAGAGAAAATTTGACAAAAAATCTAATTTTTTTATTGTATATGAAAAAAAGTGGAGGCGCCCAATTAAAGGAAATCTAAAGATAAAATTAATAAGCAATTTTACTAATGTTCGTATTTCATAATTATGCCATTTATTTTATTCTTATTTGATTTCTTAATTATTTTGATTTATGTTTTATCAAAAAAATAAAATCAAATATTCAAGGAAAGGAAAGAAAAATTTCAATTTCCATTTTTCATATTTTTTTGTTATAAGAATTTTTTATAACAAACACTTTGACAAAAAAGAAAAAGAACAATCTAAATAATGTTATTTTCATAATCTATAAATTCTTGTCTCTATTCTGTAAAGTAGATATTTTTCTCTGTTTTTTGTATTTTTACAAACTCACATACAGACTTAATGGATTTCTTTCCCTTTTATAATTTAATATGTTTAAATTAATGTGTAATATAATCGAGGGGTAATACAAGGGAAACACAAATAAGCAAAAAACTAAACCAAATCAAAACCAACAATGACCTAGTCCAATGAAAATTGTCTTTTATCCGGGTCAGAAAAATATATCTGGGAAAAATTAATCGATTAAAATGAAAACCCATTTTTTTCTTCAATCCTCAAAATCAAAGGTTTTAATAAATTATTGAAATAAGTCGGAAGAGAACATGGGTGTTAATGTGACCGAATATTTCTAAAAATACAATTAAAGATTTTTAGAAAATCACATTTTCTAAACGAAGATTAAAAAATGGTACACTCAATGGGATTCAGGATCACGTGTGCTTTGTAGAGAAAAATATACAATCAAATAATACGAAAATACTTCAATAATCTTACAAAATTTGTTGTGAATCGACCATAAGAATTATATGTTTGCCTGATGAGTATGCAATTTTTTCTTTATTTTAATTTCATTTATTATTTTGCTGTATTGATTGAATAACTTTTATTAATATTCTCGCATTGTTTTTATTTTTCTTTTGCAATTTTAAAAAGAAAAGCTAATTACATGTACGCTATGTACGTACTTTTTCAATAGAATAATATTAATAATTTAATATTAAATTGCTTGTCATTGATTTTATGGACTTCACTTTTGTGTTTGTTAAATAAATTTTATTTTTTATAAATAGATTTTTTTTTTGTTCTAATTTCCATTTGATTTTAATTTATTCATTTAATTTTTGAATTTTCAATTTGTTTTTTATATTTATTTATAAAAAAAATGAATTTAAAATCCTCAAGTTCATATTATTCGTTAGATCAGGATTTAATTAGGAATTAATTGAAAAATATTAAAGTTTATTATGTGTACCAACTTTGTTTAATTTTAGTTTAAAAGAACAAATTCAACATTAAATTTTGAAATCAATCAAAGTTTAGTGTTGATGACTGAAGATTTGCAATATTTTATATATCCAAATTATTATTTTGCAATTCGTTTTTTTTTTTTTTGTTTTCTTAGAGAATATTTTGTGACTGTCAAAAATACAATTAAAATAATTAATAATTGTGTCTTATTCGTTGATTTATATTTATTTCTATTTTGATGAAAATGTCAAAAGTCATATCTGAAAATATTACAATAAACTTTAATATTGTTCTTATTTCTTAAAAATCAGACAACAAAAAAAAACAATTTTATGAATAAATCATGCAACAAGAAAAAAAATAATGCAATGCAACTTGCGTTTTTTATTAAAAAAATAAAAATAAATAAATTAAAACCTGAATATGAACTTTCACTCTCATTGTATCTCTCACTCCCGCACTCTGTCTCTTTCTATCTTATTTTATTTAACATTTTCCATATTATTTCTCCCACTTTTATCACAGAATTTCTGTTTTATAAAAGTTATCAAAATTATTTGACTTTAAAGATTCGCCTTGTACTCGAAGGTAGGAAGATAATAATTATATTTTTTACTCAAAAATTGTTGGGAATGAAAAAGCGGTTTTTGGTTTGAAAAAAAAAACAAGAAAAGGAAAACACGTGTCGGTAAACTAAAATATTCTACCATCAAACGATGTGATAGATTTTTATGATGTTTGGAAATTTATAAAAAAAAATCAATAAAATATAAAATAACCAAACAAATGTGACTCTTAAAAGAAGAAAAAAAAAAGGAACAACAAAAATAGGACTTTTAGATCACCTGTGAAAATTCCTTTATTAATAAATAATCATTTTGTACAAAGTAATTTTACATACATGCCACATATATCCATTTAAATATAGAACGCACTCATACTAAATAAAAAAAAAATAAAAATGTAGGCGTAACGTAACGTAACGCATAGTACGTGGCGTCTAATAATCATATGTAAGTGAATTTGTTCAAATATATAAATTTTTTTTCTCTCAATTTTGTTTGTTTTTTATTGAAACAAAAAAAAAAATTAAAATTAGATACCCCACTCGCTCTCTTCCTCTCACACACACACTCTCCATATCCCTCCTAACACTACTACTTTATTTATTATTTTTTGTTTTAAAAATTACTCTCATAAAGAGTGTTGGTATGGTGGGAGGTAGGTTGATTGAAGAGGTAACATATATTGTAACCCATATTGTTATAAATAAATAATACAATTTTTATCATACACAATTATTATGATTATTAAATGAAAATTATACTAACTAAAATTCAACTGAAACACAAAAAGTTTTTATTAAATAAAAACAACAACAATAACAACAGCAAAATACCAACAGACAAACAGACTGACAGAAACAGTAACTTTTTGTGTTTGTAAAATCATCGGCATCAGTTTAGTAGAAAAAGTGTTGGTTGTTGGTTGATGTACCTTATACAAGAAATAATCCAGAACAGATAATTTAACTAAAAAAAAAAAAACAAATTTATAAAAGTAAGAAAAATATTTGTACATAAAAAAAAAATTTCGCGGAAAAACATTTTTTTTGTTCTACACAAATTATAGTTTCCAATTTTCATTTGGTTCTAAAGTTTAGTTCAGTGTTTCAATTTAATGCAAGACAAATAATTGGAAGGAAATAAAACAACGAAAAAAAAAAAATAAATATAAATCTAATTAAGATAAACGCATGTGAATTGTGTTTTTCATTTTCATTTTCGTTTTCATTTAATATTCTTGATTATACAAATTTTTCATCATACAATCAAATACATAAAGAGAGTCAGAGTGTATATTTTCATTTATTGTTGTTTTTATTTGTTTTTGGTTTTTGTGCGAAGAAGAATATTTTTCTTTAAAAATAGTTTTTCTTTCGTACACTAGAAAGATATATTTCTCTGTTTATTTGTTTATTTATTTTTATTTATTAGTGGTGAGTAAAATCTCGTGACTTTTCGTCTTATTGATTTTCCTCTTGTTTTTCTCTTTTGTTTTGTTTGTGTTTTTTTTTTTGATGTTCGTTTATTTTTTAGTTATGTTTTTGTTTTCATAAGTAAACACAATTCAATCGCTGAATTGTCAAACTAAATTTTCTCTTTTTGCAAATTTTATTCACATAATAATAAATTTAAGTTAATTAAATTTACAGAAAAAAAAAAGTGTTAAATAATAAATTTACATAATTAAAGAAGGTCAGTTGTATTTGTTCTTCTTGTGTTTATGTTATTCGTTGTTATGTTGTTTTTTTTTTTCTGTATTTCAATTTTATTCATAATTTCTTTATTAAAAGTTTATAACGATGATGAAATAATATTTCGATTTATAGAAAAAAATTTCTCTACTAAATTATAATTAAAAATGTAAAAGTTAGTCAAGTTAGTTATTAAGTTTATTGTTGTTGTTGCTGTTTTATTTTTGGCTAGACTATTTGTCGATTCTACTCTATATTTATAAAGATGCGTATTTTTCCTATTCTCGTGTAGTATATAATTTGGAAAGAATTTT
Organism: Pedicia rivosa; assembly: GCA_963082725.1. NCBI lineage: Eukaryota > Metazoa > Arthropoda > Insecta > Diptera > Pediciidae > Pedicia > Pedicia rivosa. The sequence continues at coordinate 42,133,193 of OY720151.1, forward strand.
TAACATTTTTACTTTCTTTTAATTTCTAAAAATGTTTTTGTTCTGTTTATAAATAAATTTTCTTTATAAGACTAAATTTACCGCAATTTATTTATTTAAAATTTAAAGTAAATATTTTAAATAATTTTTAAATTAATGTTATTGATTTATTATTAGACACTAAATTAAAAATTTAAAAATTTAGAAATTATGAAATTTAAATGAAAGTAAAACACAACGAAAAAAAAAAAAAAATTGATTAATAAATTTATTGCCTAAATTATTTTCTGATAAAACAAAAATTGATGATGTAATTTTCGTTTCACAAAGATTTCAAGGTTTTTATTTGTGAACTATTCGAAATAAAATAAATAAGAAATTAGCAATAATTTTGTTTTTCTGTTATTTTCAATTTTCATCATGTGTGAACGAACTCGATTGTATAAACGTTAAATATTGGAATTTTGTTTCAAATTTTATCAAAAGTTAAGAAATATTAGTTGATTTTGATAAAACAATAATTGAAAACTAAATAGTTAATAATAAAATCCGAGGATTTATTTATTTACACAGCTGACGAAGTTGTGTTGGGAATGATAATATTAAAGGCTAATTTAATTCCTAATGACTTCCTCAAAATCTTATGTAACACTTTCGATCATATATAGGTTTCGAAATATTACACACAATATTTTTCTCTCCATGTTTGAGTGAATTGTATGATTACAAATTTTGTAATTTTATTTTGTTTCGCAATAGATTTCTGACATCCTGTCTATATAATGATTACATTGATTTTTTACTCACATTTTATTAGTGAACATAAATGATGATTAAATTGGAATAAAAAATTTAAGTTTAGTAAAATTTGAATGAAATATAAATTTTTTTATTAAAAGTTTTTTAACTTCACTTTTATCGATTAAAAATTCTAAACTTTGATCAATAATTTTTTTAATTACACTTAATTACACGACATACTTTATTATGTCTAATAAGATTAAATTAAATTAAATAAAAAAAAATTAAAGCATACAACGACGACAATCGTGTAATAATATTTGTGTTTTATTCTCTTTTTTTTCACTATTAAAAAACGAATTACATGAAAAAAACTTAAAAACAAAAAAAAAAAAAAATTATAAAAAAAAACACACAAAGCTGAACTTGAACTTAAAAGACGTCAGACATGAGCTTCTTAGTATAACTTACTTACTATATGAATTAACAATGAATATATTATGACTTCAGTTTATTAGAATCACGTTAAAATTTATTACGCATAAATAATATTTTTAATAAAAAACAAAATGTTGTTTCTTTTTTAACACTAAATTTTTTTGTTGAACACAAAAATTTTAATTTCTGTATGAAAATCTAATGAAAAGTTAAAAAATAGAAATAAATAAATTGTCCTTGAAATAATAGAAGAAAAAGTTAAGTTGAACTTATTTACTATTCAGGGTTGTCGCCATAATAAATTCGGAAGTCAATTAACTCGGAACTAATTAAACCGAAAAAAATTTTTAGCACTGACTGAATTTAGAAAGGAATAATAAATAAAAGAAAAGAATTTTTCTTTCACTTTTAAATAAAAAAAAGAATTTTTTTAACTTTTATAAATTCATTTTTGAAGGAAATTCAAGAGCAACTTTTTTATTTGTTTATGTTTCATTCAATATTTTTATTAAAAAATTAAAACCCGAAATTAGTTTCAATTAAATTTAACCTTCATTTTGAAAAATAAAAATTATATAAGAATTTTTCAACGAAAACGAAAATGGATAAAAGATTTGATTGTTCGTTTTCTTCTTAATTATATAAAATAATGTATTTTTCCATCTTCAAATTTGTGTCATATAAGAAAATATATTTAACCTCGTCGGTCATTCATCCATCAATAACATAAGAATTATTATATATTTAATAAGATAAAATATTATTCTCTTCCTTCGATAAAAAAAACTCTTAATTTCTCTATATAAGAAAAAATTGAAAACAATTTTCGATTCTTTTTTTTAAAAGTTTTTTTTTCTATATTGTTCCTCATGTTTCTTTTTATTAATAATAAAAAATGAATAAAAATAGCCTCAACCTCAATTATCCGTCCATTTTCATTATTATACAAAAATTATAATGACAAAATTTATTGTAAATAATTAAATCGACATTTTGTTTTATTTTGTTTTTTTTTTTTTGTTTGATTTAAAATTAATTTTTTTATTTTTGTAACATTTTTAGTTTTGTCTGATTCCAATAAATTAAAAAAATAGACTATAGATTGTCAATAAATAGTTAGATTACATCTAAGTATTAATTAATAGTTCTCGATGTTTAACTTCTATGAAAAAATTGAAAATCATAATCTAAAATTTATAAAACGATTAAAACAAAACTCATTAAAAATCTGATAAAATTTCTGATTTTTTCAGTTTGAAAATAAATAAAAATACAAAAAAAAAAAAAAATTGTTGTTATATAATTTCCACAATAATTTCTATTTAATTATTTAATACTTTTAATGTGACTTCCCTTAAATCTATAAATGATTATAATTTGCAAATATTTTTACCTACAGATTATCACAAAAATCTGAAATTAAATTAAATTTGTCTTATTCCATAATTTTGATTAAGTGTCCCTTAAAGTTGTTGTGAAACTCGCGTTAATAATGAATCAAATGTTATAAATCTGTATATTAGGTATCCCCTTAAATTCTGTACAGAACTGATTTTATTAAATTTCATCGCGTATAAAAGATAACCAAAAATTTATTGAGTAGGGATTTGAATAAATTTTGAATATAATTTTCATGGTCACATCATCTTATCCAAATGTTTCTTTTAATTAATGTGAATTTCAGACTTTAACAGAAGATAAAATATTTTGAACTTTGTTCATTTCACCATTTGCATTTATAAAGAAAAAAAAACAATTTTCGTCACTGAAAAATGAAAAAATTAAACCTTTTGCCGTAATTTTATTAATTTAATTAAAATCAGATTTTTTTTTAATATTGTAAGATAGACATCACAATTGACCTTTAATTGATTTTGAATTGTACAAGAATATTTTTATCGGAAGTAAAAGTTTTACCACTTCACATAATTATTCAAAGGTTAAATATCAAAATACTTATCTTCTTAGGTGTTGAAGAATAAACAAAAAACTGATTATAGAAAATAATTACTAAAAATTAAAAATAGTTAAGAATAGACAAACACAATTTTTCTTGAAAGTGTTTTTTGTTTTTCAGGATTGCCTTTTTATTTTTTGTACAAATAAAAAATAATTTTTATATCGTCAACAATAATTTATTATTAATAATTTTATAATGAAAATTTGTGCACAGAAGAAGAATATAAACTTTTTAATTCAATCGTTAAACTTAAGAAACACAATAAAAGCCTAAATTCTAAATCAACAAAAATAAATAAAAATATTTTGAAATTTCTATCAGAATTCCACGCATGAAATTAAATCATGAATAAAATCAATATTATCAAGAGAAAAAAAAAACTTGAACATAAAATGTTGATTTTTATGGGAACTTTTAACCTTCCGTGTTTAAACTTTTTTTTTTCTTTTCTTTTTGTTTATTTACAATATTTTTATAACATTCAGCACGTGTAGCAATTAAAGAACCTTTAAAATTTAAATATTATAATAAAAAAATTAAAAGAAAGAACAACAAATTATTCAAATTTTTCAATATTTTATAATGGATTAGAACCCACAATACGGAGAATCATCTATAGATATATAATATATAAAGATTTTAAGTTTTCTGACCTTCAAAGATTCAAACAAAGTCATAACATTTTTTTGTTCCTTTCTTATATAATGCAATATCAAATTTATCTTCTTTTTTTTCCAATATGTGTAGAAAGAAAGTATCATAATACCACAAAATATTTACAATATTTTCTAACATCGAATAAAATCCATGTAGTTTATATTTTTGTGTAAAGAAGGAAGATTAAGATATATTGACATATTTTTTGGTGACACAGTTTATTATTATTATTATTATTATTATGCTGATGATGACGAAGAGGCCTGATGATGTCTATAACGATTAAGATGGTTTTTGACTTTTTAAAGATGATATTTATAAGTAAACACAAACATTATATTTTGTTGTATATATGTGAGTAAATATTGACTGCTCTTTGTACATAACCGGGAAAATTATATAGATCCTTCTTCTTTCTTAAATTACTTGAATTTCAATCCATATACATTATTATTATTATTTTTATTATTTATTGTACAAATATAGGTACATAATTGTGAATAATGGTGTAAAAAAAAAATTTGTAAAAAGATCCTGTATTTACTCATTTCTCATTTTTCCCCTTTTTCCATTTTCCATTTTCCATTATTTATTTTAGACAGAAAGATTAACAAACATTATTTTAACTTTGATTTAGATTGATCTTATGTGTGTGATGTCATTTAAATTATTATATACAATTTGACATTTTTGTTTGTTTCTACAGTTAATTTAGTGTGAAAATGAAAATGGATTAAAATAAAAAGAAAAAAAAAAAGAGGAAACGGATCTTATCTTGTCTTAATGTCATTAAAACCATAAATTTAAGTTATGAAGTAAAAATTATGTCACAATCCATACTACACAATTCTTGCAATATTAATTTAGCTATGGAATGGGGAAAAGCTCAATCAAATAAGACCGAGAAAGCTTCATTTACAAAAAAAAAACAACAAGGAAAGAAAAATGATTTTCAAAGATTTTTTTGTTCATGTTCTCATTTTCAAAATGGAAAAATTTTATATTCAAAATCCTTATCGTAAATAATAATTTTCTTATAGGAAAATTCAATTCAATATTTTTATTTTGTTTTTTTAAAGGAAAAATTGTTTGCAATATTTTATTTTAGAATTTATATTTGTTTATTCTGCATTTTCTATTTATTTATTCAAATATGTATTTTTTTGAAATATTATTAAAAGAAAAGTTTTGAGAAAAAAAACGAGGCCGGTTAAATGTCATAAATTGTATATTGTATTTGGATTTAGTTGCACTTATAAAATATTAAATCATTGAATAAATTTAAAAAAAATGAAGAAATTGGAAAATTCCCAATAATACAAAAGGAAAAAATATTAATGATTAACGTGTGTCTTTCATGGTTTATTATCAGGCATACATAAGAGCAAAGTAAAGCCCGGTATCTACAAATTAATTTTGAACAGAAATCTTTCAATGAAAGTCGAACTGAGCATAAAGCTTTTTCAATTTATTTATATGTGTTTGTGTTTGTTATGTAAAATCTACTTAATAATATTAACTTCATTTCATAATCAGAGATTCATATCTTCCGCCAACAGAGAGCTAAAATACAATTTTTGGTGTGTTTAATTTACTGATGCCGTTTTCAGATGAAAAGAACTGAAAAGAAATGAAAAGAAAATTGAGGTCAGGAAATTGTTAGAATCGTTTATAACAAATAACAACAACAATAACAAGAAGGAAAAAAAAACTAATTGTGTCAGGAGGTTATAAATTTATAGTTTTACTTAGGAATTATATATTATGAAAAATAAAAGGAATCGCCGGATAGTATAAAAATTTTATAGGATTTTTAGTTAATCCATTTTTATGAGCGTTATTTATACATGTAAAAATAATAGTAGTTTGTATTATATATGGGGTTCTTCCCCTTTCGTCGTGAAACACCAGATTTATTTTAATTACCATCACTTTTGTGTACATTTAATTTTTTCCGGTTAGGGAAAATCTTCGTAAATTGACCATTCTATAATAATATATTTTAATCATAACGATTATACTAAAGAGTTAGTCAATTACTAAAAATAACAACTAAATAACATTGAAGTGCGACTAACCGAAAAATAAACAATTATTATGCACAACAATGAGAAGGGTGAGATGTGACTGAATTTAATTTAAATATTTTTGTTTTGCAAATAATTTACAATGTGAAAATTTGAGTTTAATTTCCAATTGAATGTTTACTATGTATTTCTTAAAAGATCCAATTTTGATCTGATCGGATCAATATAAGCACAAATAATTGGTTTCTTTGATTGAAAATGTCAAATAAGTTCATTAAATGTATCTATAATATTAAATGTATTTATAAGGCCTTGTAAACTTTGTGTAATAAAAACAAAAGTTTTTATAATTCCCGCGAGTTATATCCCCGCGATTTTCATGTTTATTAATTAATTAATTTCAATATGTTAATTTTCAATTACATCTTCACATTTCAAAAATTATATTCTCTTATTCAGACATCGAAAAACACATAAGCGAAAACAATCTTTAAAAATGGAAATTACTTTCTGTTTCTCATTATGAATTATTATGATTATTTTTCATTTTATTTCGTGTTCATTTTACGCACACTTTTCCTACAATTTTTAAGAAAATTTTCTTTTGATTATTTTATGAAGAAAAACAAACTATGGTTGATTTATTGGACTCCATAAATATATTAGTACCATAGATAAAGACTATAGTCTTATATATAATATCTTGATTCGTCTCTTAACACACAAAAACTTCATTTTTGGAATTATCAATTATCTGAGATTTAAAGGAAAATTATGATCAATTCTCAAAAATTATCGGAAAAAAATTAATATGAATTCCATTAGGAAAAACACAAACAAAAATCATTAAAATCTCAGCAAATGAATTTCTTTCACAATTAACCGATTAATAAAAATTACAGTCAAATAGCCTTTAAGTTTGAAGGTCTAATATGATAACTAATTTTATTGAATTACGAAATAGGTACCTATACAAAAAGAAGGCAAAAGAATCAGATTCAAGCCAGAGAAGAAAATTGTAAAATATATTTTGTATTTATAAAATACTTCAATAAATCTTTGTTCCATAATTTCGTTTTTCTTTTCCTATTTATTTTTTTGTTTGTGTTTTTCTTTGACACACAATGAGAAAAACCAAAAAAGATTCTGTTTACAGGAATTTAATGATGAAAAGGTCAAAGATCAACGTGAAAGTAAAATATTTTATGGAAAATAAAGTAAGAAGTGTGGGCTTTTTCGCCTTCAATTTTTCTTTTTGAGGTATTTATCTGTATTTGAAATCTCAGCTTCAATAATTTCTCCCTAAACCTCATCCTCTTTCGATATCTTATTTTCTATATTAACATTTCTAATTTTTTTTTTCTTGCTAAAGAAAATCATAACAAAAAATAAATATATTTTCAAAGAAGTTATATTCATTTCTAATTTAATATTAAAGACAGATAGACAGAGTTTTTACTTTATTTCATAATATTGATGAGGACCTAGAAACGCCTCGATTATAAACACGATTTTATGCATGATATGCCTATATGCAACCAGTTGTTTTTACAAAAGCTGTCAATTTTTTACAATTTTTCCTCACAAGAAAATATATAAATAAACACAGAATTCTTTTTTATTGACCTTAAAAACGGAAAAAATAAGTAGAAAAAGATGAGACTTAGATAGAAACAGAAATTATGTGGGTTACAATATCCTATTTAAAAATATTTTATTCTTTTGAGAAAGAATCTGAGTATAAACCCGACAAAGATTTTTAAATTGAGAGAAGGAGATTGATAGAAGAAACCTTTGAGTTAAACTACCTCTACAAGGTACAAGTTGGTCTGCAAATACAAAAATCACATTTGAATGAAAATGTACCAATGTGAGAGTAAATTCTTCAATATCAATACATATACTATATGTAAATTTAGTTGGTCTATTAGTTATTTGTATAGGAGGTAAAATAATAAAAAATTTCTCTTTCTAACATTTTATTTATGAAAACTATTTTTTAAAAAACTTTTTAATGAATTTAGATTAACAGAAATTTATGTTAATTCTATCAAGAACAGTAAATATTGTATAAAGATTAAAGAATGTTTTTTGTTTTAAAAGATAGGTTCTACCTAAAATCATTATTAATATAAATATATTTTAGTTTAAACCTTTTCAATTTAATATAACATTTAGCAAAAATTGTTTATTCATACACAAAACAAGACTTTTAACATGTTCAATAATTGTAGGAGAATAAATAAAAGAGAAACCTCTATAGTCTATAATATATGTTTTTAACCTTTACCCAACTTTTCCTGATCACACATAAAAAATAAACACTGTCTGTTGTTCTCCTCCGCCTTCTTAATCGACCATTTATAGTCGTCATTATCACAATCGTTCCCCTTGTTTTTTTTTCTACACTTTTTAAGAGCGTGTAAGAAAATAATATCGTAGAATAAAATGACAATGTCTGTGTTTAGTTATCTTATATTTAAAAGTGTATATTGAAAGAGTGAGAGAGAATAAGAAAAGGAAAGGGCGAAAATGGGGGATATTATATGTGTAGGGTGGTTGAAAATAAAAAAAATAGGGGAAGTTAAATTACAACAAACCATGTAATAATTGAACACGAGTAACCAAACAACCTTAACGTTACACGTTATATAGAGAAAGTGAGGAAAATCGGAGAAAAAACTCTAACCAGTTGAATGACTTTATCCTCCTCATCATCCTTTGTGTGTATCTGATTTTACCTCAACCACGATTATGAATTACATAAAATGGATCATTGAATCTCGTTTTTCTTTCCTATTTTGCATTTTTGCTTGTTATCAAATAAATCAATGATTTCCCTTATTATAGATTTTTAATAATGGATTATGAACTGGGATATGATTTAGATGAAGCACTTAAAAGGGAAGGTATGTCAAAGAAGGATATCGACGCTATAAGAAGTCCCAAAATTTATGGTGTACCAGAAACAATTACTGATAAACAGGTACTAATTAGAATTTTAATGAACTGATTTTTTCAAATTTCATAAAGCAACTGTATTTTATCTCTTCTGTAGTTGGCACTATTTTTGAATGCATGTGGTTCCGTTGCAGAAGCAAGAAAAGTTATTAAAATTTATTATGAAGCTCGACAAAATTCACCGGAATTTTTTAAAGTAAGAGATCCAGACATGGATTCAGTTCAGCAATGTTTACAGGCGCAGTAAGTAATAAAATTATCATCTAACAACAATTACTAACTCACATTTCCTTCCAACTGATACTATGCACTTAATTTCACTTAATTTTAACATTGTTTAATGATTTAACATTTCACTTTCATGCTATTACGTTCTCACCATGATTTTTTAATAAAAATATCATTATTGTGTTGTGTTTGTGTATAGTATTGAAAGTTACTGCAACTTCAATTGTATAATATGCAATTTGTTATTGTGAATAAAGGTTTCACAGAGTATATGAAAGTGGTCAAACTGCATTTTTATTACCCTTTTTTTATATTTATATATATTTTTTTTAATTTTATTTTCTTTTTCTTAATAAATTTTTTTTTATGATTTCCTATTCATGTTTTCTTTAAACAGTAAAAATTTTATTAGAGGAAATACCAGCAATATTTTATTAGTGAAAGAACTTTTTTTCAAATAATTAATATGATATACTATAAACACTTTGAAAATGATCTTTGAAATCGAAACATTAATAATAAAATGTCCATATAAAAAAATATTTGAATTAAAGAAATTTCAATTTTAATTATTATTTTTTCAGAGATTACTGTTTGCTTCCTATTACACCTGCAGGACATCTTGTGATATATCATAACCTATCTGATTCCAAAGCATCTAGTTACACTTTTGATCATGCTGTTAAAACATATTTTATGACAATAGGTATTTAGTCATCACTGGAGATTTTCTAATATATTTTTATGAAACTAATTATTTATTCATTCATTTTTCTTTTATATTTATAGATTTATGTTTATTTAAATTAGGACCACGTTCTGGAATAATTTTCGTTTTCGATATGAAAAATGTGGGAATTGCCCATTTAGCGCGATTACGTATCAGTTCATTAAAGAAATTTTTTCATTACTTACAAGACGCATTACCTGCAAAGCTTTCTGCAATTCATGTTCTTAACTCGTATTCTCTAGTTGATAAAATGTTAGCAATAACGAAACCATTTATGAAAGCAGAGTTATTACAAATGGTAATTGTTTTTATTATTCCTTAACTTAATTTTCCATAGGTGGATGTAATTTAATTTGTTACTCCTTAATTAATATACTGAACAATATACTGACTAACTATGAACAACAATTTTTGATTTTGTTAGTACTAAGAAACAAATATTTTTATATATTCTTTTAGTTACATTTCCATACATCATCAATGGATTATGAAAAATTTTACGATGAAGTTTTACCACGACATTGCTTACCATCTAACTATGGAGGTTCATTAAAATCTGTTAATGAACTTCATCAAGATACTATTAAAGAATTTATAAAACATAAACAATATTTTATAGCTGAATGCAACCAAAGGAGTTCTTGTGAAATTGATAATTCAAAACAAATAATAAGCAAGTTTTCAAAATTGGATATAGATTAGATAATTAGTGCTTATTCTTTATAAAATTGGTTATGTGATATTTTGTTTGTAAATGGTTTCTGTATGTTAATAATTACTTGTAAAATATATAATTTTTAAATGAAATAAATTAAATTAAATGGGATTTAGAATAAACCTTTGTTTTACTTTTCCTGTCGAAATATTTAAAAAATATATGAAATAAATTTTAAGTTCGCCATTTTAATAAATTAGTATGACATAAAAAAACGGATTAAATTCAAAATTATTTCAAATCAACAAGGTTGAAGTGAACATAACTACATATTAACAAATTGTAGCGTTGTAAAAATTTAGGTTTTGTAGCGTTTCGAATATAGCTGTCAAAGATATAAATTTTTGACGTTTCGATGTTACGAAACAAAAACATTACGACGTCATTGTCATTATTCCACGAAAGAAAAGACAAAACGGAGTAAAAAATCTGACCGTGATCAGTAGAAAATATATTGTGAAAATTGAGAAGTGTAAAAATAAAAGAGGGTCTTTCATTTTCTTAATAATAAATAATAAAAGATGTATCATCAATATATGAATGCAGCTAAACAAAGCTTAGGAATTATGGACTCTGATGAATTAAAAGATTTACTAAACGATGACGAAAAATTGGAACAAAAAGTAAACGATTCCGTAAGTGTTATGTTTTATTTATGCGTTTTTAATTATTTACATCAAATCCTTGTTGTTACAATTCTATTTATCAATATGACAATAGGTCAGCATTTTAGAACGTGAAAAAGAAAGTATGATTACATCAAATCGTAATATCGCAGAACAGTCACTAGAAAAAGAACCAGAAATAATTGAGCTTCGTGGTCGTGTTAATGATCTTGCTGAAAAAGGGAAAACACTTTGTAGTACAGTGCAAGAGAAACTAACAGAAATAAGTAAATACAAATATTTTATGAAAAAAATTATTTTATCATTAATTGAGTAATTCTTTCGTCTAGAATCTAAATCAGGTGATTTAAGTTCAGACACCGCATTAGCATTATTACAAACAGCTGGAGCTGAAAGTGAAGAAGAATCTGATCAAATTGTTAAACAATTTATGGATAATGAAATTGCAGTTGATGCATTTCTTGAACAATTTATGGCATCAAGAAAAACAATGCATTTAAGAAAAATAAAAGCTGAGAAAATGACTGAAGTAATGAGATCACCAAATTTACGTGGTGGCCCTTGTTATCCACCAGCTTCAACTGGATTTTATAATTCGCCATATCCAATGGGAAATATCGGCATGCCAATGCCTAATTATCGACACTTTTAATAATTTTAAATTAAACTTTTGATTATTTTTGCGAGACAAAAACAAAGTGAACAAACACTACCAATAAGAAATAAATTAATGAAATTGTGAGATTAAGGCCGTTTTTTTATTTGATAACTAAAGGGAAATAAAGCTAACATCGTGATATTAAAAATATTGAATACGTTTCCTTAAGTTTTTTGCATTTAAAAAAAACGGTTACAAAAAAACAGGATAAAAAAGAACAAAATAAGTTTTAAGTTTAAAATAAATTAAATTTAAATAATTACTTATTTTTTTTTAGAAAAAACTATATTAATTTAATAATAATCTATATTCTATAATATTCACTAGTTATTAATGATAATTAGATAAATTAAAAAATATTCAAACCATCGTTTTTTTATTGGTAATTGCAAAAAAAAAAAACAAATCAAAGTCTTAAAACTTCTAATTGGATTTTGTCTCTTTGTTTTTTATTTAAGGATTTAAATTTTAAAAACCAGTAGAAGCAAATTATGTTTAATGTGCCTTCTCTATTTATGATTATTAAATTTTTTTATATTTTTTTTTTACAATACAACCAAAAAGCGAAAAATTGGGAAACGAATTATGTAATTATGTAATTCTGTAATTTATCGTAAATTATATTCAAAAATTTACAAACAACGAAATATTTAATTTAAATAATAGTTGTTGGTAATTTTACGTTCTCCCAATTCTCTTCATAAAATCATAGAAAAATAAAATTAGTAGTTGTTTAAATATTCAAATTTATAATTTTAATTATGTTTCTTTCTTTGTATAAAATAAATAAATAATATTTTTCTTTTTTGTAATAAATTATAATATATTCATTTAATTTGATTTTATTTTACAACTTTTTCATATTTTTTTAAATTTAAAATATTGGAAAAATAAATAAATATCATAAGGACAAATAATAGAATGTTCTTAAAAGATAAAACGAGCTGCTATAAAATCCTAAACAGTAATTTTTTTTAAATTTGATTCTTTTGATTTTATTAGATTCTTATAAAAAAAATCCTATTGGAAACCAAATTAAAGCATTTTCAAGTATAATTGATACATAATTTTAATTGAAATAACATTTCTAATTTTTTGCTCATCGAGGCAAACCACAAAAAATAAATTAAAAGTCGGCTCTCGAATTCAAATTTCAATATCAATTTTTTATTTCAAATGATTTTTTTTGAATTGGATTTGCCATTTAAAAATTTTACCATTTAGGATTTGAGTTACTTAAATTAAAAGCATTTCGATTTAAATCTAAACAAAAAAATTGTTCTACATAATTATAGTTAGCAAAAACCATTATTAACTTTTATCATCTTTTACTTGTTTTTGTTTTGCTGAATCGTAACCCATTTCAGCTTCTCTATAAAATCCAATCATTAGTAATGTGATAAGTAATGTTAATCCAAATATTAAATATTCTTTTTGTATATTTATCGATTCTGTACGATGTTTCTCCATTTTTAAATCAAAACGTTTTCTAGCTTCTTGTTGTCGTTTAAACGCACTGCCATAATGTTCTTGTGACCAAGCGTCAAAATCATAAATAGGTGTTCGGCCAGAAGAAGGAGGTGCTTTCGATTTTTGCATATGTGCTTTATAGAATTTTGTTTGTGGATCTTCTTCCTCTTCAATATCTATATTAGAATTTGGGTCGTACCGTTCTCCAGCTGTATGAATTATTCCTGAAATAAAATTTGCGTGAGATCTAAATTAGCAAATTTAGTTTTCCTGAAAAACTTGTGTACTTATTCAAAAATACATTAAACTTAAGAAGTAACGTTTTTATTGAGGTAACTGGTAACCTTTTATTATTCTTACCCTTATCATACAGTCTTCTTAATTTATAGTTTCCTAAAATTTCATAAGCAGAAGAAATATCACGAAATTTATCCGCTGCAACATCACTTCCTTTATTTCGGTCAGGATGATATAACATCGACAATTTGTAATAAGCTGTTTTAATATCATTTTGAGTAGCCTTGATAAAAATAAATAATGTTAATTTGGATCTAGTTATTATAAATTATTTAATTAGAAACAAATTGGAATTGATTTCCGTCAAAACTAACAATAATATTTGGTTCTTACCTTTGGTGATAAATTTAAAGCATCGTAATGATTTTTATAAAAAATTTGTTGAGTTGATAAAAATTTTCGAGAGAAAATTGAATGTAATTTTAATGGATACATATTTAAATGTTAAAGTAAGATCACAGATAAGTATTATATTAATTCTAATAAAATAAAATATTTAGATGACAGAAAAATATATATAACAAAATAACAAGTTTTTTCAATAAAAATAAAATATATATATAGTTAGGTTATGTTATGGTTATGGCATAAGATTGTTATGTCACTATAGATTGATCTTTTTGTTTATTTATTCACCACTATAAAGGCGTTAGTAACGTGTACATTTCTTAAAATTTAAAAGTTAAAATAAATGCAAGGATTAACGGTAACACAATGAAATAATTTCTGATTTCATTAGATTTTATTCAATGAATTTTTTGTATAAATAATTTCTTTTTAACTCAAAAAAATAAAAAAAATTTTTTTTAGAATCTTCCACTTCGTTTTCTTCCAGTAAATCTCGTATCCTCGCGTGTTTCTTTTCCTTGACGTCTCCTTCTTTCTTTTTTCTGTAATATCCATTCTTTTGATTTTTTTAATGGTTTACCTCTAGCTGCCTTAGCTAATTCTCGTTTTTTAATATAAGACACACGATTTGATTCTTCTACGCCTGTTCCTAACGCTTGTGGAAGGTCAGCTTGACCTCCAGTCATTAATACAAGAAAATATTTTTTCGCTTTTGTTGAATTTGGATAATCAACAACTAAACCACCATAAAATCCAGCTTTCATTGCTTGAGATGTTACAAGTTCAATTTGGTCACTATTTTCTGGATAAAACTGAAAAACTGCACGTCCAGCACGAGTCTATATAAAGAATAAAAATTATAATTGAATAAATAAAAATCAATTTCTTTTATTAAAACTACAAATATTTACCAGAGATGAAAATAATGTGCTAAAAAATGTATACAATCTTTTTTGTGGACTATGTGAAGTTTTATCAGCATTACAAAGCCATTGAAGAGCAGACACAGAAATAGCACCATCAAATGTACCTGCTTTAAATGGCATTCCTTGTCCCATATCGGTTAATATTAAATCGCCCTCAACTTCTCTTTCTGTTGCAACATCTAGAATTTTAAAATAACAATATTTTATTCCAAGAGTTGAATTATGTATTATATCTGAATGTATAGCGATTAAGTTTAGTATATTGTAAGCAAGAGTACTTTCAAAAATTAAGCAATTTTTTTTTCAAATTGTAATTCAATCTCTGAAACGGTTCCAAAAATGTTTACCTAACATAGCACTAGAAATATCAACACCAATCCATACATGTCCTTGTTCTTCTAATACACTCCCAGATAGTCCAGAACCACATCCAATATCTAAGATCATAAGATTTTCGTCTTCAGGAAGAGCTAATAATTCAATTGCTCTTTCCGACATTTGAATTTGAATATCAATTATACGAGTGCTAAAATGGAATTAATTAGTTCATTCAGTAATAAACAATTACCTAAATAAAACCCTTACTTGTTTGAATATTTACGCGCTTCATCCTCACCGTAAAACTGTAAAAAGACAATTTTTATTGCATTCATTTTTTAACCAAAATTTAATTAATATTCTTACGATTTCCGGAGGCGCTACGTGCTCTGGTCTCTTAGACATAATTTGGTATTTTTTTTACAAGAATTTTTATTAATATTCTTTTGAATCCTTTATTTTTCCAAAAATAATTACCAAAACAAAAATGCACGTGTACATTTGTTTTGAAAAGAATTAGATCTGTCATCTGTCAGCTCTTAGCTGTCAAAAAATTGAAAACTGCTACAAAAACGAAATGTGTGTAAAACGCCCAGCAGGGAAATCAGCGTTTATTCAGTGCTGAATGAGTGTTTATGCATAAATACCCAAGTGTTTACGATAAACGCTGACACTAATAGTGTTCAAGTGTTTATGTTTCATATAAGGTGAAGCCGTACGTAAACGGTATATTAAAGCATTGATTCAGTGTTTACGAATAAACACTCTCGTCAGCACTGACTAGGACCTTGAACATAAGCCCTCTTTTAGTGTTCATTTACAAGTAGTAATAAAGGGGTTCATTTTTTTCTAAATTAAATGCAAATTTCTATGAAAAAAACTAATTTATTTGTAAATATAATTGTTTTTTACATTCTTATATTATAATAATTCCAGTTTTCCAGAAAGTTATTCATACTCGTTCAGATCATTGGGTGTTGTAATAGGTAGGTCTATATTGTCCATTGTTTCCTGTTGTTTGTTTTGAACAATGTCTAAAATTTTATGTTGAATATTTTTAATGAAATTAATGTTGACATCCATCTTTGCCAGTTCTTTTAAAATTATGTCTGAAATTTGTATAAATTTTTATTATTTACAATAAATATATTAAACAATAGCACTTACCATAAGCTGTATTATTGTCTGTTTCATTATTAACGTCAACATCAATGTCGGTTTCACGTACTGTAAAGTATAATTAATGAAAAAAAATTAATAAAAATTATTGTATGTACTTACAATGGACATGCTCTATATGGTTGTTCGATATCCTTTTATTTATGAAATCTAAGGAATTAGGGCTCTGGGTAAGAGAGTCATGAAATGACTGGTGATTTAATATATTAATTCCACTTTCATCTTGTGAATATGCTAAAATAAAATAAATGAATCATCTTTTTATAACCACTATGTTATTTCCATGCTTGCTATTAATTACATTCACTAAATTCAACGGTTTTCTATGTTTTCTGTAAAAGATAGACAAAGTTAAAATTTAAAAATAAGAACTTTTTCTTAAGTTAAAACTTACTAGCATCATGAGTCGCCAATTTTTATTATTTAACTTTTTATTTAAATAATCCATTTTCACTAAATATAAATATTAATAGTTCCAATTAATTACCAAAATGTTGGACCTCAAAACACGACACCATATGGTATTGACATAAATAAAATCAAAATGTCATAACCAACACCACAGAATTAGTAAATTCTCATAAACACACACATGTAGACCTGTTTATGCGTAAAGTCTTTATAAGTGCTATAAAAGGTCTTTAAAATCATATACAATCGACGGTATAAGAACACACACCACAAATAATTTTTGTTTCACTCTTTCTCATTGAATTTTTGTAGAACGTCTGTCTTTGCTTTCACCGTTTATAGAGTGTTTATTAATCTCTCGCTTACGATTTCTCTGCTGGGCGGCGTTCGTTATGAACGCACTCTTGTTTTTTGACAACTCGGAAAAATCTTGTTTATCTAGAAAAGTGTACAATGTTCTTATTCTTATAATTTACTTTTATTTTTGTAATTCTAAAAATAAAAATACTGAATACATCCAGAATATTCTCTGCTTACTTACTTTTCACTGCAGTTGTGTATAAAAGTTGAAACGTGCTGTATTTCATAATTAACCTGAAAGTTAGAAAATATTTTTTAAATTATTCAATTAAATTGTGAAAATCTTGTATTAAATAAATTAAATTACTTATTTTAGAGAAGAATATAATGGTGGAAAATATTGATGAACCAGTTCAATTAAAAGAACAAGGAAATGAAGCTTTCAAAAATGGAAACTGGGACGAATCTATTAAACTGTATTCAAAAGCAATACAATCAGGTGATAAACATAAAGAACTTCCAGTTTTTTATAAAAATCGCGCAGCAGCTTATTTAAAATTAAATGAATTTGAAAAGGCTAAAAATGATTGTACTGCATCTTTGGAATTATCTCCAAGTGATCCAAAAGCATTATTCCGTCGTTCACAGGCTTTCGAAGGTCTTGAAAAGTATGAAGAGGCTTATCGTGACGCACGCGAAGTTTGGAATGCCGACTCAAGTAACAAAGCTGTGCAACCAATGTTGGAAAGATTACATAAAATTGTACAAGAACGTTTAAAACAAAATTCACAAACAACAAACAAAGTAACTCAAATGTGCCAAATTGCTTTTGAAATGACAGAATCAGAAGAAAAACGTAAAACAGCTGTTAGTAATTTATTGGTTTTAGCTAGAGAATCCCATGGTGCTGATATCCTGTTCAAAGAGGGAGCTGCTATCAAAATTGCAAAAATGTTAAAACTTGAGAAAAATTCAGAAATTTATATAAACGGTGTTCGTACAATTGATGAAATTTGTACAAAATCAGTTGAACGTACAAAATCAATTATTGATAAATTAGGTATTCCATGGTTTCTTCAAATACTTGATTCAACTGAAACTGAACGCGTTAATGCTGCTCAACATTGTATGCAAACAATACTAAATGTATTTTCTGGTATGGAAAACAAAGTTGATAGTAAACCGAATCAAACTATGATTGATCAACATAAAAAAGAAATTGATACATTACTAACATGCCTTGTTTATTCAATAACAAATAGAACAATTAGTGGTTTAGCACGTGATGCAATTATTGAATTAATAACACGTAATATACATTATACAACATTAAATTGGGCTGAACAATTAGTTGATAATAAAGGATTAATACGTTTACTAGAAGTATGTAGTGAACTTGAAGAATATAAATATGAAAGTTCGATGTATATAACACCGTCATCACGTACTATATCAGCTGTTTGTTTATCAAAAGTTTATGAAAATATGTATTATGATGCATTACGTGATAAATTTACTCAACAAGTTGATGAATATATAAAAGATAAACTGTTATCACCTGATTTAGAATCAAAAGTACGTGTAACAGTTGCAATAACATCACTATTATTGGGTCCATTAGATGTTGGTAACGCAATTATTTCTCGTGAAGGTATATTGCAAATGATACTTGTAATGGCAACAACTGATGATCTTTTGCAACAGAAAGTAGCATGTGAATGTATTATTGCTGCTGCATCCAAAAAAGATAAAGCAAAAGCAATTATTAATCATGGAATCAATATTCTGAAAAGTTTGTACACATCAAAAGATGATGGAATACGTGTTAGGGCACTTGTTGGTTTATGTAAATTAGGTAGTTTTGGTGGTTCAGATGCATCTATTCGTCCATTTGCTGATGGTTCAACAAAAAAATTGGCAGAGGCTTGTCGTCGATTTTTGGTTAAACCAGGTAAAGATAAAGATATTCGTAAATGGGCTGCAGAAGGTTTAGCTTATTTAACATTAGATGCTGAAGTTAAAGACAAATTGATTGAAGATCGAGTTGCATTACGTGTTATGATGGAATTGGCTAAATCAGGTGATCAATCTGTAATTTACGGTGTTATAACAACATTCGTTAATTTGTGTAACGCTTATGAAAAGCAGGAACTTGTTCCTGAAATGGTTGAATTAGCTAAATTTGCTAAACATCATATTCCTGAAGAACATGAATTCGATGATCCAGATTTTGTAAGTCAACGTATTGTCACATTGGGTAATGAAGGAATGACCAGTGCTTTAGTTGCATTATCAAAAACAGAAAGTGATAATTCTAAAGAATTAATTGCTCGTGTTTTTAATGCACTATGTGGTGAACAAGAATTACGCGGTAAAATTGTGCAGCAAGGTGGTGCCAAAGCACTAATACCACTATCTTTAGAAGGTACAGCAAATGGCAAAAGACAAGCCGCACAAGCGTTGTCAAGAATTGGTATAACAATTAATCCCGAAGTAGCATATCCCGGACAGAGAAATTTAGAAGTTATTCGACCTTTAATTGCACAATTGCATCCAGATTATACCGCCTTGGAAAATTTTGAAGCTTTGATGGCGCTTTGTAATTTAGCATCAATGAATGAAACTGTACGCCAGCGTATTTTAAGAGAAGAGGGTCTTACAAGAATTGAAATTTTTTTGATGGAAGAACATGTAATGTTAAGACGTGCAGCAGCACAAGCTCTTTGCAATATGGTTTTATCAGAAGATGTTGTAAAAGCATTTGAAGAAGAAAATGATCGTGTTAAATTTTTAGCATTGTTATGTGAGGAAGAAGATGAGGATACGGCTAAAGCCGCATCTGGTGCACTTGCCATTTTAACATCAGTGAGTGCAAAATGTTGTGAAAAAATGTTTACACCAAAATCATGGTTAGATATTCTTCATTGCTTAATTGCTAATCCAAGTACTGATGTACAATATCGTGGTACTGTCATTATACAAAATATGATAAATAGTGGAAAAGAAACAGCTGAAAAAATATTTGATACTGATATTATGGAATTGTTAATGGGCCTATCACAATTGCCTGGAGATGACAGAGATAAAGCACGTAAAGTTGCACAAGATTGTCTTAAATTAGCTGAAAAATTCAGATTAATTGAGAAAAATTTAGAACCAATTTCAAACGTTGTACCACCAACACCTGATGTATTTGAAGAAGCTGCCGCTGTAGCTGCAATTGAAGCGGATGAAATTGAATAATCATGTCATTTTACATAACACATTTTTCAATTAAGTTTATTTATTTTCAAATTTTGAAACCCATTTTTGTAAGATTTAATTTTTTAACTACTTTATTTTTTCTAGTCCAAACAAATTTTTTCTTCATTTTGTTTAATAAAAGTATGTACTTAAATATTTCAGGATAACTTTTATGAATCTAAAACTTTTAAAAATTTGTGATTGTTTTTATTTAAATTCTTTAATATCAAATAGTTAAAATCGTTTCACATGACTTCATTTAATGATACAATTAATTGATTATTTGAATTTGTTTTTTTTTAAAATTAATAATTAATAGATGTTTTTGTTTGTCCCCTGTTATATTATTTTAAATCGCCTTCTAATGTATTTGATACAAAAAAAAAAAAAATAAAGAAAAAAGTGTATTTATAAAGGAAATAAATTTTAATAAAGTTTTTAATATTTACAAAAATTAAAAATTATCTTTTTCTTGTCTAACCTCGATCCTTTTCAAAATATTTTATTGACAAGTTATAAAATCTTATTAAAATTTTATTTTAATAGAGAAAAATTTAGAGCAATTCTCTGATGAGAAAATGGAAATTAAATATGCTCATGATTTCATCTAAATTATTAAATTTGAGAAATGGTGTCTCTAAATTTCGTTTCGATATTATTTTACTTTAGTTGATAAATTATTAAATCAGGAAAGAGTTGATCATTTTCATAAATTAACGATAATTACAACAACTAGTTTTACGAATTAACAGTTTTTTTTTGTTTAATTTCAATTTCAAGAATTAGCTATTCTTCATAGAAAGTTTAACAGTATACGTCATATTATTGTTATGACGTATAATTCGTGAATTTTAAAAGTCAAGGAATCTGTAAAAATTAGAAAAATTAATGATCATTTTATGAATGAAGACATTTTTATTTTAATCACAACAACAATATTAAAGTGTTGATATCAGGGCTATCCGTATTTTGAATAATTATAATTAAATTTTTGTTTACAAAAGCTCCTCAGCCCATAAACATTAGTCCGCCTGAACTTGAATAAATAAAATCTTTATAAACAAAAAGAATTAAATTTAGTTGTTTTTTTAAATTTATTTTATTGTTAATTAAAAGCTGCTAAAGAGCTCAAAGTTTAATTTTTTCATTAACTTTGATGAACAAAACATTTTGATTTTTTGTATTGTTTCTATTTTCTCATAAAATTTTTTATTTACATTTTACAAAACAATTTCAATAATTTTCTTATGCAAATTTTATTACAAAAGTTTGTCGCTTAATTATAGCTTGAAGAATACAAAAAAAAAGACGAAGACACTACCTGATGTAATACAGCAAATTTACATTCAACATTCAATTAAAACAAAATAAAAGTCAGTAAGTACCTACTTACTTAAGGTTCATAATCTTCTTTCATTACACAATTTCTTTTAAATAATTATATTTGCATGTTTAATTCATATAAAGCATTAATCATTCACTATTCTCAATCGAATAAATATTAAGAAGAAGATGACTCTTACCTCTTCGTTTATTTTATTCAATAATTATAATAATAATAATTGGTCACAGAATAATTTTCTCATCTTTTATTTCAAAACTTTCGATTCTTTTCTTTTAAAAAAAAAAAAAATTGTATTAAAAAATTATTTAAAAAAATAAAATAAAAATGCCGACTAATGAATTAAAAAAAAAAAAAAAAGAACCAACAACAAAACTTACAAGAGAGAAGAAAAAAGAAACCAACTACACAATGAATTTTCATGTATATCTCATGTCCAAAATGTCTGAATGTTATATGCAATTAATTATTATAAATATTTACAAATAATTGAAAAATGATTTGCGAAACTTTTTTCTCTCGTTTTTCGATTTTGGTTTTTTAATTAAATTTTTTTGGTTCTTCATTATCATATTTTTATTTTTATTTTGCAGGTACAAAATAAATTATTTAATTCATTTACATTTATTATTTAATTCATTTTTATTTTTATTATTAATTGTAAGATGGAATTGTTACGTTTAGCATTTTTTCAACTTTTATTTGTTTCAAAATCATGATCAAAAATTTTATTGAAAATACGGAAGTCATCGTGTAACAATAACGTGATAGAAAATATATAACTATTGTGTAGTTTCCTTTGTTAGTTCTTCATTGTGGTATTTTAATATGTAATTTGAATCAATATTATTTTAATTTCTCTCTCAATGGATCGATAATAAACACTTATTGGTCATCGTCACTTAGTCAAATCGTCACACAATAGAATAATGCAAATATCATTCCTAACAATTGTTTCAATATTATAATATTTTATATTTTGCTAAATTTTTGGTTTAATTATGAAAATTTATCTCAGTACAGAAAATGTAAACAGAAATTTTTGTGGTTAAATTTAAGATTGCACTTCATCAAAATATTCTCGGAATGAAAAATTGTTTTCGATTTATCTTCTCATTACGATTAAAATTCTGGCGTCTCCATCGATAAATAAAAAGGCATTTCAACTCAGCGCTCTCATTGTAATCCAACTATAATCCAACGAAAAATATCGAATTAGAATTGATATTATGTGAAAGAATTTTTATTTTATTATGTTTTTCAAACCGACCGCTTAAAATCCTGCTTTTAATGGCACAGAATAAACATAAAAACAGGAAATGGTTAATAGAAGACGGATACAATTGTACATAAAAAGAGGAAACATTTTCAATTTATTTGTTTGCCAATCTAATTTATTGAAATTTTTCGATTAAACTCTGATGAGGATATGTTAAGAAAGTTTACGATCTTTTCTGATCTAAATAACAAATCTAAATTATAATGTACTTTTAATTGGCTGCTCTTCTAATATTCATATGTCAGGGATAATTTTAGAAGCATGTGCGAGTTAAAATTAAAATTGAAATGCAATGTAATAGCAATCAATCTACACTGTTACTTCTTACTAATTGCTGATCTCATGTAGATCATATACGTTTAAGATTTGTATATTTTCTATTTCCTCTGCCAATCCCTAGATTAAAATATTTATGCTTGCAATATATTAGAAGAAATGGAAAATCACAAAAACTACGCCGTATTATGGTTGAAAATATTTCGCGTAATAAGAATAATAATAATGAGATCGCAATATCATGATTACCTAAAATCTAAAACAATGTAAAAGTGAATACCTACACTTCATGGTCTCCTCTAACACTTCTTATATTTGTTCTTTTACTGTATTTTTTTCACGCTATTTTTAACAAAAATTTAAGAACAAATGAATATTTTAATTATATTGATTCAATAAAAGAAAAACAAGAAGTAAAAAAATATATTATTAAAATTTTTGACACTGAAAGTGACAGTTTAATATTATTATTAGAGAGAGGTATAATACTCTTCGGTTCGATGGTCTTTCCCAAACATCTAATGATCAAAATCTTAAGTAATAACGTTTTTATCTATTTATTGCTGTTGTTATTGTTGTCTGTTGTTTGTTGTTATTTTTTTTTTTTGATGATGTGAATGAATGGTGATGAAGTTGGTTTGTATTTTTTTTTTGTACATGGATATGAACTAACCTTCCGGATTGCAAATTACAAGAAAATAAAAAAAAAAAAACGGAAAATAATAATATTTCTATTACGATGTCAATAATTAAAGAACAAAACAAACAGAAGAAGAAACAAAAAAAAACAACAAACATACAGTAGAGAAAAAGAAAACACAAAATAAAATAGAAAGCGGAAGTAAGAGCAGATCGCGTCTTTTTTTCTTTAAAGTTAATTATTGCAATAAATATTCTTCTTATGCAAAAATTAATTGACTACATTAAATATCGTTTAAATCGTGTGTCGATTAAGGAGAGATAATTAAATTATAAATTTTCAAAGTTTTTCTTAAGTAATTTTTTATTTTATTTTTCTTTGTTATAAAAAGTACTTTTGTTGCAATAACGATTTAGTTGGTATTATTAATATTTGTTTCATTAAAATGTTAAATTATCTTTTATGTTAATAATTTGCCATTCAACAAGCCCTGTGTTATGATTTTTGAGTGGAAACATACACGATATATAATTTTTTTAAACGAAAGCAATCATCACTTTAATGTTAAAAAAAAAGAAATTATTTCATGAACAAGCAATTAATTAATTAAACAAAATAAAAAAGAACTAAAAGAAAAATGACAAACGTCAATCAATATTCGGTTGCTAAGCGAATAACGTCTTTAAAATTTATACAGAAATTTTCACATAATTAATACAAATAAACAAATCCGGGACTTTTTCGTGTTTTGATTGCATTCGAGAATAGAGACAACAACAACTGACAACATCTGTTTTATAAGAATAAAGTATTTTTTTCTTAAAAAGTTAATCAGGTTTAACGTATAAATTTAATCCACCTAACCACACACAATATTAGATTATTTTGAAGTCATTTTTAATAATTCTTAATAAAAATATATTTAGTCTAATAATATTAACCCCTTTCTGTGGTTTTTAACAGCATTTCAATAAATTGATATAATCCTGTTTTAATTTTATTATAAATATAAGTTAACTTTATTTAATAAT
This sequence comes from Pedicia rivosa, assembly GCA_963082725.1. NCBI lineage: Eukaryota > Metazoa > Arthropoda > Insecta > Diptera > Pediciidae > Pedicia > Pedicia rivosa. The sequence goes on from OY720151.1 coordinate 42,157,973, forward strand.
TATTATTTTTAATGTTTTACAGTCAAATATAAAATATATTGGTTATTATAAGTTTGTATTCTTGTCTTAAAAATTAAATGTAGTTAAAGTTCAAGATCATCTATATTGAATATATTATTAATTATATATTAAAATTTATGTATGTATTGTGTGAGTGTGTAGCCTGTTTTATTTATATATTTTTCTTTTCTGATGCAAAAATAAATATAATAAAATATTTTATAGGAAATCTTGTTTTTTTTTTTTTGTAAAGATACACATAATTAATTTGTTTAATTTTATTATTTTGTTGTAATAAGTGAAAAAGAAACTATTTTTTTTAAATTATTTAATTTAATTATTTTTGACAGAGAGTTCAATATGCGATTCAATAGATTGAGGACAGTGACACTGATAGTTAAAAGTCAGTGTAAAGCAGATTCTAATGTTAATTTGTTGGAAGGTTAAATCAGTAGAACGTGGGATGAATTCTTGATCCATAATAATGAACTTTTTATATTCAGACTACGAATGAATTATTATTTTTTTTACAACAAAAAATCAGTCCTTCAAAAACAAACCTTGATTTTGATAACTTAAAGAAATCATTTTCTTCAATAGATCTAATCGATTTATAATTTGATTTTCTTTACTGATTATCGTCGATAAATCGATTAACGTAATTGAACATTATCGATTACAAACAATATTATCTGCATTAACGATCTGTAATAAATGAAAGTGTATGTATAGTCAATTGACTACAAACATATGTTCTATGCACAATTATAATGGAATATATTCTTCTCAATTCTATTGTTACATTACAGCACAAGTCCGGCAGCATATTTAGTGGCGGTCAATAATTTATATTCAGTTATTCAATTATTAGTTAATTAGGAACCACACTTGATATATCGTTATACAAATTACTTGCTTTCGCTCATCTATTTCAATACCATCATAAAGTCTACTTTCAATTAATAAAAAAAAAAATCTACCTTCAAATTTGTCGTCATCACCATAATCATCATCATCATCATCATAAAATCAAATCAACTTCATCTTTTAATCTACTCTTGACTTTAATTATATTCTTTTTTTTTTGTATAAAAACAATAAAGAAATGTTAATTTATGAGCAATTAAGAAAAAGGGCATTGTTTTTTCTTTCTTATTATTTGAATATTAATTTTTTTTGTTTTGTTTTGTTTCTTGAAATAAATGCATATTATGACCTACAGACAGACATAAATGAACAAGTCTTTCTCTCCATTTTTCTTTTTCTCGATTCCTCTCTGTCTGGGCTGTTGTTGTTGTTTTTTTTTTTGTATGCAATGAGAATATTTTTCTTTTAATAGAACAACAAAAAAAAAAAAAAAAAAATTATGAAAATAGAAAAGAAATTTCGCATTAAAAGATATAAATTGGAATACGCGAACTTATAAACGCGATAGACAAACAATAAGTAGAAAATGCATGGGAAATTTATATAAAAATTAACTTTTTTTTTGTTGTTTTTGTTCGTCGTCATAAATTACTTCTTTTTTTTTGTAATTTATTTTAATTATTTCATTAAATGAAGAAGAAGAATAAATAGAAGAAGTTTCTTCTTAGTACTGTAGAGTTATTTAAAACTAAACAATTTTTAAATATTTAATTAGATTTTTTCTTTCAATTAAATTTATAATTTTGTTTTTTTCTATTTGATTTTGAAGGTGAAATTATTAAATAAATTTTGTGTATTTTAGTTCATTGTCAGAAAAAAAAAAAATTTAATAACAGATGTTTTTTTTTTTGTTTATTTTACAAAAGATTTCTAACGATCCAAAACCGATTTACATGAATATTTTTTTTTTCACGTATTTATTCCGATTCTATATTATTTCTTGAATGTCTGATTTATGCAAATTATTACCAAAATTATATCAATTCTAAAATTCATTCGTATTATTATTATTGTACAAATACAATAAAAATACTATGATGTTTTGATTTTAACTCTGGCTGACTTGACTTTGATTCTTCGCAGGTGGTGTTTAGCTATTATGTGTGAGTGGACTCTTGATCTATGAGAGAAGAATTTGGATTAGATTTTTCTTCTTCTTTTTTTTTTTTTTACTTTTTATTTTGTTTGTTTTGTTTTTTCTTTCTGTTTAAGTGAAAGGCATTTTTATGATTTAAAGATTAATAAATAGTTTTACTTATTATGTTAAGTTTATACGTGTATATAGTTTCTGCATACCTCTATTTGTATTATACCTACTTGAAACTGATGACGATGAGGATGAATGTTTTTAGTTGAAAGTGAGGATAATTGGATTAAAAAAGAATAATAATAATAATTTGATTATGATTAAGAGGTTCTCATTTATATAAACAGAAAACATTTAAAGTTCGTTTTTACTTCTTCTCTAAGGTTTTTTTTTCTTTTATTTTGCTGGATTTATAAATACCTACTTTTTGGATTATGCTCTTCGAAACTCCTTTCTTTATTATGTATTTTTATTTGTTGAATGATTAGATTAATTAATTATCTCTTGTCATTTACAATTATAAATTATTCATAACAAAATAATTTCATAACAAATTCATTTCGATCTCTCTTCCAAGAAATGATAAAATTCTAAACACAATATTCAAATATTTGTCTTTTGTAAAAGTCAATTCAAAGTCAACTAAAATATTTATATCGTATTATTTTTTGTTATTATTATTTTTATCATCTGCTTAAAAATTAAGTCGCAAATATTCCAACTTATATCCGTTGTACAAAAAAAGAACAACAAAAAACAAACTAAGCAGAAACAAAACAAAAAAGAAGAATTTTTTATGATCCAGGAACGTCACAAAATTGTTTCAGTAAAAAATCATTATTTTTTTGCGCCTTTAAATTGCGGGATCTGAGAACAGTATTTTGCTGTCTCATGTCTTCAATTTTTTTTTAACACCAGAATTCTAGTTTCAATGGGAGAAATGAATAAATATTTTTAAAAGAGATTTAAAAGAGTTTTTATTTTCTAATTGAAATAATTATTTAATTCAAATTTTTCATTCATTAAAGACTCTTGACGTTTTGATTTTCATCGTCTTAAAACTCAATTTTTTTGATAAAATATATGTTTCACTTATAAATTGTATTTGTTACAAAGGTTCAAAGTAAAATAAAGGTTGTTGTTGAGAAACTCTTCTCATAGAAAATAAAAAATAGAATTCAACTCTAAAAGAATTTTTTTTTTATGTTATTGTGCGATCCTTCTGACAACATTGTGAAATGTTAATTAAAAAGAAAAAAAAAAAGTTATTAATGGTAAAAATAATTCTGGTATAAGTCTTTTGTTAACATAATTTATAATTTGTCTAATCAAGCATCCAGATAGACATCAGGAATTTCTAAACAGGAAATGCGATGTTGAGGTGAGACTGCAAGAAAAAAAAAACCCATCTAGCATTGATTCAATATTTTATTAATTTTACAATAGTACATTGATTCCAATGTTTTTCCGTCTGCTATAATTAATTACGTATAAATAAATAGAAAGAAAAACGAATATTAATTAAATTAACAACAAATAATGAAGAAGCCATCATAATATAACATTGAAAAACCTTTCTTTCCGACATTTATATTTTTTTTTGTTTTACTTATATTTATTTTTATTATTTTTAACAAAATTTTATTTGTACATTTAATATAAAGACAATTTACAATTTTTCTATAATAAATTAATTAGTATGTCAATATTGCATTTTTGTTATTTTTTCTTTTAATTTACACGATTTTTACGCGATATTTATTTAACCTAAAAACGACTCTATAGAGATGGAAAAAAAATTAACCATAAATAAATAAATATTTAACCAATTAATGGTGAAAATTATATGATTGTTGCAATAAAATAATTTATATTTTAAAAGAAAGAAAAGAAAGACGAAAAAAAAAAATCATTGTTGCACTTTTGAACTAATAAAAAGAAGAAGAAAGTAGACTTTATATTCACATCAATATAGACGTATGTTTTGTGTAACTCTTAAAAGTATTTTATTGTATGTTAATTTGAAAGCTAATTATAAACAATAAAAATATTATATAGAAAAAGAAACAATAAATAGAAAAAAAAGAAGATAAATCAAAGAGATATGCGAAATTATTTCTTACTGTGTTTGTTTGTGTACAAATCTCCCTAAATATCCATCATTATAAAATTTTACAATAATTCAGAAGTATTTTTCATAATATTATATTTTTCATAAATACTATTTCAAAAAGATACAACGAAAAAATAAACATGTTTATAATTTCACAAAATTACGTTAAACAATTAATTAACATACGGTGTAAGAAAAAATATTTATGGAAAGTATTGAAGAATAATATGTATTAATTAATGATAAATACAGAAAATATAAACTATCATTCGATCTATTTACATAATTAATCTCTTATAATAATAATATTTGTTGTTTAACGAAAAGAGAAAAAAAAAATAGACAGATAAAATAAAGCTCATCTTTAGTGTTGTTTAATCTTTGAAAAAAGAAATGGGTTTTTTTTCTCATTTCGTCTTTATACTCGCATCATCAATTTGATAATCACAAAAAAAAAATTTTAATAAGAAGAAGGAAACTTTTACAATCGTATAATTCGTAGTTTGTTGACATTGATTGCATTTTTGTGATTTTTTAGTGAACTCTAAAAGATACATCGAAAAATTTCAAGTTTGAAATATATTTGAAATATTTCATTTAAATTTCAAAAATTTCAATTAGACTGTTAATTTTTATTGCAAATATGCAAATTTATAGTTATTTTTCAAGAGTTATGTAGGTTTAAGTATTTTAACTCTATTTAATGGCGAAAGAAAATAAATAAAACATTTTCGCATTTATGCAACTCTATACCAAAATTCTATACAAATAATTTTACAAATGATGCAGTTAATGTTATTTATACTAGGCCGATTTTAAGATTCTTCTATTAAATTAAACTATCGGTTTTCAGTGAATTTATTTTAAAGCATGTGAAAATTTCTTTTAATAATTCAATTGTTTATTTAAACATTTCCTGAAGTTAAATAAGAAAAAAACGTAAATTTTATGAAATATTTTAAAAATTGTGACTCAAGCTTTGTCATTTAAACTTTTTTTTTCATATCAGAAAAGTATTTATTTAAATAAAACAAGCTTAGAACAATTATTGTGGATTTGAAGATATTCAGGGTCTATTAATTTATCTTCCTGATGTCTATAAATAATAAAAAGGCCAAAGCAAAAAAATTAGATAAGCTATTTTTTAACTCGGTTTTTTTTTTTGTAAATTTGTAAAAAGCGTCATGTTAGATTTATTGGATTTACTGTTTTTTTTTTAAAGTGGAATCGGTTGTTACGTTATAACCGATAATCATAATATCCTATTGATGGGCCGTACTATGAGTCATCATTCCCTGAGAATATATGATCACACAATAAAAGATCAACGATTTACGTATATGAAAAAACAGTTGGGCCACAAAAATATTTCTCATTAAAATCATTCAACAAATAGGCAGTCTTTTGTGATCAAATCCGGCATTTAATAAAACCGGATTAAATTTTCCCCAAAAAAGGAAATTTCGTAAATTATTTGTTTTGATTACGAAATACACAAGACTTTATTCATGGTTTGCTAACGTTCAGGAATTTATTATACATATGTATGTCTATTATATTGATACATAAATGTTTATATTAAAGTGCTCTGTTTTTTTATGCTTATTTAAGTTAAGTACGAATAATAAGAGAGTAAATTTCTATATAGAATAGAAAATCTATTATCCGCATCATGTGCGCGCGCATTCTAAAGTAATGTAAAATAAATTGAATTAAAGATAAGCGAAATTATTTAACATTATAAAAGGAATAGAAAATATAGTCCCATGTGACTTTCTGTAAGAAGAAGATGATAAAAAAAATAGAAAAGGAAGAGAAAAAGTATTATTAATAAAATTGCGTATTTTATTACCGACAAAGAGATAGATCGACATTAAAATATTATTTAAAGAATTTTTAATGGGTTTTCTTTTATGTATTTACAATTTATCTGTTATTAAAGTGTGGAGGTTCCAATATGTCTCATTTCTCACTTTAAAACAACTTCAACTATTTTGAAAATTAGAAACAGAAAACTGATGAAAATATTATTCTGGCGAAAGTGTGTGATCTAAGATAAATACAAGAAAGAGAATATTAAAATATCAAAGTGTGAAATCAACAATGATTTTAATATTTCAATGAACCGAAAAAAAAAACGCAACTTGTTCTCTTTCGTAAATTTACAAAAAAAAACAAAAAATGAATTCTTGCATTGTAAGTACACACAAGAAATCATCCATCCATCGTCATATGTTTATTTATTTTTTTCTTAATAGTACAAATTATTATACCTGAAAAAATATTTTTTGCAATACGAAATTTATAGCCGCTGGCTATCAAAAGAAAGTTGTTCTTGAAAATTCTTTCATCTTTATTTTAAAGTTGTGTTGTTTCTTTTCATTTCTTTTCTTACTTGTTTTAAGTTTGCCTGCAATGATGTTTGTTTATTTATTTTTTTGTTCAAAGAATCGGCTTTAATACTCTTTCTTCTTCTCTTCTTTTTCCATAATATTTTTCTTCTTGTATTGAAAGAAGATCGAATTAAGAGAGAAAGAAATGAAATGAAATGAAATGCACAATTTTAGAAGGAGAGAAATAAACAACAACAATAATGATGGTATAAAAGTATAAACCAAAACTATGATGATATTTTTTTGTGGTGGGAAATATTTCTAAAAACAGCAGAAATACAGCAGGTTAACATATTTGAAGGCGTGTGCGGTCAGTGATCCGAACACATAACAAAAACAAAATATAAATATAAATCGATAAAAATTGGAGTAAAATTAATAATTATTTTGTAGTTGGAAATGAAAAGGTGTAAAGGTCATATGTTTTTAATTGAAACTAAATATTAATTATTGTTAGAAATTTAAGTTGACTAGAGAAAAACAGAGTGAGAGAGATAGATTAATAAAATGCACGGATAAACGATCGCAACGACAAAGAAGCTTCCTAGTATAAATCACATAGTCAAATTTTCAAGATGAGATCCGGTTTTTATTTATTTATATTTATATACGTTTTTGGTCTGAAGCAATGTTTAAAACTCTTCCTATCAGATTATTTTCCATGAAATTTCAATTATTATATTTTTTATTTTTTACGTTGTTTTGTTTTCTGTTGTATATAAATAAATAAAAGAAAATTAAAAGTGACGGCAATGATAAAAAGTATAATAATATAAAAATCGTTTTGTTTTTGTTTTTGTTTTTATATTTGGGTTAAGATTTAATAAGATTTTTTTTTTTGGTTTTTTGTTTTGTTACAATTTTTTTTTTTTGTTACAAATTTAGGAACATAGTTTCTTATTGGTTTATGCACTTCTTTCACTTAAGGCTTAAGGTACATGAAACGTTCATTACTTTTTTGTTGTTCTTTTATAAAAAGAATGTTCATTTGATAGTCAAGTTCTAAGTTCACAAACAATAAAGTTTTTCTCTATTTTAATTAATTAATTTGTATGCCTGCTTAACTCTCCAAATCCGGTGATTCACTTTTCTTCGTCCTTTTAATTGGATAAATTTTTTCTGTAGCGAATGGGAAATCAAATTATAAATTGTGACAAAAAATGTGTGTAAAAATTCTCCTAATTTACTTTGCTTCTTGTATTTTGTTGCATTAAAAACATTAGAATAAGAAAAATGATTAAGGGAAGTGATGTCAGGAATAAGAAAATGTTAATTAGACTCCAGAATTTTTCAATAAATTATATTAAATAAAAAAATAGTTAAAGTGATAAATGGAGTATTATTGTTCACATAAATATAGCAGCGGGAAGGTATATTTTATTATATTTTTTGAATGGAAATTAAAAAATCAAAATAAAAAAAAAGTATTAAACAAGAAAATTTTATAAAAGGAATTTTTATTTTGACTTTAAGATGAATTTATTACATACATTATTATGTTATTTGGTTATATTCATGGTCTGTCTATTTATATAGGAGAGACTGATTCTAATCTAAAGTGTATATACTTAATATTAAAATATACAAAAATTATTGGACCTTTGAATTTTATTAGGTCATACACATTCACACACACACACACACATACACATACGAAAAGGGGATTTTTTTTTCTTTCTAAAATTTATTTAACGCAGGAACAAACTCCACCTACTAAAAAATCTACATACAAAATTTAATCGGTCTTATATTTAAGTTAGACAGAAAGATTTTGAAAGTAATTTCTTTCATTTTAATGAAGCAAAAAAAAAAAAAAAACAAAACAAAACTTCCAAAAATACAAAACACAAAACAACAAAAAAAAAAAAATAACAAGAAGTAAAAAAGTTTTGACTAGTCCAAAATTGGACTAATTTCTCTTACGGATACAAAAAGAAAGAATCAATCAAGAAAAAAAATCTTTAATATAAATTTGTAATCGATTTTAGAAAAGAAAAAAAAAGGAAATAAAAATGTACGCAAGACACAAATCATACAAAACACACACATCAACATGTGTACAGAAGAAATAAGAATTAAGAAAGAAAAAAAAAAACTTTTGCAAATTCATCAATTATATTATTTGAAATAAGAAAAGTGTTTCAAAAAATAAGAAGAAAAAAAAAGAGTAGAAGTTAAGAAAAGACAAATAATAAACGCTTAACTCCCGCAGCTATAATTTTTTTTATTTAAATTTTTAAATAGATGCTGCATGTGCACACCGCGTAGAAAGTTTTTGTTTGTTATAAAATACTTGGCGAAAATTAGTCTCATTTAAGACCATTTTTTTTTTCTGTTTATTATTTTTATTTCTAATAAAAAAAATGATGGTCACATTAATCTTTTTTATATACATGATTAGAATCAATTTTTTTAATGTGAGTGTGCGTGTGTGCTTTTCTTTCTATTTCTTTTTCTCTTTCTTTTTTATTCATAAATTTATTTGCATGCAAAAACATTCAAAGATAAATTCAAAAGTGATACAAAATTAATGGACGGAGAGAAAGAGAGAGAGAGAGAAAAAAAGACTAAAAGGGAAATTGAACCTAAAAGTATAATTATAAACTTTATAACAATTATGACCGAATAAAACAAATTAAATTTTGTATTAAATAAAGTTCTTTTTTGCTTTATTTTTTTCAAACACAAAAATTAATTGATATTTAATTAATCAAGCAACAACAACATAAATTAAACACAAATAGTCACATCACAATCACTTTACTTTACGCTTTGTTTGCTAAATTGTATTTTTAGCTATTGGTGCAGAAATTATTAGGAAATTTAGATTTGTTTGTATCAATTTAATGTTCTGGGGCTGTCCGAAAAATAATATTTTATTGAGAATTTTGGAAGATTTAAAAACGCGATTAAATTTTCGAACACATACATTAAGTTAAAAATTTTATTATTGAATTATATTTCTCTCGATTTTAACAACACAACTAACTTTAACGCATTTAAATTTAATTTGAATTTGAAACAATTTTAAGTAATTGTAATTGAGAAAATCAAAATCTAAAATAAACCAAAATAAAGTCGTTTAATTGGGTTATTTATGTTATTTTTTATGTAAGTTAATTACATTTTGACCTCATCGATTCGCGTATTTAAATATGTTCTTATGTCGATGACTATATGTTTGTAAATTATTTATTTGTGTGTATGCCCGTCCGCGTTTCTTTCTTTTTATTAAAATCCATTTTATATTCACTTTTACAAAATTCAAATTATTATTATTTTTCTTTTTATCCGCCAAAAGCATGTTGTTTTTTTTTCTTTATTTTTTAATAAAAGTTGATCAACTTGAACCTGTTATTAATTATTTTTTATTTGAATTAATTAAAAGTGAAATGGTTTTATTTGCGCGCGCGCGTATATTTTGTGAATTTTTTATACGATTTTTATCTCTCTTTCTTTCTATTCAGTTACTTCCATTAAACGTAACCATTTTCTATTAAATCTTTTGTATAAAATTCGTCATTCAAAATAAGAAAAAAAGTATAAATTCTGGTCTGTTCACTTAAAAAGTTGTACTTTAATTACATTCAATTTGGTGGTACTTTTGATTTTCAATTGTTGAATATTTGAATATTAATAAGTATACTTTAATTAAATCTAAATGTAATCAAAGGAATTCAAATTATTCTACGTTTTAATAAAGATCACTGAATTCAATTTTAATATTCCGCGCAATGTTCTTGAACGCTTCAACTTTGTCAATTTTACTTCTTATAAATAAATAAATAGAATTTATAGAATGAATTATTTTATTAATTAATTGATTAAAAAATGTGTTGAGTTAATGACTGCTTACGTGCTGTGCCTATAAAACATTGTAACGTGTGCGTATATTGCAAAGAATACTTTCAGCTTTTTTATTTGAACTCACATATTTAAGAAGATTAAATTACTTCTCGTATTTCCTAACTTTATATGGATGCGGCTGATTGTTTGTTTATTTTTTTTTTTCTTAACTCTTAAATATATTCAAAGTCAAATATTAAAGAAAAAAAAAAAACTTTAGATTAAAATAAAATTGTTCCGTATTGGAGAGAAATCTGTAATAAAACATTTATAAATAGAATGCACAAAATTAGCAAAAATTAGCAATAATATAAAAGAAAATGTTAAAATAACTTTATTTGTTTCTATTTCCGTTTTTCTTTGAATAAAATATTTTTTATTATTAATAAACTATAATTTATTGAATAAAAATTTACTCAAATAATTTATTCACAAAACACAAGGTTTTAATATAAAAAAAAAAATAGGATAGACCCAGAAAGTAGGAAGGTAAAGTGAATTATATATAAAAAAAAGGTCATCTAAATATAAATATTGTTTTTCTTTGTCATATACTAACGGACAATATTAGGTTCAATTTGAAAACTTAAAGAAAAATTCTTTTTTTTTCTCATTCAATTATTAAAAACAAAAAATATATAATTAAAAGATTGTTTTTTTAGTTCATCTCATATAATTAAAAAGTTACCGCACGCAAGATTTTATTGTCTTAATTTCACATTAATCAATTCATTGACATTATTAATGTTTATATATTTTTAGTTTTAATTTAGTGAAAAGAAAAGAAAGATTGTCACTAAAAATTAATGATTTATAATTTCATAAATTTTTTCACAATTAATTATTTTTAAAGAAATATAATTTAAAAAAAATGCTTCATACAAAATTAAGGTGACCAATAATTTTTTTTTTAATTAAAATTCAAATATCCGGTGACGCAATTAAAGAAAAAATAAAATTGAGCTTGATCTCGTATAATAACTTAAATAATCTTACAAAATATCTCTCAATTAGTGAACAATTTTAATGAAGATTCCGGCCAGCCACAGGTTTTCTGGTGACTACATTTTCACCCGCTTGTTATTTACTAGAATCTTTTAATGACCCGTATGCTACAAATTTCTTTGTAAAACGCTGCAAAATTCAGTGCATATCGGTTTTACGCGTTAATTTTTTTTTGGCAGCTGATAATATTCAAAAAAATTCATTAAAAAAAATTAAAAAAATATTTATACAAATTTTAAAGAAAAATAAATGAATAATAAATAATAAATAATAATAATAAAAGAAAACAAATTACAATTCATATTTTATTTCAAAATAACATTATTTAATTTCAATTTATTTCTTATTTGATTGCAATTCATTTCTTAGTTAGTTAATTACAATCCATTTCTTATTTATTTACAATTAATTTTCCCTGTTGTTATTGCTGAGTTTGCCATTAAATAATCTAAAGCAATATTTGAATATTCTTCTCCAATCTGCGTGTCACTAGATTTCTTTGAAATCATATTAACAAAAAAGTCAAATTGTTTAATCAACATTCGAGTATGATTTTTCAGCTAAAATAATAAAAAAAAATTAGATTAATATTTTAACTTAGTATATAATATAATATTTTAATTTTCTTACGATAGTTGTTTGGTCCAAGTAAACTCCAGATTCCATTATTCGATCCATTTCATTCTCCAAGTGACGAAAAATAATCTAGTTTTCAAATATATCAACATTTTTGAATTCATTTTGTTTTGTATTTTTATTTTCACATTTCAAATAAAGTACAACAACAAAGACACTGAACCGTGAAAAATGCTAGAATAAAGTTTTTAAATGGCGGGGCTACTCAAATTTGTATTGAAAAACTTCCTTGGAGAATTTCAATGAAATTTCTCCAGATTTCTCCAGGATTTCAATGAAATTTCTCCAGGATTTCACAAATTCTCCCAGGATTTCATTGAAATTTCTCCAGATTTCTCCAGGATTTCAATGAAATTTCTCCAGAATTCACAAATTCTCCCAGGATTTCAATGAAATTTGTCCATTTCTCCAGGATTTCAATGAAATTTCTCCAGATTTCTCCAGGATTTCAATGAAATTTCTCCAGATTTCACAAATTCTCCCAGGATTTCAATGAAATTTCTCCAGATTTCTCCAGGATTTCAATTAAATTTTTCCAGAATTCACAAATTCTCCCAGGATTTCAATGAAATTTCTCCAGATTTCTCCAGGATTTCAATGAAATTTCTCCAGATTTCACAAATTCTCCCAGGATTTCAATGAAATTTCTCCAGATTTCTCCAGGATTTCAATGAAATTTCTCCAGATTTCACAAATTTTCCCAGGATTTCAATGAAATTTCTCCAGATTTCTCCAGGATTTCAATGAAATTTTTCCAGATTTCACAAATTCTCCCAGGATTTCAATGAAATTTCTCCAGATTTCTCCAGGATTTCAATGAAATTTCTCCAGGATTTCACAAGTTCTCCCAGGATTTCATTGAAATTTCTCCAGATTTCTCCAGGATTTCAATGATATTTCTCCAGATTTCACAAATTCTCCCAGGATTTCAATGAAATTTCTCCAGTTTACTTCAGGATTTCAATGATAATTTCTCCAGATTTCACTAATTTTCCCAAGATTTCTATAAAAAAAAAACTTTAAGAAACATTTAATGAACATGTTATTTTACACATATATTTAACAAAAATATTAATTAAAAAAAATAAAACAAGATTTTACTAAATTAATGAAACATCAAAAATTGAAAAAAAATGTCAAAACTTTAAATTTTAATTTCACAAATAAACTATTAGTATCAGAAGATAAATGTATATAAATACCTTTCTTATTATCTCTGATCACTAAATTAAATGTTTCTTATATTTTATTTTATTTATTTTTTATATTTTTTCAAACACCAAACGTCAAAATTTTTTGCTTCATTTTGTTTTGTATTTTTATTTTGACATTCCAAATTACAACAACAAAGACACTGAACCCTGGGAAAAGTGCTAGGAAAGATATATGTTTGATGAATAAAGTTTTTAAATAGCGGCGCTACTCATATTTGTATTGAAAAACTTCGGGTTTCTGAACTTGAGTTCGTGTTGTCTAAAAAAAAGTAGTCACCAGAAAACCTGTGGCTGGCGGTATATGTGTTTTACTCTTCTTATAAATAATTGAAGGACTTTATAATGTGAATGATTAATCGGAAAATTAATATGTCTAGACAATAAAATTTACTTGTGAATTTTTAATTTACAGTACAAGTAAATATTAATTATTTAGATTAAAAAAAATGAAGAGACAAATAATAATACAAAGTAGTCTAAACCAAAATGTTAAAACATGCAATAGAATCAAGATTCACGTGCGTATGGATCACAAAAGACAATGTTGCAGCATTTTGACGACGATTCAGAAGTGTATTTCTATATATACGATTACAAACTGCTTATAATATATTGTGAAAACCCAATACAGATTGTTCAAAGCGATCGCACATGTGTATTCAATTTAAAAGAAGTAGAGGTCATCATGTAAGAGAAAATTAAATTAATTATAATTTATTATAATTTTAATCAATATCCATTATTGGTTGTTTTTACTTGTAGCTGTTGTTTATATTTGCTGCTTGAAAATAAAATATAGTTTTAAGTAACATATTAAAATAGATTAAATTAAATTAAATTAATTTTTCTTTTTCTAATTAAAATTCTTGTTTCTTATTCTTCAATTATATAAAACCAAAATTGATATTAAAAGACAAAATAATTAATGTATGACATCGACTTATGAGTCATTTATTTGACCAAAACAGTTAAAAGAAAAACAAAAAAAAAAAACAAATGAGAAACAAGTAAAAACTAGTTAAACTAACTTTTTACTAACTAAACGACAATTATTTAGTTATTGATTAGGTATATTATTGACTCTTGTGGTATTCGTTTACAATTATATATAATATATATATATTTTTTTTGTTAGGATTAAATTATGGTTTGGTTAGAAATATTTATTTTGTCTTTATACATAAATATAAAGTTTCCAATTAAAAATACAAGAATCATTAAATGTTTATTATTTTTGTTTTTCCTTTTTGTTGAAAAAGAAAAACAAAATTTTTTTGTACATAAATAAAAATGTATTAACTTATTATTGACTTTAACGTAAATTATTAGATTTTATGCGATAAACAATTTTTACCATTATTAGATGTTCATCGTTAGATAATTATTAAAGTTTATTTATTAATAGAAATGATAAAATATAAGAATAATTATGATCATTGTAAATATGTTATCGTACTTTATTAACTTTGTAAACTAACTTATTTGTTGACTTCTACTATATTCTACTATGATATATTTTTATTTAATCATGTAACAAATTTATAATAATTTTTGTAAATCTTAATGATGGCGGAAAACTCTTTTGTAAGAATTTTAATCTTATTGAAAATAATCTTGGATTTTTAAAGAATGTTAAAAATGTTTTAATTCTCAAAAATTCTATTAAAATAAATTTATTCGAGATTGTTCCAATTTTTTATTGAATTTTGTTACAAAATTTTAAATAATTATTTGAATTAAATGAAATTTAATTACCGAGAAAAAAAGACATTACTAAGAACTTCATAATGAGACCCGAATTTAAGTATTTTGTCTCTTCTGATTTATTCAATTTATTTCCATGTGATAAACTTCTGATTATCTAAAACGTCTTAATAGAACTTTAAAACACTCATACTTTGTGTATGACGACCCGTCAGCATTAATTAAATTTCTTTTATAAAAAAAATAAAAAATTCATAAAAAATTCGGGTTTTCTTTGTTTTTATTTAAGAAATTGTTATACAAAAAATATGAATCAGTTTTCTATGTTACTAATTCATATCTCTCGATATTGGTTCCAAATTCTTTAAATTAACATAATTATTTTTTTTAATTCTGGTAAATTCTTTAAAAACAATTTTCTATTTCATTTGAAAACATCTTCTTTTTTTTTTTAATTTTGTATTATTTAGTGTTGATTGAAAAACTATTCAAGAAGAAAGTGCAAATTAAATTAACAAAATATATATTCAAGAGATAGTTTTTTTTTGTCTGTTCTAATTCCATAATATTTCTTTATTTTTTTTTTTTTTGTTGTCACTAGGTCAGATTTTTTGGCGTCATATCATCACTTATTCATATTCTTTATTGATAAATAAATAAATAATGCCTACAAACGAATAACTTTACTACAGATATCCTGAAGTCTGATGTGAAATCTGATGAGCGTCTTAATTAATTTTTCTATGAATTATTCACTTTTTATTTGTATTGCAAAAATGATAAGATTTAAACAATTGATTAATTTCTTTCTAATTTAGAATATTCTGCTAATATATTTCACAGGTGGCTGCAATTACTTCTATGTTAATTCCACATTTAGTTAAGAATATCATATATGAATTATATTTTAATATCTGACATAATTAATGAAGGATTTTTTTATTATTTAATTGTCTATTGCAAAAATATATAAAATGTCACTTACAAATTTGATTAATTAATCAAGTAAATTACTGACAGTTTTGTTAACACTTTAAAATGCAAGAGAAAAATTTCTTTCAAGGTGTAAACAATAAATTTTGAAGAAAAAGAAAAAAAAACACTTGGTGTACATTTCCATCAATCCACCCATCATTATCACGTTCCAAAATACTAATATGATGATGATGACAGTATTTTTTTCTCTTTCTCTATATGCAGAAATTTAAAATTTAAGTCCTTGTTCCAAATGGGGATTAACATAATGACCTCAAAACTTATCAATTCCTAAGACAAAGTAACTGACTTCATAATAATATTATTAAGTCCGTTGGAGTTTCTTATGATGTCAGCTTTTTATTTATATTTTGAATAAAATTATGTCCTTCCTTAATTTTATTCTAAATAAAATTTAATCTAAATTTTGGACAGGTTTTCTCTCTAAAAATGTCACAGTCTTTCAACAGTACAATGACTTTTGTTTGACTTTTGTGTTTTGTGAGTCGCACTTGTTTTTCTTGTGTCTTCTTTTGTCTCTCACATTATGACGTCTTTTAATCGTTAGATTTCAATAATATTTAAAGAAAAATAAAAACTAATGCAAATGACAACAACACTAAAATTTATCATTTTTAATTTTTGTTACAAAACACGAAAACTTTGTAATAAATTTAATGATTAAAAAAGTATAAGTTTTGATTGACAAAATAGTCTAAAAAAAAAACAACACACACACACAAAAATTGGAAAAAATAAAGAAAAATATTTATAGATTTTTTATGTAAATTCTGTCAACGACTATTTTTTTTTGTTTTGGATTTTTGAATTTCTAATTTTAGTTTCTTTCTTTTTTTTATCTATAATAAAATTCTGTAATATTTTGATTTGTTGTGTCTGCGTTATAAAATAATATAAAATTGTTAATAATTAAAAAATATAAAAATAATATTGAAAAGAAATCAAATAAAATGTCTATATTTTTAATACTGGACTGAACGTTGAAAATGGGTATAGTGTGAGGAGAGTGACAAATTTAAAATGTACAATAAAAATAAACGACTTTCTTATGTAACTCAAACGATTTTTTTTTCTTGTTTCAATCGGTTTTTTTTTTTTTAAAGAAAAGATTAAAATGCGATTTAGTTTATAATTTATATATTTTTGAATCAGTTAATTATTTTATTTAAAATTTGTCATATTTCAATAATTAAGAAGGAATAGAGTTGATTGAAGCAGATGATTTGTAAAAGACGAAAAAAAAAAAGTTTAAACTTTCGTTGACATTTTCAGTTTATTTTTATATTTCTAAGAAATTTCCACATTTATTTGTTGTTTACATTTTATATAATATTGTGAATTTTTGGCACAGCATCCATTTAAAAGTTAAAATCACTTTAAACATATATTTATTACTTTTGACTGTTTAAACATTTAGGTTTTGTATTTAGATTTAGTTCAAAATACTTCAATAGTTGGAATTTAATTTAACTAATATAATTTAGTGTCAATGCCATAATTGAAATTTACTTTTAAAATACGAACGAATGTATACATTCTATAATCAACTTCCAAAATTGTCTACTAAAATATTTTTTTATTTTTATTTGTGAATAAAAAACAAAACCAAAAACGTATTTTCTCTCTTCAAATAAATAAATCAAAGTGAAATTATGAGAATGTTAAGGTCTTTTGTTTTTAATGATGTGAGTTTTTTTTTTATTAAGCAAAAACACTTGTGGCATAGTATTGCTGTTAAACAAACAAATGAATCACATCATGTAATAATTGAACATACACACACACACACACACATACACACAAATAAATATATATTATATTTCATGGTCAGTCGATGTCCAGAGTCACATAAAATTCTCGCAATAATGAAAATAAGAAACACAAGACATAAATAATTTAATAATAATATTAGCAAATGTCTTATGGAGTTAACTGAATCATAATAAACTTAAAAAACGTTAAACGGAAATGATAGATATTTTTTTTTTCGTGAACATCCGATTTTTGAAGAAACAATAAAAATTAAATTCTGACGACGTGATCTTAGTCACAAGCCACAGGTAAGCAATTAATTAGCAATCATAAAACATGCTTAATGTTAAATAAAAAAAAAGAACAACAACAATGGGTTGGGTGGGCGATTTATTAGAATTTAATTTTTGCCTCTAATCTTTTAATAAATGGAAAACAAAGTGAAATTGAACAGATAAAATTTCTGTGCTTCTTGAAATTGCCGTGAGAACAAATATTTTTTTTTTAATCTTTAGAAATGTAAGGAGTGTTTATGAATTACGCGTGCATTTCACTTATTTTGACCTTGACCTAATAGAAATTCCAGTGTCATTTTAAGTCACGTTTGATAATTATTATTATGTGACATAAAAGTACTTTATATATCCCGGTTAACCTTTTATACTTGACTGATTGAACATCATTGTTTCATTTTTATACATTATTATTTTTAATACCGAAGCAGCGTAAAGAATGAATTGATTCAGTCACGTTTTTATTATAAATTTAATATTTTTTTATTTTTTATTTTCAACGACTTTGTATACGCAAGATCAAGGGCTTTTTTGAAATAATTGAATTTTCTATATTCGTCTACCTATAAATATATATAAATTGTTATTTCGTTCAAAGACTTACGTTTCATGCTTCATGTTGATCCAAAAAATGAATGAAAATTAAACAAAATTTTTTTTTTATGCTTTGTCATCCCTGTTTTATTTTAATTTTATCTTTTTTTTTTTATGAAAAATAACAACACGCGGTGAAAAACTTTTTTTTTTTATTTAATTTCTAGAAATAAATTCAATGGAATAGAAAAGAAATTGAAATGCTGATGACATTTTGTAAGAGGACATTCAACTTTTAACAAATCAAAAAAAAAAAAAGTCAAAAAAATTAATTTTTCATCTTTTCTTATTTATTAAATAATCCTAATAGATTTTTGATCTTTCATGGAAATGTTAATAGTTTCTAAGTAAATGATAAAAAGCTTGTAATTCTCTCAAATATATTATAACAAATAAGAATTTATAGAAAAAAACTCTTTAATAATGGAATAATATTTACTTTATAAATCAATTAAATTGTTATGAATTAATCAAATGAAAAAGAAGAAGAAATAAAAAGTTAAGATAAAGAAGAAATTCTTTAGAAAATAATTTTTCTTTTGTATTAATTTTTTCTTTTTTTTTTTAAGTTTTATGACTTTTGACTGGAAATTTTTTTCTTCCGTTTGTTCTTGATTTACAAGATCTACAATTTTATTTAACAATTGTAACTAATGTTTTTGTTATGTTTCTTTCATTTTTTCTTCTGTTAAACATTTTATTATTGTTGCGGTTATTGAAAAGTTTAAAAGCGAAAATTGGAAGAATAAAAAAAGAGATACTTTTATTTTAATTGTAATAAAAACTGATGGATCTGATGAAAAAAAAAGAAGATAAAATCACATAGAAAAAAAAAGATCTTCTTCTCTTAGAAAAGAAAAACGAAGAAGAAAAAAAAACAAACAAACAAACAAACTGACTGAAAGTCATACTCTAAATAAATATTAATCATGGATACTTTTTATTTTTGTTATATAAAATAAATAATAAACTGTAATAAATAATAAAAGTTCGATCACTTTCTCGTTTGTAAAGTATATGCTTGCCTAAATAATTGAACTTTTAGATACATTTTAAGTAGAAAGAAAAAGAAGAATAAAAAATAAAAAACAGAAAAAACAACAAATAATTCAGAGATGAATATTCCAATTATTGAGGTGTGGAAAGATGAATTGTTCGTCACACTATGGAAAGTTTTTAATTGAAAATCTATTTTTGGTAGAAATTCAAAATATAATTTTATAATTGACATGCTGAGATGAGACTTTAGTTTATTTTTTTGGGTATGGCTCCACGCTTCTGTTGAAGGTACACATTTTTTTTTGTTGTTCATCAATGATGACGAATAATTCTCCATTCTACTCTGTATTTTTAAAACAGAATGATGGAGTCAATAAACGATCTTGTTGTTTCCGGGCCAATTTTAAATTTATACATTTTTCATCTTTCCAAAAATTTAAATAAATAGGAAAAATTTCTTATTTTGATTTTGATTTTGTTTGTTGTAAACAAAAAGTTCAACAGCCTTTTTCTATATATATATATAGAAATGTCAGGAACTTTAACCTTTTCCAACATCAATAAATAAATAAATATAAAAAACAAACGTTAATTATTTTTTGGAATTTTATTGTTGTTATTCTTGTTGTTGTGTCGTTTACAATAAAGATGAATTCATGTCCAATTCAAACAGTTAATGCATCCAATAATTCAGAAAATGTTGCAATTATATTCACATATGAATGTGAAATATTTTGTTTTATTTGAACCTAACTTAACGAAGGTTATAAATTTTTTTTTCATATTGATTAGACGAATTTGATCGCAGAAGTGTATGCTGCAGGGCTTTTCTTTTCTTTTAATTAAGTCTTCAAATTTTAACAAAAATATTGTATTTTTGTCTACGTTAATTTTAATTGATTATTTTTAATAATTTGGAAGATTATAATTTATGCACAATAAAAAGAAACAAAAGAGAATTGGATGAAGGCTAGTTATACGAGACATTTGAATGAAAAAGTTCAGACAATCGATCGATCGATCGATGGGAGAATAAAATTAAGTATAACTTTTTATTTATTGTGATTGATTGAAGTTTTTTTTTTTATATTAGGTAAGAATCTGTCTTGTAAGAAAGTATAGTATATTAATAATAAAATTATGAACAAGAAGATTATGGCAATAAATGCGGAAAACATTAAAAATATTAAAGATCAACATTTTTAATTTCCCTTCGCACCGATCGTGTCTGTTCAATTCATTTTTTGTGTATTTTAATTTAGTTTGCTGGTTTTTTTTTGGCGTGGGTGAATGCATTACATTTTAAAATATCGTTTTTAATTATACGTGTTGCACGAAAAAGGAATTTTAAGTATAAACGTAGGAAGTTAAAATACACACGTTCATACTTAACTTCACGTTAATTTTAACATTGCGTTAAACTTAATCATTTGTTGGTCCATTATGTTAATTATATAACAGCGCATGCGGGACCCTCTATTATCTCATTTTTTCTAAAGTGATTTTCTTTTTTCTAAACATTTCTTTCATTAAATTATCTCACGATGCACGATCGATGCATTTTTCTCTTCTCTCTTTTCTTTCATCGTTGAAATTAAAAAAAATATTTCTTTCAATGAAGAATAAAAATTTTGAGATGTAAATAAATAAATAAATAAATAAATAATAGTAAATTTATATATAAGAACTTAATAAATTCCTTTAATGTGTGCGCACGTGAATATTTTATAAACCAATTAGTGATTGCTCTCTATTCATTTCATATTCATTTTCCACCTCCAAATCAACATCAATAGATTCTTTCTTCTCTGTTTCTTTAATAATATAGTTTTCTTAATTTTTACATAAATTCTAAATGAAAATTAATAATAATAAAGATGATCATTACCAACAAAGAATAATTAAAGAGAAACTTTAAAATAAAAAAAAAAATATTTATACAATAGAAATAGGAATAAAGAATTCATTCATCCAATGCAATGAAATGAATAATATTGTTATTAAGTAGATACCTTTTTGTTTATGTATTTTTTTTTTACGAGAAATTAATTTAATTACAAATGACATGGTTTGGTAATTATCATTCATTATAAGAGTATAAAAAGTTGACTCAATTTAACTTTTCTCGTTTATTTTGTTCGTTTTATTTAAAGGCATTTGTATGTGTGTTAGTCATTTTAAGTCAACAGAATAAACCTAAAAATAATGGTCTTTTAGTATTAAAACCATTTTAAGTATTTAGTGATTACGTACGTGTATTAAAATAAAATGATGAGGATGACCCTGAAGTGCGCATGCGAATAAAACTCAATTTTTTTTTAAAATCCATTGTCTTGTGATTGTTTTTTTTTTATTGAGGAAAGGAAATGAAAAGGAGATTTATTACAATTTTACTTTATTTTTTGGGAGGGTAGATAACCCGTCCTGTTTCTTGTTTCTGCTGTTGTATATAATACAAATTTTATATATAACAAAATACGTATAGCCTGAGAGAAAATATATAAGAATTACAGTAGGCCGATAACATTATACGGATGAAAGGAACGACTATAATTTCTTACAGAATTGTAATAAGGAAATTATTATGTTGATGTCTTGAGTTTTTATAATCTCTTATTTTAATTATTCATAATATTAAGTTGAATTTATTGAAGGTAAAATCTTTAGGTATTTGTACTTGAAAATACGATTTTAAATTAATGGAAATTATTTCAGACATGAGACAAATACAATGAAATATTCACGTGTGAAACAAAAATCTATGAAATCAAATAACAAAAAGCCGAATATAGCATCAAAATCCTCTAATTCAATATTTAATCAAATTATAAAGTCAATATATAACTTTCTGTCTGCAAATATTGGTTTTTGCACTTTGACAACATCTTGAATCCATATATTTTGTTTAATAATAGTAAACACACTCAGATGATGTCATCAATTAGAGTTGAAAGTCTTTTTTTTAAAAGTTATTTAGATATTTTGAAAGAAAACAAAATATTTTAATTATCATTTTCGTGTATATGTATTTTCTAAGAGTTTATTACTTTGATTTCTGACTTTAATTTATATAAATACAATTTTTGTGTTAAATCTCTACCGAGTGGAAATGGATTTTTATTATAGAGTATAAAAACACCACAAAAATATATAAAAATATAAAAAATTATTATAAGTTTAAGTAAAGTTTAAAGTCCTAAAGTGAAATCATATTATTATTTTTTTTTTATATAATGTAAATTATAAAAATACAAAAACAATTAGAAAAATAATGATGCTGTATTTCCATATATACACAGATATTAATGAATTATGATGCACGTTATTTTTGAAATGAATTAAAAATTAACGTTTCAATATAAAGACACAACCCAAATGATGTCCATCACAAAATGGGGATTATATAAAAAAAAAAAAAGTAAAATAATAAACGTTAATTAAAAACAACTCGTTTCTCTTTTAAAATAATAACATTTTATTTTATTTTCAATTTTATATTGCACAATGGCGTAAAATACACTTTTTTTTTTATGACTGTTTCCTATTAATTATATACAAAAAAAAAATACTTAAAAACATTTTCTTCTTCTTTTCTAATGAACAAAAGTTGAATTCATTATTTTGTTCAATATTTTCTTTTAGTCCTTTTTTTCTGTAGAAGAAAATTCTTTGATGAAGATAATTATTTCTATATATTTTTTTTTGTATTTTTGTTTTTTTCTTTCTAACAATTTGTTACAATTATGTTTTTTTTTAAGAAGGAAAACATGACGTATTGAAGGCACTTTAATTACGTCACTGTTTTTATTTTATAATTTTAAATAATAATTTTAATTTTTAACTTTAACTTAACTATAGTTTTTATTATCAATAAAATGGAAAACGGGAAGAATGGAATAAAATAAAGGCATAATAATCCAAAATTGGATTTACAATAGAAAAAAAAAATCCATAAATAATCAGAGAAAAATTATTTTTAATTTGAAAATAATTACTAAAATATTTAAATGATAATTAATAATTATAGGAAAAGCGAATGAATTTTGCTAGAAGTTTTGTTTTTCTTTAATTTAATTTATAATTTAATTTAATTTAATTTAATAATTTTCATTTCTTCTCATTTTTTCTTCATATTTTTTTTCATATTTTTTGTTTACTAAAAATCATATGTTTTATTTCTTACCAATAAAAAATATAATTAATAATAATTAAACAACTTGAACAGTTGCAAATGCACTGAATGTAACTTTTTTAGGAAATTCTGGTCCAGCAGACCCACGAGTCTTAATTACAGGTTTTAATGGTGGTCGTGGTTTTGATGACATAAAACCAGCTGATGCAGCTAATTCACGAAGTTTATGTGATAATCCAGTACTTTGTGGTTTATGTTGTGGCACAGATGTTGGTGTTATATATCTGAAAATAAAAATAAAAAAAGACATAAAATATTGTTCCACAATTAATGTTAATAATATTTGTTTCTTAAAAAAATTGATATTGAAAACCCCACACATTTTGAAACAGGGCCCTAATTAATGAGAGTCAGACGTGGTTCCATCCGATCATATCATATCGGTCTTTATACTTTAAAAGAGTCTTTTAATATTTATGCATAGAAGAAAAGATTCGTCTATGAGACGGATTTGTGTATTTTGGTTCAAAAACTATAAATAAATCCTTAAATTTGTATCGGCTTAAGCGATATATAATGTGACAAAGAAAATAAATACTTTCTATCCTATTTGAATTGTATATTATCAAACCTATTTATTAATAAATTTGAATATAACAGAGATCATTAGACTTAGACAATAACCTCATTTAAATTAAAATACGAAATAGTTGGATTTAATTTCAACTCTTTGTAATTCATTAATTAGTATAATTATTGAGGTATTTAACCTGCCTTTACCAACCAATTTGGATTATGCAAATACGGGATGTAATACGATAATCCAAAACAATTTATTCTAACATGTCGAGAATTATTTACTTTAATATATTTCAATTCAAAGAAAATAAACTAGAATTCAACTGAATATAATTAACTAAAATTCTGATCTGTGCGTAAAAAGTCTATTTGCTTATTTTTATAGTTAGTTAAAATAAATAATTTGAATTTATTTGTTGTTCTCTCTTTATTGCATTTTGCGTATAAAATCAAAAGTTTTATTTTAATTTTCTTAATTAAGATTTATTAGTGCACGAAATCGATGGCTTAAATGTTCATTAGAACACGCTAGAGTAAAGTTTTGTTTGTATTTTTTTTTATTTATATCGATAAATGGAAATAGGTAAATAATGAAAGAAAAAAAACCGTAGAGAAAAAGCAAAATTAAGTCAATAAAAGTTTAAGTAAAAGTTAGTGGTTTTTTTTCAATTTTTTTTTGTCGAATAGTTTTATTTACTTTTTCCAAACAGCGTGAAAAAAAAAACCTACTTAAGTGACGAACCATAGAAATATTATATTTTGGTTTTTATTCATATACTAAAGACTAATTTTCTTTCATATGCAATACAAAACTGTCATATTGTCAGTTTTTAAGACATCAAATTATTATTATTATTATTATTATTAAAAAATTCTAAAAAAATGCCGCATTTCCATAATAAATTTTTCTTATTTTGATTCATATATAAGATTTTGCATAATCAGATTGCACATTTTATTTAAATTCTATTCAAAGAAAATAAATAAATTTCAAATTAAAAAGACAAATTCAAATTCAACATATTATATGCTTTATAAATCCCACATAAATATATCAAACGTAATAATTGTTCTCATCATGTTCACCGACCGCCACGCGAAAACCGCTAAGACCGCCAACGTGTGTTAATGTCATTTTAAAATAATTCCGTTATGCAATTGTTTTTCCACTCAGCTTAGAATAATTATTATTATTATTATTGTTTTCTGTTACCAATTGAATTTATTATAAAGTTAATCGGTTTTGTATACATTGAATGAAGAATAAAATGAAGACATCATTGCAGTTTATTTGTTTGATTTTGTTGTTACCTTTGTCTTTTCAAGATTTACCTACATAAAATTGACTTCGGTGGTATTAGATTAGTTTGAATTTGTGGTTTGTTGTCTTTGATCTATATAAATAGACAATTTTATTAATTGTTTTGCATTGAGTTTTTGTGGTTTTGTTAAACAAACTTAGTTCCAACTTCCAATGTTTATTTATTTGAATTTACATATTTTGCTTGTTTTTTGTCTTAGTTTGTGACTTTAGATTTATGTAGTATTTTTGTTTTATCGCAAGTTCATTCAAAATAAAAGACAGGAATGGAATTATGATTTCATACCCAATGACCAAATAAATTCTATTTATTGAATTTTTATGAAAATATTGCAAGTATTTAGGGCGATTATTTGAACAAATTGATTTGAATTTGACATCATTTTAATGTTTTAAAAAATATTATAGAACTAAGCTAACTGTTATTAACTTACTGATTAATTTATAAATTATTTTAACAGTTTTTAAAATCGTATTTCGAAATATCACGTTTTCTCCAAAAATTAAAAATAATTTTAGAACCAAAAAAAAAAAAAAAAAGAGTTCAACTTTTTTTTTCAGTTTCTTTTTGATTTTAAAATTTTATGTGGGAATTTCTTTTTTTTTTTTTTTTTTGTAAATTTTATATTTAACTTTTTCATTTATGTAATTTCTATTAAAACATATTTGGTCTCGTCCACTTTATCTAATAAATAAATCGCTTTATGTTTTTTTAGTTATACATTTAACTGTAAAGTTAAAGATTTTGTTCTTAAATCAATAGCAAAACTCTAATTCTAAATTTATTTTATATGTTATGCACTTATTTGATCTTAAAAAAGCGACATAAAAGATAAATGTTTCTTTATATATAAGTAAAATAAAAACATTAAAAAATAGAAAGAATTTAAATTAATTAGTTTACTTAAAGAATTAAATAAAACTAAAACATTTCCTTGTTCTCCTTGTTTTATAGAATTTGTAAAACCCGGAAATATTTTTATTTCTAATCGATTTTAGAATTAGAAAAAAAAATACTATAATATTCTTCAAAAGAAATAAAAGAAAATTGTCAATTGAATAAAATAGTTTCGTTCTAAGGGCATTTTCTTTCTTTGTAAGAAATCAAAAATAAATCAACAAGAAATCAAGATTTCGTCGAATATTTGTAGTTTGTATTGCATTTTTATTGCATTTACAAAGTGAAGGTTTTACAAGATGAATAAATTGTATTCAAAATATAGAAAAAATTAGAGTTAAGAAATTGATCTTGAAATTTTGTCTTCAAAGAAATAAATTAAATTGATTTCTCTAACAGGTTGATCTTCATTTAAAAAAAAAACCCTCCCGCACCTCTTTAGCTCTTTTTATTCGAAGCGGTTTGATATGCAAAAAATAAAATAAAAATATAATTCGCAAATTTGTCATGCCCCAGTAAATTTTACTTCATGATTGAAACACGATGAAAAGATACTTTTACAAATCGATTCTAGTTATACTGAGTATAATAATAAAAGTCAATCGAGAGAAGTTAGTTTATTTTTTTTTTGTTGAATAAACCTATTGAACTCATTCTCATTCTCATTTCAAAATATCCAAATATAATTTTTTTTTTGTCTTATTTCACTTTCAATCACTAAAACTCATTAAGAAATAAAATGAAACGAAGACGAATAAATAAATAAATAAATAGAAAAGAAATTGGGATGATGATGAGTTTTTGTGCCTCTTTAAGTATGTTTGCGTCTAGAGGTTATATTTTATTATAAATCTTTTATAACTAGTTTCTTCTTTCCTCCAACTTCAACAAAAACATCACTATTGTGATGTCAGTCACTTCAACTTGACATTTCATGAACATAAGATTTTTATTTTATTATATTATAATAGAAAACGGTTTACCATAATCGGTCTCCATGGTTACAAAAAATACTTACTATAAAATTTAATCATTTTGAGAAACAAAAGAAAGACAATTTGTCCTGTCAAAAAATTTAAATTTCTTTTGAAATAATGAAAATTTAAAAGTTTTATTATAGGAAAAATACAGTGTTGGAAAAATTTATTATTCAACTTATACGGACGGACAGGATCGAGTTTCTTTCTTATCATAAATTAATATCAAAATATTAGATTTTAATCTTTATAATACGTACTGTATAATTAAGTCTACTTTCATTTGATTGGAAAGAAAAAAAAAATAATAAAATTCTTGAAATTATTGTAACACTTTCGCTAAGAGCGCAAAAAGACGCGTTATAAAGAAACATGATTTAACGGAATGCCTTTTTATCTGCAAGACCACGCAGATAAACTATCTCGATTTTTTTTATATATGTTGACCGCAATAAAATTTGTGAATGATCCTAGAGCAGAAAATATGAATTTAATATGAGATGATTAAATATACGTTATTATAGTTAAACATTTTTAATTTAAATATTAAAGCAAAAACAAAAAGAAAAACTTAATACTTATAATTGCAAAGAGGAAAATGTTTGTTGACTTTAGATTCGTTTAACTTTAGAGAGGTGACGTCTGTCTCTGTGTCTACACTTTTGCAGTGAATACAGCAAAATTAAAAACCCCTTTTTTGTATTCAATCTTCATGGTTTGTTTAGATTATTATAACGATGTGTAAAGACGTTTAAAATGCTTTTAATGCATCATTAAATTAAATGTTAACTTCATTTTCAAAGTCAATAATAAGAAAGAAAAAAAATAAAAATACATAAAGAGATTGAAATAAATCGCAGACAATAATTATCGATCTTATATATTTTTATTATACTCAAAGATTTATACCGATACTTAAGAAAGTGTGTACCAGTTCACAATGACGGATATATTTATTCGGTAAAATATTAAAGACTTCATTTGAAAGTAAATAAGACAGTTTTGATTAGAGATGAAATATGTGATCAACATTCTCTAACATTTAAAACATCTTTCAAAAAAAGGCAGGCACAGGAGCAAATGGATTTTCAAACATTTCGTGCTGACTTGTTGAAAGTATTTTCGATCAATTTTTGGAAAAATTTACAAGATACAATTTTTTTTTTGTTTAACTTTTTATTATCCAAAATCTAAGCTAAATATGTGGTTACTAAACAAACGTTTCTGCTAAAGAAAAGTTCATTCGATATATAGTAAACTCTTTGACCGACACTATTGACAAACAATAAATGTAAATATATATGTAAGTAAGTAGATATATGTACAAATGTACTTGCGGCTCTCAAATATAAACATACACACAATTTAATATCTTTATAAAATTAAACATGAACACAGATCAGATCAATGATCTATAATAAGTTTTATGTACATAATAAATTTTTATTATAAACGCATTTCATCAAAACAGCATACAACAACAATATTAACAACAAAAAAAATTACATATTGAACGAAAAAAAAAAAAACTTTCGCTTAATAATTTCGTGTCTATTCGACGCGCGTATATTATTTTTGGTGCGTGACAAATTTTCCATATATGAATAAAATTTTCTTTTAATTTTAACTTACTGAAGTTTTAAACAAAATTATTTTATTACAAAATAATTTCTGATTTTTTTAAGTTTTTTTTTTTTTTTTTCTTCAAACAATTAATAAATATTGAAGTTTTTTTTCTCCTTTTACTTTTTGCTGCAGTTTTTTTTCCCTTTCTTTTTGATTTTATTAATTTGTATTTATTAATTGATTTTGTGCGGGTAATAAAAAAAAAATCGAATATTTAAACAGTTTTTTCTTGTCAAGTCTTATTTTGACTTTTCTTATTCAACACAACACCAAAAATATTTTGTTTTTGTTAATTTCAATGTGATTCAGGTGACAATGTTTTTGATTTGTTTTTGTTGTTTTTTTTTGGTTGTTGCTATCTTTCTGAATACATAATATATAATTATATATTATGATGGTAAAAAAATATGACATTAATATGGTCAGAAGGATTTAAGAAAAACACATAAATTTGAAAGAGACAAAAATATAACAGAATTAATTGATGTGAAGAAAAAAGAAGCAAAAAAAAAAACAGAAACAAAAATAAAAATCCACTAACGTCTTTGGTGACAAGCATGACGAAAGAAGAAATAAAAAAAAAATTGTGCCGGTTGGTAGTTAAGAAGTTATAATAAAAAAAAAAAAGCAAAAGTCTTTTTTATGATAATGATGGTTATTTGAATGCGATGTGGTTATTGCAAGTGCCAATTGCATTCAACTATATTGGTATGTTTATTTTCTTTTTTTTCTTTATTTATATCTTACATTATTAATTTGTCATTACATATTAACTTTAAGTTGTATTGTGTAATAAATTTTCTTGCATTAAATAAATGCGGAATTTATACAGAAATATTTTTGGTTTTTTGTTAATTTATTACACTTTTTTTTTGCCATGTTTGTTTCTATATTTGAAAGAATTTTTTTGTAAGTGTTTTTTATTTTCCTTTTTTCTTAAATTTTTTTCTATAACATTTAGTACGGTACGATTGTCTAAATAAAAACAGACATTTTGTTTTATTTCGTATTTTGTTTATTATTTAGAATTTGTATTTTGAATTTAGATTTGAATTTATACGCGTTTACGATTTATAATTAAGATAATGTCATTTGTTTATTGGTATAGATTATAATATTAGATATATTGAAGTCATATTATCATAAATTATGTCTATCAAAAGTAATCAAAATAAAGAAACATTATATTAGGTGGTACCTTTCACTTTTCACTGTGTACCTACTGTGTAAGTTAGAAATTAATCAAATATTGATTGAAGTGTAAAAGAGAGCTCACGATTGGAGTGCACGCGTTTATATATAGACTATTTTTGTTTTTTTTTTTTATTTTCTCTAAACAAATAAAAATTTCTAATATAAATTTATTAGTTTGTATTTTTAATGTTAATGTTGAATTGAAGCAGAAGACGAAGAAGAAGAAAAAAAAAACTTGTCAATTGGAAAAAAAAAACAAATACAAAATGAAAATAATTTTTAAGTCACCGAACTTGATCAAAATGAAATTATTTTTATAATTTAATTTTTAATTCATACACTCGATCAACTCTGAAACATGATCTTGACCTAATAACCACTTTCAATTAAAACTAAGAGTATTTTTTTATTATTTGTTGTTGTATTTGCCATTTCACTTAATTAATTTACGTTTCGATCGCTTAAAATATTTTTACTGAAAATTGCAAGTTTTTTCTTATTAATTTTTATTTTTATTTATTTCTGTTTGGTGAAAAAAAAAACGGTAGAATTTTGTTTTATTTTATTTGAAAGTAAAAACAAACAAAACACAATTTTTTTTATTTTCGCGGTTTTCTCGACGCATCAACCATTAATTTTTTTAAAGTATTTTTTTTATGTTTTTTTTTTTTTTGGATTCCGGTGATAGATTTTTGTTTTTGGTTTTTATTATCGTCATCATTTTTTTTTATTAAGAATGATTAATTGTATTAGAAAAATGATAGATTGATGATAATTCAATTAAAATTATAGATAATTAATTAGAAAGGATTAATTGTTTTCGGTAAAAGAAGCAAAAATTTATAAAATAGAAAAAAATAAAAATATAATCTTGACGTAATAATTTACAATATCTTAAGGTCTTCTTCTTGTCTTGTCTTGTCATTTTTTTTTTTTTGTTTTTTGTATTTTTTTTATTTTGCTATTTTTTTTTTTTGTTTTTAATAGAATTTGCATAAATTGTACGGTTATGGTTTTTTTGTCATTATAATAAACTAAAACGTGTCTTGAATGAAACTCGTTCTATTAAAAGGAGTTGAAGATCGACAAAAATTTATTTCTTTGTGTGTGTGTGTGTATGTATTTTTCATAAGTTTACAGGTTCTTCTCATATAAATACTGATACTGGGACTTGCCTGGCCGGAACATAATTAATTTATTGTTTTTTTTATATACTTGTGGTTGTTGTTGTTGTTGTTTTATACTCCGTATAGATTTTGAATGTCATTGAATAATAAACATTGAAATAAAAATTGTTCAAGGAGATTATTTTCTCGTCTATAAAGGAAAACCAATTATTATACTCTCTCTCTCTATGTGTGTGTGTGTGTGTGTGTGTCTATATTGATAATAACTCATAATAATATAAAATATTAAATAGACGACAAGGTAAATTCTATTGGCGGTAAAAAAGAAAAAAATGTTAAATAACCGTTATTAAAATACTCATCACTTTTCTCTTTAGATTGCACTTTTTTTTTTTTTGTTTTCTTCTACCGCAAAGAATGAAAATAAAAGAAATAATAATAATAAATTTTCACCCAAACAAGCAAAAGCTATCTAATTATTGAATGATGCACAAGAAGAAGAAGAGTTGAAAACGAGAAATCATACCCGCAAGAAAAGTTCTTCTTTTCTTTATAAACGATCATCAATAATATTATATTTTATTTACAATCTCATAAGATGAGAGATGCAATTTTTCTTTATAATTCACTTTTTTTTTAGTTTTGTTTTGTTTTGTTTTGTAACAAAACACACGTAATAATGATCGGTATAAATGGACGATCGACGGTGGTTAAAAACAGTCAGACAAACAGACAGACGCATGTATAATAATATTTTCTTCTAAGAATATTTATATAACAATCTCTATATAATTAATTTAGCACATTCAAGAAAATATCCATATAAGATTTTTTTTTTTTCTATTTCTTTAATTTCCACCTTATATTTTTTATTGATTGAAAATTAAATGTTAAATTAAACCGTTTATTATAATTTCTTTCCTTTCTCTCTCTCTCTCTTTCTCTCTCTCTCTCTCTCTCTCTCTGTTTCTCACTAGAAAGAATAATTATGTAAATTGTGTTAAATTGTTTTCTGCTATAATTTAACAATTTTACTCCAAAGTAATAATTGATCCGGCGGAAATATAATAATTTAGTTAAAGTTAAAACAAAAAGCCAAAAACAAAAATTATTATGATTGATTTGACGAAGAAACGTTTTGTCGGCGGAAAAGAATTTTTGTGTGTACGCGGCGTACTTTAGTTTTTTTTTTTGTTTTGCTGGTTCTAAAAAAAAAAAAAAGTGATGAGCGGTTAAATATCAAGAGTAAATTAATCAAAGAAGTTCATTGAAAAAAAAAAACAACCAAATTTTAACACTTTCGAAACATATCGAATCGCGTCCTTTTGAAATCTTATATTTATTGAATATTTTATTATTTCATTGAAATTATCCTCACCGCTAAAGAAATAGTTTTGTTGTTGCTGTTGATTGTTGTTGTGGTTTCTTTTTTAAATGTTGTTTAGTGTTTAGAAGTGATATAAGAAGTACCATAAAGGAAGGTATAATATTATAAAGTGAGAGACTTTTAGTAGACGTGATAAATAAGTAATGATTTTATACAAAAACAAAAACAAAAATGATATAAAGATGAAAGAGAAAAATAAGAAGTTATTTTACACGTGATCATTAAAAAGGAAAGAAAAGAAAAAAAGAAATAAAATGTAAAAATATTGAAAGAAATAACTTCCGTATTTTCATTCTTCTTACGTTTTGTTTTTTTTTTTCTTACGATATAACAAGTTCATTTTATTTTTCTTTATTTTCCTTAAGATTCCCCAAGTACCGTTTTGTTTCTTTTTCTTTTTTTTTTTTTTTGTTATAACATCATCAATTTATATATTTCTTTGAACAACTTCACATCTTTCATATTTCATATTTCAATAAATGTATTTTTCATTTATTTCCTTCTTTTGAAATTAATCAAAAAAAAAAAAAAAAGAGAATTATTTCCATCCGTACAATAAATAATGTTTTATTTATTGTTGGTGTGTATTATCTTCTGCTCGGGTAATTATAATTATTACTTACTTACTTACTTACTTACTTACAACTTATACATATTTCTTGTGTATTTTTTTTCTTTCACATTCTTAAAAGAAAGTGAAAGTAAAAATAAAATAATAATAAAATAATAATAATAAATTTTTAAGAATCAGATGCTGTTTCTAGTGCCAGGGGTTAATATCACGAGATCATTTTTCTTTGCATAAAAAAAAAAAAACAAAACAATAACAACATAATAGACAAATTTTAAATTTAGGAAAGGCGCATATACCTGATCGTTTACAGTCAAACACATTAGATTGATCGAGAAATAAAATAAGAAGGATCACTAAAAAATAATATTAAAAAAATATAAAAATCCATACAATTTACTAATGAAAAATAAAAATAATAATAAAACGTTTCATCCGTTCGCTAAATTCACATTATAAAATACAATTGCGTTAATAATGATGACCACGGGTAATTATTATTTAGCGGCATTTTATTTCTACAACAACAAATCAAGTTAAATATTAGAAAAAAAAAAACGAAAAACAAAATCAAATGTCAAAAGTATTTTAATTGTTTCAACATGAAGAAAAATTTTAGTGCGACAAAAAAAAAAATTGAAAGTATAATTTACTTTATTTTATAAAGAAAGAAAAAAATAACTACAACAACAATAATAACCACAACAAGACGAAAAAAAAAAATTCACTTTCTTTTAATTTACGTTGAATTATTGTTGAACGTTTGGTGGTACGGACACGTGCGCATCGCAATAAGTTTCCGGAATAAAAGTTTGTAGACAATATTATTATTTGTTTAATATTAATTATTATTTTTCATTCACAATTTTTAACTAATTTAATATGGATGAACAAGTTTTAAATGTTCAAGATTATAATAACGTTATTTATGATATTTTTACATTTTTTAATCGGAGAGAAGAACAACAATCTCTTCAATAAAACACCAATAAAAGGAACTTTTCATAATAAATTTCATTTGTGTTTTTATTAATTTTTTTTTTCTTCTTCATCATCAAGAAAGTAATCAGGTTTCTTTAAATTCAGGTTTTCCAGTATTTTGTTGTTGTTGTTGTTGTATTTGTTTGTTTTCGTACCATTATCTAATTCTAATTCAATGGAACCATATCATCTTTTTATATTTATAAACAAGATTCAATGCCTTTCTGATCTATCTATTCTGTATTAAATTAATAAAATATTAATATATTTATCGCACCAATATTTAATATTCTTAAAAGTCAAACCACAAAAAAAAAAATAAGAAAAAAAAATTGATTTGTTATTTTAGAAGAAGCTAAACAAATGAAGTAAGAAAAAAAAAACCAGAATCTCATGAGTTTAGCCTCAATTTTTTATTTTTGTTTTTCTGTTTTGTTTTTTTTTTTTTTTTTTTATTATTATACAAAACTCTTGTAAAACGTTAAATTACAACATTTCTTTTCTTGTTCTTGCTGTTGCTGTTGTTGTTATTGTTATTATTGTTATTGTTGTTGTCGTGTTGTTTTTTTTCTATATATAAAAATAATATTTTAAATAATTTGTCACGTGAAACAAAAGACGTATATAATATAACGCCGGCTATAAATTTTGTTGCTTTTATTTTGTTGGCCGTTTTTTCTTTTTTTTTTTTTTTATATTTTAGATTATTTATATTTATTTTTTTTTATCTGCACGCTTGAAGTAATTTTTTGTAATTTTAATTTTTCCCAGACATAAAAAATGTCTTGGCATTTTCCCCTTTTTTCTTTTAGTTTTCTTTTTTAAATTTTTGTTCTTATTTTTATTTATTTTTCTTGTATTGATTGAATTAAAAGTTAAAGTTAAAGTTAAAACTAAGAGTTTAAAGATTAGAAAATGTTGTTGTCTATGTTAAAAGTAAAAATGTCTTATGTGATTTTATTTTTATTTAACATATGGTAAAAGAGAGTCATGAACATTATTTTGTCGTCACGATTAAATCGATAACAAATGAAAGAAAGAAAATTGTACATATTTTCTACAGAAAATTGAAATTTAAAATTGAAATTGAAAAGGAGAAAATGATTCTCTTTTTTTTTTCGTTTTATTGATTATTGATTTTACTGATTACAAAAAAGAAATACTTTTAGAAAATAAATTTCGTTTTTCCATGAAATTGTAAGAGCGAAATTTTTAGAAAGGAAATATTTTCTTATAAATAAACTAATGCGTGTCTTTTATTTAGATATTTTTTTGTTATAAGGTCTTAGAGCAGATTAAAGTAAATTGCATTAAGTTCCCACAATATTTAGGAGTATAAATCACGTGATACCCTGTATAGAAACGCGATATGTGCTAAATACCAACACGTGCGTTTGATGATCGTCAATTAGACCACCGATGATGGAATAACCTTCAATTGAAAATAGATTTATTTGAAACAAATCTTTTATAAAATTTAACCGGTTAAACGAGACTAAATAAAAAGATAAGAAAAATATAAAGTTTCGTTTGAGTTTTATTTTTGTAAAAAAGTTTCTTATCGTTTTTTCAATTTAAATATTTTAAAATGCTTAAAAGCATAAAATCTTCTTATGTTTTTTTTTCTATAAATTGAAAGAATGAATATTATTTTGTTTGATCAATAAAATAATGAAAACAAGAATAAATTTACTTTGATTTATACGAACATGAAGGGGAAAAAATATATAAATAAGATGAATTTTAAATTATTGATTTTTAAATTGAGATAAGAGCAAGAAGAAGAACAAGAAGGAAGAGAAGATGATCAAAAGAGAGTACAAAAATAATATATAAGATTCGTTTAGATTAAAAGTAAAACGAGCTTTTACCTTCGTCAATTATTATTATTATTATTATTTTTGTACTTTTATTTTTATTCAATGTGGAATTTAATTTGATAGATCAACTTTTCATCTTCATGAACTTACCGAGAATATTCGAAAAAGAGTGAAAAAAAAAAAAATAAAATCAAGAACTCAGCAGGGAATGCATTTTAAAATTATATATAAGTACCAACAAATGACCTTGTCTGATGTTATACATTCTTAATTTTGTAATTTATAAATAAAAAAAAAAATAAAGCTTCCAGATTTTAAATTATTTCACGATTCAAAAGAACCAAGAAAAAGAAAAGGATAGAAACAGAGAAAGAAAAAGATGTGTATAACTGATTTAATTCTTCCTGCGTTTTTGGTACGCTTTTTATAATTTATCAAGATCTAAATGTTGTGTGTACCTGTGTGTGTATGAATACATCTTCTTGTATCTTGTATCTTATCTGACTATATTTAGTTGACTTTTGAATTATAGACAAGGCATTTATATGACCTTGAAAATTAATTCAATCTTTCAACATATTATAGAATTATAGAAAAAAAATCCGCCAACTATTTGAATATTTTATAGAATAAATAATTATTTTTTATGTTTTTGTAAAGTTAAAAAACACCAAATAAAACTCAAACAAAACCAAAATTAAATTTAATTCAATTAAATAGAATAATTTCGGCATCAGACCAGAAACTTTATAAATGAAAAAAAATAATTATATGTATTGTTGTTGTTGTCTTTTTCTTTTTGGGCATTTCTCATTTTCTACATAAATCGTGTTTTACGTAATCCACCTGCTATAGAAATATTTTCGGTTTATCTGTTTAATTAAATAATTTCGTTTAAAACTAAAACAAGAAAAAAAAAATACTCAGAATGAATTGAATTTAATCAAGAAATTCAAAGAATGAAAACAGAAAATCGACAGACCAAAAATGACAAATTATAATTGTAATTGTTAAAAAATTACATGACGCTGTTTTTTTTTATTGTTCATTCATTCTTTCTTATTATAACACAATATTTACTATGACGTCATATGTTTTATTCATAAAATACCATTAAATTATGATAGCGAAGACAAACGTTACACCATCAGCTTCAACGTACAACCCACACTTGCGAGGAAGTATAATAAAAATGAATTTTTTACGATCCACGATGCGAGATGATTTTTTTATTATTTCAGTTTTTTTTTGTTGTTGTTCATTTCACGCATCTATTATCGTAGGATGATTAAATTGGATAGGTAACTTCCGATTGGAATTTCTAATTTCATTTCCCTGATTTTTTAACTAAACCTTTTTTTTCTTAATTAAATAATTATCAATCGAATTGATAATTATTGTTATTTTTTATTTGAAATATTAAGAAAACATCTAACTGTTTCTATATAGATTTTAAATATTATCGTTTAACCTTCCTTTAAATTATTTTATAAGGCTACATCCGAAATAATTATTTTATTCCACCGGTCGCCTTCTAGTCTCATTTAACTGAACTTTATTCAAAATTTCACATTAAAATTTTAAATTCAACTTTATATAGAATTGAAAACAATTCGATTTGATTTAAACAATAAAACACTGTGAGATCAAATATTATAAATCAAAGAAGGTACGCGGTTTTATATTAATTTTTCAAAAAAGATCAAGTAAATTTTAACGAACTATAAGTACCAATATAACAATAGTCTTAGTTAGAATAAATTATTATAAGTCATAATAAATGTTGATGTAATAAAAATAATATATCAAGCTCAATAGTTTCATATGATGTTAATTCAATAATTCAAATTAAATTCAAATCATACAAAAGATCAGTAATCGCATCAGTTGACAAAACATATTAAACGGTTAACGAATCGGCAGGGAAAAATATTTTCATAATTTAAACGTTTCGAAATCAGCCTTAATTTCTGTCTTCTCTATAATATTTAAAATACAAATATTGAATATCATTTAAATAATGTTAGTATAAATTTATACATTTTTATACAATTTAAGAACAGAGTAAAAAAAAAAACAAAAAAAAAACGCAATTTGAATACGCCGGTGGAATTTTTAATCAACCAAAACTTCTTCATAAAATGACACCATCATTATTTTTTTTTTCGTCTTCGTCTTCTTCCTCTTGTTCTTCTTCTTCTTTAAGCATCGATTTATTTTTAATTTTTTAAGAATATATTTTTTATTGATGAAAACGCAATAAACCGGTTAATAAAAAACGAAAAAGAAAAAAAAAAAACAAAAGCGTCAAGAGAAGAAGATTATAACGGATAAGGACGATTTTGGTATGGCGATGTGATAAAAAAAAATCTTCTTATGTGCGGTGGAAACACAAACTGTCAATTGATAACTTTTGTTATGTCCGTTCATTTTAAACGTGACGTTTAATATGAAAATTGTTTGACTTGAGCGTTCAAAATTGAATTGATGTTGTTGAAATACAATATGAGATGGTTAAATAGCTCCCTAAGGCTATTAAACCTTTCACGTTTTCCACACTTTAAAATCGGTTTTCTTCAATTTTATATTGTAGTAAGGAATCAAAAATATTATGTGCTTCGTGAAGTGTCAAATTTGATTTTATATCATTGGAAATTCTAATATTTTTACTCCATATGCGAATAACTACTTCATTTAACTACATATTTGTAATAATAAATTACTATAGTATTGTAGTCTTAGCAATCCTTAAAAAATATTATTCTTTACATGTACATCATCATAATTGTCTTTCTTCAGGCAGAATTATATTAGTTAACTGCTAATCAATTTTTCTCATTTCCTTCCATTATTCTAGCGTATTCTCTATTATTCTACCTTTCTCTCTCTCTCATACTTCTCTTTCATAATTATTAGAAAAAGGCTTCGTGACCATTGTCATGCCAATAATAATAAGAATCAATATGCACGTAACAATTTAGAATCTAAATTCTAAAACATCCGAATTAAATTTAATTAAAATTCATTAACAAAAATATTAATAATAAAATATGATTAAATAATTAAGTTTAATTAAAAGATAACAGTTTTTTATGAAAATAATTTAAAACAAATTTAAAAACAATATTTTTAAAAGCAATATTGTGACTCTATCAGCTTACCTCACTGTTTTCAGTGCATTTAGAATTTCGTGCTAAATGTCACATAATCGTTTATTAATATTTTCTGCACACGATTTTTTTTTTTTTTTTGTTTATTAAAAATATTAAATATATGCAAAATTTATATTACGAGTGAAAAATAGTAAATTATTTGAACTTCTAATGGACCTTGAATATTTACTAAATAAGTAAATAACGTTTAAACAAAAAAATGACATTATGAAGTTTTGTCAAATGGATCTCATGGTTAAAGAATTTTTTTTTTTCGTATGAAATTTCTTTATTATTTTTTTTTATAAAAAATAGAATAAAATGCGCCTTCAAATTCATGTAGAATTTTTTTTAATTTTCTTACCACAAAACAATACAAATTTTGTCACGTAAAGCAAAACACCATTATTTTTATTTATATTTATTTATTTATAAATATGCCGCATTCATAGTATTTAGGTATAGGTATATATTTTTTAAGTTAACCGCGTGTTTAGCTTGTATCTCTTTAGCCCATATTGTCTGACATGACACACAAAAATATATATAAAATAATAAATTGTTACAAAAAAAAAAAAAAAGAAAAAGAAGAAAAGAAAAAAATAAATTAACAGAAGACAATTCTTTTTCTCTTGAGGTTCTTTTATTTTCATCCATTACGCGCGCAGAAACCAATTGCATGTTTCGAATCAATAAAATGCTGCCTTCTTTTTTTTCTTTCTTTCTTTCTTTGCTTGTGTTCTGCTAAAGTTAAGTCAGCAATAAGAATAAAACAACATGAATTAATATAATATTTGTGCTTGATGGATTGTGTGCTAATGATTTTTTTTTTAACTTTATACCTTATTATTGTTGTTCTTCGTCTTGTTCTTCTTCTTTTTTATAATGTCATTTTCTGTGTCAATTTTGATAATGATTATCGTATCGTACCAGAAAGAAACACAAAAATATTTTTTTTTATTGTTATTAAATATTTTCATCTTCTATACGTTTCTATTTTTCATTGAGAAGAATTTAATGCTCGATGTGTGTAAATGTGTATCAGTGTATGTGAGGATATGTAAACTGGTCACATTGGAAATGATTAAAGAAAAAAAAAATATTAATGGTATTATGGGAAAAGCAACAACTCTTTAAAAAGAAGAAGAACTCAAAAAAAAAAAATATATAAATGAAAAAAAAATCAAAGATAGAGAGAGAGTTTTTTTTTTTGGTGCGCATATTTGTCTTGTTTTTTAAGTGAAGATACTGGATACATGGAAAACTACTTTTTTTTTTTTTGGTATTGTTTTTTTTTTGTATTTTATTGTGTGTGTTACTTAAAACCTTGCATCGTATAAAAAACTAAACAATATCGTTATAATTTTATAAAATGTGAAATTTAAGATAATTGTCACAAATAAAATAAAAATGTATAAAGAAAAAAAAAAGTTCTCATTTTTAATTTAACCTCGTTGCAATTTTATCACATAACAATATCATATAGCACAACAAAAAGTCCATCCTATTGAATATCAAAATATTTGTCTACCTGTGTGTGTGTATATATGTGATCATGGATCCGTATATATTTATTTGCATATAGTTTGTCGTCGTCATATACTGTGGAAAACAATCATTACCTATTTATACGATATACCAAGAAGAAGTACTGAACTCTTTGTATATTTTATTTTGTGAAATTATAGAGAAGAGAAGTGCCAACTTTAACCGCAAACAAGGTGGGTTTTTCTTCTTCATTATTTTTTCAAAAGAAAGTTTTTGCTGTATTTCATCTCTTTTCTTCTTTATTTTCTTTATTTTTTTTTATATATTTTTGTATTTCGATTGATCCGATTACATTTTTTGTTGTTGTTTGTTTGTTGATAATCTTCTTCTTATTCTCTTTTATTTTTTTCAGTCATAAAGTGTCAGTGTCCGCCTAACACAATTTTCGATTATGTAAAAATTTTTTATTTATACATTAATTTTTTTTCTTCTTCTTCTTTTATTTATTTATTCTTCTTCTTAGTATTTTTTTTTTTTTGCTTTTGATTACAAATTTTAATATGTTTCTTTTCTAGTAATAATTGATAGGTTTTTAATGCAATGATGTTGATGTT
Source organism: Pedicia rivosa (assembly GCA_963082725.1). Lineage (NCBI taxonomy): Eukaryota > Metazoa > Arthropoda > Insecta > Diptera > Pediciidae > Pedicia > Pedicia rivosa. The sequence goes on from OY720151.1 coordinate 42,199,399, forward strand.
GATGATGGTAATGATAATGGATAATGATGACCGTTTTAAATGTGATAGTTATACATTTACAATATTCTTAAGGTGAAAGACATTTCCAATTTGATCATATTTATAAACACATACACACATACAAACACATATGATGATACTTACAGCATTTATATTTTGAATAATTATGCAGTTTATTTGTTTGTGTTTTTTTTCTTCTTCTTTATGTTGCGCGGTTGAAACTTTTTTTTTTTTTTTAGAGGTCAAATTTTAGATAACTTTCGCGAGATCCGATTTTATATAAATAGAAAAAGAATTTTATGGTGTTTGGTTAGCATTAATCATTTTTTGGTCAAATAAGAAAAGGTGATAAATAAGAAAAGAAATCCATTTTTAATTAAATTAATTTACAATTTCACATTTTCGACAATTTTTTTCACTCATTGATTTAAATTCATTTATTAACCCTTTAACTTTATACGCCTTTCAATTGTATTTTGTCATTTTAAGTTAAAGAATTATTATCAATTGAATAAAGTTATTAAAAATTGCAATCCATAAACAGAACAAAAAAAAAACTTACAGAATTGATCAATTTATAAAAGTGACAAACACAAAATTAAATCAATTTCAAAATAATAAACAAAAATGAAAAAAAAAAAGGTTGCCTCAATTCAAGATAATAAAATATAAAGATAAAGATAAAATATATAAAGTAACACAATCTTTAGGAATTTTATTGGACAAAAAAAATACATACATACCCACACACACACACACACACAACATATACAAATATAGTGAAAATATTCGAAAAACAGTTAAAATTGATTTCACCTGAAGAAGAAGATCTGTCCAACCTTCGTCTTCTTGACAAAAAAAATAAAATAAAATAAGAAATACCATAAAATTTTATTTACATAATATTTATGTTTTTTAACATCTTCTTCTTAATCTTTAAATTTTTCATCTTTTAATTTTCAATTCAATTCTTCGTTTAAAGATTTAAAAAAAAAGAAAAAACAAAACAAAAAATGACGATGTCAACGTCAAATTTAAACAAAACGAATATAATTTATAAGAAAAAAAAAACCTGTTGCCATTACAATTATTTGTTTGTTTTATTGTATTCAATGATCTAACTTAGCTTCTATTAAATTTTGTTGCGAGAAGCAAATTAAAATAAATTTTTCTATTTATTAAAATGAGAAACGTAAAAGATGATGATTAAACGCCCTCAAAATTAAATTCTAATCTTGTCGATGATGAACAAAACAACAACATATATAATAACAAAATATTTATAGAAGAAATCGATTTGAAGATCACAAAAGTGAACAAACACAATATTCTCCATTTTTTTTCTTTCTTTCTTTATCTAATTTATTTCGTGAGTCGTCACTTTGTAAGAAATTATTTTAAGGAAAATCATCTAATTTTCTTTCATAAAATTTCATAAACTTCTTTCGTTTGACTATAACTGGAACATTCCACTGATATCTTTTTCACTATACTTCTTCTTTTCTTTTAAAGTTATTTATTAAGTAATCACGATTATTATTATTATTATTTTATTATTTTTGTTGTTGTTGATGTTATATTTTGTTGATTGTGGTTTTATCTAACATTCACGTATTTGTGATAATTAAATTATATAGAGAGAGAAAAATATGAAAATTCAAATCAATCTAATATTTTTCCATTATATTTTCCATTATTAGATGTGAAATTGATGAGAGATTGATGAGGGGAGATGTAAAACACAAAACAAAACAAAAAACTCCAATAGGTAAAAGTTGTAAGTTTTCCATATTTTCTATTTAACTAAGTGTTAAAATAATTAGTTTCTATATATACGTTAATTTTTACGTAAGTGTATTTCTTTCTTCTTTAATTATAATTACAGAATCAATTGTTGTACATTTTCAATTCCCTTACGTATTTCATGCATAATTATCAATTGAATAAGGTGTTTCTTGGTTCCCCTAATTCATTTGTAAATAAATTTTGAATGAAAAGAATTTTTATTGTATAAAACAGAAAAATAATGATTTACCGGAAATCAATAAATTATAATAACTTCCAACATTATTCAACGTATAATAAAAAATAAAACGAATTTTTATAATAAAATTTACATTATTTTAAGACGCAAAATGGGGAATATTTTTCATAAAAATTATTTTCAAACAAAAAAAAAACAACAGAAAAATACTAAACAGAAAATATAAACTTTATCACAAGTTGGACTTTATTTTGTAAATTACTTAAAATTTTAAAAAAAAGTATAAAAAAAAAATTAATCAGTCTCATTTCCAGTGATGACGGAATTCTATTTTTTTCCGTTTCTGTTTTTTTATTAATTATTTCACTAATTTGTATTTTTCCATACAAAATATTATCGTGTTTTTGTAATTCTTTTTGCTTTTTTTTTTTGGAGAGTACCTAATTGATAATAATAAGTTGGATTAAATATTTTTGTCAGCGTCAATAAGCGTCAATAAGTATAAATCCAACAATCTTATTAATGATTATAATTCGTCACTAATCTATATAATTTTTCTAGAATATTCTACTTGAAATTGAATAATAATTATAGGGAATAATCAGAAGTAGTTGAAGAAAAATTTCTTGGAATTTTCATACAACTAAAGTCTTTTGAGAGAAACAAAAGACAAAAGACATAAAAATGAAATCTCAATCATTTATTTTTCTCGCACAAATAATGATTTTTTATTTTTAGTTTATGTTTTTTTTTTGTTACTTGTTTTTTTTTTCTACTTAAATGCACACTTAATTTACCTACACGAAAATCTCAATCAATGTATCTTTTGTATTTTTTTAAAAAGAAAAACTTAAAATATAAAAAAACGAAACGTACTTAGATTGAGATTATTATTATTATTATTATTATTTTTGGACTCTTGTGTGATTTAAGAGTGAAATTATTTTTTATTTACTGTCAAAAATAAACAAAAAACAAAAAGAGTACAATTGAGTCATATTCATATGTATGAATATTATATGCAAAAGACAAAATTTAAAACAAGGTTAGTTCGTTTTTCATTTTTTATTTTTTCATAAATTGTACAATTTTTTTTTATTGTGTGCCGAAATATTTATTGCATTCTTATAACAAAAAAAAATTTAAATTGTACTCAACTAAAAATAATAATACTATAAAATTATATTTGTATTATTGTAGTTGGGTATTAGGTCAGTGGACCTTATAGAATATTAACACATCAGACAAAATCATATGACTTTGTATATCTTGTTTTGTGTCTTGTGTTGTTTATTTTATTTTGTTTGTATTCTTGCTTCATATGGTTGAAGTTTTTGTTTCTCTTTTTCACTGTACTTGATATAATGATATGAAACCATTGAGGAATTTATGTTTTTTAGATTAGATTGGATTGAATTTTTAACATGATTTAATTATAAATTTTGTAATTTTTTTATATTTTGTGTTTCAATTTTTAATATTAAAAGTCATTTACTTACATAAGTTTTTTATTTATTTATAATTTAATAAGAAAACTTAAAAGATTATAAATTTTTTTTATTTCATAATTAAATTGAAAAATACTAAACTGAATAAATCTAATCAAACAAATAATTATAATTATAAAGTTAATCCAATACTACAAAAAACATTTTAATTTGCAATCCTTTCTTTAATCTTTATTAAATATCTTTTAATCTTTTCATCTTTAATTCAATTCCTTTGATCAGTATTTTTTTCCCCTCTTTTCTTTAACTAAATAGATTTTAATCTTAACAAAACTGTATGAATTTTCTTTCTTTTATAATACAGAAAATCAAAATGATTAATACAAAATTACAAAACATTAATTACATCAATCAGAAAAATGTACACACACACTCACACACACATAGACACATAATTAAAAGATAGAAAAATAACAAAATATTATATCGCAATCCATTTTGAAGTTCAAAGTTATAAAAAGAATTAAAGAAGCTGTGTAAGAAGTTTGAAAGATAAAAAAAAAAGGTATATATAAAAACAAACAAACAAATAAAAAAAATATACAAAACTAAACATAAGAAAATATTTTTGTCAATAAAAAAGATTGAGCTTTAAAATTACTTTGATAATAACTTATAAGAAAAAAAAAATTGGTAGAGAGAAGAGAAAAAATTAGGAATGATGACTGTGGGAAGCATAAAAATATCTTTCGTATATAAATTTTTATAAAAGTTCACCGTCTTTTTCGTTTATGGAATTTCTAACAAACTGATGAAGAAGATGAACAAAAATAATAATAATAAATAATACCATCAGCGCAACAATAACGTCTTATTCTTGAAGTGCAATAAAAAAAAAATAAACAAAAAATAAGAAAACGAAACAATTTTAATAATAAAAGGATTTAAGATTCACTTTAATAAAAGTAAAGAATGCGGATGATGATGGATTAATTATTATGCTTCAACGTTTTAATGAAAGGGAAAAAAATCCTACGTGTTTAAAATTATTACAATTAGCTATATGGGATAAAACGATCACAAAAAATTAGACAATAGTTTAAAATTGTTTATGGTTTGAACTTAATAGAATGAATTCCGTCCATACTCATGATTTGCTTTAAAATAATCCATAATTATTTATTTAATTTATTACTAAATATTTTCAGATTATTATAAAATGGCAACAAGAAACTTACTCTGTTTAACCAGCATTGTAAACAAAACAAAATAAAATATGCAACAAACTCCAAAATTATGCCAAAAACAGAAAAATAAATGTTTTCATAAAAATTAGAGTTCAGAGATCAGTGATTGTCTTAGTTTTAAAACAATTAATAAAAAGCCAGGGACAATTTTGACAGAAATACTTAAGAACAAACTAAATAACTCAATAAATAAATTTATAAATAATACGGCCGTAACAGAGATTCAAGTTGTAAGCCGCAGTACAATAAATGCAACAATAATTTTTTTTTGTTTCCTTCCAACTTTCCCACTTTTTAAGAGTTTCCGTATTAATTGTTTTCTGAATGCTATAATGTTTTATATACCACAGGTAAGGTGAAAGAAAATTAAACAAAAAACAAACTCAAAACGTGCAGTTATTTTAAAGTTAAAGCGATAAAGAAAAAAAAAATTGCAATTGTGCAATTTTTTTTTTTTTTGCACTCACCTTAAAATTATTAAACTGATAAAGTTTAAGACGAAATTAATGTTGATATACTAATTTGAATATTATACTTTTCAATAAAGTTAGCTGCTGTTGATAAAATCATAAATAAATTATCTAATGTTGTCATGTTTTACAAGTTTAAGTCGCAAAAAAAAAACAAATAATGATCGATTGTATTAAAACTGAAAAATTTGCATATAATTTGAAACGCAAAACCATAGAAAATAAATCATTCACGTATATTTAAAAAAAGAAAAATTTAAACGTCGATTAATCGCAGATTTTGAAGAATATTATAGAATGAATAAATTAATTGTTGATTAAAAATAAATAAATCATGTATTTACCTTCTCGCCTGACGTGGTATTGATTGTGTCCAACATATTGGTAATTGATTTGAATGATAATTTTTATTATTTGGTTTCATTGTTAATCCATAATGTGCTGGCCATAAATGCATTGTACTGCCACCACCAGCTGGATATAATGCGTACATACTATTTGAATGACCCATCATTCTTTGATGTCTTGGATCAACTGTAACTCTTACAAATTTACCAGATAATACATCACCACGACCATCAACTGAATGTGATCTTGTGTTATTATTGTTATTATTTAAATTATTTATATTTATATTATTAATATTATTTATTTGTGATGATATGTTTGATGCTGATGATATAGATGACGGTGGTTGTGGTGCTTTTGTTTTTGTTCTTCTGTATCTTTCTTGTTTCTGTTGTTGTTGCTGTTGTTGCTGCTGTAATAATTGTTGTTGCTGTTGTATTTGTCCAGCACGTGGTATTGATACTTTTGAATCAATATCAGATCTTATCTCAGATTCAATTTCATCTTGTAAACATATAATACTAGCTGGTCCATTTTGATAATCTAAATTTCTACGTGTGATATGTGTATGTGTAACACCATCACGATCAGTACGTTGTAAAAGATCAAATGCTGGTATTGGTGATGTTAATTGTTCTGAATCAGTTGATATACGATCAGGATCACTTTCAAAACCTTCATCTAATGAACGTGTTGGACTTAATATCGGTTTTGAACGTACATCTAATTTTGTATCCATTTTTTCTATTATTATTATTTATTATTTTATTATTCACAACTTTTTATTTTTTCCTATTTATTAAAAGTATTTTTTCTTTACAATTCCAAATAAAAAAAAAAAAAAAAAAAAACGAAAAAAAATTGACAACAAACGAAAAAAAATGTTCTTTTAATTTAATAACTTTTTTTCGCACAACACATTTTTTATCGTAGCAAATTGAGACCAAACATTTCTGTTAATTAAATTTTGTACCATAATTTCTCTTTTTTCTTAATACAAAAATTTTTATTTATTTATTTTTTCTGTCTGTTCTGTGTGTCTTTTTTTTTACCACATTAAAAAAATAAGATATAATAAAGAAGAAGATCATCCAATGTCACACACAATTTTTATTAAAATAAAACAAAATTTGTTATTATTTAAAAATTTTACACTCAGTTTTTTTTTTATGTTCTCTTGTTTTGATTCCTGGTTGTCTTTCTTTATTTTTGTATTTAATTTTTTGATGTTAGTTATTTTTTTTTTTTACGCGCGTAAAGATATAAATCGTTTCTATAAATGAATTTATTTACACATATAAACGTACATATATTTCTATATGATGATATTGAAATTAAACAAATTTATAAGCAATCACTAAAAAGTGGCACAGAAAATATAAAAAATGAGCACAAAATTGCTATAAATAAAAATCAGAAGATGAAAAAGAAAAAAAAAATATTAAATAAAAGTTGTTGATGAAAAAGACAACGAAGACAACGATGATGATGGTTGAAGAAAAAATAGCAATAATAATAATAAAAACTATTTTTTTTTTTCACACAAAACAACAATTTTTTCTTTTTTAATAATTATAACCAATTACAACTTGTCTTGTTTTGTTTGTTCGTTAGTTCGTTCGTTTGTTATTTTATCTTGTTACAATTAATTTAATTCTTTTAATTCACACTTTTTATAAATTAAATTAAATTAAATTAAATTAAATTAATTGAAATTAATTTTCAAATCAATAATTCACAAATTTTATTTTCAAATTTATTTATTACGAAATAAATTCTTAACAATAAAATTTCAATCATCCACTGATTGTTCCTCACACAAAATTTATTCTTTAAACACAAAAAAAATTTCCAATGAAAATTTGTTAAAAGAAAATTAAATTCCCTTAAATTAACTTTTTCTTTTTTTAAATTATTATTCACAGTAAAAGTTCATCAAAACTTTTCTCTGATAATATTTCCTTCGATATTTGAAAAGAAAAAAAAAATTAAAATATTTTCACAATAAACTTTTTTTTTTTAAAAAAAAAAATCACTTTTTATAATTATTTTTTATAATCGATAAAAAAAACCGAAATTTTCTCATATAGGTAAAAAAAAAAAATAGAAACACTTGCGTTCCACTCAGCCGGTTAATATGCACTGACTGAAAAGTTTTCTGTTTTATCATCATCAAAAGTATAGTCGGCTCTCGACTTCTTTTTATTTTTTTGTTGTCGTTGTAAAGTAATAATGAATAAAAAAAAAAGACTTGTTTTTCTTTAATGTTTTTTTTTTTTTTATAAGACTGTAAAAACAGAGAGAACAAGAGTGAAAGAGAGATAATTTAATACACACACACACACAGATACACATATATATAAATGGAGAGACAAACAGACAGACAGTTGGTAAAAGTTTTTTGTATTCTTTCTATTTTTTTTTTTAGATGCGCGCGCGGTCGGTGGAGAAGAAACCGGCAACTATGAATTTCAATACAATTCATCACTTGACTTACTCACATTATATTATAATAATACAAAAACATACATAAAATGAGGGAGGGAGGAAATTTAAAGATGAGAAGAGGAAGAAAATAGGTGAATCTTTCGGTGCAATGTAAGGTAAAAAAAAAAAAAGAAAGAAGAACAACGCTTTATTTCTCAAGTATTTTATTCATCTTTTATTCAATCATGATTGTTCTCTTGCGCGTAGACAAATAAAATAAAAACATAAAAGATTTGAATGCATTTTGTTTTTATGATGACGACGATGATGATACTTAGAAAATAAATTGTATCTTTTGATATCAGTTTTTAATTAATCTAACTGAGGAGACAAGAGATTTCTTTCGAGGACTGACAATTAAGAAAATTTACATAACAATTAAAGACGAAGAAAAAAAAAAAAGGTTCAAAAGTCCTCGAGATCATGATAATTTTGTTAAACAAGTTCTTGTATAAATAATGTACTTGTAACCTTTAAAAAGTTAAAAGTTTTTTTTTTTGATTTATTTCGTTTCGGTATTTTCTTTCTTTTGTTTTTTTTTTTGTTTAATTCAAAAATCAATTCGCGGTTTCTTATAAATAAAATATAAAAAAATTCTATACTCTTTCTTTTAACTATATTTACCACCATGAGTTTCAATAATAATAACAATATTTTAACGTATATGTGTTTTTTTTCTTCAGTTTTTCAGTTGGCTGTTGGTGTTATTGAATGCGTGGATATTTATCGCTAATAAACAATCTACGGAATCTTATGTTATCCTATGGCTGGAAAGTATACAGAATGAGGAGCAGAAGGTGGAGAAGTAGAAGAGGTATAGATCACCGTTAAATAATATACTTCCTGTATTTATAGATTCTATACATAAAGAATAAAATGAAAAGAATCTAAAGAAGAAAATATAGGTGTGCAAATGAATGCATTAAAGAAATAATGTATATATGAAGACGGCTATCGTATATTATGCATTAGATTCTATATTGCTGTATCAAATTTGACAAAAAGAAAAATCTACGAATGAGGAAAAATATTAAAATAATATATTTTATGCGATTATAGATGTTTAAAAATTCCGTACTAAGTACATGGTAGATGTAAATTTTGTATTATGAAACATTTATTACTGTCTTCCTAATGATCTTAATTTAATTTTTACTGATTATATTGTGATCAGTAATGCATTCAGAGAATTTTTATTTATTCAGAGAACTTTAGTATTCATATTTAAAATTTTTAATCTTTATGTTTGAATAATTACACAAAAGAATGTCAAGTAGGAAAAACTAAATGTAAGCGAAAATCTAACTAAATATTGACACAATAGAGAATATCATCAAAGGATTCCAAGACCTTTTATGAAACCTGCAATGGGAATAGGAATGGGGATTTATTTCCTTTATTTCTGTTTTTCTAAAGAAGAAAGGGGTAAAAATTGGAAGCCTTCATTAGATTGAAGTAGAGATAGAATTTAATCATTACAAATAATACGTAAACTTATTTTTGTTGAAAATATTTTTATTTTATTTCGGTAAAAAAAAGTTTTTAGAGAGAACTAATACAATTTTAAAATGTAGATGATTCATGCATTCCTCATAATTCTGACATATAGGAAACAAACGATTTCCTATATATTGTAAACTTTCATAAGAACTTCTCGAATTTCTTATAATTTATTTTATTTATTTATTTTCTTCTTTTGTTTAATGGAAGAAAATTGATGGTGATTATTGCAGCACTTTATTTTATTACAATGACCACCGGGGTAGAAAATTTTCCATTGAATTTGTTATGGATAGAAGATGCTATAGATGGGATGAACTTTGGTAAATTGTATAGATAGAATCAATTTAAAAAAAAAAATTGAAGATAAACATTTTGATGGTTAAATGATTAGAGAGAGGGAGCATCATAATTACAATTATATTTAATTGAATTTTCTTAGAACAAATCCAACAATAACTAAAATGGAAGAAAAAGTTAAAAATAAATTGAATTTAATAAAAAAAAAAAGCATTTAAATTGATGAGAATGACTGAGACCGGCTTTAACCTTTTGATTTGTTTTGAGTGCATTATTAAAGATTAATTATGTTGTGCCAATTTAATAATAATTAAATTATAGATTAAACTATTAATTCGTACAAAAAACTAGCAACCAAACATCTATATTCTATAATATTAGTAAATTATAGGAAATGTACTTTTTAGTTGTGAATTTAATTAAAATTATGATGTTGTAATTAAAATGACAAAACTAAATTAATTATAATGTAGGTAGGTTAGGTATATAGTTAACAATTTAATTCCTCTTTTCACAATCACATCGGCACACCAAAAACTAATTACAAAATAAAAGAAATTCATTTCAACAAAAATAAAAACGTGCATTTGCAACAAAACACGCCCAACGTCAAGTTACTTATAAATTTCTGTATTTGATTTTGTAATGAAAATTTTCTAATCAAAACTGATTATTTTGTAGTTTATTATTTTTTTTTTTTGTCACTCCGGAAAAGTTTTATAATATGGACAGACATGACATAGCTGGCAAAGACCAGACGATTGTTTATAATGGCGCCGATAGAATAAATTAAATAAAAATATTTATAGAAGCTGGTAGGGTTTTTTTGTTTTTATTTCTAATGGTTATTCATGACTAATTCATCAAATAGATCGTATACGATTAGATCTCAAGTTGTTTAGTTTATCAAATGACAGAATCTAAAAAATTTACCAAAAATGAAAAACCAGATAAAAATTTTCATTTGTCTTTGGTTTTATTTGTGTATAATTGAAGAGTCACAAAATATGGTATGTTAAAACTGTTTTTAGAGTGACGTTTTGAAGAGAAATTTTTAGAAAATAATTGTTTTTTTTTTCTTAAAAATGAACAATTGTTATAAAGTGTATATCCTGAATTTACATATTGAGATGAGGTCGTGGGTGTACCACTCAAAAAATTAAAGGATGACGCACAGGATGATGTGATATTATGTGAGTTTATTAATTTACCAAACCAAAAGTGGTTATAGGTAATGAAATATCGAGAAAGAGTTTTTTTCTTAAACGGAAAAACTTCAGAGTTTGTTATTTATTTATTCATGTACAACGAATTGAATTGACCCGATAAAGATATAATAATATTCTTTAAGAAAACAAATATAAATTTTAATTACTTGAAGTTTAAACATAAAATGAAGTACTAATATTATTATTTTTTATAAGTAAAAGTTCCGGTAATGAAAAAATATGAAAAAAAATATTTTAAATTGGCAATAAAAAAAATTGTAATACGCGCGCAACACTAAACACAAGTGAAAATAAAATGTCGTGTGTCTGATGATGAATACATGTTTTTGTTTTTCTTAAAAAGAAAAAAAAAGATTCTCTTTATGATTTGTTTTTGTTATTGTTGTTTTTGTTATTATAATTGTTGTTGTTTCACTGTTCATCCTCAGGCTGGGAGAGTCGTTTTTGTCTTTGCCTTGTGGGCATTATTATATTTTATACATAAATATCTTGTTCCTATTCGCACTAGATTTTTATTTTAATGTTTTATGCACGATCAATCGACAATAAATTGAATCGTCTCATAAAAATTTATATTTATTAAAATTTATATATTTTAAAAGAAGCAATGAAAAGTGTTAACGTGAAGGGTAAACAGATGAAATGATTTTATACCGATATAGAAGAATCATATTTTATTTTGTTGTGTTTAAACTCTTTATCTCAATTATTCGTTTTCAAGTTTTATATACTAACGAAAAGTTCAAAATTATTATTGATTTATTTAAACTTTCCACAAATGTCAGAAATATAATCCATTAAAATACTTTCCTCTTTTACGCCTGTCAGAATTGACTGAATATATAATCGGAAATTGTAAGGAATAATAAAATTATATACATTTCCGAAACCTTCTGTAAAATATCAACATTCATCTGGAGGCAGAATATCAGCAAGGATCATTACATAGTGAACATAAAATGACAATCGTATTATTTTTCCTTATCAAAAATGTTTAGTGATTATTATTTTGATAAAATTATTCTCAATAAATCTTATCATATTATGCGTGTTTCACCGGAAATATCAAAATCATATAATAAAAATTAAATATATACATAATAAATTATGTGTGTTGTGTGCGTACAAATATTCTTATTTTTTATTTTGTCTATAAAATATAAAAACCAGGACAACAGACAGACACAAAATTTTAATTGCAAATTGAAAGTAATCAATAATAATGAGTCTCTTATATTAAGTCTTCATATATAAATAATTTAGATAGATACACGTTCTTTTTTATCCTATTATATGAATGAGTAAAAAACTCATTTAAAAATAAATAAATATATTTTACGGAAAGTGGAAATAAAATGAAAAATAGGAAAAAAAAAAGAAAGAAAAGAAAATCGCGTTTATCTTTTTCTAATCGTTAGACGCCTTCCCCATTAAATAAGATTAAAAATGTTAAAAAAATAAATTACGTTTATTATTATTTCATTATGATGCATGTGCGCATGCTTGTCTTACTTTTATTGCACTCATGCATAAGTGCGGACAGTTTTTATTATATTTCAGTAAGTAAAGACTTGAATATTGTTCTTCTTGTTTTTTTTTTCGTCTCTTTCCTTTCAAAATTGATTGAATCTCTGTAATGATATTAGGTATATACATATACACAAATCGTGATCTTACTTTTATGTCATCGAATTTCATGTAACTTTAAAAATGTGAATTAAATCAATCTGTCTGCTTTCTTTCAATTTTTATTTATATTTACTTATTTTTTTTTTTCTAAAATAAATAATGATAAAATTATTTACAAATTTGATGCTTCCGTGTCGTGTCACATGTATAGGTATGTGTGTGTGTGTAGAACTATGGATGCGAGCATATTTTTTTTTTTTTATAAAAATAAATAAATTCAAAAGAAATGAAAAAACAACAACGAAATACCTATAAATGCATGTCTGACTATAAAGAAGAAGAAAAAAAAAACTGCGGGATGATGATGTCGTAACATCATTTAAAAATCATTGATTATATTTTAAGATTGAATATTTATAATTTTATGGACGGGAAATTAAATAAAGAAAAATAAATGTATGGATCGAATTAAGAATGTTTTCTAAAAGTTTAATTAAAATTATGTATAAAAAAAAAGGGGAAAAATCAAATCTTAAATATTTTTAAAAGAGGATAAAAAAAAAAACTAAATTCGATTAATATTTTGTTGGGTATTTTTTTTTTAATTCCATTGTGGTCAGATCAGTTGAATGTATAGTTGCACAAATTGAATGCAACATTTTTTTTTCTTATATGGAATCTTTGTAATATAAGAGACTTTTCTATTACATAAAATAAATAAATATATAGTCTTGTTGTTCGTTTAAAAAATAATCAGCCAGTATTTGATTATAGTTAGTCGCATAATTACATAAATGTATTTAAAAATAAATAAGAAAATAATTTCAATTACGATTGATTGTTACTAATTAATTTGAAAAAAAAAAATAAAAGCAATAATGAAATTTTCAATTTATATTCCAAAATTGAATTTATACAAATTACAAATTAAGGTATTTACATTGGTGGTATACCTTTATAGACGATTTCACTCGTACTAATCAGTCAATAATTGTATATAATCAATAAGTTTCATCTCATACAATTTGTTCAATTTAAATTTACAAAAAGAAAAAAAAAAATTTATGCTGATTGCACAATCGTATATTTAACAATAAAATAATGTATGTAAACATTGCACACAAAACACATTTTTTATTTTGTTTTGATTAAACAGAAAAAAAAAAGAAAAAATTTCACAAGTCGCATCTCTTTGCATTTAAGTTTAAATATTTTTGTTGTTTTTTTGTTTCGTATATGAAAAGGCAAATAAATATTGCTGACGATACGCAAACACAATTTTAATGATCTAATGTGTGTTTTTTTTTTTTTGGTTGAATTCGTTGAAATGATGCTTTGACTATATATATGACGGTATTATAGACATCCACTTCAATGGTCTCTGCAGTGTAATAAGTAAGTATTAAGAATATGAAAATTTTAAACAATGAAAAATTTATACGAAACAGAAAGAAAAAAGTGAAACTTATAATTTTGTTTAATTTACAAAAATTTTATTTTTGTCAAATAGAAAAAAAATAATCTTATTGCACAAGAAATATTTAGTTAGGTTTTGTTAAAAATTATGGGCGATGACCTGCGTTCATAAACTTACGAAAATGATATGCGTGCATAAATAAATTATTAATTTAGACACAAGAAAAAAAACAATCCATAATCTAAAATGTACTTCCACCTATTTTTTACCATGTGATTTGGTAGTTAGTAAATTCGTAGGTAAAAGATAAAAGCAAAGTTTTCTTTCATGTTAATTTTGCATGAATACTGTGTCGTGGGTGTGTATAAATAAAGTAACCTTTTATCTTTTTAACTCTTTATATTATGTTTTTCCCATCTAAATACAATTTCCGCGACAAATTTTATTTCATTATTGAGAAGTTAAGTTTCCTTATTATTGTTTCCTATATTCTATACGATGTATACATATAATGTTGTATTTAAGAAGTGAATATTATTTATATAAAAATAGAGAGAATTATAAACAATTTGCATTGAATTTATATACATACGAGTTAAGAAGGTCTTCTACCAATGTCACCGTAATAAATATATTTTACAATATTATGAACAATGCGTCTGTATATAATATATTAGAATCGGATAAAATAACTTTGATCTTAATTTGAACCCAAACGAACACTTTATAAAATTATCATTCTTTATACGTTTGTTATGTACTTTAATAAATAAAGATAGAATTTTATGGAATTGAGTTTTATTTTTTTTGAACAATGTTAGTCAGTTCTTTCCAACCAAAATCATGTTTTTCTTGTGTACTTGAATTAACCAATATAAAAAAATGTACAGACAGCATTTAGTAAATTGTAAATATCTTTATTAATTATGATTATATACTCGAAAAAAGTTGTTATAATCAACAATACACAATTTGGTAGTAAAACAAAACATGCTATCCATGCTGGTGTTATTCAACCTTTCAGTTAATTTTAATCCAATGACTAATTTAAGTGTGTTGTATAATAATTTGCTGTTCTAACACCTGTATTAAAACCTAAAAGTTTGCATTGAAAAACGTTCCCGGACAATAAATTCAAATCAAAAATTTAACAACATTTCCTTTTATGTATATTTACTTAAAATTGACGATGGATAATGTTTAGAAGCCGGTAGAAATATAAATGTTATAAAGTTACTGCGAACCGATGATAAAATTTCTAATTCCAATTTCACATATTCAGTATGTACTTTCTGTCTCACTAAATATCGTTCGTTATGTTTATACAATTTGGAACCAATGTGCTTTTTAAGTTTATACTTAAAGTATGTATAATATTTATAATCTACAGCATATGACTTATCTAATAAAACTATGACTCATTTGTCAGTGTGAGGAAGCTGTGCGGTTCATTTCTCTTTATTATTTATTAATCCAAAATTTTCTTAACAAAATAGCAAAAAATTCCCACAACATGCACACTCATCATTATTTATTATATATTTTTTTTAAAATAAAATATATGATCGTCCAACATCATCATTCTTTTAGTTTAACTTTTTTTCTTCTGTTTTCCACTTTAATGTACATATAATTTTTTTTTCTTTCTTTCTTTATGTAGTAACACTCGGACTTTTGACTACACACGACATTGCTTCTTCTCTTTAGTCTTTACTTTCATGAGTCTTGACCGCACACCGAATAAATATTTCTTTTAATTATGCATTCAGACTTTACGAATACCTATAATTTTGTTGGGTTCGTTCGGGTTTGATGCATTTTTGTATAAATTTACAAAAAAAAAAAATAAATAAATAAAGAAACATTAAAAATACATAATTCTTACTTTCATTCAAGATAAAAAAAAAAGATCGGAAAACAACTTGAATTGAACAATAAACAAACTGGAGTGATTATATGAATTGAAGTAGAATTTTTAAAGAAAAAATAAAAAATAATATTCATTTTCATTTGAAAGAAAGAAATTACGGAACCTGAAATTAGATACTAAAATATTATTTTTGTTTTAAATTTCACATATATGCGCGGTCCCTTATAAACATGGAAAAAAATCACACACACACACACACACACACACACACACACAAGAGACGTATGTGTCCAAATGATTGATCTATTATGTAATCTGGTACAATTTAAAAGAAAATTATTCTCATTTTTTTTTCGTTCTTTTTTCTCAGAGGTCACGCAATTTTTTTTTTATTCTTTTCTATTTCTTATATTTTTTTTTCATCTCGTATAATAAAATTTCTTGTTGTTAGTTGTTTTTTTTTTCCTTAGTTTCAGAAGTTAAAGCCCCGCCATTTAATTTCTCAAAAAAAAAAAAATGTAATTCAGTGTAATAATATAATGAGTGTAAATGAATAAAATCAGATCTTTAAAACCTTTTTCTACCTTTTGTTTACATGCCACTGTTTATTCCTTAAATGTTTCTTTCGTTTAATTAAGTCCTTTTTTGCAATATAGATATTTGAATTAAGTTTTACACAAATAAATAAACAATTTTAATCTTTGTTTTCTAATAATTATCTGAAAATCATAAATGCTGAAAATTCTACATTGAAACAACCACATTGAAATGTAATCCCAAAGAAAAAAACATTCTCTTACCAAATTTCTTATAATTATTTAATAATAATTTTACATCAAAGACCAACGATTAATTCACTCTGATTTTACATTCAACTCCAAAAAATTTTTCATCTTTAATCAAGATTAAAAATAAATGTTTTCTTTTTCTTAATTTCATTTTGTAAAAACTCAGAATTTTATGTAAAAAGTTAAAAAGAAAAAAAAAAAAAATTAAATATAAAACAGAATCTAAAAACATTAAAAGATGATATCGAACCAACATTTATAAACAAATTATTATGTTTTATGCTGCTCTTTCTTGTTGTTGTTGTTGTTGTTATTTTTTGTTTTTTTAAAGAAAAAACATTTCTTCAATTGTATCAAATAAAAATTCCAACAACTGGCTTTGGCTTTTTTTTCTTCTTTTGAATTTAGAAAAGATTTTTTTTTTTATTGAAGATGAGAAAATATTTATTAATGTTTTGTATGTGGTTCTCTGTATATGTGTGTATGTCTAATTAAGTTTACGGGAATTATTATTATTATTATATAACAAATGTGATTATCCATTTTTCATCTCCCTTTAGATTGATCTGATTGGATTAAACATTAATTATTATTATGCAAGTACATTTATAGCTTCCATCAATATTAAATGAAAATATGTCATCTATTCTCTTTCCAGTCTTCTTCTAAGATTAATTTTTCTGATTTTTATAAAAAGTTTTTAAATCTTTTCTTTTGACAGAAAATCATTTTTATAATAAAAATAAATTTATCAAATTATTTAATTGGGTAAATTATTATTAATTTCTAAATTGTAATTAGTTCTCATATGGCCCCCTTTTTTTTACAATAATAATGAAAATTAAGATTTTTATTTTGTTAAATAAATGTGACTGTATCGCATCGAATCAAAATATAATTTACAAAGAAATGAAATTACTTTTTAATTCAGTATAAAAAAAAAACCGTAGTTTGTTCGAATGAAACTTTATATTACAAAAGATCCTCGATAATCCGGACACATTGTTACGTCTCTTCATTTTATTTCTCAACAATATACTTTATGAATTTCTATAAAATTATGTTACATGTTTAAAAGAAATTACTGTGATACAAATTTTCATATTAATATTAACTCATTAATAATAAAATCATTGGAAAAATTACCAATTTAAATAAACAGCTTATGAACAATAAAAAAATAACAACACACGAATCATTTAATAAACTCAAACTAATATGCAAATGTTGTTACTAATTTAGATCTCTTAAATTGAAATTTCATTGTTATAAATGAGCACTGTTTTTTTTATTTGTATTGGTAAACATTTAACATTGAAATTATACCAAAAAAAAAAAAGACCTCTTGATACCTACGAACAATAATATATCTCAATAACAATAAATAAAACATTATTTCCCATAAATTTGACGCCTTTCTGACCCCATTTGTCTGTAATAATAATGAACAAAATTTTACTAATATCCAAAAAATACAAATTTTTAACAATACAAAATACAAAAAAATAATACAGATGAAAGAAAAAAATGATACTGAAAAATTCTTAGCGCCAAACAAGAAATGACAAAATAATTATTATTCTATTTTTATTTATAAAAAATAAATAATCAGACAAACATTAATTTTGTATTTAACTTTTTTTTTTCATGAAAATAATTGAGAAAAATCATATGAAAAATATAAAATGTACGCGACACTTGTCTCAATTTCAAATATTTCAACAACGCTTGTTTTTCTTCTATTTTTTATTATTATTTATTTTTAATTTTTTTTTTTTTACTTTTAATTGCTGCTGCTGGATAAATGTTATTGCACTCAAATTACTCTACTTGTTTGGTTTTATTTAAAAGATCTATGAAATTCAAATTACAATGTCCTTGTAACATTTTTTTTTCTTTTTATAAATAAAGAAAAAAAAAAAAACGATAATATTTTTATAAATAAACGCAAAAAAAACTTTGTGTATTATACGAAAACAATTTATATTTCTTGATGTTTGAACATGATATAATGAGGAGAGCTTACGAATTATTTTTCTTGTTAAATTTAGATTTTTGCAACAATTATATTAAATGGATTGATTAAAAAAAAATATGTATAATATTCTACCTAATGACAATTTTTTTTTTGTTGACGATTCCAATTTATTCTAAATTACAGAAAATGCACCTACCTACCTGAAGAATAAAATATTTTCCGAGAATCTTATTAATTTTGTATTATTGTTACATGAAAAGAATAATAGTTTACCCATCATCTAGCATCATTGGTCATCACTCAATACTAAATTGCAGCTGTAGAATTTTATATATTTTATTGCACAATATTTAATTATTGCATCCTACTCAGAAAAACTGATTGTCAACAAGAAGACATAAGACATAATAAACATTGTTTTCTAATCATTACCATCATATAAAATTTTCATAATTATTTTAAATCAAATAAATAAATATTTAGTATATATGAAATTGAAAGTTGTTGATGTATGAAACATGAAACATTCTGTGTTGAACTTAGGAATTCTGTAATAATTTCAATTTAAACAAGAAGATATGAGATTAAATCATGATTTTAAAGGAATATTACATTATTTAATTGAACAATATAAGTAAGTGAAGGTATGCAAGATTAAATAGTAAAAAAATAAAAATGTTTATGCAAAAGAATTTCTATCAGAATGAGTATAATCCAACACTGGAATCTGATTATAGATCTCTGTGTGTCATTACCATCAACAATTTCGATTATTTGCTCTTGTATCATGTAATTATTTACAAAAGTAATACAAAACATCTGTTTTTCCTATTGGAACTCTTATATCAATTTGTATTTATACTTTTCTTTAAACAATTATTTGTCACTTACTTATGATGTTACATAAGTATTTAGATGAAACATTTCGTCACGATATCCGATTGCAAAATATTGTATGGTCGTTTTACATTATCTGTTTACTTTAATTTAATCACATCCATCAATTGTGAAATCTTAGCTAGTCTCAAATATTGATAAGAAACTTTAATATAGTTTCTGTTTTCATCAATATTTGCTTTCCATTATTTACGAAATTTCTAAAATAATTTTTGCTTCATCCTAAATATTTTGAATTATAAGAAATGAAACTTAAAAAGGGGCATATGATACTCCACTTGTAAGGTTACAATTTTAAAAAATCATTTAATATTAGATTGAAAAGCAGAGCATTCTACCAGATATGGAAAGGTCTCTTACCTAATCAGGTCTGAACATGTTATTAAACTTAAGAGAAATCGATCAAAGTTATTTATCAATTGTGCCAATACTAATTAGATTGTTTAGAATCCAGAGCCTTTTTTAAAGAATTTCATCAAACTTTTATAAAAAATATGATAATTAAAAATAACTAAGATTCTTAAGATTCATAATGTGTAAAACGAGCATTATAGTGTGAATGTCATCTTCGTACAGTCCTCCTTCTTCTAGTTGCATGCAATGCAATAATTTTTTTTTTTTTACAGATACAAAAAAGTACAAAACATATCAGTGTCAGGAAAATCACACACACGTCATCTCATTAAATTAATATAAATGATGAATATCATTGCTAATTAAAATGACATTCTTCTACATTTCAATTATTAAAAACAGGAAAAATAAAACAAAACAAACTTAACAAAATTAAAGAAAAATTGAAGAAAAAAAACAGCGTGGAATTTTTTATTTGTTTTGTTTAGTTTAGATGGTTTCGTTTGTCAATAAATATAATTGTAAGATAATATATGACTTGTGGCCACAAAGGTAAAATGCGGAAAAGATAAATACAAAAAAGTGATCCTTCTTCCGTGTTTAATTTTATAAAAATTTCAATCAAAATGTAGAAAAATAAAGAACAACAAAATTGAAAAGAAAAGATAAATTAATGAAATTGAAAGTTAAATTCGTCAAATAAATTATGTTTTGTTTGCATATTTTTTTTTTTTTTTGTTTGTTTATTTGTAAACGCATAAAATGAATTTCAAGCAAGGTTAATTGCTTCAAACGAAAGCGTATATTATAAACTCTCATCTTAAGTGTTCTTTAAAATTATACCGCCTTCATATTATGGTTGTTTTATTATTTTATTTTCAAAATAAGAATTATGAATGGTAGAAATTGCGTTACTTCTGAAATTGAAATTTACACTCTCAAATAGAAGAAGAAGAAAGAAAAATGAAGAAGAAGAAAGCAAAAATGTGTAAGATACCTTTTATTTTTTTTTATCTCTGATGAGCGCGCAAAGTTCTGTTCAAGTGCCATCAATAAAATGTCAACACATTGAAATATTTTTCTCATACACCGAAATCCTTCATTAATTTGACATTTAGAAGAAAAATACATAAAAAAAAAAAGTAAATTCACTTTTACTGTAGATCTTTAAAACTGCAGATCTGTTAGATGGTAAACCTAACCAATTGTTTCGACCTAAATTTCTTAATAAACTTAATTAGATGTTATAGCTAATTAGTTTTATTACATTCAAAAAGAGTTTTATCCAGTCGTATCTTTAACTCATAAATAACATCACAAACATCATTACAATCGTTCAAATGCGCGCACTTTTTTTATAACACAAAAATAGAAATATCACATTTTTTAGTTTTCCATTAGTTTTGTTTTTTTTTTTCTTTTTTTGGTTATTTTAATTACTTTTCTAGAAGGTTAACTTCCTCCGTTATCCACTTGACTTGTTCAATTTTGTCTATATTTACTTAAATGAATAACACTTTTTTCTTCTTCTTCATCTTATGCTTCTTTTTAATTAAAAATCATTAAATATTTAATGTATTTTTTTCTTTTGATTCCATAAGATTTATTTAGTCTTGGTCATGACTTGATCCATCCTTGATTAAATACAAAATTGTTTATTTTGCATTATTGTTTTTTTTTCTTCTAATTATTTTTATTTGACTTTCTTATTAAACACTTTGATTGTCTGAAAACTTAAAAAACTCATAATAAATTCAACTCAATAAAGTGAAAATATGCAATTTGTTATTATGCCTCTGAGGTCTAAGGTTGGTTGTTTTTTCTTTTCTGTTTTGATTAATTTGACATGATATGATTGTCTTGTCCACATATAAAATGTCTTTTATTTTTTTTTTCATACCTAACATCGACTTACATCGTGTTCAATTGTATTACATAAAAAAAAAAAATGCACTGACATGTATAATTGGAGCAAATAAATCGTTTTATTTCTATTGTTTTGTATCTGCCTTGATTTAACGTTTTAGAAATGTTATTATTATTTTATATTTTCCGTTCAATTAAAAGTAATTTAAAAAGAAATTATTTATAAAATAATTTTGGTTAAGTTTGTAAGTTTTTTTTTGTATTGCACAATACAGCAAATTATAACAATAATTCGAGCATAGACGTTTGTTTATATAAGTCGCATTTTTGACCTTAAGTCCCTTTAGATGTAATGATCTTAATAATTATTATAATATTATATTGCGTGTTCCATTATGTATAAGTTTGATGTAATATTCTTCATTTATATATACAACCAAAAAGAAAATAAATCAAAATAACTTCCCTTCTTCTTCATTTAATGATAGGGTATTCATCTGTATGTATGTGCATGTATATATTTTTTTGTGGTTCATCCTTTACATAACTCACATCATATATCATCTCTCTGCAAAATAACTTCCCAATACGAATTAAATTAAAAACAAAATAAAACAACAACGAAAAAAAAAAGAACCGTTTATAAAATTGAATCGCAAAGTCAAAAGAGAGAAATTATTTAACGTAAAAAAAAAGTTCATAATTTAAATTTTGATTCTATATTTAATCATTTTAATAAGCCCAGACAAATTTGCCAAACAAGAGAAACACACATACAAAGAATGAAGGAAATAACACAAAAATAACAACAACAATAACAAAACATCATCTTCAACTGTTTTGTCTTATGTAACACATAAGATATAGAATATGTATATATGTAACTGGATCTTAATTTTTTATATTTGTTTTGTTTGTTTTGTTTCTCTGTTTTTTTTTTTTTTTTTTAGTTTATTTCATAAAGTAACAACATTGTTGTTTTTCTTTCTGTTTTTTAACTGTTTAACTTTGATTAACTTTTTTTTTTTTTTGTTTTTTATTATTCTTGTCTTTATAATATTTGTGTATTTGTGCGTATTGTTTATTTATATTTTTCTTATTTATTTCTCATTTTTAAATATTATATTTTTTATTTCAAGTAAGTAAGTAAGTAGGTAAGTACAAGATCTATTTATTCAACTTGATAATATTTGCATTAAAATAAAAAAAAAACAACAAACATAAAATGTGTAATAAAAAATAAAATGTGTGTATAAAGAATTATGGTAAAGCAATTTATGATGAAATACTTGTAAGTTCCGATATCAAGTTAGTATCTTTGAATTTTGAAGGCTTTTCGTTTCATCGTAGTTTTCTTAATTAAAATTCTTAACTTTTAATTCTTGATAATAAAAAAAAAATTCACGATTAAGAATTTTTAGTAAATTTACTTTAAATTATTTGACAGAACATTTTTATTTTATTTTAGCTAATTAAAAATGCCTATTCCCTATTAGTGAGTTCTGAGTGCGAGCATATATCATTCTAAGATATATTGGAGATTAATATCGAATTCCAACAATTTTTCTTCTAATTTGATTGAGAGTCAAAGATTGTTAGCATACAAATATGAAACAACAACATTTAGATTGTTGTGGATTTTAATTACCAAGATTCTTCCTCAATTATTTTTAGTAAAAGTCAAATAAACTGTGACACCATATTCGGTCCCGAAAGTTTCTTCATGACTTGCGTAAAAAAAACATTTCAACAAAAGTCATCGCTCAAGGAAATTATTGAATTCCGTTAATCATTCTTATCCTGCTTGATAATTGTAGGAGGATATACATTACCATTTGTAGTTATGTGCTGTAATTTTATGTCTTCATTGTATCTAAACAATTTAATTCTTTTGAAACAATTAATTTAACAAGAACAAGACATAAATCCAAATATAGAATAATTTACATTTGTATAAATTTGATCGAATTGTCTTAATGAGCTTTTGAGTTTCATCAAACATTTTTATATAATCTAAAAAAAAAAAAAAAAGATCTTAAAGAAATAAAATTGTGATCAATCATAATTTTCAGTTGGATAGTTTATTCGTTGTTCGTTATTTGTAAGTATGTGGCTCCAGCGGTGAAAATGTCAAATACAATTTTGTTTTTGTTTTAAAAATATTGTATAAAAAAATATAAATAATAAATTTCACTTTTAAATTAATAATTGCAGTAAATCGTGTGTTTTTGTATTTTATGTATTATTTATAAGGTATGTGGAAATGGGTATGGTCCATCGTATATTTATAGTATGTACATTTTCACCGCTCAAAATATTAATATTTCTATGAAATATCCATTTAATTCTTTTATATATTGTTGATTGCAGAAATCATTTTTTTTTTGTTGTTTTGCCTCACTTCATAAACATTCCATTGAACAAAAAATAAAAAAATGTTGTTATTCCATTCATGTGCGTCTTCCGTATGTGCGTTCATTTAAGTTAAAGTCTTTATGCAGATATCTTCAGTGTATATGGTTAGTATTTCAGTATTCAATTACAATTTACATTTCAATTTAAATAGAATCAAAATAGTTATCTATTTTATATATTTTTTATATTATGCGATTTGAAAACTAATTCAATTCAAACAAAAACAAAAATAACAGAAAACAAAGATTGAAGTCATAGAAATTCGGTATTCTAATCATTCAATTTTATTGTATATTTTTGTTTCTTTTGGTGATGATTTAAGATTTTTCTTTTGATTTTTTTGTTGTTGTTGAGTTAAGTATAATGAACTATGGGTCACAATACAATCCGCTCATCGATCTATTGAATTTATATTTAAACAAAACAAAAATGTAATTCTTATTCTCTCATATTCAACGATTAATCGCAAAGAAAAAAAAAATTCTTTCATAAATATTAAAACTTCAAACAAATCAATGCCGCTATTTTACAGATTTAGCTTCCAATAATTTCCTACTGAAAAACATCAAATAAAATTTGATAATTTCGTAAGATAAGAAAAAAAATAATACATAAGGCAAAACACAAATAAATGAACTTAAAAATCAATCTCCCATATCAGTACCAATTATTATCTTCATCATCAACATCATCGTGAGTCAATTTAAAGATTTCGTAAAAATGAAAAATACAAAAAGAAAAAAAAAAATCATTAAAAATAAATAACGATTTGAAAAGTTACTAATTAGCAGTTAATCGTGTAATCGAAAGGGACGCTATTTTCTCATTATGTTGTAATAAATTTTAAATAGGGATGGTGAAAGAGGAATTGATTGTCTCTGAGAACATATGGTTTGATTTAATGTATTCTCGTATTTTGATGGCTCACTGGTGAATCTTCAAAAAAAAAAAAAATAATAATAATAAGAAAATCTAACAATAAAGAGAAAGATAAATACTGAACGGGAATTTAATAAGATTATAAAAATAAAATAAGAATAATGAACGGAATATTCACCTTTTGTATAATAATAATATAATTATGATGTTTATATAGGATGTGATGACATTTTAGAACAAAACATAAAATATTATTGAAGTTCAGGAATAAACGAATAAATTATTTTCTTATTTATATGAAATTATACTTACTACTTACTGTAGGTGTTATCAAACTTTGCATGTCCCGCGTTCCTGTTAATACATTTAAGTGATCAAAGTTTAATGATAAATATCAATTCATTCTTTTAAAACTAATTCAAGAAAAATTTGATAATAGAAAACGATTGTGTGATTTAAAATAAAATCGTTGTGTACTTTATATCAAGAATATGTGGTGGACCACAATTTGAGAATCAATACTTTAGTTAGAGTTTAGTGTAAAGTCTAGATAAGGTATATAGACATTGAATTTAGGAAAATAGAAAAAAGAAATATTCATTCTAAAAAACAGAAAAAAAAAAAATGAAATATAAAAATGTAAAATATACGCGAATTGTGTAAGATTCAATAACCGTTCCATCACGTACATCGTACACCAACTGTTACAATTTTCATTTTGTGTAAATTTTGTTTTTTTTTTTTGTTTTGTATTTTTATTTCTTTATTGCAATTGAAGCAGAAGAAGTAGTTAATTGAAGGAATAAAAGAAAAATCAATTATTCATTGCACGGTCCGAACTTTAAAAATAAATACAAAAAAAAAAAAAAAAAAACACAAAAAAAAAAACATACATAAGCACGTTAAAAATACAATGGACTTAAATTAGAGTATTTCGACGCGATGTTTATAATTGTGTTAATTAGATAAAAGAACATACATTGATTTTTTTTACTTCTGTTTTTGTCTAGTTGTAAATTTTTGTTAAAGAAAGAAAACAAAAATAAAAGAAAAAGAAAAAGAAAAAACAAAAGAAAATGACTCAAAAAGTTAAAAAAAAAGAGCCGATATTTTCTTATAAAAAAAAAAACAAACATTCAAACATAAAAATATCAGTTTCAGATAAAAAGAAAAAAACTTTGTCTTCATTTTTTTTGTATTGAATATATTATTAATGTACAGGGTGACATTTAGATTGTTGAATATATCCTATGTAGAGAGAATCCAGGGACTTCTTTTACATTGATAAGTAGCTTCACCTTCTTTAAACACTTCTTAATTATAAAAGAAGATGATTGGATGTTAAGATTGTTGTCAAGGAATCTAATTATTCATTTTTTTTTTTTTTTGGTTAGATAATTAAAGATGAGAGAATAAAGGGAAGTAAAAACTATTATTTTTTTTCTTAGGCTCACCTTGTTTTTTTTTTTTGTTTATCTTCAAAACCAGAAATGCGTACATTAGATGAATGAGAAGAATGGAATGCATTTTTTTCTTAAGCCGGATATTTTTATCCAACTTTCAACAAACCCAAAACTACACAATGCTTCCATATGATTTGTGTTTGTTGAAAGATTCCTGAAAGGAACATTATAATTCTCTACAGTCTGAATCAAGTGTTGGGTGTGTGATTTTAAAGTTGGTTTTAAACTAGAAAGAACAAGAAAATAAAGAAACCGGAACTTGAAATAAATCCTAAAATTTTGAGAGAATAGAAATTCAAAAATTTCAAGCCCTGAATAAAGCACTTATGTGTAGATCGGAATCGTTACAAAACTATTTGATTTTTGAAATGCATAAATTAAAATGAATTTTTATTTTTACTTATTGATAAGAAAACTGTCATTCTTTCTTTTCTCTTATTATCTTTCTTTTTATTTTTACAATATTTTTATTTAAAAATGGAACCAATTATAAATGTGACTCATCGGATTTTTTTTTTTCATGAAATTTTATCTGCTGCGGTCCAACAATGATTTATTAACTTTTATAATAAAAATGAAAGTGCAAAAAAAAAGTACGTGAGAGAAGAGAAATAAATAGAAAGAAAAAGAGGGAGGGCAAGACAAATATTAATGTTTTGACGAAATTAAACAAGTTGAAAAAAAAAAAAAAATTGAGTACTTTTAAAATTGAAACATCAAAATTTTAAATGTCAAACAGCGACAAAATTTTTTTACATATTTTATTAATGTACTTTACATGCAAAGAGACATCGTCTTTCCTACTAAAGATTAAGAAGAAAAAATTATTTTTTCCCTAAAAAATCAAAATAGTTGGCAATAGATAAAAGCAACACCTTATCGCAGGTCGTTCGTTCATCCAAATAAAACATTGAATATATTGAATTTCGCGTAAACAAATATTTTGATCAAATTAAAAAAAAAATGTTTTGAACGTAAATTAGCGTGAATTTCAAAATTGAATTTTTATATTTTTGTTCTGTTTTGAAAGTTCACGGTTATCTTGTTTTTTTTTCCATTATACAATTTCGTTTGTTTTAATTTTGTAACGTGTTTTTAAATAAATTTTAATAAAAGTATGAAATATAGTTTGAGCCATCTATTGAAAATGTTTTGAAATGTTCAGTATTGAAGAAAAGCTCTTGCAACGTTTTTCCTAGAGCGAGCTTTAATAGTTTGAGTAGCGCTTCTTATAAAAGTTAATAAAATTCCATATAGATGTCTCGTCCATTATAATGTAACTTTAACGATTGTTTGTTTTAGCGTTTGCCATATAACTTAAAAGGGTTGTCAAACATTTTCTGAAAATTAGGTTCGTCGCTTGAAGTCTTTTGTATTTTTATCAAGTTATCTTAAATAATATTGTTTACGACAAAGCCGTTTTTATTTAGAAGACATAATTTAAATCAAATATATGCTTTTAGACAAAATCAGACAGAGAAATCATAATTTCTATCGAAAATCAGGGTTCGTCGCTTAAAACTTTTTGTAGTTTTTTGTTGCTCTTTGGCGTGATGATTATAAAACTTCAATAACTAAAATACAAATCATCAATTAAATTATATTCTGATAAACCTGTCATACATATTAGCGTTTAGTCACAGAATGATATTTGTATTTTTACCGTGTTTATCCATCATCTTCTCATCATATACATGTGATCTGTAAAATAAACATCAATAGCCCCAATTTAATATAACCAATTCATCATATTTAACGTTTAAATAACGAAAAAGAAAACAAAAAAAAAATGAATAAATAAATAAAAAGAAAAGAAAAGAAAAAATGAAATCAAATAAAATTAACATAAATCTTAGAATTTATTTATTATTTATTTTTTGTTTTTCTTAAAAGTTATTAAGATTTTATAAATAGATTCAAACAAAAATTGTCACCATTTTTATCTTTTCATTCATAAGAAAAATAAAAAAATATAAAATCGAGTATAAAATATATACGAACACTTTTTTCTTTTCGTTTAAATTAGGTTTGAAAAACATCAAAGCAAAATTGTTAAAATCAATAAACGACAGTTATTATTAACGTAAAATTTCACCTGCCAAATACCATCATCAATTGCTTTTTTTTTTCTTGAGTTAACAACCTTTTATTATTTTTCGATGACCATAAAATCATAATATCAGTGGAATGTGAATAAAAACGTGTACAGTACATACGTTTAGTTTAAAAATATAATTGTACGCTTGTGGTAAAAATCTATTGTGTTTTTTTTTTCTTCTATTTAAACTATTTGCGCTTTCCAATTGGAGGAATTTTTTAAACGGTTTTCAACTTAAATTTTTTTTATTTTAAGTACTTCAAACAGGAATAATAAAATAAAAGTCAAGGACGTGCCCTTATTTTATAAGAGGATTAAAATAAGTTAATTAATTTTGTCTAAGTAAATATTTGTCGTAATCATCGTCATCATTTTATTCTAACCTTGGTTAACCTTCGTGGTCTAATTTAATGATTATTTTAAATTTTGTTTTAAAAATTTTTGTCAAATTAAATGGAATGTCAAATTTCACACCCTAAGGCTCTTTCACTCTTTGGGTGAGTTTTAATATTTCTCAAATAAAATAATCCCGTTCCTCGAAAATCTTCCAACAACATAAAACAACTTTAACATCATCATGACACAAATTATTATTTTTGCACGGTCCATCAACGTAAACAAACATACACAATACTTACATACGCACAAATGCACATACACTATACTTTATTTAAACTAATACAATAACATTGTCCTGTCTGACCGAGGAAGAAGAAGAAATTGTTGTTGTTGGTGTTTTTGGTTTTTTGTTTTTATACTTAATTTTTGCTTTATATAACCTGAATGCCGGGATATTGGGCTACCTGCTGTTATTCTAAAGAAAGCAAGTGATAATATCCAAGGAACTTCTAAAGGTACACATTTTCTTTTTGGCTTTTTTTTTGTCTTTTTTTTCAGAATGTTCTCAGAATAAACAATGAATTTATCTGTTTGTTCTTTTTTTTTTTTTTGCATGAATTTAAAATTTATTTAAAGTTTAAAGATTTGTTGTTAATTTTTTATTAAAATAAATCAAAGATAAGATAAATAAAAAAAATTGGAAAGAAAAAGTCAAGTATCACATTCCGATATGAAAAATATTATCTAATCCAAACGTATTTCTATTTTGTAAGAAGAAAAAAAAAATCCATGGTTAAGAAAAAAATATAAAATACCTGAGAAAAAGAGAACAATATTTTTATTTCTTATCTTCCTTTCTCTCTTTCTCTCTAAATTATAATTTTTTCTTTAATTTAACTTTTAACGTATTGGAAAGAGAAAAAAAAACCGGCTTAGCAACATCGTATAGTCGTATCGTCCGTCGTCAGCCGCTCGATTCAAGAAAGAAAAAAAAAAAAAAAATTCAAACTCCAAAGAAACACATCGGGCAGCCATTCTTGAGTTTACTTGTGTCGTGATCACAGTCAATTTACCTAGACGTATTTTTTTTTTGTATTCTTCACAAACGAAGAAGAAGAAGAAGAAGAGGAGATTTTTTTACAAAACAAATTTTTAAAGAAAAATCCAAGTATAAAAAGAAGAAGAAGACAAATTTTTTAATTCCAAAAATCTCTTTGATTTTTGTTGTATTTTTTTATTATTGGTTAGTTGATTTTTAACCGTTACTCCAGTTTAAACAACAGAAGAGAAACAAAATCTCCGCCGTCCAACACAAAGTGTCACACAAGTGTTGACGTGGAATCAAATACAAGAAAAATGGATTTTAATATTTTGTGATCGTGTTTTTTTTTCTTCCTCCGTCCATTTTTTTTTTCTTTCGCATTTCTTAGTTTTTTTTTTTCTTGAGTTTTTCTTTAATTTTCTTTTACAAAAGTGAAGAGAAACTAATAGTTTTTATAGAAGAAAAAAAAGAAGAAGAAGAAGGAGAACTGGAAAATAAAAATTAAAAAAAGTGTTAAAAGTTTGGAACAAAAAATTATTGTTCGAAAATTTAAAAAATTAAGAAAGAATTTTTTTTTAAGAAATAATTAAATAATTAAATAAAAAGGCGACGGGAAGTTGTGTGGCCGCAATCGACAAAAAGCAGCCATATTGAGTTTTATAAAGTTCTGTGTTTTTTTATTTTTTTTGAAAGATATTTCCTTGAACGTGATCGGAATGCAGTGTCTTTATTGGTATTAGTGTTTTTCTTCTGATTGTGTGTAGGATCAAGAAATACAAAATAAGAAAAAGAAAAAAGAAATAGAAAATAAAAATTATAAATTTCTTGTGGCCCCCTTTTGTTTGTTGTTGTGTTGTGTATTTGTTTCTTGTGCGGTTAAGAAATAAAATTCCAAATAAATAAATAATTTAAAAATATAAAAAAAAATAAAAGAAAAATTAAAATATGGGAGAGTCAACACCAATATGTCGTTGTAGAGTATTATATTTAGGCAGTGCTGTACCAAGACAAAGTAAAGATGGTTTACAAGGAATACAGGAACCACTTAGAAGTTTATATCCGTCAGAGGGTGCAGTTGGTGCAAAAGGAATTGACTCATGGTTAAGTGTATGGTCAAATGGTATATTATTAGAAAATGTTGATGAAAATCGTAAACAAGTAACGCGCTTTTTTCCAATTGATTCATTACATTATTGTGCTGCGGTACGTCAAGTATTAATACCAGAACGTGGTAATACAAATCCAGAACCAAAATTTTTACCACTTGATTCACCATTTGCACGTACACCACGTGCACAACATCCACCAATATTTGCATCAATATTACGTAGAACAACTGGTATTAAAGTACTTGAATGTCATGTCTTTATATGTAAAAGAGAAGCAGCTGCAAATGCACTTGTACGTTGTTGTTTTCATGCGTACGCAGATAATTCATATGCAAGACAATTAGAAGGTAGTAGTGCTGGTAGTGTTTATGGTACATTAGGTAAACCAATGAATGGTAGTACTAGTGGTATGGGTGATAATGGTTGGAGATCTAGAGCAGGTAGTACAACGACGCTTAATAGTGTTGGACGACAACAAAATCAACAACAGCATCATTTACAACAACATCAATTACAACAACATCAATTACAACATCATCATCAAATGAATGGAGATGCTTACACTGTTAAAAATTGTAAGTTATTATCAATTAATTCTTTTCATTTTTTGTGTAAATATAATAGAATCTATGCTAGGATAACTGGTTTTGAGATGTTCTAAGTTTATTCTTTATCGTAATCTGCAGTCACGATTAATATTAGAAATATTTATTTAGTCACATGGTTAAGACTTCTTTATCAACTTAATTCATATTTACAAATTATTTGAGGTGAAGCTAAATAATAATATAAATGAAACAATTGAAGCAATTAAAAAGTAGTGAATAATTTATAAATTTACACAATTTATAATCTCACATCTTTTATCTAAATTACAAAACTGTTATAATTACTGGGTAATCTTCTGATTCTAAGTTTTATGGGAAGGATTATGAACAGTTACATGCGGTTACTCAAACATATTTCACTATAATGAAATTAAATTTAATTTAATTACATATATTGAATAATTAACCAACAATTTTTGTGTTCATATTAAAATATACATTAATAGACACACACACACATAAAAAACACAAAAATTACACAACACACGCACATTTTAAAGACAGGCGACAATCTATTTTTGGTAACTTGTCAGACGTGATTTTTGTTGATTTCCACCTGCGCGCGTATACATATTTTTTTTTGTTTCGTCGTGGTAGTCGTCGTTGTAAATTTGTGCTACTTTTTTAGGCTTTCACAAAATATAAAAATTATTTACTCGCGGATATTTAATTTTAATATAAAAATCAATATATTTTATAAATTCTTCACATTGAAGTGATTGAATATTAATCGCACGTACCATTGCTATATACTGTTCATACCATAACAGCTCAGTTTCCTTTCATACTTGAAAAACAAAATATTTATATCGGGCTTCACAACAATTTTAGAAAAAAGTTAAGTTGTTCTACGTTGCATTACGTAAAAAATTATCACTGTAAGCGTAGTGGTATTGGATTATATATTTTGTGTGCATCCCCTCTATAGGAGATCAAAATATTCGATTTATAGTAGCAATTTATTATCTGTATTCATAAATAAACATGCCAAATTTAATGCAATGCAAATATTCTCGTGTGTCTGCAACGATATGGACCCCAAGAGTGCAAGACTGGTGTGATAACTCTGTCTCACTAATGCAATTTTGCTTTCATAATTTTTTTGATTTTAAATGGGAATAATTTGGTATTTCTATGCTGTCATAAAATTAAAGTTTGTGCAAAAATCTTGTTAAAAATAAATTAATAAAGAAAACCGTTTAAAGTTGTTTATTACTCTGCGAATTATCTTATTATTACTTTTTCGTTTCAAAATTCGTTGAAATAACTAATAAAAAAATTAGTTTAATCGTCTTGAAAGAAGGAGGAGTAGTTTTGTGTTTTGTATTTATTATGCAATCTGACAGTAGAATAAAAATAAGCATTATTGTACTTAAGGAATGTGTGTTATTAAAAAATAAAAGATGATTTGAGTTTTTCATGAAAAACAAATAATGACGGCATTATTTTGGAATTTTAACATTTTATTAAATGTGGAAGAGAGAAGAGAAAAAAAAACTGTAAATGTCAAGGTTAAGATTATTTATATTAAAACGATTGATGAAACGTTGAAATGTATTTTGAGTGAATAGAAATCGACATCGTTTTTCTATTTGTAAGTTTATGTATATACATATGTCCAAGTATGTATGCCTGCATAAATATGTGTGCGTGTGTTATGTAGAGATTAATAAAAAAAAAGCATTCCGACAAAAGACTTCAACAAACGACGAACCTGAAATTTTATTTCCTTTTTTTTTTGTTTCTCTTTCTTCATCTTCTTCTTCTTCTTTTTCTTCATTTCATTAAAATTAAAAGAAAAAAAAATAAAACTAAAAATAGAAATGGTGATCTGATCACAATAATATCTATCTTCTTCTTGTATTTTTTTTTTTCCTCATTAAAGTTATGTATTTTTTTTTATTCTTAAAAAATATTTAGGATATTTGGGTAGTCAGTCATTTTTTATATTATACTTCTATTGTTGTTTTTGTTATTTGTGATGATGTTCTTATTGTTGTTGTAATTATTATTTTTGTTTTGTTAGAATTAGTCGTTGTTACATTACTGTTGCTGTATTCTTTATTGTGATGTGAAGAATGATGAAATTGGAAAAGTTATCATTTATGTCCATTGTTCTTTTTAATATTTTCTTAAAATTAGAAGAAGGATTATTGTAATCATTTTTCTTCATTCATTGAACTGCTGCTATATATTTTGCAGATTTAATGAGAATTCGTTCCTAGTATATTATTTCTGGCATAATTTAAACCATTGGAATTTTAACATTTAAAAAGAGAGAAACAGAATTTAATCCGATCACTCGATCATATTTTTTTATGTATATAAATTTTCCTCTTAACGCCATTATTGATTATATAAATCAAAGTTCTCAATAATCAATCATTCAAAAGTAGTATGATCTGATTGATTGATAGAAAATCATCTGATCAAAATATATCTACATTGTTGTTGTTGTTGTTGTATATGGTTTGTTGTACAAAAAATATGATTGGACACAAATTATCGATTAAAGGAAAAAAAAAAATTGATTTGTCTTTTTTTTTTTTACAAAACTATTTTTAATGATGGCGCGATGAAGCTTGAAGATTTTATTTTTCTTCTTGCAGAGTTTGTTTCATTGCTGTTTTTTTTGTTGGTGTTGTTTTTGTTTGTTTGGTTTTTTGTTGTTTGTTTATTTATTGTTGTTGTTTGTTATACTTAATGAAATTTTTATTTATTTAAAATTCATGGCTTCTCCATGACTCTTTTTTTTGTCTTTCTTTCTTTCTTTCTTATTTTTTTTTCTAATAAAAATTGTGTCAGACGTCATTATTTTTTTTCTTTATGTTTCTTACGTAGAAACTTAAGTTTTTTTTTTATGAAAAAAAATCGAGAAAATAAACAAAAAAAAAAAAACATAAAAATTAACACAAAACGGTTTTTGTTTTTCTTTTATTTAAACTTTTTTCTTTTCAGTCAGATATTTCTTCTTCTTCTTCTATTTTTATTTTTTGGTTAATGACTTTGAATTTATTTTCTCTTGACTCTTCTCATTTCTTATTTCTTTTTTTTTGTTTTTTTTTTTTGAAAGAGTTTTGTATTTCGCACGTGTGTCGTTTTTTTGGCACAAATTATAAATGATTCTAGCTTTATAGAAAAGTGATGTGGTCCAAAAAAAAAAAAAAATTTGTCTCTAATCCAATATTTCTTTTCTTCTGTGTTTATTTATTTATGTTTTGTGTTTTGTGTTTTTTGGTTAAAAAAAAAACGATTCAAAAAAAAATTCTATTTATTTATTTTTATCTTAAATGTAAATACAAAACAGAACGCATATGAAAGAGATAAAAAAATTATATTTTATAACAAAGTGTAGTTGTAGTTAATTTTTCATGATTACTCTCTCGCTCGCTCTTCCATCTTTCATCGGACTTTATAATTTTGTTTTTCTAATTTTACTTCCAAGGACAAAAACGTTCTTATCAAAATATTTTCTATTTTGTTATTAAAAATATAACTTCGCAACAACTTAATTAGTCATTATTTTTAATTCCATGATGAACACACGCAAAAGCAAAAAAAAAAATTAAAATGAATAAATATACAGGTAAACATAATGTGCAGGTATTAATACCTTTACACTCGAGAAACTCAGTGGTTTCTAAACTTTATTGTTTTTGTAGCAATAAACTACTTAACCTCGTGATACAAGTACAACTCAATTTCAAGATGCGATTAATAATTCTAAATGGTACACGTTTATCGTACGTTGCAAACTCCTACGTTCAGTATCACAAAACAAAAACCTATTCAATTTTTGATCTTATGTCATTGTGATCTTCTCATCATCTTCAACTTCAAGCAAAAAAAAAAGCAATGCTTAACAAAACAACAACGACATCGACATTTAAATTCTTTTGCAGTTAGCTAATAAAGATAATGCATAAAGAAAAAGGGAGAGGAACAAAAAGAGAAAGAAAGAGAAATATGTTAAACAAGCCGTAGCAAAATAACACTCTTTGAACACTGCTATAATGCTGTAACTGTTGTTAATGTTTTCATTTTTTTAATAGCAAATATATGTAATTATAACATGCAATTTTAAAATCAACAAAACAGAAAATAACACAAAAGTTATAAAGAAGATAAAGATGAAGAAGAAGGAAACACAGCGTATAAAATAATTTCCATGAAAGAAAAATTTTTAGAAGAAGAAGAAGACGTAGAAGACGAAGAAGTAAAATCATATACAAGAAAAAAAAAATTATCACGCCTTGACATAAGTTTATGTGTTGCCATATTTGATTTATTGTACGCGATGAGTCAGACATCTTTTTTATTCATTTTTTTCTCCTCTATTTTATTTTGCTTGTTAGTTATTTTTTAATCTGGAATAATGAGCACGAGAAAAAAAAAACGATAGTTAAAGAGAGAAAGGAAGAAAACGATTGAAAGGGAAATACTGAAATTTATATAAAAAAATTATTTTTTTCATTGTATGGACAATAATATTTGTATAGAGTTAAAATATTGTTGACGTAATTTATTACCATTAAAAATTATGGCGTGTCCACAATTTTAGGAATAATTTCAAATTTTTCACAAAAAAAATTATTTCATTTTCATTTTCAAATTGGCCAATAAATAAATGTTTTTATTTTGGTTGTTTCGTTTTATTTTTTGTTCGTTCTCAGCTGGAGTCAGTCAAATTTTTATGAAATGTCTTTAACCTTTTAACTGAGAATGTTTTTATGAATTATTTTTGATTTTGACACAAAAATTCTTTTTAGTCTTTTGTAAATAATTTTAAAATTTAAATTTTATTTTACGACTTCTTATTATTATATTTTTTATTCCTGGACAGTAATATACCTAAATCTATACAAGAGCTTACAGCTAAAGGTTACGAGTTCAAATTTCGATTACAATTTTAAAAGTACAAAATTGTAGAATAATTAGTGTTCGTTGCATTATTCGTGTGTTTAAATTTTTCCATAATATTGAATAAAAAATTTAATCTATACAATTATTTATTGTTCAATTACAATTAGTACACATTCTATATAGATTCTTTTATGAGCTATCTTTATTCCACTAGACTTGGTGAAATAATAATAATATGCGTTCAATTGTTAGTCCATACGTGGAACTGAACTTCAAAGTGATTCCATATGATCAAGACTCCACTATTGGTGATTGTTAAGTTTTTTCAATTTTTGTGAAGAAAATTAATATGCAAAAATATTTCAACCAATAAAATTCTTTATGAAATTTATTAAATAAAAAATGAAAATATGGATGAAAAAATTGCCAACAGCAAACAAATTACGAAGATCAAGAAATATTCTCATTATACAAAAAGAGTTGGTATGAGGGGAACAATAAAACGTGTTCGCTTTGAGCATTTTTAATTCTCTTAAAAATTCTATTTTTCTATTTGGTTTTAGAAAGAATTTAATATTTATAAATATTATTAATTTGTTGGTTGAAAGAATTTAATTAATAAATAAATCTGTATCCAATCCAATTCAATTTAAATTACTGAATGCATAAAATTCTCAAATGTTTTCAATTTTGTTCTCATAATTGGCATAATCTGTCATCTTGACGGGTATGTTCAATTTTTACTATTTTACCATTAAAATCGAATAACATTTATGTCACCACTAAACAAATGAATTTTATATTTTAATTGGATTGCACATTCAATCATAAGTGCAAGTGAACTCTTCTTCTAAAAAAAATAATATTTTAGCTTTAGTAGAAAATCTTCTCTGTAATTATCCAGATTATCAGATGTATCGATTAATCAAAAGTATCAGATGTGATTACTTTGACTTAATTTATTGAATGAAAAAAAAAACAATTATTCGATTATGTATTTTTTTATTTTATTAAAATTTTCAAGCATTTTTTTTTTCTTGTTAAATTGAAAAACAAAATTAATTCTTAAGCCGGTTTCTTATTTATTTCTTTATTTTTATTTTCTGTTACTTTAAAGTTTAATTTGTACTTTTCTTAATTCGAAAGTTTTATTTATATTTATATCTTTATATTTATTTTATCTTTCACTTCTTATTGGATTCTGTGTTTACTTTATATGAATGTGATTCAAATATTTAATTTTATTTTTCAACAAAAAAAGGGAAAAGTTCAGTTTTAAATAAAAGAAAAAAAAACACATTATTAAATCTTGTCTTTTAAGTCAATTTCATTTTTATAAGAAACGAAGATAAAATATAGAAACCAATAATAAGAATATAGGTGCGTTTTTATTTTTTATTTACCAAATCAGATGTAGCTGACATTTGGTTGAAATAATAATTGAATTGTTGAAGCAAGACCAATCCAATTAGCATAATTTTGAATGATGTTACAAAATCATCTTCCGTTCTGAATTTTGATTAGTCTATTTTTTTTTTTTATAATTTAAAATATTACACCAACAAAGCAAGAATATTTGGTTCAGAAATAAGAATGATTTTACAAAATATTATGAACAGCCATACTGAGTTAGTTAATTATTCCAATCGGTGTTTATTGATGGTAGCAATATTTGGTATAAAAGCATTACAGTGGCGCCTCCACTAATCGTTGAAACGGTTAATACAAATAGACTAATTTATTAATTTAAAAACGTATTTGTTATTTTTTCGTGAAATTTGCTTTTGTTGTTAATTCTGATTCAGAAGTTAATACTATTTATTACTTAGAGACAAGATTAAAATGTAAACTGTCCGTTAATAAATTTAGGACATCAGATGCTCTTCAAAATGTACATTTAGTTTTAATTATCTAAATTTTTCCATTCTATTTCAACACAGATTAATTAGAACATAATACAGATGATTAATGTGAAGAACCCTTTTTGTTTTTCC
Organism: Pedicia rivosa; assembly: GCA_963082725.1. Taxonomy (NCBI): domain Eukaryota; kingdom Metazoa; phylum Arthropoda; class Insecta; order Diptera; family Pediciidae; genus Pedicia; species Pedicia rivosa. The sequence continues at coordinate 42,238,021 of OY720151.1, forward strand.
CATGGTCACAGTAAAAATATCTTGAAATTGAAAAGATTTAGATTTAAATGTAAAGTAAAAAAGATGTTAATATAAAATGTCCACCAACCGTGACAAAGAGAGCAACAACAACAATAACAAGAGTAAATAATAAAATAAAAAAAATGCGAGGGCGAAAGTAACTTTTAATGCAATTCTAGTTCTCCTTCTGTCTGAATTCCTCTCACTCTTTACTCTCGGTGTCTACGTTTTTTTTTTCTTCTGGTTTGAATCAAAAGGAAGTTGTCAGAAAACAAGTTTTTGTTATTATTATTATTATTATTATTACTTAGTTCTTGTTGTTGTTACATATTTTGTAAAGGAAAAAAAAAATAAGAAATAGAAGACAAAGACACAGCTCTTATTTTCCAACAAACAAACAAAAAAAAAAAAAAATAGCGTTTAAATTTACATCAAAAATCTCACGAATAAAAAAATACACTTTTTTTCCCGCAATTAAATAATATTAAAGCGCTTTTTTTTTTATAAAAAAGAAAAAAAAAAATAATCAAAAATTCACCAACAGAATAATTTTCTTCCCGAACTTTTTATTTTTTAATTAAATTGATTGTAATTAACTTTTAATTATCTTACCTATTTTTGTTGTTGCTCAGATTCCGTTGTTGAACATTTTATTATTCTCTAATGTAAACCCAACGGCTACAAGTGTGTGTGTGTGTGTTAAAAGTACTTGTGATGTGATCATACATCTGTTTTCAATCACAAATCAGTCTGTTTCATTATTGCATCTGCATCGAGTAAGTTTATCAAAGTGTTGGATTCTGCTGAATGAGAAAAATGGCAATTAATGACAACAAAAAAAAGAGAAGAGAATAATTTCTTTCAAATTGCATTCATAATATCCGATTTAATGGGATTCGTATGTATATTAAAATTGCATATTTTACAAGTTATGAACAGTTATGTTTGCCATCTGCTTTTTTCCATGCAAAAACAACTTATTTTTCACTTAAGTCTTCAAATGAGATTTGAATAATTTCAATAGTTTAGAATCTTCATGAGAAAACCACAAGTAAAAAAAATGTAATTTTACTTTGCTTGTGTATTTGTTTTGAAAATCTATTCCACTATGCGATGCTCTTAAGATTGTACTAGCTTCTTAGATGATAAATAGCAGAGATTATTGTGCGGTTAACTTGTTAAAAAAAATTCTTTTGTTATTTTGAAATATTTTCTTTAAATAAAACTTTTAATAATATTTTGTAAATGAAAAAAAAAAGGTGTTTTAAGTATAGTGATTCCATTCGATAAACAGTGATTCCTCGAAGCCACTGACATTTTATAAAATAACATTTTTTTTTTTATCATAAAAAATAACCTTCATATAGAAATATTAAAGTTTTATTATTTTGCTGTGTTAATTTTTGTTGTGCTAAAATTTATTTAGAAGATTATGAACGTCTTATGAAAAAAGAAAAATAAATAACAAGTAACTTAAAATACCATAACCCTGAAGGAAAACACGCATAGTCATCAGATTGTGTCGTAATAGTCTTTGTGATGGATCTTTATGGCTTATTCAGAGTGACGGTAATTTAAAATGAATTCTGACAAAAAACTATTTAATTTTATTTTTTTAAATGAAATTCTTCTTAATTAAGTGTAATTAATTATTTATTAATTAATCAGTTATTATAGCTGTTTATGTTATTTACTTCTTACGTTTTTATCCGACAAAAAAAAAAGTTACTTTTAGTTCTAATTATTGGGAAAAGCAAAATATGATGGATTTTTATTACAAAATAATTGGTCAAATTATGTTGGATCTACAAACCATCGTAACTATAAAGTCATTATAGTTCAGTAGAGTTGATTACATGAAATTTGATGTTGACATAATGTTCTTTAATATTCTAACTACAATTTTTTATCTTATTTGGAGATGCGAATTTAAGAATAATTTTTCATTAAAACAAATTCTGCGAGATAAGAATTCAAAATTGTTCAAATTATTATAAATTTAAAATATGCAAAAAAAATGTATTTTTATTCGTGCTAGTTTTGAAAATCACTTAATAACAACCCTCATTGTAAATTATCGGTTACTGTTACCTATTACAACACATTATTATTCTTTATTTAGATCAATATTCAATAACAATAATAAACAGCAAAGTATATGATGGGAAAATACTATAAACGATGATGATGACGATGACGATGACGATGACAATGACTGTATAATAAAGAACAATATTAATATTATATAGACACAATTTGATAAATATAACAAACGGGATTACCCACCCACACACGACATGAATTAAATTAAAGAAACTTTTATGCAAATTAAAAATATTTTTTCCATAATTTTCCATAATAATTTTTTTTCTGTTTTAAATTGCGTTTTATTTTCTTTTTCTTTTTCTTTTTTGTTTTGCTTTTTTTTATCTTTTTATAAAGTTGAATAACATTGATGATGATGATGATTATTATTATGGTACTAAAATTGCGTTTATAATAATGTGAGAAAAATGTCTTCTTCACTATGAATATTTTTTTTTTTTTTTTTCAATTGTCTATTTTATTTTTAGTCCGTTTCATTTTTTATCTCTTCACCTCTCTTTCTCTTTCTCTAGTCAAATATTTAATGCCAACATTAGCAACTTGGTTTCGTATTTTTATGTTTATTATTTTTCTACGTTTTCTATTTGAATTTTGATTAAGTTAAAAAATTGAAAATGTGTCGATCAGTCATCGTCATCAGTTCATTCTACTACAGTTTTTATTTGTTTGTTTTTTTTTTTGTTTAGAATCAATATTTTAAAAATATACAAGAAGTAATTTTGGATTGAACCAAAACATATTTATCTTCTAATACCTACATTTTTTATTTTGATTTTAGAAAATAAAATAGTAATAAAATAAAAGAAAATATATAAAAACGTGAAGGAATGATGATGATAGGTGATATTGGTGTGACTGAAAAATTGGTGAATGTAATTTATATTTTTATATTTTTTTTTTGTTTTGATCGTGCGCGGGTGAAGGAATAATTATTATTATAAAAGACATTGCATAATTAAGTATTTTGTTGGTTGATCGATTAGAGAGGTTTTTATAATAAATTAATATATTTTTGTTGTGACTTAACATTAAAAAAAAAACTGCGTTAGAAACGAGGTTAAGAAAAGAAAAAGAAAAAATTTAGAATAAAATTATAATTGGAGAACGATTACTGTATTTTGATTTTAAAGTTCAAAAAGGTTAAAGTATTGAAACAAATATGTTGATTCTATAAAATGATTAAAACGTTTTCTCTTCTTTAATTCATTATTTTTTGTAGAAATAATTTAGGAATAATCAGAAGAAAACTACGGAACAAAAAGTGATTCTTCCATGAAAGAGAATTAATTTTCGTGTATGGGAAACAAAAATGGCATCAATCCGTATCTATTGTGAAAAAAAACCTTAGCACAATTTTCTTCTTATACGAACAATATCACAATATTTTTGCTCCTCCTTCACATTATTTTCTTCAACTGTTTCTCAATAATGATCATAATAATAATACTCAATTTTTTATTGTCGACTTTTTCAATAAATCCATCATCTAATTGATGCTTAATAAAACACATCAATGTCACACTATCTTACAGAGCGACTAACCATTTTTAATGACCAATTAAGTCAATGACTTGTGTTAAGAACACAAATAAACCACTACATACACACACACACAAACCTTTACAAATTATTTTGTATCTTAAAACAGTTTTTATGGGACGTGTGTCACACTGTAACGTTGTTTACCTTGCCTTGTACTTTGGTCGTGTTATGATGGAATTTTGTATTTTTGTCGAAAGAAAGTTTTCTTTTCATTTCTTTTCTCTTATATTTTTCTTTTAATTTATAATTTTTATTCATTCTGTTTGAAGTCAAATAACTGTAAAATAAAAACGATAATAATTGTAATAATAAATATGATAAATTAAAGTATGTACTAAAAGAAAAACAAAAATAAAAAACCCATAATAAATGGCGATTATACCAATGCAATTGTTACTGTTCTTGATAAAAAAAATTGAAAGTTGCAAGGTCCCAAGAGAGTAAAATACACTTTTTACACAATTAAATATTTAATAGTTTTCTATATTACTGTATTACTTATTTCTTTTTATACTTATTAGGAAAAATTTTCATTTGTAAATTTCAATTAATTTTATAAAATATTCTGGATGTTGAAATCAAATTCTGTATGTTCAAATCATTCGGCTCGTTATTCGAGACCTTCTGATTTCAATTTTCCATAATATTTTATTCCTCTTATTTTGTTGTTTTAATCGGTTATTCCTTCTTAAAAAGAAAATAGCGGTTAATTCAACGTTAAAAATATCTTGGTTTAGGTCATTTAATTTTACCTTATTTCTCCTCAGTACTTTACAACAAAGTATTTTTCAATTTTTACTTATGAAATGGAAACGGTAAATTTTTTTATTTAAAAATAAAAGAAATTTACTCAAGAATGTTCAACAATGTTGCAATAAAGTTGCTTAGATTTTTTTTATTTTATTTTTGTTTTATTGCTAACAGCAAAATACACAATAAAATATAAAAAATTAAATAGACGACGAACCTTTTTTCTTCCTTTAAATTTTTTATTTTTATTATTGTAACATTTTACTTCTAGAAAAAGAAAGAAAATAACCTTGAAAACATAAATTCTAAGACGTATTAAATTCTCAACAACTTCTGATTTAATAACAAGAATACGAATAAAATATTAAGAATATTTGAAATTAGCATAAAAATGTAAATTAAAATTAATTTATTTATTTAGTAATTTTGTTGTTTGTTGAACAAGCAAACATTTTTGTTTTCAAAATATCCAAAAAAAAAAAATTTATATTTTCTGTTTTCAAGCCTTCAACACTTCATATATAGATAATCTATAGAGACAAACAACAAATACACAAGACACCTCAGATACACATGACATGAAAATATACAAGACACATATATTCGACCTAGAAAAGGTGTTGGCTTTGTTATTTGATTTTAATTATAATCAATTAATATTCAAATGGGTCGAATTAGGAATTTCATAGTATAAGGAGCGGCTTTATTATTTCGAAAAATTCTTTAAAAAATTTCTATGGAAAATAATTATTTTGGTAATTTCAAATAAATTCAATAAATTTATTGTGAAATTTTTAACAGACTTTTGACTTTTTCTGATCAATCAATATTTCATCATAATAATTCTTTGCAATTATAAATTTTCTTTTGTGCAAAAATTTTGTTGGCAATTTTATAAATGAAAAGCAAATAAAGAAACAATAAAAATAAAGAAAAAATCGAACCAAATTTAAAAATAAAAGAAAAGTCAAAACAAAAACCGATTGTTCAAATTTAATGGACTCATTTTTTTTTTCTTTAGTTTTTTTTTTCTTTTCATTTATATTTAATTCTGACAAATTGCAATTTGTTAATTTTTTATTGTGGTTCTTTTTATTTATTTTGGCATTCATTTTTAATTCTTAATTAATATAAATTGAAACCACCTTCTTAAATTGACCAATATATAATTGGTCTATATACAAAGGTGATTAGTATAATTTTGCATATTATAGAATAATTTGGTAATCTGAAAATGCCATAATTAATAATATTTAGTAAACTATTAAAGCAATTGATTGATCGTGTAAGTTATTTAAAACGTGTCTACGCATCAACTACCGACCGAGGTTATTTAGTTAAGACACATATGATCTATTATTCTAATAATGAAACCAATTCTAACAATTTATTTCATATTTATTTGTATTTTAACTCACGACTTAAATACTGTTTAAAATTACATTCAACGTATTCCAATCAACTGCACTATACAATATATGGGATAGAGAAAAAAATTAAAAAATATTTTAAGTTTTATCGTTTGTTCTCTCTAACAATAAAATTTCTGAGGTTTGTGTAATCTAATTTACGTATATATAATTTACAAATAGACTTTTTGATTCGTTTTCAAATCCCAATACTGATTCAGTTTTTGTTTGGAAGCAGACTTAGAACAATGTTCGAAATAATCAACTCAAAGAAAACAAATGTAAAGATAGACTACGGTCACGTTACAAGGTTCAACAGAAACATTCTTCTGCGATAATTTATATTGTAACAAAAAAAAATTCTACTTACTAAAAATTGTTCCAAATATTCACATAAGTAAAGCAAAATACACGCGCAAACACACTCATGAGATGAAGATTAAGAAAGAAACGGCATTTAATATATTTTCGGCGGGCGTTAAAAATAGAAACAAACATCAAATATAAAAATCGTGTACACAAATTATCACGAATATTATAAAAAAAATTTGAAGAAAATTAAACCAAAATTAGAAAAAAAAACAGTATTTTGTTTCTTGTTGTTGTATTTCTTTTCAAATCAGTAATAACTAATTTATTAATTAATCTAAGACTAACATTAATATCCTTTTAATCGTATCATCTTAATTATTTTCGATCTTTATTTATTAAGTTTTTTTCTTTTTGAAAGTTCATTCGGTGACCTCAACTCACATAGAGAGACTTAAAGATTTCACTGTTTATTTTGGAGGATTTCCAAAAAGATTAAGGGAAATTTTTAATTTATTGTTTTCTCTTGGATTAATATTTTCTCTATTTGGAGTCCTTCTGATAAATTAGAAAATGGTCGAAAAAAAAAAGATCAATTCATAAATCTGTAATTAAATTTCTGGCATTGGAAATTTTTTGTCTTATTTTTTTGTAATTCAAAATAAAACAATTGCGGGTGACTGATCTATTTCAAGTGAAAGAATGAACTTAATAATTGAAATTTATCACTACAAAAAAAGTGTCCTTGTCTTTTGGACTCAGAAATTAATTTAGAAACTCAATGTTAAAAACCTTTTGTTAATTTTTCAGCTTCTGGTTTAAATTATCCAATTTTTTATTTATATATTTATTTGTTTTGTTTTGTATTTTTTTTATTTCTGGCCACGATTTATAATTTTTTTTTTATTGAAGGAAGTTGAATGGCTGAGGTTGAAATGTAAAAAAAAAACTCGCGTGGATTTAATTGATTTTTTTTGTGCATAGGAGAATTTTTTATAGGGAGGACGTGGAAGGTTTTAGCGCCATGATTTATTAGAATTTTTCTCTCTCAATTACATTTTTTTTTCTTCAAACAAAAATAACTGAAATTCTTTAGTTCATTGTTAATTTTCGATTTCTTTGATACATTTTTTTTTTATTTGTTTTTTCAAATATTAAAATTAATTACTTTTGTAAATTAACTGTTGTCGTGGCCCACATTAATAAATTAAACGTTTTTATTTTATAGGCAGACTAGAATTTTAAAACAAAATTCTTTTGTTGACATTTTTTTTAAATATAAAATGAATTCATGTCAAATTTGTTTAACATTTCCATTTATTGTTCTGCTTTCAACATTATAATATTTCACAAAAGTAGATAATTTTGTTTTTAAGATTTTTGTTTAGTTTAATATTTTACATCGATTGTATTGAAAACAATTATTTTGTTTTTCGTGAAATATAAAACAAAAAATATTTTTACTTATTCAAGACACATCACGGTGACATAATGAAAAATATTGAATGGCATAAAATTCATCTTTTCCCTCTTCTTTTTCTTCTTCTATGTCTTATTTAATTGGTCACACCTCATCCAAAATTCTTTCAAGTTATTTCTGTTGTTTTGTAAACAAAATTTCAATTGACAAAAAAAAAACGTAAAGAAAGAAAGAATAAATAAATAAATAAAGTCGAGTGTCACTCCTTCAACTTAAAGTGTATAATAATATTATAAAACTCTTAAGAAAGATGATTCAAAAGGTCACATCACGAAGTTCACTTTCTAAAATTACCTACTCCATTTATGTATATTCTCTTTATATTTATGTTTCTTTGTAATCTTCAATATTTATTCTTGTTTGTTTGTTTGGTTATTATGTTTTGGGAATTCAGGAAGAAAATTTGTACGTAAACAAAAAAATAAATGTAACATTCCAACGTATTACAATTCTCTCATATCATTCTGAATTTATTCCATCTGAAATTGTTTTTTTCTTATCTTTTTCTTTCTATTTATTTAATTATGCAAGATTCATAATAACAAAAAAACCAGTTGCAATGTTAACTTAATGTAACATAAATTATTATGTAATTGCACTAAGAAAAATCCGTTACACGTTTAATAAAAAAAAAAGGAAAAGAAAAAAACCCAGAAGAATATTTTAATTGAACAATTTTTTTCTTTAGTAAAATAATTTTTTTTTTCATTTACAGTATACGCAAGTAGCGCCGATTTAGATGTGGTTGATGATGGTGATGGTTCAATATACAATGGTAATGAAAATCATAAAGTATGGACTGGTTCACAGGATCGTTTAGATGCAATTGGTATGGAAGGGCCATACGATATATATTCAGCGGGTACATCAACATTAGGACGTCCAGCTAGGCAAAGACAAATTAGTGCACCAATTCCATTACTGCCACCACCAAAAGATGATTTAAAAAAGAAAAAAGATAAAAAACAAAAAAATATTGGTAGTCAAAGTTTATCAGGTACATTAATTCGTCCAAAACCTGTCATGGGACATACAATGATGCGTCCTCCATTAATGCATGGTGGTGGCCAAATGCCACCACAAATGTATGCACCAATGCCACACCCATCTAGACAATTTCATACATTTAGTCATAGACGATTCCAAGGAAATAATGGACCACCAATTATACCACCACATGGTATGCCACCACATGGAATGCCAATGATGATGCCACAGCAATATGCAACATTACAACCGCCAAGAACAAATAAAAAAACAAAAAAAAAAGATAAAATGAATGGTATACCATTGGGTATGCCTGTACCACCACCATTATTTGCATATCCTCCACCAGCATCACATATACAAGAGTCAAGACCATTAGCAATGAGTAATAGAAAATTAGCACAATCAGCAGCCTGTCTTGATGATTCTGGTAATTCTGGTGCTGAATCACCTGGTGGTACAGGTATTTATAGACGTAAAGGGCATTTAAATGAACGTGCATTTAGTTATTCAATTAGACAAGAACATAGAAGTAGAAGTCATGGTTCACTTGCTAGTCTACAATTTAATCCACCAGATGTTAAAAAAGAACGTGAAATTGCACAGATGGTTGCTGGATTAGATATAAATAATGGTGAACGTGTTATTGATATGACAACAATACAAAGGCGACAACAAATGGCTGGTTCATCAGGTACATTTGGTAAACAAAGAAGATAGATTAAATTATATTGAATATTGTTGAGATTGTTAATACAAAAAAAAAATAGAGAAGTCTTTCGATGTATATTTTATTTTTATTTTTTTTTTTAAATGAAAAAGAATTTATTTTTCTAAAGCATTTACCAATAGTAATTTATATAAAAAGCAAACAAGGAAAAAAAAAACACGGTTACATTGTAAAGTTCTTTTTTGTCACTGTTATTATTATTATTATTATTATTATACCACTTATTATTATTTTTTAAGAAACTGAGTATAAAAATAAATAAAAAAAAAGTATGCCGATTCGATTGGATTAAAAATAATAATTTACCTTTATTTTTTTGTTTTTTTGGTTAAAAATAATTAAACTTTTGACTGAAATTGTAAGCTGTTGTTGTTGCATTTTTATAATGACACTTTTTTCTTTTTTTTTTGTTTGTTTATTTTTTTTTCTTTAACTTTTACTGTAAACTGTTTCATTTTAATCGTTTTAAAAATATTTTGTCGCTTTAAGAGGATTTTTTAATTAAAAGAACCGCATAAATTTTTTTTTATTATTTTTAACAATAATTGAATTTTTGGTACCAAAAAATAGAAATAATTAAAATGAAAAAATAAAGTTAATAAGGAAAATTCAAAAATCAAGTAAGATCTGTATTCAAAAGAATTGGTTGAATGAGAAATTCCACAAAATATTCAACAAAAAAAGAAAAAAATATTCAAATAAATTAAAAATAAAACCTTTTGTAAAATAATGTGAATAATTCTTCTTCTTCTACACTTCTTCGTCTTCATAATTTTTAATATTAAGCAGAAAAAAGTTAAATAATTAAATAAAATAAATAAATAAAAAATTAAATTATAAACACAAACAATTTATTATTTTGTTTAAAAAATAAAACAAACAAACAAAATTCTAAAAGATTGATTTATGTCTTTTGTTAATGACTGACTTTTTAAAAATTTGAATTTTGATTGAGGAATTAATTCCAATGAAAAGAAAAAAAAAACACAAACCAAAATAAAAAACTTTCTCGTTTAACCGTGTTTCTTAAATTTTTTTTTTTTCCGTCTTGTCTTTAAGTCTTTAAATTTTTATTTCTTTCTAAGATTTTTCTTTATTCAATCAAAAAGTTGCAACAAGAGAGAAAACCAAAAGCGAAACAGAAAAAAAAATTTAGTCAATCAATTTTGAATTTAATTAAAAATTTGTTTTAAATATTATTTATTTGTTTTTTGGTATTGACTTTTAAATTTTTGTGACCTCAGTTAAATTATTATTAATATTTTCGTGTCTATAGTTTAATAGCTCTTTCACAGACACATTATTAAATACACACATACAGACATACATAAAATAGCATTTTATTGCAATCAAATGATGAGAACCACTATTATCATAGTGGCGACAATGGAGCATTGTCTGTTACAACAATCTTTTGTTTTGACCGCGAAATGTAAAGAATTTGTTTGTATTTTAATTTTTGAACAAAATTACTTTCAAAGTGGTCACATTAGAATACATTTCAACGAATTGTAAGTGCATAGGCTTTATTGGAAGTCAAATTTTGTTTCAAATATGTCAGTTATGGCTTTTTTTTTGTCGGTTTTTAAAGACAAGAAGAAAATATTAATAGAAACATAAGACATTGAAATCTCTACAAACTGACCACCAGATGTTCCAAAACTTTTAATTTAATTCAATTCATTATGTATAGAAAATGATTAGGAAAATTGGTCACTTCGTGGAAGTGATTTGTTTGGACAAGTTGTCACTTTGGGAAATTTCACTGTATTGTTAAATTGGTCAGAAATAGTTATTGACTCTGAACAGAATTAAATAAAACAAAACAAAATAGAAATTGTAATTTAATTTAATTAATTAATTAGGATAAATTGAAATTATGTGCCTTACTAGGTATATTTATATAATAATTACTTTTTTTTTATTAATAAAATGAAAATTGTTTAAAAAGAAAATCATCACAATTTTATTTTTATTCTAATTCTTTTTACAGACAAACATAACCACAGGCTTACTTACTTATTCTTCTCTCTTTGGATGATAATTATAGAAATCTCATAATAATTTCTTTCATTCCAATTTTACCGGCATTTTGTGTGGAATTTTATTTGATTAAAATTTAATTAAATTAATTAAAAAATCTTATTCCATCAATTTTTAAAATTCCATTAAAAGTAAAACATTTTTTAAAATCCATTTTTTTTTTTAATTTTACGACGGCTGGGCAGTCATTGTTGATGTTGTAAGTATTCGCAAATAATTTAAGTCTAATAAAATGATGTAATACAAATTATTATATGACGTTTTTGAATAATTAGAAAATTTTAATAGTTTACTTTTACTTGAGTTATTTTTATATTTTTTTTTTTTTGTATTTGTAAATTTGTATAATTTGAATAATTTTTGTATTAAGGTTCAACAACTGAATTCATCTGATGAAAAATGTTATTAGGTTGTAACACTAATACTCTGTTACAAATTGAAATAATTCATTTGTTAATTTCTAATTTAAAGTAATTATTTTCATCTTGAAATTCAAATTTAAATAGAATGATGTCTTCATATTTTGAATTTTCGTTTTTGTCAAAATTAAATAAAAATTGTATTTGATACAAAAAAAAAAATTACCAATGGCATTGAGAAGCAATGAAAGTGTTTATATATCGATGCTAATCATAATTATCTTGAGTTGTAATTACGGGCCTTACAAAAAATCTAAAATAAAAAGATTGGTCACCGTTTTGCTTAAAGGAAATTTTGTAGTTTCGCGCAATCCAGTTTTTATATGTTAAAAAAATATTAAAAAATAGATCGTGAAATATAGATTTTTATTGAATGAATCAGAATGAAAATATTTCTCTTTCTCTTTGAAAATGAAATACAACAAATGTTTTGTATGTTTCATTATTCTTTTTACCATTTTTTTCCAATCATGATTCTAAGGCTGTGCTCAAAAAAAAATAGTATCTCTTTAGTGCACTTTATACAAATTGAGTATTCTCAACTTCATGTTCATTCCCTACAGACGTTTAATAATAAATGCTTATATTTTAATTCAAATTTAAAATGTCCATTCACCATTGATTATCGTTGACATTTTCTTGTAAGGGAAAGAGAAAAGCATAAAATTATATTGAATCATTCGAACACAGCCGTAATTATTTATTTTCTTAGGTATATTTTTGTAGATAGACAAATGAACAGACACAATCCAAAATCTACGTATTATATATTTATTTTTTCATTATTGTTTCTTATTTTCTTAATTCTTTCAAGAAAAAAAAACAACAATAGAAACTCCAATAAGACGTTATTATTTGTGACGTCAGACAATTGTTAAATATATACAAAGCCCAAGTCATTTTTTCATATTTATTGATGTAATAATTTAAGAAAGGGGTGGAGTTTGTTTACATAATTTTGTATTTTTATGTTAAGTTTTTGATAAATTATTATACCGATGATATTACAGTAAAGAATCATTACAAATAAGAATGAGAAGTGACTGATGTCATTTTAGTTATTGTGTCATCGTTCATCGTTTACAAATACACATTATTCTTCTTTTTAAATGTTGTCATTGTCTTGTTGTGTAAATTTCTTAACGTATTCATCATTATCCCCAGTATTAGTACCTTAAAATAAAAAAATTTAAACTTTCGAGATAGTGAAATGACCTGAAAATATCTTGCGTCAATATATTAGTTTGTTCTAATAATGATCTATCTTTCCAAATACATCGAAAAGATATTAATTAACTATTCCGTTGAAAGCAAAACTATTCTAATTTTCAGTGAGAATATTTTCATAGAACAAAAGTCTTGTTTATTTTAGACCACCCAATAAAATTTGTATACAATGCAAAAGTTCTGCAAACACATTTTCAACGTATTTTATGTAATGGATAAAAAGCTTTTTCCTGTGATTGTGTCAATTATAGAGACACCAAAAAAGAGTTATGATTATGATTAATTATACAAAAAAAAAACAATAAATAACACAGAAAAAAATAAAACAAAACAAAACAATACCTACAAGAACAAAAAAGTGATCTAAAATGTTTAATGTTCCATACGATAAACAAAGATAATGCAATAATATTTTTTAAGACTATTAAAATTGATGGGCGTTATGATGAAGTTTTTTTCTTCTCTCTCTCTATGTCGAATCTTCACGTCGTGCCAAACAGAATTCACTCAACTATATCTGTAAATATAGAAGCAGCATTATTTTGTTGATGATGAAAGTGTTAAAACTTAAAACATAATTAAAGTCATAAAAATCATGGAATTTTATTTTTGTAGTTCAGTGTGTGTCTGTAAATGTGTGTAAAATTTTAATATAATTTTCACATCAGCTTCCTTATTAATTACTTCTTCTTCTTTTTCTTCTTTTTCTGCTTTTAATTTTTTGTTTCTCTTTATACAATGAAAAAATAAACTAAAACAAAATTACATAGAATATCAAAAGAGTTAAATTCACAAACAAAAAAAAAATACAACAACTAAAGAAAATATAAAATTGACCGCACTGAGAGCAAATTGAAAAATTTAAAACGGAAGTAAAAACTAAAACTACATTTGATTGCAATCAACACACAATAATAATAACAATAATAAAAATAATGGAAAAGTGGAGAATAAAAAAGAAGAAGAGGAAGAAGATGGAGATGATAAACGTTGATTTTTATTATCTGAAAAATAAGAAAGAAGAAAAAATGTTTATAATTACAAATAATTGGATTCAGAAGAAACTGACCTCGTTACACAATCAACAAACTGATCATTCCACAGAATGAACCAAAAAAACAAAAAAAAAAACTCACACAGAACTTGCACACATTCGAAGAACACAAATTATTCCAGAAAAATTAATTTAAACAATTTAATTTAATTGGTTCAAAATCAAAATCAAAAAAAAAAAAACAAGAACATAAAAGTAAAGAAAGAACGAACACGAAAAACAGTTGGATCTTGACCAGAAAGTGAGAAATCGGGTAAAAATATTGATGTTGTGGACATCAATTCATATTTTAGTTTTGCGATGGCCAATACCGTTATTGTTCTTCATTTTATTTTTTATTTTTATAAACAGAGAAAAGACCTCGACATAAAAAAATAAACGAAAAATGAAAAACGATTTCCGGTTCGTAGTGTTAAAAATATTTATAACAAGAAGAAAAAGAAGAAGAAACAAAAAAAGACAAAAAAATATGAAAATAAGAAAAAGAATTTCGATAAGAATCGCGGTCATGTAAAGATTACAAATTTTTGTGTTTTTTAGTTTCATTTTTATGAGCTACGCCGGTGGCAATTCGGCAGCATGTTCTACTCTCAATATTCTAAGTTAAAGTTCGTGGGGTTTGAATGTCACCTGGTAAAAAAAAACATGGTTTCAATTCAATTTCCGAGAGTAGATTCTATTCCTCCAAAAACATTATCCTGGTAGACGAATTTGATCGATAACAGTTTGAGTCAATGACTGAATTTAATAAATGAATTTTTGGGACGAAACAACTGAAATCATTTCCTGTTAGTTCTTACATATTTTTTAACAAAAAAATTTATCTCGGATTTTCTATTCCACTACTACCGTGTTCTTGTTGTTAACATTAACTGTCAACATTGTAGTTGCTAAAATTTAATAAAAAAAAACTCACGAAAAAATATTTTCGTCTTCTGCGTTTGCGTTATAATGGATTATTTTTTTGTGTATATAAAAGATAAGAAATGACAAACAAAAGAAAGACTCACCGAAATTGTAAAATATGGAAACTTGTTGGTGAGAGTGACAAGTTGTGAGAATACAACTTTTAACGTTTTTTTTTATTCATTAATTATTGAATGAAATTGTTGTTGTTTGATTTTTATATAAAAGATGCAATCTGTAAAGAAAAGAAAGAAATTTTTATATTTCTGTTTTATGTTTCTTGAATCATGCTACATAGAAACCCCTACCCACAGTATGCAAGTGTATTGTATTTTTCTTGAATTTCTTTAGAAATTCAACATCACCGAACATTATTCATCCTCAATTAACATTAATTGATTCTTATTTCACCAAAGATATGTAAAGATTGTCTCATGAAAATATTTTCATTATTAATCAGGAAATACAATTTTGAGATTGTATGCATGCATACGGATTTCATGGAAGATTTAGAATCAATAGCGTACAGTAAGAGTGAGTGAACAAAAAAAAATGTATGATTCAAATAAAAATTAATCCTTGACCATATCACCATCCAACCATCATAAATTCTATCTTATATATTTAACGGATTTAGATTTAAAGAAGACAAAACAAATAATAAACAAAAATATAAGTTACGTAAATAAATAATAATAATAATAAATAAAGAATCTTCACTCAACCCAATCGAGTTCAGTTTTTTTTTCTTTCAAGACTGAAATCAACTCTTAAAACTTCCAGTGAACCAAATAAAAAATACGTTAAAAAATGGAAATATAAAGTATAACAATAACACACATCTCTTTGCAATCTAATCTATTATAATATAATATTACTGTCTTGACCTCATGGTATTATTATGGTCTCATGAATTCACCCACAATCACAATAACAACAACATCAACAAAAACGATCCAAGTCTAAGAAAAAAAAAATTTAACAGATTTTCTTGCAAAACGCAACAAATCACGTTCCAACAATTTTTCTTCTTTTTTTTTTTGCTTCGTACTTCTTTTGCTTATTCTGTATTTAAGAAAGTTTTTCGGACACAACAAAACGATTCCGTTATTGGAATTCCACTCTTATTGTTGTTGGAGTAATTTCAAGCGTGTAATGTATCAATAATATTATCTCTTTCTCCCTCTCTCTTTCTCTTTTTTTTTTATTTCTTGTGGAATAATATGAATGGTAAACCAGTGTTTCTAAACAATGATTCTACATATTTTTTACAATCGTATGTTATACTTCAATAGAGAAGTTGCATGAAGTGAAAACATAAATAATTTGTTATGTATTTTACTACTGATTCCAAACAGTCTAATGACTTTTTCCTAAATAAAACATTTTTATATAAATATATAAGAAATATTTGATTTGATTGGCTTTATTTTATGTCTTATCGAAAATTTAATTTAGTTTTTAACTGCAACATTAAAAATTTAAACTTTATTCCAATAAATAAAAGTTTCACACAAATTAGGTCATTGCATTTTTAAATCCAAAATCAAGCAATTAAATTTAGATTTTAATTTGATTTAATTAATTAATAAATTCTCTTTCCCCTTTCTTAATAATGAGGCAGATGAAGCAGAGATTTGAGATAGAGAGTTATTGAGTAAATTCTCTGAGGACCACAAATGGATTTAATGAGAAAAAACATAAATGTTCCAGTATAAAAAAGATTGTGTAAAATAATGCGTTTTTACTTTCTTTCTAGTAATATACAAACCTTGTGGTGCATCTTAATGTTCTGTGATTGTAAGCTCAAAGAATTTTGCGCAATATTTGAACATTTATACTTAAACTAAACCGATGAAACGGCCACACTAGTACGATTCAGGACTTACTAGTTTCGACAGTCAATGTCGAACTCCGTGGTTTGCAAATCATGGTATAATCAGAATTAAATATTTATGCTACCTTCATTTGACTTTGACTTTCTAAAATTGACATATGAATTGTGTAAACAATCAAATGACCTATCCTGACATGACCTAATCTGATCTACCGTGGGATGATATATATATTCAAGTGTGTATTGCGGCAATGATAACCATCACAAAGATATCTAATACATATTCATAAATACAAAAGTTTCAAATTAAAATCCTAAATAAAATAATTACAGTTCATGATATTTTTATTAAATTATAGTTTAAAATTGGGCCAATAACCTGCATATTTTAGCAACAACAACAACAACAAAAAACGAACCAAAAATACAATCCAAAACAAATGAGTTATAAAGTTTTTCTTTGAGACCAAAAATATTAGGTTGACCATCACTGATTATAATAATGGCTCTAAAAGAAAAATTATATTATTTAACGGTGGATCTATATTTATTTATTTTGGAAAATGACATGCAATTGACAGATTTCTTTATTCTATATAATTTCTAATTTCTAATTTTTTATTTTTATAAACCGAAATTATAGAACCATTTTTTTTTTGACACGATTTTGCATCGACACATTAAAAAGGCACTTGACTTTATTTGTCAGTTTTACTATTGAATTGACAAAACTTTAAATCTGAAATGAATGTTATAAGTGTAAAATCAATCGTATTTTATTGTATCAAAAGCCAATGGTGGGAATATAATATTATTCATGATGATACTGGTAAAATTAAGCTGACAAAAATATTAAGTTTTAAATATTTAACTCAACTATGGAATAATAAAATTAAATAAATTCTTTTTAATTAAATTTAAAAAAGAAAAAAAAAAACGACGTTATGCAATAAAATATAAAATATACAAAAATTGAACTCAGATTGCATGAAATTAAATTAAATGGACTTTGATCGATTTGAATTTGAATTTTATTACAGAAAAATAAATAAAAACACAAAAAATAAAGAATTTCTGTAAAAACAAATTTTTTTTTTATTAATTATAATTATATAATTTGAATGGCAATGGATAATTAATCAAGGTCTTCATTTTTTTGTTTTATTTATGACAAAAAAACCTAAATGGATTATTTGTTGTTTGTGACAAAAAAAAAAAAACAAACAAACAAACAAACATAAAATTTATAAATTCCTTTTCTAATAACACGGAACAGAATTTTATTTACTTTAATCTTAATTTTACGAGAAAAACAATAAATAATATAATATGTCTTCATTGAAGAATTTCATACACAACCTTAAGACAAGTGCCATTAAATGTATGATTAAAAATTACAAATGAAGAAAGAAAAAAAAATTACATGGAAAAATTCAAATAAGTCAATTATGTTAGATTTTATAAACGCATAAAAATAACTTCTTATTAAAATTATATTTTACTTCAATATATAAATAAATAAATTATTTGATTTGGAAAGTGAATTATTTATTTTGTTTTCTATAAATGCCGCACCTGTTTTAAATTAAAAAAAAATATAGAATAAAAATTGAAAAGAAAGAAAAAAAAAATATTGGAATTTTTCTAAATGAAGGCTGGCTACGACTGGTTACGTTGCAATTGTACTCTCGTTTTATATATTTGTCTCCAAAATCAGTAGTTCTACAAATATAAATTCAAATAATCGATCATTTAAACCGAGTTAGATGAATAATTAATCTGATTACAAATTCTTTGATTTGTGGTTTACTTGGGTATTGCATTGTACCAATTCAGTATGGGTTGGTTCTTCAATTTCAAGAAAATTTAGATTAAATTACAATTCAAATATTTATATTTAACTCATAGCTGTGGCTTGACTTAACAGAGTATAGTATAACGTTTTAATGTTTGAAAAATAATATACTGGAATTCATATTTTTCTCTTTCTGAAACAAAATTTAAATAAATGTTTCACAGAAATTTTCAATTTCATTATTTTTTACGGTAAAATTAGGGTGTGAAGTCAATATCTTAAGTTATTGCCAACAATTTCAGGTTTAACTAAGATATAATTTGGTAAAATATAATATTCATGGTTATACCTTCCATAAATACTTTAAATAAATTAATAAATATGCAGATATTTATAAAGTTCATTATCTCTTTAATATTAATCTAATTTACATCTTACGTTTCATAATATAATTCCGTTTTTATAATCTAATTTTATTTTAAATTTCCCATAGAAACTGAGACTAAATCCAATTTCATTGTCAATGGTATTACAATTAACATTACATTATAGAACGGAAAAGAACTAGATCATCGGCCCTCCTAAAGCATTGTAATGATAATTTAAAGAAGGAAAAAAGATGAAAAAAAAACTTCATTCATCATAAATTCAAACAAATGTATCATGGATTTTTGTTTTTCGTGTGTTGTTGTGAGTATTTTTTTCTTTTTACACAGAAAATATGAAAGTTTTATGTCGTGGCGATTGTGTAATTCATGTAATATAATTAACAGTGTGAGCTGGTTTTCATTTTACATTTTTATACTTTTTTATTATTTTTTTTTTTTTTGGAAGAATTTTTAATTTAAAAGTTGTTAATTTTGGAAGAGCAGGAAATCAAAGTCAAAGTTTTATTTCTTGTTGTTTCTGTACTTTTCAGGTTTTAAAGGTTTGAATATTTTGCTGCCTATATACATTATTATTATTGTCGAAAATTGAAGTTTGCTTTAATTCACTAATGAACTGTGGAAAAATATTATTTAGAAGACAAAATATTAAGATTAGCGTTAAGACTTTATATTTATATTTTAACAAAAAAATTAATTTATTTCAAATAATTTATCATAATGAAAATCAAGTTCTTCAATTGACTATATTTTGTAATAAGAGTAAATTGTAATTCACATAAATTCATCCATGATAATTTTTGTAACAAATTGATTAACATCATTACTGGTAACAAACAAACTTAAATATCTAATTTTAAATCTTCATCATAATTTAGTTGAAAGTAACAATCGAATTTATAAAATACAATAAAAGTAAAAGAAAAGAAATTGAAAAGTATTTTTATAGTAGAAATTAATTTCAATTGATATCGATCAAAATTATTTTTTTGTTCTGCAATTTGATGATCTAAATTACTGTAATTTACGTGAAACACATTTTTTAAGTTGAACCTTCAAATACTGAACAACAAAAAAAATATTTTTTTTTTTATAAATTTCGTTTCCATAACATAATTTGTGTTTTTGTTTAAATTGTTTTTATTTCAAAATATTGTTTTTTTTTTTTTAAAGTCACGAACCACCCGGCAAGTAATTAATTAAGTAAAAATCCGTCAAACACTATCTAATTACTTATTCGCATGGTATGGTAATCCTCTAGTACTTACATATATATTTATTTATTTGGTCAGATTGGTCAATTTCGATTTCTAAATAAATTTTGTAAAATTATAAAAGAAAAAAAAAATAAATAAATAAATGCAAACCGGACAAGAAATAAAAATTAACATCAGTTTTTTTTTTTTTTTTTTGCTTTTCGTTGTTTTGTTCGTGTTATAGAGAATAAAAAAATATTTTCATTTTATGAAGAAAACATAAGACATTGGTATGGCATTTTATCTATTGCACAATATCTATAATTGAAGTTAAGTATTTCATTGGAATGCGAGAAGAAGATTATTATTATTTCTAATAAAAATTTTTCTTGATAAATAATCGAAAGATTTAGACGACGAACCCGATACATTTATTTTTCTTATTTTTTTTTTTATTCTTTTAAACTTGATCATAGTTTTATTTAACACATAACCGTTTTATTATGATCCACAAAATACTTGTTTTTTTAGAACTTGTTACGTCTGGTCTTTGTATGAATTTGTTGTTTTATTTTTTTTAATGCAATTTTTTTAGCGGACGTTGTTGTTTGTGGATTTAATGAACAAATAGATTAAAAAACTTTAAATTAAATTCAAAGGATAAAGAAGAACAGAGATTTTTGTAAAATTTTGTAATTTAAAAAAAATTGTGTAACATTTCACTGACTGAAAATAAACAGTAAACTTAAAATAGATTTACTCAAGTTCAAATAATTTAATTTCGGTGTTGCCAGATTCATCAATTATTTTTCGCTTTTGTCTTTTTGAAATTTTTGTCGATTTGTTTTGTTTTGTTTTTTTTTTTATATTTTTTTTTCTCACACTAAGCAGACAACAAAAAACTATAAAAAAGGCAAAATTAAACACAGATAAAATTCTATTGAAATTATTATAGTAAATTAGAAAACTTTTAAAAGCATTAATGTTTTTTAAACGAATATAAGAAGAAAATTGACCGCAAAAATTTCTACTAAATCAGTGAAAAATCAAGAAAAAAAAAACAACAGAAGTTTGTTTTATATATTTTTTTGGTGTAAAATTGGTTGTTGTTGATTTTAATTAAAAAACATAAAAAATAGTTTAATAAAAATAAAAAGAAGGAAAGAAGAAAAAAAAAACAAGAAACAGAAAGAAGGAAAGAAAGAAAGAATGAAAGAAGAACAGAGAAATGTAATTAATTATTGAGAATGATTCATTTGAATAGCATAAAAGATTCACACGCACTTATATTATAGTTTTATTTCATAGAAGTTTTATATGAGTATCGTGGGAGCTTTTGTTTTACATTTATGACATTGTTACAATCAAAAGATGGTGTATATAAATATATGCATTATTATTAAATAAGAGAGTTCATCCAACAATTGTTACATTTTTTAAAAATGAATTAAATAATGAGTAATATATAAAATGAAGATTGAAGACGCAAGAGAAACACAGATGGATAATATTATTTACTTATTATTAGTTAATTAATAATTAAAAAATATAAATAAAAATTACAACATGTAAATAGCAAACATACTTAATTTTTTATTTTTTATTTTAAATAATAAAAGAGGAAATAATATTTCATAATTTCTCAATGAGTTCCATCTTCCATATTCGTAAAACAAAAAAAATAAAAATATTATGCAGTATTATTTTTGAGAGAAGAAAGAAAAAAAATAATTATACTTTCATCATTAATCAAAGAATTTCTTTTTTATTTATTATGATTTGATTATTATTATTCGGAATTTAATGTTCATAGTTAATTCAGTTGGTGTTAGTACCAATAACTCATTGTAATTATATAATTGTACAATAATAGAATATTATATTTTTATTTTTCTTTGCTGGAAGCAATACTTTTTGTCTTGCAAATAGAAATGAAAGAGAGAAATTATAGAAAGAATTTAGTTATGGAAACTTAATTTATTAAAATAGAAATATTGACCATAACAAAATAATAATTGATGCATAAACAATTTTTGTGACAGTCTTTTTTTAGTGTTAAAACATTTTTCTCTACATTCACTATAAATAATGATCTATTCAATATGAACATTGATTTTTTGGTAAGTAAATATAAAAGAAATATTCTTCTTTCTATTAAGTGTAAAATAAAAAATGAAAATTATAGTTTGGAAATGAAATTAATCAATGGATTTAGGAAGTCCTGAAGATCAAAAGTCAGAATCAAATATTTATTATTGATAAATTAGTGAAAGTGATGATTTCATAAAATTTCATTCATAAATAGAAAGACTCGTTAATATTACTTAATGCTAAAGTTTCGGTGGTAAACATTTATCATTTAAACATTAAACACTCTCAATCATATTGCCCTATATTATTAACAAACTCTTCATACCCTTATATGAAATTAATATAGTACTTATTAAGTTCTAAAGTTCTAATTTGGAATAGAACTTATCATGATAATGTTTAGAAAATAACAATTAAAATAAATCTCATAATATTTTGATAAAGTCGCATGAAATTTTTTTTTATGTCTTCTTCAACACCCACTTTACTGTTAATTATAAATATATTTAATAATGACAAAAACTAGAAAATTGCATGCAATGAAACGTTACAGGAATATCAATGATAATACACCTAATATTCTTCTGACATTGACGGAAGTCTTATACAACAACTATGTTTGTTTGATTCAATAATTTTTCTTTCTAGAATTTTACAGAGCAGAATTTTTAGTTAAATAAAGAAACAAAAAAAAAAGAAACTCTCAAATTAATTTGTGTCGGTTTTTACATTTATATTTGCCTGTAAATGTCGGTATATATAAATTAGTCAGTCTAGACATTGAAAGGATGGTATAAGATATTTTATTTAAAAGTATTTCCAGTAATTTGGCACGCTTTGTAAGATTATCATTTGAATAGAAAAAAAAATTGGGCATGCGGCGTTTTTCGCTTTACGCAATTAATGAAAACCAAAAAAAAAATGAACAACCGAATTTCTCGTTTACCATTTCAGGTAACTTTCTGTTATTAACTTTGTTAACTTCTTTTACTTTCTACAATTATTGGTTAACTTTAATATGAGATAGCGACATCTGTCTTGGACTAGTAATAATAACTTCATTTACTAACTACCATACTGAAATCGTTGAAAGAGAAAATTATCAAGATTAATTTAAATTTGAAAATAAATACTAGATTGAAATTATATTTAATTAATAAACGGACCGAAATTTGACAGCTAGATGAAATTACCTGTTTTTTTAAAATTCGTGCTTTATCTTTTTTAAATATAATATATAAAACCAACTACGAAAGTAAAAAATTGTGACAATATAAAAAGTGAATTTTTGTGCACACAGTGATTATATTGTTTTTATCAAAAACACTCAAGTGAAATAGTTATAGTTTAAATCTACAATTGATCCCATAATAAACTAATAAGGCATCTAACATGGAAATTTAAGATATTAGAAAAATTAAGTGTATGGAACATCTCAGGCAATATGTTTAAGTCTATAGAGAACTTCTTGAACCGACAGTTTGAAGTAACAATACTCACTCAAAGCCCTACTTACAAGAAAATGGAGTCCCACAAGGATCAGTTCTTAGTGTTCCAATATTCCTTATTGCCATAAATGATATTACGGAACAGATAAAATACCCCGTAACAGCTGCGTTATTTGCTGACGATCTAATCATATATTGTAGAAGGAAAAATACAGCTGAAGCCCAAATCTTTTTACAATCAGCAATATATGATCTGGAAAAATGGTGCCACACTAGTGGTTTTAAATTTTCGGTAACAAAAACTACATGTATAAAATTTTGTAAATGTACAATGTACAATATACAGAACATATGAGTATTTTATTTGATCGAAGATTAACATGGATCCCATATTTGAAGGAAATAAAAAAAAATTACAATCGTAAGTTAAATCTGATAAAGACTTTAGCTCACAATAACTGGAGCGCTCACAAGAAAACGTTATCAAAATTTTTTAAAGCAATCATCTTGTCAAAATTGGAATACGGATCAGTCAGCAAAAAAAATGCGTTAAATATGTTAAACACCAAATATCAAATAAAATATCCCCTTCAACATATAATTCAACCCCACCCTGGATGATCACGAACCTCAATTTAGGTCTCAGCTTAACCAAATATACAAAACAAAACACAAACCCAGTAATATACAAAAAAATATTTGCTGAACTATTACACTCAAAATACAAAAAACTATACCCATATCTACACGGGATGTGCATATAGTTCAAGCATGTTCAGCAGAACAAAATGGTGAGGTCTTTAATAAATGTTTAAAGGAAGAATTAATAAGAGAAATAAAATATAAAGTATACAAAGCATGGAACCAAGAATGGCAAAATGTAACACATAACAAGTTAAGAAGAATAAAAAACAATACCGCCGAATCAATCAATATAACAGACAGAAGAACTCAGATAGCAGTGACCCGCTTTAGAATCGGTCATACTAAGGCAACACACGGATACCTAATGAATGGATCACAGGCTATAATTTGCGAATGTAACCAAGCTAAAATAACTGTGGAACACTTCCTTTGTGAATGTCTAAAATATGGAAAACAAAGACAACAATATAAAATTTCCTCAAAAATTGAAGATTGCCTTGCGAACATTGTAGAAGCAATTGGAAAATTAATAAATTACATTAAAGTAACAGGCATTATAAAAAATATTTAACTATCCATAGAAATAGTATTAATAACCTACAATGGTTGATGTACTATAAATGTAATTAAAAAAAAATACTAGATTCACATTCAGATCAATTAATAAGAGAATGAGTTGTAAAAGCTTTAATAAAAGTTTGACTTGCTTTTTATTTTTGTTTTGTGCTCCTGAGGATAGTATTTAAATGTAGTTAATGCATGTGTCAGATGGGATCTAAAAACAGAAATTAAATAATAATTGTACAAAATAATATTTCATGCTTATACTTGCGGGTATTATTGGAAAATAATATTTACGTCATAGCAAAATTATTAAATGGCTGGAAAACTAAAAACTGCCTGAATTTTGTTCTTCCAACATAGTACATACACATATTATGATCACCTAATAATCTCATAATCATTTACACTGGGTATAGAACATAGTTTATGTTTACGTTAATATTTATAAATAATATTAAAAACTCTTCCAACTCAAATGTCAAATAATAATTTATTAAAAATAAATATAAAATTTTCAAATTAGAATTCTAATACAATATTACAAAAGGTAAAATAGACTGCACTTTCCCATTTAATTTTGAGTCTGTTTGGCAAATCCAAGACTAATTAAAATATGGTATTTTATACCAAAAATTGTGAATAATAATACTTAATATAATACTAAATAAACATGAAATATTAAAGGAATATTTTAATTAACTGTTGCGGTAAAAAATTTTTTTAAATACTTTTTAAAAATGAATTCCATATAATTCTTGTTGGAAATAAATCTCAAATAAGATTCAAATTGGAATTAAATAAATTATGAAATATATTTCCTTTAATGTTCATCCTTCTATAGGAAAAACGGTAACATCAACTTGAACTAGAATTATTTATGATCTGTGAATCATATTTATGAGTGCTCTCTCTGCATTTCACATGAAAAAAAGAAAATATTATTATTCTGTAAATGATAATTTTGTGACATTACTTATGAACTTGCATATTAAATTTAATGATTATGATTATATTAATCTTCTAACTTTGGTTCTCGCATATCAAATCTTGTTGTGATGAGGTGATGATCAGAAATTCCCTCTAACGGAAGCAATAGCGTGTCTGATAATCGCTGAATATTTGGCTTTTTAATAATTATAAGATCTAATAATGATAATCCAGTAAGCTTTGGTCTAGTTCCTATCTTTGGAACGAATGAAAGATTGGCATTAGCCAAATATTTTTTAAATTTATTTGCACGAGGTGTTTCACTTAACATATCAATATTAAAATCACCAGCAATTATTACATTGTTACTATTTTTAGTTTTCTCAAGTATATTATCTAACCCAGTGATTATAGTTTTCGCAGAATTGACTCTATGGCTATTGTAACAGATGCACACCATAGTTTTAAAACCATTAAATTCTAGTTGAACCAATAAGTATTCAAACTTATCAGGCCTTGATTTTTCCAAGATTGTTTCTTTTATGTCATCCCTCGTATAGATAGCAATACCACCAGATCTTTCCTTCGTCCTTGGATTATGGATGGACAAATTATAATTTGGGACTTTATAATCATTGAGGTCATCTTTTTCTTTTAACCACGATTCTGAAGCAAGAAAAATACTTGGATATGTTTCTTTTAATATTTGCATTATTGGTTTTATATTGGAATTAACACTTCTTATATTACAATATAATATATTTAAAATATAATCTTTTGATATAAATGACTCTTTTATTGTATTTATTAATGAAGGAACGATAATTTTGGCACGAGCCATTTTAACCAAAAATTTAATTACACGTATGATAACACATTAGGTGTACCATACTTAATTAAATGAATGTTGGGGTAGTTCATTTTTTGCAAATTATTAAAAGGTTTTTTTATTTTTAATAAAAAAAAAAAAATTAATTAATTAATAACGTTCATTACTAACAAGGTGTGTGTGTAACTTCAATGAAAATAATTTTAAATGCAAAATGAATAAAATTTTAGTGAAAAATATAAAATTTGAATGTTTTCGTTGATTGCACTGAAATATTTAGCAACAAAAATTATATTTGTTTTTAAATGTCAAATTTTATCAACGTGTATCCACTATAATGCCAAATTGTTAACTTTTATAATAGAATCTTAAAATAAATTTTATCTTTAATCAATCGAATATAAGATTTTACATGCATTTTTTTCTTTTTCGTTCAATTTTAAAATATTTTTGTTTTTGTGTTAATTTCAAGTTAAGAGGATAATTATTGATACTCAACGCATAAATCATAATTTAATTATAAGAATAAAAATTAAATTGCATACCAAAAAATTTTGTAGAAAAATAAATAATTTTTTTTAACTGTGTATTTGCCACATTTTTATTTCTCACCGAAACTAAGAAATCTCCTAATTTTTTTGATAATTTGAGTTGAAGTTTTTAATTTCATCAAGGTTAGGGCATCTAATGATATTTTTTTAATTGCCAGTTCAGATGTTCTTCAGATGTAAAGATTTTATTACTCCTAAAAAGTTAAAAAGTCAATCCAAAAGAATAAAATAATAAAAGAATTTTCTTATATTATGAAGTCGTAGACTTTTTTTTACCAATAAAATATATTTTATTAATAATGACCTAATTATCCATTATTTACACTTCACAATTTTTTTTCAATTAATACACCAAGTTACAAATGCTATGTAGAACTAAAATTCAATTGAATCTGTAACGATAATAATCATTTATTTTGAACCAAAGGGTCACCATTATCAATTTTATTTTATTTTATTTTTGTTGTAAAAATGTTTTAATAATAATATAATATTGTTGATTAATTATGAGGATATGATACTCATACTACTGTAAGAATTTATAGAAATTGTGAAAAAATTGGCGAAATTGTTCAATGTTAGCATTAATCTTAATTTATTTTGTCTTCATTTTATTAATTTTAGGATAATTCTGTTCTTAATTTTTATAGGCTAAATTTAGGGAAAGATTTCATTAACTTAATGTCAGGTCGAGTATAATTTTAGGCGTTAATTAGAAAAATTAGAAAATTAAAAGACGTTTGAAAACAAAAATTAATCTCAGTATGAAAATAAAAATTACAAAAGATAAGAATGAATTGGTTTCAGTCAGTTTTATGTTTTATAAATTTCGATTTTATTTTGTGGTCTTAACTTTTATTATTTTATTAATGATTTACTCAAAATTTTGTATGAAAATAAAAGCAGGATTAATTTGAGTAAATTAACTTAATTTTATATGACTTATAAAACTATACTGATCACATCCAAGAGAATTTAACAAGATTTTTTTGATGATAACACAAAACGTAAGTATTTTGAAATGTTATTACCCAAACACTTCTTGATTAACTCAAAAAGAAAAACAAAATTTACCATTTCTAATCATCCTTTATTAAATGAAAAAATATGAAGTTTTATTGTATTTTGATAAGAATTATTATATAATTTATACTTATTCTGTTAATCTCTTAAAGAAATTTAAAAAATTATCCAATTTTTATTTCTCTTCAATCTTCAATCTTCAATGAATAAACATTTTTTTTTTACAGATTGTATTTTAACAACAAAATTTGTCTGCATGTAAACGATGTTTCAACGATGTTTCAGTAAAGTTATCAATTTGACTTTAGTTGTTTTAAAAATTGAAACAGCTCCATCTGATGAAAGATTTTTAAATAATTGACTCAACAAATGTAAAAAAAAGTTACACAGATTTATGCAATTCTTTTTTTTTTAAAGTATTCGCTACTCCATCAATAAGAATATCACCAGCACGTATACTATTTAACAAGATACATAATTGTAAATTTAAATTCTTCTCATGTTAACATAAAATATAAACAATAGTGTTAAAATTATTTATCTTTAGCACAAAATCTTCATCTTTATTATTATATTTAATCAATGTCATAGAATTTAACGAACCTTGAACTACAAAATCAGATGAGTTAATTTAGTTAGTTGAAAATCATTTTTTAAAACATAGTTTTTTATTTTATTGTAGATTTTTAGTTAAATTAATATATACACAAAATAAACAATCGACAAATTAGTTCAGGTCTGTATCACAAATATAACAAACAATAAAAAGATCAACAACTTAAAAAATTTGAAAGACAAAAATTGCACGTAGCTGAAGAACAAGAAAAAAAACGTGATTAATTTTTTTTTTTTATTTGTAATTTTTCGATTTGAGAAACTTTCAATTTTTTTTTTGTTTTGAAAAATAATAATGAAAAATTGATGAAATAATACAATGAATTCATACATTATTATTTATTGATTTTAATTTCTTTACGCATATTGAATGATTTTTCCACAATATTTAAACCTGTTTATTCGCGAAATAAATTTGTGTGAATTTTGCGATAAGTTATTAATTACTTTATTAAAGACACGTTCCAATTGATTAAGTTAAAAAAATTATAAATCTAAAAGATTTATTGAATATTTTGTGTTAGATTGTTATTGTTGAATAATTGCTAAAATACATTTTTTTTTTATGAACAATGACAAATATTTTTAATTTGTTTGAATTCGAGGTCAAGTCACTTTATATAGAAAAATAATCTTATTTTTCTTTATAGAAAGAGTGAAGAGAGAATGGAAGAGAAGAAATTGCAAATATTAAACAAATCATAATGAATAAGAAATAATGGATAAAAATCAGCATAGGCTTTACATTTTAACTAACATGAAGATTAGAGAAGAATTATTGTTTACGGTTTCGTTTAATATTTAGAAAATTTTCAAGAGCACACAAACAATATTGATGTCTCGCCAATTTGGATCAAAAGTTCGATTTTATATATTCAACAATTTTTTCTTATGGTTTCTTTAACTAAAAATTTACAAACAAAAAAATAATTCAGATTAATTAATAGAAAAAAAAAGAAACAAAATTAATTTTGTTTTTTTTTTGTTTTTTGGTTGCTTTGATATAAATAACATCTGTCAGAAAATATTATTATGCTTTTAAATATATTAATGATTATTAAAGATATTTTAGTTGCCGATCTAACGTCCACTGTCTTACTTAAATCTGGGTCTTATTCCAATTAATTGAATTTAATTTGTAAAATAAAATATTCTATGCGCAAGTAAAAAAAGGATTAGAGCATAAAATGCACTTTCTTAGATTTTCAAAGGTGAACAGATGCAATCGTCATTTAATTCAAATTGATTTAAAATAAATTCAAACTCAATGATATTGTTATGCAATTTTTAAAGCGTGACCATTGAATAATAAGTAAAAGAACAAATAGCAACAACCTCAACGTCTTCAATTACTCATATTTTCTTCTCATCTTATGTTTACATTTCACACTTTAATGATTTTGTAGCGTAACAAAGAAATTGACATCCGAAAAAATCCATAATAATCATAATAAATTGTCATTCATCATCTTTTTAAACATCATGATCATCAGCATTGATCATCATCAATGTTGTCTTAAAATAAACATAAAATATTTTCTATTATTTATTCAAGAAACAAAAAAAATAAAAGATCTTAAAAAAAGACTAAGCCAACAGCAAACAGAGAAAATTGAATAACGTTTTTTCTTCATTTTTTGTTGTTTTCTTCATTAAATGTTGCGCGTTCTTTATTTTATTGGTCTCCATTTAACTTCTTTTTTTTTTATTTCGTCTTCTGTCTTGAATCCATGATTCTTTCTTATAATATTATTATTATGCAGGATCCCGTTAATATCAGTCATCATCATCCAATAAAGATTTTTTTTTTTTAAATGAAAGAAAGAGACAATTGTTCGTGTTAGTTAAAAAGTTTTCTTAATTTTTGTTCAAATTTTTGAATATTTTTTTTGGTACTTTATCATTTTTATTGTTAGAAAAAGTGTGTTAGTGTGTATTTATTTGTCCAATATTATTCTATTATATATCTATGTGTACGGTTGTACATGTGTGTGAACACAATTTTGAAAAAATAATATACCCAACGTTTATTGCAAATCAGAAATAAAAACTATAAGCAACAACAACAGTAAACACAGTGGAAGAAGAAGAAGAAGAAGAAGAAATAAAAAAAATTTCTTCTTTTCATTAAAAATTTCAGAAGTTGCTCTGCTTGAAGTTTCTTAGCAATAGCTCAGTACTCTCGGAGTAACAGACATAGAAGGAACAAAAATAAAAATAAAAAATATTAAACAAAAAATTATTTGTGGTTTTCTTCGTTTTTTCTTTGGTTTTTTTTTTTTTTTTTAGTGAAACACTTTTTTTGGATTTTATGAAAAGTTAAACAAAAGTGATTTATTGGATAATTATTGTGGATTTTGTGTATACTGTTTTTTATTATTTTGGAATCTGACCTTGTCAATTATTATTGGATTTTTTTTGCTATTGTTTTGGATCTGAATAAGTTGAACAAAATTTTTTACTAAAAGTAAAAAAAAAAAAAAAACAAATTGTTCTCATTAAACGGTAAGTGATTATTAATGCAATTTTTTTTCTTAAATCCATCTGTTTATCATTTCACATTAAATTTGAAATTCAGTCGAAAAGTTAAAACAGAATATTGGTCATTGTTTAATAAACGGCGGTAGCAGGAAAAAGAAAAAAAAAATTGGGTTAAAAATAAAATAAATTTATAAATTTTCTTATCGAACTTTTTTTTTTTCTCTTAACATTTCTTGCTTCTGGTTAAGTTTTTTTTTTTATTTTTTCTTTTACAATAAACTTGAACTTGAAAAAACAATAAAGAAGAAAAAAAAAACATGGTGATGGTTAAACGATGATGATTGGTGAGGAAATAAAAGAAGAAAATTAAAATGAAGAAGAAGAAAATAAAAAATAAACAAAAACAGGTTGTTTTCAATATTCCAATCTGTTTCCATTAAAACACATACGAATAAAATTGTATATGATGATGGCGTATGTAAGTCCAGTTCAAGCAAACGCTTTCTAATAGGAAATCTGAATTTTTAATCAAAGTTGTTAGCACGATTTATTAATAATTAATTTTTTTGTCATTTTTCTGTTTTATTTTTTATTTGGTTGATAAATTTATTTTTAAATAAAAGCTTTAAAAATTGTGAGCTTTTTCAAAATTCATCTTATTCTTCTTCATCTTTGTTTATAATAAATTTCGTTGGTTCACCGTTTACAGATGAAAATTTATTAAGCAAAGACAAACAAATAAAACAACAACAAATATGTCGGTTGTGTCTTAACGAATGTTTTATTATATTTTTATTTATTCAAATTCAAAAATAACAGATTTTTATTTTTTGTTTAACTTTTAATTCATTTTTTCTTTTTTACATTTAAAATCGTAAATTGGATTTTTATTAAGTTTTGTGATTTTGGTTATTTGTTTAAAATTTATCTCATTTTGATTTATAATCGAATTGAATTTTCTACACATGACATTACTTTACTGCAACAGATATTTGGTTTCTTATAATTTCACATATTTCAGTAATTTTTGGCAAGCAATTGTATTTTTATTTCAACTGGATTACTTAAAATATATTAGAAAATGAATTATGTTGAGTGAATGCACATAAAAATATTAAAAATGATGTGATAATTTCTGAATTTAATTTTTCATTAAGCAATTATTTAATTATTTTTATTTATTTGTTGTAATGCAGGAAATCAAACATAAATAAATTTCTTTAATGGAAAACTGTAATTTAATTATTTTAATTGTTTCACAAAAAATATCGAACAAAAACTTGGTTTTATGAAATATTTTATAACTTCGATGAGGCGTTAATTGTTATGAAATTTATTCTGATATTGAATATACAGAACTAAAAAATTGTATTGAAATATGAAACGGAAATCCAAATTCCAATTAAATTAATTAAATAAATCTTTTCAGTGTGCAATGCATAAATAGCATCTCGATTATGGACGCAATTTTAAACGAACAAAAATCAAATCAAATCCACTCAGTATCTCTACAAATATTGAAAAATTCATTTGGATTTCCTTTTTGTATTTAGCATAATTTTGTAAATTGTATGAAAAAAAAAATAATTCAAGTCTTGTTAAAGAAAAATGAAGGTCTGATATAAATAATGACTCTCACGCTAAACATTTCCAACGGTTTTATCGTGCAATAATTTTAAATTTAATTGAGTTATAAAATACTCGTTTCTATATAGGAAAGATTATGATTATGATGATGATTATAAAGTCACTATATAATTCCTAAACATATAATTATTTTACATTAAAATCGTCACAACTTTCTGCAAGATGTCTATATTTGAAATAAAATCTAATTAATAAAATTATAATGATTAGAAATAAGTTAATGGCATAAAATAAATCAAAAAAAAAATCATTTTCTTTAATGGAAATTTAATTCTTTTATTGATAAATTAATTTCGACGATAATTTATGCTATCGTTAAATTAATTAATTTTAGGACAAAATAGAAAAAAGACACAAAATAATGATGAAGAAGAAATAAATTAGAAATTAAATATTTTGTATAGATGAAGGTTGCGTATGTCGCCCAAAAATTTACTTTGTGGTGAACATATTCAAATTTATTTCTTATAAAAGAATTAAAAGAATATAATTTATGTATAAATTTACAAAAAAAAAAGTGTTATACTCATGTTAAATGATCTGGTGCACAGTTTTGTGTTTTTTGTTGTTATTATTTTTCTTTTGAAGTTCGGGGGATCGTCCATTATTTACGGCTTGTGATTTGAGGCCAGAACGAGTAATAATATATTAAAGATTATATGGAAAATTGTGTTGTTTATTTTTAAACTTTAACTTTAAACCACTGTGGATTTGTTATTGTTGTGGTTATTGTAATAAAAACAAAAACACAAACACAAGTACCTTCACATATCATTATAAATTTTCTTTCTTTCGGTGGCTTTTGAATCTCTTCTCTTCGGAAGTTTTAAAATTTGAAAGAAAAAAATAGCCGAAAATTAAAAAACATACAAATAATCAACACTTCTTTGTATACAACAAAAACAAATAGTCTCGTTCTAATTAATCTGCAGATTTTGTATAAATAATTTAAATTGACCGACTGAATGTTTGCGCATATTAAAAAAAAGCAACAAAATTCAGACAAAAATTTAATTTTTAAATTTTCTTAATCTGATTAAATTTTATTAGCGCGATTTATTTATCTTTTATTTTTTTTGTTTCTTTCAAAAAATTAATTTGATTCATGATATTCAATTAATTAATTTATTTCTATATTTGATTCGCGTATTTGGATTGATTTCAGATTATACAAACGGAACGTATTAAGTACAGAATTTTATTGCGTGATAATAAACAATTCCAATATGCGATTATAAAACCTAGAAAATTTAATAATTGAACCATATCGACTGAACTGAACTATAAGCAACAGAAATGTTTTCATGATGTAAGAGTCTAAGAAATTATTCGTTTTTTATATAAAAAAAATTAAAATGAAAATTTTTAAAAGAAGCGTTTCAATTGAATTGTAGTTTTTTTTTCTCTGTCTTTAAAGAGGCTTTTTTACTTTTCAATTTATCTTTTATTTATTATTTCCGTATAATTTATTTGAATGAAAAAAAAAAAAGATAAAGACGAAAAGTATACAGACCATAACCAACATGGTTTTTGTTGTCTTTAAGAAGATTGTTCATATTCAACAATATACAAATACAACAATATTATTCTTATTATTTTTTCTTATAATTCTATTAGTAATTACAATTTATGTCTACGAGTTGATTTATAATTTGCATATTATATATATTAAATATTTTATAATAAATGCGCGTGCATAGAAAAGCATATAGAATAATCGTTGACACGTTTCTTTCACCATCAGAATCATAATGCGCGAATCAACAATAATATTTTATTTCTTCTTCAATGTTTTGTCTACTTTTTATTGTGTGACTGATGAATAATGTACATAATTATTTATTATGAATTCTAATTTTCATTTAATGAGATTTAATTTGGTGACAATAATTTTAAATGTTTAACGAAATTCAACAGGTTTTTCTACTGCATGGGGATGAAGAGCGGTTGTGATAGTTTAGTTTTTCTCTTTTTCAGATTTTCTATAAAAGAAATTTATGTGTAAGAAATGAAATAAATCATAATGCGTGTGCGTGTGTAATAGAAAATTCCTTTAACGAAAATTATTTTGCGTGCATGAAATCATTTTCTAAACCGGAATTTTCAATAATTTTTCCGAAACTTATAAACAAAAATTTGATAAAAGGAATTATTTTTCTAACAGTTGTAAATACGAATAAAAGAAAAAGTTATTGTAGGTGTTCTACTTAATCAATTCATTTTTAATTCTAATCAAGTTAATATATTATTTCAATTGACATTACCATAATTATTTCTTACAGGCACATCATAAATTTTTTTCTAGTTAAAGCTTGAAATTGTTTGCTACTTTTGAGCTTCCAAATTAAAAAAAAATTAAACTTTCGTTATTGATTTCAAATTAAATGAAAAAAAAGTGTATCGGAATTCGCAATGCAATTTAATATTTCTTTGCTCTAAAGCCAAATCAATAAATATTTGAAAACATGAACAAAAATGAATA
This sequence comes from Pedicia rivosa, assembly GCA_963082725.1. NCBI lineage: Eukaryota > Metazoa > Arthropoda > Insecta > Diptera > Pediciidae > Pedicia > Pedicia rivosa. The sequence goes on from OY720151.1 coordinate 42,273,500, forward strand.
TTTTGAATAGATTTTCATAATTCTTTTTGTTGTTCCACCATTTACTAATAACAACAATTATAATATATGAAAGTGTTTTTATTTGTTATTTTATTTTTTTACATGAAGTGGCAACATTATTTAATTTAATTGGAAGTGAGGTTGGATGGAAACGACGAATAGAAAAATTATTTCAATTTATATGTCGTTTTTTAAGGTTTTTTTTTAAACTAGAAAATGCAGATGAAAGAGATAAAATATTTAAGTTGTCAATATTTAAGATAATAATCAAAGTTTAGAAAGCAATTAATTATTTTAAGATGTTAATTTGACTATGTTGAATGGAGTACAAATACAGTAAATCAATCATCTTTAAAGCTCTTGATATTCGTCACTTTTGCTTAGAGTATTCACGTGTTGGGTTTTAGTTTTTTATGTTGTTATAAATAATTGATCTTGTAGAAATATGCAGAATATTTGTTCTGCCTAATTTATTTAAAATGTAACATTTATTTGAAACATAAAAAAGAGAAGATGTTGTTAGATAAAAAATAGTTTAGTTTGGGTTAAAAAGAATTTTGATTATTGACAGTATGTCTATAATTAATTAATTCAATTAATCCAATTATTAATTAATAATTGATCAAAAATATGATACACAAAAGAGAATAGGCTCACTTATATTTGGTTTGTTATACGAATGCACTAATAAAATATCATCAATATGTTATTACTTCGTTAAATTGTCAAGCATTTTTCTTAAAGTTGATCATTTTTATTTCCGCAATATTTGATAAACTATAATTTAATCTCATTAATGTTCTTTCTACACGTAATTTTTCTTTTAAATCTCATGTCTTTATCTATCATTACCAATATATTACAAAGAGAATAAAACACTTTCACCATTATTTTAAGTACAAATTAAATCGCACAAAAGAACAATATTAATACAGAAAATTACATTAATTATATTTTTTTTTTATAAAACCAACACACATCGTTCGTAACGTCAATTTTCCCTTCGTCTAAATCCAAACATAAGAAGAATGTTTGAGACCAAACATAAAATCCAATCAAATATATAGAAAATGTCTTTATGAGTTTACAGTGGAAATATTCAGTTTCAGTTGGACTTCATAACCTTAAATTAAATAAATATACATTGTACTTTTTTAAATCTATAATTAATTAATTATATAGATTTCCACTTCAGTTCAAGTTTTCATTTAAAAAAAAAAAAAATTTCAAGAAAACAACAAAAACAACAAAAATAACTTTCATTGTCACATTAATTTCAATTAACGATTACGCATTTTTTTTTTTACTTGTTTTATATGCATTCAGTTTCATATATGTTCATCAAACAATGTATAAGAACTGACAGTTTTCTTCTTCATTATATTTATAAATTTTCATTCATTGTGAAAAATATGCAAATCAAATATAAAAAGAATTTTTTTATAAAAAATATTTAAGTACATAAATAATAACGCAATTGATGTGAGAAATACGCTCGCACTTCTAATATTTTTTTTTATTGTATGGCTATAAAAATGTAAATTCCAATTCAAGCGAGAAAACAAAAATTGTTTATTTTTTATTTCATTTAAATTTGTCATTACATTTTGTTTACTTTATTATTTTAATGCAATTTATAAATAATCTAAATAAAAGTGAAATTCCACATATAATATTTTTATTTCTTTTCATTTTCACCAAAATAAAATCAATTTTTAGTTGTTAAGAAATTTATTAGATTTTTTTTTTGTTAATGGATGAAAATTTCAAATTGTTAAAAGTACAAATGTTTATTAGAAATTCTATAATTTTACACGTATAAGTGTTTTAGAACTTTAACAAAGAATGTTAATTCCCATATTTTATTTAATTAGCTTCTAAATAATAATCGGTAAAAACCAACAAAGAATTTAATTAAACCCGAAAAAAAAATTCTATAATCTTATGAAATAAAACAAAAAAATTTTCATATTTATTTTTATATTCGTATTTTTTTTCAAAACTTTAATCTGAAACACCAAATAAATTTTATTTTTATAGAAATGTTCCACTTTTGATTTTAAATCCTTTCCTAACATCTTTAAATAAATTACACAGTATTTATGTAAATCAATAAGGCGATTTTATTTTTTTATTAAATTGTCAGAAAGTGAAAAAATACATATTAGTAAATGTGCTTGACCCATTTAATTTATACTGAAACATTTCATTTTTTCATCTGTATTTTTCCAACAAGAATTTAAAGAACATTACAGAATCAAATGGGAGACTGGATAACCAGTTTTTTATTCTAATTATTTAACGTAACTAACTTTTTCACACAAATTGTCCCAAAAAGAAACGGACATATTTTGTAACTTCACACAATTTTTTTGCAAAAACAAACAAATATTTTTTCATCAGTATTTTTCATTAATTAAATTAAAGAAAAATAAATAAGAACAATAATCTGTTAATTATATCAATGAGACTTAACTGCATTCTATTAAGTTAATTAAAAATCATAAATCTTGCAACTGGACTCATGTATGGAAGCAGAGGAGGAATGAACAAAAAATTCAATGAAAAAAAAAAATAAAAATAAAAGAAAAGAAATAATAAGAAGAGTAGGAAGAAAAAGAACAAAATCTAACTGGATAAATTTCGTATAATTAAATCAACAATTTTTATAAGAATTATGTTAATCGTTTAACGGTTTTCCCCAAAAAAAAAAAAACATAACATACAAAATATTGGCTGACTCTTTTTTTTTTTTAACTTGTTTTTTTTTTGTTTTTTTGATTGAATTATTTATTTATTTTTTAAATGTCTGGGAGATGGAAATATTGTGTGAGTACCTATAGATTTTTTTTTTGTTTTTGTTGTTATTGTTTGTTGTCCAATATTTCTTACATTTTGTTTTGTTACGTTTTCTTTCATTTATTTAAGAAATTATTAACCCATAAAATTTATAATAAAACTTAACGTGTCTGATGTCTATTTTGATAGAAACTTCCGTTTTTTTTTTTCGTTTACTCATCATCTTATAATTTTTCATATTTAATTACAAGAAAATAATTTTTATACATTTCGTGTTTTTTTTTTGGTTTTATTTAATAATTTTAAAAACAACAGATTATTTGACTGTGGCGATTTTATAATTTGATTTAATTTTAACGTTTTTTTTTTTACTTTAAGGAACTTACTTAAAAAACGCAAAAATATAATCAATTTTTCTAAACTTTCTATTGATTCACCAAAAATGTTTCTTACTTCTTCCTGGTATAAAATTTTTTTTCTAAACTTCCGGTTTGATTCTATAAATAAATGAATAATTAAATGAAGTAAAAAGATTTAATAAAGAAGATTAAATAATGATTAAATTTGTGATGGACATTTTCACGAAACTTCTTATCGTTTCGTTATGTAATTATTTATTTTTCTTTTCAACTCATTCTTCTCGTATTCAGATGTGTTTATCGTTCTGTCTTATCAATTTTCCTTTAGACTAGATATCTGACTATAATTTCGGTCTGATCTGAATCACACAGTTAATCGTAATCAATAAATATTTTTATGGTCGCTACATTCCACATGAATTTCTAACACTTACATTAATTCCCACAACAGATTTAATGATTAAAAAAACACAGCAAATATGAATAATGTTCTGTTATCTTAAGAAAAACATTTTTTTCTTCTATTTTGGTTTTAAGAATTTAAAATTTGAAAATCGCATAAAGCAATTATTCATAATTTCTTTTTAAAAAAAATTAGCGTTTGTTCAAAATGTTTGATGTTTTTATCTACGATAACTGTGTCTGACACCAAACATTCATATGTTATTCACCTATAATAGAAGACATAACAACAAAAATCATCATCATCACCAACATCATCATCAAAATATCCATATAGTCAAACAATCAAAACGTAAATCACAGAAATGTCTATAGAACAAACGTATAGAAAAAATAAATATGGCAAAAGTCAATTATATATATTTGGCCTAATGTACATCCAGTCAAAAAAATCATTGTGCATACAATTATAAATTCTGTAAATTTCTAGACCTTTGCCTATGGGTCATCAAGTTCAAAAACAATAAGTTATGCTCAAACAAAAGCGAACTATATTTTAAATGGCCATTTCAAATACTTAAAACTTTAAATTATCAGATTATTTAAATCCAGCACACTTATAACGATATAGTCAGAATATTAAATGTCTTCTGCAAATTTACATGTTCTGATTAGCATCATGGACTATAGGCCACAAGACTTAGTATAAAACAAAATAAATTAGTGTAAACACAAAAACTGTGACAAAGTTTTATTTAAATATTTCTTATTTAATTTATTGAATTTTTTTTATCTAATTACAAATGTTATATAATTAAGTCCAAATAAAAAAAAAACACGAAATAAGATAAATCGGAAATAAAATAGAATCAATTGATAAACATATTCATGACATGTATTTTGACAGGAAATTAATAGAGTTAACTTTTATGACACAATTTATTTACTTCTGTTTCGGTTTTTAACTATTTTTGTTGTTCACAAAATAAAACAAAAAAAAAAATTGGGTTTTAGCATTAAACAAAAATATTATAAATGAAACTACAGTCATCAATTAATTATTTGTTGCATTATGACCCAAATACCCCTTTTTTTTTTGAAGAAAACAAAAAACCAACTAACTAACTAATAATATAGAGAAGAACAAAATTCATTCAAATTTTTAAAAGAAATTCAAAACTATAGAACTAAAAAATATTTGATCATATATATTCATCGGGCTCATAGTGATAACTGTGAACAATCGCGGTTCATTTGTAATAATTTCAACGGAAGATTTTTTTTCTTATTTTCTTTCTTTCATTATTTTTTATTTTTTGGGTAAATCGTACAAGAATATCTTTTCAAAACATTTATGGTTTTTACCTTTTGAAGAATAATGATTGTTTAAATTCGTCATAGATTAAAAAATTAATAATATGCAACTATAAGAAGTAATATAATTGCATTTTCTAGTTTTTCTTTCAATTTATAAAATAGAAAAACTATTTTCTTAAGAAGACAAAAGTTTATTTAACTCAGTGTCAACATTGTATTATATATTAATAAATTTAAAATTGATTATTGACTATTGGTACTTTACTAGAAATTAAATTGTCTTTTGTCTTTATCTTAAAAATTAACTTTTGTCTTTTGTGATGTTTATGTTTATGACATCATTGTAAAACTTTATTAAACTTTTACACTTTTAACATGATATAAAGTTCTTAACATTTTCTATTGTTAAACCTAATGTTTGTATTAGAGAATACATTTAATTTTTCTTTGAGTTTTTAGTTGGATTTGAAGTTAATATTTTTAAATTGAAAATTATCTTATACCAAGTAAAGTATTTTTGATTCTATTAAATTGTGTTATAATAACAATATTGCTGTTTTTTTTATTATTATTACAAAACAGTTTCAAAGCCATAAGTAATTTATTATTTTCTTACGGTACAACTTATTTATAAACGTGCATACAAATTCACCCATCATATTCGATTAATATTGTTTGAAAGATGAAGTTTTTCAATATTAAAAAATAAATAAGAAAGAATCATGAAGAATTGTTTATGTATATGTGGGTGAAAATAATTGAAGTTACTAATATAATAAGTAATTTCGCATTATTTTTTATTAAAAGTACCTCGACTGACAGATTAACCAGAAATATTACGTAATAATAATTTTATTGAAAATATGGCCTGAGAAGGCGTAAGCTCCAATCTAAGAAATGTATTATGTACATTTATTTTTGTTTTTATTTGTATTTAGCAATTAAATTTTAAAACATAAACAAATGATATAAAAAATGAGAATACCAGGTAACATCATAAAGTAATATTTTACCTACTTAAATTTAAAACTATAGACTGAGAAAACTGGGTTACAGGATAAAGATATTTTTTCTTACCTTTATTAGTTGTTTTATGAGAAATAAAATATGTAGGTAAATTTAAAACGATAATTAAAATTTGTAGAATATTATTATTGTACATATACCAAGCATAAGTTTTAGTATAACATAGAGGAAGCAAATTTCAATTTTTTATCAATTTATAACGTCACTTTAATAAAAATTACTTCCCAAACTAAAAGTCTTTACGTTAGTAAGTTGGGTATATTGTGGATTGGTTGATAATTATAATTGGTTGACCACATATTAATTAAAGTGCAGATAAAATAATTCAAAAATTATGTGCAAAAATTCTGTTTTACTTTTAATTATTTTTCAAATCTTAAAAATGCCTAAACTTAGACTGGAATAAATTTACCAAATAAAAAATTTCGTGAGAAATTTTGGATTTAAGTTTTTATCCAATTAATGTTTAATGCGTGTGAACAAAATGTTCCAAACGAATTCATGAAAGAAATGGAACTAAAAAGACTAAAAATAATATTTATGTGTGGATTGCAAAAGTTAAAGACAAATATTCAATCTTTTCTGATCTCAAAAATAAATCTCGACTAAAATTATTATATAATTTTGGACACGCTATAAACACATATAATAAAAATTATGGCAATTTTTTTATATTTTTTTGTCGTGTCTAAAATATAAATTATTTCAGTATATAATATCCAAAAATCATACAAAAATCTAATAAAGATCCGTAACATAATCCATAAAAATTTTAAAATAAATTCTTTTTAAAAAAAGTTCATTTTAATGGGCATCGTCATCATCAAAATCATCAACGTCATCGTCGAAATTTTCAACGTTAATTTTAAAAGATGACACAAAAATATTTATAATCTTTATTATCAATAAAATTTCGTTTTTAGTCTTGTAAACGTTGATTGTGAAGAGTAAACGTATTAATGATTTTTCTTAAGATAAAAATATTATTTTTTCTTTCGTAAAACGTATTAAGTATAATTAACATTTTTAACTTTTTAATGGAATTATTAATTAAATTCTTAATTTTTTTAATATCTATAAAATAATTTTAGTTGTATAAAAATAAGATTTTAAAATTTATTAATTGACTTTATAAGACGTGATCCATACAGAAAGATATATAACATGAAATCAACAAAGTATCTGTAAACCTTTATTATATTGTCTTATTTTATATTTTATACTTTACAGTAACATTGAACTTTAACAATTAAATTTAGTTCATTTATGATGTGTCTCCTTATATTAACTTGAATCATAACTGCATTACATAGGTAACATATAAGAAAGTTCCAATAAGGCGCCAGCAATCTTAAGCTTGCAATTTCCTAAAATTTTGTAATAAAAACTCATCTTTTCAATTTTTAAACTTCTAAATTATTATTCCAATTAAAAAATAATTATTAAACATTTAATAAGTGTTATTATCAATACGTAGCTCCGAACCTACCTTTTTATATTCAAATTTTCAAAAAAAAACTTAACAATTTTCATAAAAAAAATTGTTTCCCAATCTTTAGTTCTCGAAAATAGGTTAATATCTCACACATGAAACACACACGGAAATACATTTATAATATTCTTCATACATACAATAATAACACAGTGAATATTGGTTAGTTATATTATAACTGTACCAACAAAACCGATCTAATAATTTCTGATGAATATTTTAAAAACAAGTTTTTCTTTCTTTATACACCAGAAGAAATCAATTTATTATCCCTAGTAATAGACTAAGGCAGTATTATAATGTTTTCTTTGTTTTTTCTTTTCTTATTCTGGTTAGTAATAAGAAATTATAAAAGAAGGAAAAATAACTAACTGCTAAACAAAAATATTGCAAAATAAAACAAAATAAAAGTGCTCCCAACTCAAATTCAGATGTTGTAAAAGCTAAGAGGTAAAAATCTCTTCTATTGTTTACCGTTTTCAATGATCCATTTAATTGTGGTCAATATATGTGGTTGATGAGGATGATGATGATGATGATGATGATGATGATGATGATGATGATGATGATGATGATGATGATGATGATGATGATGATGATGATGATGATGATGATGATGATGATGATGATGATGATGATGATGATGATGATGATGATGATGATGATGATGATGATGATGATGATGATGATGATGATGATGATGATGATGATGATGATGATGATGATGATATGGTTTAGGTGTGTCTCTATTGTTGGTTGTCTTATTCATCTTTATAATAATAACAAGATTACGGCAATTACGGAATTGTTTTGTGATATTTATTCTCTTAGAATATTATATAATACAAAACCACTTTACAAACTTATATGGAGTTTGCAATTAAATAATAATTATTTTTCTTAGATTTTCGAAATTGTTTCATTTGTAGACTAATTGAAATTCTTCAAACAAGTTGCATTTTCTGTGATCAATCTATAAATGTATAAGAGAATATTTATGCAACATAATTGAGGCATTTTGGATAAAATTTTAGTTAAAATTCGAATTTCTCATTGATTTGGTTTGACTCAGTTCGAAACTCTATGTTTATAAAATTTAATGCTGACGTAATTAGAAAATTAAATGCGTAATGAAAAAATGTGAACCATGAAGGAACACCAATCTGAATTTAAAATCCATAAGTGAAATACATATTTCGATCACGTAAAAATCAACTATTTTATTATAAAGAAAAAAAAACACAATAAATTTCATGATATCTTTCAATAAAGATTATGGATACATTAAATTCAACCGTTCAAATATTAATGAAAGAATTTCCTTTAAGCGGAAATAAATAATAAACTAAATATACGATAAAAGACACGATGTAATAGTTTTTTTCTTTATAAATAAATGAAAATGATTTATAAGATTTTAACTATTAAATATGTAACTACGTTCAATCGGAAATTTATATATTACAATTATATAGGTCAAGTCAAACATATGTTTATTCTATTCAGACATTTAAATGAAATTCTTTTCTAATTTTTCTTATATTAAATCTAAATTATGGAATTATTCATATAATAAAATAAGAAACAAAACAAAAAATGTAGAAAAACTGAACATAGTGAAACAGTTAGAGAATATTCAAATTTTTTATTTATAGATAAATTGAAGAATCTTTTGTCCAGAGATAAAAAGAAAACACATAAAAATTTTTGAAAAATTATGAAATATATTTTAAAATTCATGATAAAAAAAACCAGAAAACTGACGATTATTACTAAAAGTCGATTGTGAATAAATGATTTTGCGTCATTTGTGTAAAACGCACAATTTGCACTTATTTTTTTGAGAATATCAGAAAGTATTCGATTCTTCATTAAAAAAAAAAACAGCAAAATAAATGCGAATAAAATAAAATCTGTTAGTTGAACTTTTATTTCTTACCGGTGAATTCTATTCCATTTCTCCTGGGATTTGTCTTTGTATTGCATCTTTTCTTAAATATTGAAGAATCACTGCAAAAATAATCTTAGAATGTATAATGAAGAATCGTGACAGGATTTAATTTTTTACTTTTTATATTCAACTTTCAAGGTTATTCTTTCATATAGGTAAATAAATTCTTCCTGATGAAAAAAAAATTATTGCTGTTTCTTTAAGAAACTCGTTCCTAAAACTGTTTCTTAAATATTTCTTATCTATTTTAAAATGCATAAAAAACTTCTATATAAAGGGAAAAACAAGTTTTAAAAACGGTTTGTCCAAGTTTCCTATATAAATAATTCTTCAGAGAATTAAAGTAAATAAAATGTCTAGAAACTAAGGTACGGGGTTTCTTGTTGTTCGTATGCATAACTTTTTAATCCCAACATCCAGCATTCATACAGTTATCTTCTTTTTATTTTATTTATGAAGCAAGTTTTTTTTTTCTTTGTGAATTTGATTTGTGTTTATTATCATTTTTTAATATAATTTAAATAAAAATTTATGACTAAATTAGATTAAATATGAGACTTCCCAGATAATATAAATTCAATAATGCAGAGATTTTCTAATTTTTTTTTTTTTTATAACGAAAACATCTGAAGGTAAAAGTAAAAAAAAATAAAAAAAAAACATATTTTCTGGGCTCACATAATTCAATTAAACGAAATCAAAAATATGTAATTTTTTGTTATAATCTTTTATAATTGGATGAAAAATGAAAATTAAGAAAATTATAAATAATTTTTGAAAATTCCAAAACAAAAATAAAACAAAAAGACTTGATGTGCGTTTCTGATCAAATAAGAGAGTTGATGAATAAACGTAAATTCTGCTGTTATAAAATAAAATTAAAGAAAATGTAAAAATGTTATGAAGTGAATCAAAGCTGAAATTCATCATTATTATATATTTTTTGTTCTTCACAATTATACATAATTACACACACACACACTTTTTTTTTTTATTCCATCACAAAATTGATTTAATTTAAGAAAATTGTTGTGTATTTTTTTCTCTCTCTCCCTTATTAGGTATTTTTTATTTCGATATTTTTTAAGTTGTATTTAAGTAGATTTAATTTATTAAACATATTTTCAATGTTTATTATTCTATATAAAAATATATATAATTTAAAAATTTAAACGAAAAAAAATAAATTAAACTTTATAAGTTTTGAAAGAAGAAGAAAAAAAAAATAAATAAATAATAAAGAATTTCACTTATTTCATTTTTTTTTTTTTTATATATAAAAATCAACTTTCATTTTATTTTCTGTATTATTTATTTTTTTATATATAAATATCTTATATTATTATGTATTTCATTTTCTTCATGTTTTATATACGCATCTCTATATATGATTTAGTTAATCGACATAGACAAGCTTAAATTTTGTTTCTTTTATTTTGTTTTGTTTTGTTTTTTTTTTTTGTTAATATTTCATACTTTTAGTTGTACGCGCGCAGCTTAAAGTTTCAGTTTAAATTTGTTGTTTAATACATTGATGAAAATAATAAAATAAAAAATGTAGTAAAAAATCAAATTCATTTATGTTGCTTAAATTTACTGAATTTAAGTTAATTTTTCTTTTGTTTTAATTTTATTTTAATAATTTCTTTTGTGACGTATACATTCACACATTTATTATTATTTATTAGTTTCTTTATTAGTATGTTGTTGAAATAATTTCATTGTGTTGCATTGTACGAATATCTTTTATTTGAAATTGATTATTTAAATAATCGATATAAAAGTAAAGAAAATTAAATGACAGAAAGGATTGAAATGTTTGATTGAGAAGGAAACAAAATATCTGTGTATGTGTACATGACGTGTGATTCAAGTTAAATATTAATTTGAATTGTAGATGGTAGACTACGTTTGGTTTGATTTATATTTTTCATTAATGTTTGAACTTTTTCAATTATCTTTATATTGCGATCGTGTCAAAGGCAAAATGACTAAAATTTTTTATAAAGGAGTATTTTCTATGACCTTATTAATATCTTTATTAATTAATGCGTCATATAAAGAGTTTTAACGTCACGTCATTTTTTAGTCCAATTTATTTTTATTTCAATTATATTAATTATTTTTTTAGTGTTATTGATTTAATAAAATTAATTATTCACGACAACCAAAAAACAGGAAACTTTCATTATATATAAATTAATAAACCAATTTGATAGAAAATAAATATGTTTAAGTTCAATTTAGGAAAATTGTCATTCATTAATTTATCATAAAAATATTGATTATAGTTATTTATAAAATTAAAAAAAAACAAGAACAAGAAATCGTGATAAAATAAAAAACTATAAATTACAGGTATATATGATTGATGGTTATAAAAATAAAGTTGTTAACTTTTAATCCACTCTATTACCGTCGCCGTACTAAAAATTTTCTAACAAAATGATTTACCGATATGTACAGACATACAGAATATTGTTTAGAAAAAAAAAAAAAACAAATAAGTAAATACTGTAATTTTTTTCAAACTAAAATACGATCTAAAGTAGTGATTTTTATCACTTTTATTAATGTTATTATTGGTCAATTATTTACGATTGATGACAATAAATTTTGTTTTTTTTTTTTTAGTTTGTTAATTTAGAATGAAATAATAATGATGCAGTATCTTTTTTTTTTTTTTTTGAGCTGAGTAAATTCTATATTTATTCATTTATAGATGCTTCCGTTTTGTGTTATAGTTTTTTTTTGGGTATTTTACGGGTCTGACCGTTCTGGTGATCATCATCATTATTGTTGTATAATAAAGTCAATTCAACAAAATAATAAAATATAAATGAACAAATTCTGTTATGAAAATTATCTGAAGCATTTTATTTAGGAAATAGTTATTTTATTAGTTTGTTGTTGTTTTTTTTGCGTTCGCAATTATTATCAACAATTAAATTTATGGTAAAGTGTTAGAAAAGTGCTATTAATAAAAATATGTTCCGAATTATTGAAAATAATTTAATATTGTTCGATACAATTACGATTGTACTGTCACACAGCAGTACACTAATCAATAAATCAAATGGTATAAAATTCATATAATGCGATTAAATTTTGTGTCTACTTTTACTAATTAGTGATTTCAAAAATTACCGTCTAAAATTTCAATTAATCTTTAACTTAAAGGATACATCATGTTTATATACAAATTAAAATATGGAATCACTACCCCTACCTTAAATAATAATTATGAATATTTAAAATAAATTTAAAATTCAGTTCACTTACATAATACACTCGTTGATTTTTTTTTTTTGTAAATTCAAATAAATAAATGGCAAGGTTTAATCTTGTATTTATAGGAAACTAAAAGAAAAATTAATTTAATTTTTCAAATCACTAATTTAGATTAATTAGTAAAAGTAGACCCAGCGTTCCAATATATTTTTACAAATTACTTAAAAAATTAAAAATATTAATCAAAAATGTCATTTGATATTTGAATATATATAAATTAAAATTAATAAGAGAGTCAAGAAAAAAAAAACGATGACCAAAATATTATTAATAATTCTCTATAAAGAAAGCTAATTAGGGTACAGAAAGAAAAAAATTGACAAATAGTTTAGTGAAATTCAGTGAAATCAAAAAGCAAAAATAAACAGAAAAAGTATGAAAAAAATTTTAGTAAATTTGCTACAATTTTTCATTGTAATTTTGTTTTTTTATTGTTGTTTTCAGTCATCGATTAAAAATTTTCAAAAAGTGAGAGTATCTTTATTATCACAATTTAACATTTATTTTGATTGGTTTTTGTTGATGAGTTGAAGAGTCACTTAAAAATTTTTTTTTATGAAAGTTTTTAAAGAATTATTAAATATTTTTTTAAGTGAATAATTGTTATAATTATGAATAGTTATTATTATTATTTTTTAATTCTTTGTATCTCGTTGAATTCTGAAACATAGCTAATGATGACCATTTTGGGAAGTACATATTTTATATTTAGTTAGATTGTTAATTGTTTGTTTGTTAGATTTTTTAGTTTTTAAAATCTTTTCATTGTGTTAATAAAGTTACAATATTTTATTATTCCAGTTTTGAATCTTAAAAATTAGCATTTTGCATTTTGCATTTTTCAACATAAGATTTAAATAAATTTTTGAGATGCAATTTAATCTAACATTAATAAATATAAATATTTTTTTATATAAATTTCCATTTCTTTAAAATTAATACAAACGGACGTCTTTTAAAATAAAATTAATCCTCTTTGATATAAAATTGCATTATGCATTAAGTTTTTATAAGCAACAATAAAGAAAAATAACAAACAATATAAAAGAATATTTAACGAAGTGAAAATAAAAACGATTTATTCGCTTGTTTTTTTTTCACGCATTTGAAAATAAAAAACAGACAAAAATTTTGCATGAAAAATGAAATTCGAATCCAAAAAAAAACATACTAAGAAAAATACTAATAATTTATTAAGATACTTTCACGTGTCTAGCCTTAGCAGACCAAATTTATTGCAATAAGACCAGAACTCAATAACATAATTTAAGTAAACACATTAAAAACTCGATTAAATATAAAAATAAAGGTTTTTTTTTAGAGGAAATTCATTAAATGTACGAGAGAAAATCGTACTTTATTTTAGAAGAAGAAAATAATAAACAAACAATCATTGAACTTAATAAAATGCGGAAAAATATATAATTGTCAATATTTTCCAATGAATTACTTCTATCTTGTTAAACAGGTTTTATTTAGTTCTTCAGTTCAATAAATGCATAGACGATGACATTTTTAAAATTTATAATAAATAAAATAAGTACCAAATAGTCTATGATATTTTTGATCTATTTAATTGTGTCCACAATCATTACATTCAATTTGTTTTTAATTTATAAATAATTTTTAAATTAAATTAAACTGATATTTTTAAATATTAAAAAAAAAAGTACATTTAAAGTTATTTGATCTTAATTTATAAATAGACTTGATCCAATGTAAATAAAATACAACTATTTGATGTTCGTAGTAACACGACCTTGTATAAATATACGCAAAATGATTTTTTTTTTAAACCAATACAAGTAATTTTATAATATAATATTTGCATAAACTCTAAAGAAATTATGATTATCAAGAGTGTTTTGTACATATCTATATATATATTTATATTCCATCACTGAACCATTATATTCTGTTGAGTTGAAACCAGATGTTGACTTTTCATAAAAACTGGTTCTAAATGGCACTATCACTTAACCCAATAATAAAATCAATGTTATAATTTTCCACACACTTACACATTAAATAAACATTTAACTTTAATAATAATAAATTACTGAGATTCAGTTTAAAATTTTCAAGATTCATATTTTCTTTAGTTCAAGCATTACATTTTGTAATTTTATTCCAATTCTGTCTGATATTATTTTTAGAAAATATGAATGTAAATTATACGATAACAAACATTGGATCTTATATTCTATAATGTTGTTTTATACATACATTTTTTTTCTGTTGTATTGTACATGCAATCATACGTAGGTGGCTTCGTAAACATGACATAACAGTTTTTCTGCAATCTTGAGTTTTAAAATCGATTAATTTATGAAGAACATACAAAGAACTAATGACCCATTTTCCTAAATTTTAACAAATACAAATTAACAATATATGAATAATTTGACAATTATTGTTCTCTATTGTCAAAGTCATTAATAATTAATTCTATTGTGATTAAATTTCCTAGATTCTCCATTAGTGTGGTGTTTTTTTTGTTTTCTTATCTCAATCTTTAAATAATTTTGGACCAAAATCGAAAGAAAGTTTTTTTCTTGCTTTTGCTGATCAACAAAAAAAAAAAGAATATAAAAGAAAAAAAATTGACCTACAAAAATGAAAAAAGTTTTTATATTTCATAAAATTCAATATAAAAATGGTAAAGATCTTCATCATCTGCTGGGTAATAACTGTTTGACTGGGTCATTAAAAATTCTAAAACTAGAATAAGTTTTAGGTATTTATATGCATACTTTTCTTTTGTTATTAATTATAGCCCTAATTATTGATCTCACATCACCGCCATTTAACCAAACATGCATATTTTAATTTAAAGTATAACTAGATTCTTTTGAATAATGTGTAAAATTTGAATAACAAAATCTAAGATTAATGTATGGAATTTAATATAGATTTTTTCTATTATATAGATTTTAAATTAATGAAACAAGAGTAATGATATTTTCACCACCTGTATTTGGTTGAACTTGAAACAAGAAAAAAAAAAGAAATTTCACCGAATTTTACATGACAATATTGTTTAAAGGTGATGATTGATTGTTTCAATAAATAAAAATAAATGGAATAAAGTAATTTAATATAGGAGCATAAGTAATGTCTTTTCATTCTAAACCTACAATGAATAATTTATTATGCTTTTTTAAATGTATCATATTAATACATAATCATATTTACTCAGGTTAATGATACAATTCATTAAATTTTTTAGCAACCGAACATTTCGATTATCCATGCTTCGCGAAATTCCGATTATCCATCTATTGTATCTTACAACTAGACTTTTTAAATGAAAATTTTCGATTAACCGTGTTTTAAAAAAATTCTCGATTAATCGAAATAATATTGGAAAAATAACAAAATCAAATGATAAATTTGTTATCAGAATGAATATGATTTTTAAGATAAAAAAAGGAGTTCTTATTTCGATTTTACCTGGGACAATCATAAAATTACACTTATTATAATTATATGTTGTATTTTTTATATCATTAATTTTAACATTTAATTTGCAATAAAATTAATACTACACAACAAACAGTTTAACTATTGAATAAAGTATTTAATTATTCAAATATAAATTGCGGTAGTAAAATTATTTAAATTCTTTTTTATTTTTAATTAATTTTGAAAATACATATCTGGGAAAATCGATTATTTTTATAAATAAGAAAATTTCTTCTGTTTTTCATTGTTGAAACTTAATGTTTAATTTTTTTCTATTTGTATGAAATTTTTACTTTTTTTTTTGTTTTATGATTCAGATAATTATTTTATTATTAATAAATAAAATATTATTAAAATGTGTTTTCACAAGTAAACAAAAAATGTTGTAATATTGTAATATTTCTGTTTATTTTCTTCATACATAAAAAATATTGAAAAAAGCAGAGACACAAATTGGGATACTCTTTCTTATTTGAATGTAATCGTTAGACTGTTTTAATTTTTATTTCTTTTCATGATTATGGATTAAATTTTTTTTTCGTCTATAAATAAAATAAATACTTTCAAAATGATAAAAGCAATTTTAAGTCTATGAAAATATAAAAAATTATTATCATTTGTTTATATTTTAAAATTTTACAGACACAAAAAAATTAAACAAAAAAAAAAAAAAAAACAAAACACAAAATATAAAATGTTAGAATTTTATTTGTTTTTCTTTTGCTTCTTTTTGCAAATATAATTTTTTACTATTTTTTTACTATTAATGGTAAGTTAAATTGTTAATAACTTTTCAAAACAAACAAAACGCGCGTTTAATTTTGAATGATTTCTGTTTTTTTTTGCTGTTGTTGTTCTTGTTTCTTCACTTATTTTTTGGTCAAAGAAAGCAGAGACACAAATTGAAGAAAATCTCACATCACAAGTGAAAAATTAAGAAATTACAAAACTTGTTTACTATGTTCTCAATGTGATAACATTGTCATGTTTATATTTATTTAGATTCAGAGCAAAAATACTATATGATTAGATAAATATTTGTATATAATTAATAACAATATTCAGTCCTATAATGTTTACACTGTATGAAAATATAACGACACTTTTGCCTTTAGCATTTTAAAAATTCTGTCCAAGCGCCAGTTTATTCATCTTCTTCTTTAAACAAAACATTCAATTTTTTATTAATTCAGCACAAATTTATTTAATGAAATTAATGACGTGATTTTTAATGGATTAAATTTTTTTTTTAATTAATGTGAAGAGAAATGTGTTAATGGTAGCTATAAATTTCGTGTTTGGTGAAGAATAAGAAACTAATAGAATAATAATAATGAAAAACCCCAAAAATAAAATAATCAAAGATGAATAAATAACTGAGACATGAATAAAGTATCAAAATGACCATTTTCTTGTTTACTTTTTGTTTGCGAAGGTGGAGAAATAATTATTATCTTAAAGAATTTTTTTTTATAAAGTCACCTTAAACCTCATTAAATAAAAAAGTGTGTCTGTAATTTATAATATTCTACAATATATAATTTAACTAACGTTTCTTTTTTTTTTCTCTTCCATTTTGCAGACTGATTTTTCATGTCATCTATTTTATCTGTACAGAAAATGTTGGAATATGAAATTCATAAGAAAATAGTTGAACTTGTTTTTTATTTAAACACAAAATTAATCATAAATTTGTTGAATTGAAAATAATTAGATATGAAAATTGATTTGCTGTATTGATTTTATGATTAATTTTTCGATTTATCAATAATAACAACAACAACAACAACAACTACAACAACACCATTACAAACTTATGTGTTTAATCTTCTTTGTAAGTGAGAATAACAAGTAATCAAGCAACCAAGCAAAACAATAATATTCGTGTGTGCCGTTACAACATATCGCAGAAATACACAAAGCACTCTTCATTTATTTTTTTTTTTTTACTAGAAGAAAAATAAATAAACGGTGAACTGGATACTAAGTAATTCCTATATTTGTGGTAAAAATTTATTGTGTTAATTGTATTTAATAAATAAAAACTTATTTATTTTTGGTGAAGTGAAAAAAAACAAAAAGAAAAAAAAAACAAAAAAAAAAAACGAAACGAAACAAAAATTAAAATCGAAGAATAAAATCTTAATTTTACAGTTTTCTTTAATTACAATTTTTTTTTTCTTTTTAAAATGAAATTAGAACAAACATAATAATAAGTGATTTTTTTTTGTTTTAATTAAAATTTCATATAATAAAAATAATGTACAAAATAAGTTGAAAATCTTTCAAAAGTGATTTATTTCAAAATATTAATAATAAATAATTAATAAAACAATAAAAGAGGAAGATTTCTAGGAAAATCAAGTGTGGGACATTTTTTTTTGTAATAAAACAGAAAATCTAAAGAAAATAATATTGGATTATGTGATTAAAGAAGAATTACAATAATTAATAATAATTATATGATGGTTACGTGTAATGGCAATTTAGTAACAACAAAAATGAATAGACGTAGAACATCATCTGGTTCATCTGGTTTTCGTTTACTTGATAATGGTGAACATTGTGATACTGTCTCAAGTATTAGTAGAAATTCAATTTATAAACAAAAAATTGATTCAATGTTTGATGATACAAAGTAAGTATAAAATTAATTCATAGAATGAAATGAAATGAATTAATTTCAATTATACAAATATTTTTTATTTTCTTTCTTTTACAATAATTATACTTAATTCACATAAAGTGAAATTTCAATAATATATTTTTTTTGTTATTGTTGTTACCTTATAGTTAAAATTAAAATTAAAATTGAAAGACAAAGAAAAAGAAGAAATAACAAGAAAGAAAAAACAAAGATGCATGACCACGAACAAATAAACGAACATAGCACATTAATTTAGTAAATTTATTATGACTCCCGTGCCGTGTGGTTCAATTTTTGAACTTTAAAATGGAATATGATAATTTCTTCCTCTTTTATGGAACTCTATAATTCACAGTACCTTGAGAATAATAAAAAAAAATTCATGATTTTTGCATAACAATACAACTAAAAATTTCACTTTGTCATTATTACATATTCCTAACCAAATCTGTTATCCTCCTACGATTTGAAATTTGTAAACAAAGATTTCATTTTTAATTCCAAAAAAAAAAACATACCATGATAATGACTGATTGTCCATTCAAAAAAAAAAAACCAGCAATTAAGAATGATTTTCATGTATCGATTTCGAATAACAAAACAAAAAAAAAACGATACCAAAAAAAATATTAAAAACAAACAACAACGAAAAAAAAAATACAATATAAAAAACGTTAAAGGAAAGTTTTGTCGGTCTGTTTTTTTTTTTTTGCATCAATAAAACAAAAAAAAAAAACAAAATGAAATAACAAACGCTAAATCATTTCTTCTTTTTGTACGTAAAATTATTATTGAAGAAGACAAAAATTTAATAATACATTTAATAAATATTCGCACGTACGTACTGAATGAATTTTTAATTAAATTATTTCTTTTTGCCTCTCACTAAGCTTCCCACTTCATTCTATTTCTGGGAGTTTATTTTTAACTGAATTTAATAATTTAATGCAGTGTAAATCGATAATTATATATATTATAAGAAACTTCTTGCATTTCGAACTAAATCAAAAATTAATGCAATTTTAAAGAACGGTAGAAAAATGTATTTTGATTACTCGAAAATTATAGTGGAGACGCCAAGAAAGTTCAACTTAAAAAAATTGTATAGTAAATGCTATGCAATTAAATTGAGTTAACATACTGAACTTTATGTTTTAATATTAATGATAATTGATGTACTTCTTTAAAAACAATTCCTTATTAAAATCACACTTCACCTGTTTTATCAGGACAATTATATTGATGGTCTGATTACGTGAGTTAACTTCATACTTTTTTTTTTCAACTAATTTTTAAAAATAAACAACAAATGATTAGACCAGAAGTAAATAAGTAATCAAACACAATTATATAACTATTTATAAAAAAAAAACATCTGTTATTATGGTCACAAATGTTTATATGGTTGGGTGTCTCTCCCCTCCGCCTAACACACCAACCATTTTTTTTTTCACTAAAATTTAAAAAAGAAATTTTATATTTGTTTTTTTTTTGTGCGTCTCTTCCACTCAAAACATACACACGAAATTGATTCACTGATTTATTTCATTCGATAAAAGCTATGAGATAACTTTTATTCTCTCTTTAAAACAAATAAATAAAAAATAAAAAAAAAAAACGGTTATTTTAAGATTTTCATCATTATTAAAAAAATATAAAAATTTTCTAATTCAATTCTATTTGAAACGTATTCGCGGAATTATGTGTTATTTTTTCTGTTTTATATTTTCTTCAATTTTTATTTAAAATTTTTTAACAAGTTAAACGTTTTAACTTAATAAATTCTTTATTTTGAATTTAAAAATAAAAAATTCTTGATGTTTACAAATCAAATTGTGTTTGATGATTACGATAAAGGGTAATTTTTGTGATTTTTACTTTTAATTTTTTTTTGTGTAAATATTTCGTGAATTTCCTTTCATGGTTCTAAAAATTAAAACGTAAATAAAGAATAGTGAAAATAATTTATTGGTGTAAAAAAGATTTCATGAAAATATTTAATTCTTTTGAGAAAAATTAAAAATATTACAAAAAAAAAAAATTCTTATAAATCAATTCAATTTTTTTTTTTTTAAAAAAAAAAGTGATTCATAAATAAAAATAAAAAAGAAATTAAAAAATTAAAAATTCAGCTAAAATTCCCATAGTGAAGTTTTCTAAATTGAAATAAAAGTTCAGAAAAAAAAATTATAATTTAGTGCGTTTGAAAAAGAAAAAATGTTTAAAGAATGTCTTTTAATCGTTCTTAATTGTTAAGAAAACAAACATTAAATAAAAAGCTAATCAACCAAAAAAAAAAGCATCTAGGATCAAGGGTGTTGAATATTAAATTTCATGTATAAAAAATGTTTCTGTAAATTTTTGACTTTCATTATTAAAAGTCTCTTGTCATACAACAAATCATACGATATTGTTAAAAAGTTAACCTCGAGGAAAGTTCATGGTTGACAATTTCCTGAAAGAAAAAGTTTTGGTTCTAAATTAAAATTAATAAAAAATAATGAGTGATGATCCAACATCCCAAATGTCAAAACATGTTAAATTGTTGCAATTAATTCATTTCTGAAAGTTAAAAATGTGCAAATGAGAGAAATGTTGCTAGATTTTGTCGCATTTAATATCCGATATTAAATATAATCAATAATTTATTCATTCATTCACTATACCTTCTTTTTATCTGTTTGATGTTTTTCGTGTATTTTTTTTTTTAATCATCTAAAAACAAAAAATCATAAAAAAAAAACTTCTGTTAAACGTTTATTTTATTTATATTTTTCTTAGATCAATAATAAGTCAACGTATTGATGATCGTAACTCAATTCGTGATCGTCGTGGTGGAAGTGTTTGTGGAGGAGTTGGTGGTAACGTTGGAGGAGGAGGAGGATCATTATCAAAACATACTAATGAATCTATAACAGGAAAAAGTTCTCTACTAACTGATGCAGAATCAATAAGACAAGATGGACGACAAATTAGTAATAGTATTCAAGCACAAATAGAACGTATGTTCACAGATGTTGCCAAAGATGCAACATCATGTAGCTTTCCAGTTAGATGTTTGGGTTCATTACCATTGAAAGAGAAAGTAACAAGTTTACAAGGATTACAGGATTCATTAAGACAATTATATTTAAGTGGTGCTGGACATGGGGTAAGATAAACATCAATTTACTTAAATCAATATAAAAATAAATATGATCATTTGCGAAAATCTCTAATCTCTACGATTGTTAAAATCTTCAAAATCAACAAATAAAAATATTATCTTTAAATACATCGCGAAAAACAATAAAAGCTGGTGGCAGTGAACGTGATAACTTAAAATAAAATGTATTTATTTATTTTTGTTAATCTTAAAAATCTGATCCTCTTAGCGTTAAGTTTTCATTAATAATTGAATTGAATATAATGTGATAATTGCATGTATATAAATATAAATAATACTACAAGATCTGTTAGATTATTCACATTAAAATGAAAATGGTTCCGTGTGTATTTATTTATTTTGCTTTTTTTTTCTTTTCTTTTTCTACCAAGACAATTGAGTAGTAAGAAAAAAATTAACTGTAGCACTAATATACGTATCCGAATTTATAATAACGATAAATTGTGTAATATTTTTTGCTGAACAAAAAATTTCTTTCTTTTCTCTTCTTCTATTTCTGGTTGGAAATTTTTATTCGTTTTAACAAATATAAAACGAAAATAAATTACAGAATCAAAATGCTGGACACTTGGATATATGTGCAAATGGACTTCGTGTTCGTTTAGCAAATGGGCGTGATCCACTTTTAACTCCATTCCACAACATTGCTGTTTGGTCAGCTGTAAAATTTGTTGTTTCATCAGAAGCTGGTGGAGCAGCATTTCTTCCACTAATTACAGATCCTGAAAATATTGATAAGACTAGCTTGTTTTTTCCACTAAGGTAACATGAACTTTGCGTAAATATTCCCTTCATAAAATATTAATGCTTTAATATTAGCGCTGCAGATAAAAGACGATTATCATCTGGATTACATTCTCCATTATTTGCTGTCGTAATGCGATCATCTGGAGTTCCGAAACGATTAGAATGTCATGGTTTTGTTTGTCAAACACCAGAAGATGCGATTGTTATAGCTGCAACTTTGTATCAAAGTCTAATGGCACATATGGGAAATAGTCAGGTATATTAACAATTATTTAAAAACATAATTGAAGACATAACTAAATTAGAATTATAAACAGAATCAAAAAACACGTCGTCCAAGAAATCGAAATGGGGTGAGTTGTGTAAGCATTGCAAGCAGTTCAGCAGCAACAAATGCAATGATAACAACTCGCACACAATCATTAAGAAAATCAGCATCACAGAGCTCATTACAACCACCAGTCAGACCACCTAGAAAGAAGCGTAGTGCATCAAGTTCATTAAGTGGAGAAAGTGATTCAAATAGGGATATTCTAATTGAAACATCAACCGAGGAACGAAAGAAAAAATCAAGCAAAAGTAAACGAGCACCACCAGCACCACCGAATGGACCAATCGGTATGCATATTTAATCAATGATTTGTAGGACTAGTCCAAATTACTAATTTAGATTCAATTTTAGTTCCAGGTAAACCAGGAACTATTTATAATGCGTCCATGTCATATTTGAATGAACAAAGTCGAGCACGTAATAAATTCCTTCCGAATCAAACAATTGACAATCCTTATCATACAAATGACGTCTCAGGTGGTGATATTCTTACTCGTGTCGCCATACCCAGATCAGGAAGCTTTTTAAATACAGGTGGATTAAGCAGGTATAAATCAAGAGCTACACGCAGAACAGCTGGAAAAGCTGGTGGAGGAGGGTAAATTCTAATTTAAATTTTGATTACATTTTTTAGAAAAAATACTTATATACATTTTTATGTTTATATTACTAGATCCCCACTCGGTTTCAGTGAATTATTCAATGAATTTCGTTTACAAGAGAATTTACATTCCTTAGATGAAATACTAAATGCCATAATTAATTCGGATGGAATGTCTTTTAATGATTTGAAACCAATTTATAAAGAATTCTTGCTTAAATTAGCAGTAACATTGACAAAAGATGAACTATATCAAAGATCTAAAAGTATAATGAGAAGACAGAAAAAGAAAAAATTGCGCAGGAAAAATAGTAGTAATCAAAATCAACGTAAAAAAATATTGGTTGGTGCAAAAGGATTAAAAAAAGTATTTTTGTTTGGTAAATTCCGTTCAAAAAAATCAAATAATACTAATAATAATAGTAACAATAATAATATTAATAATAATAATAATAATAATAATAAATTGAGTAAAACCAACACATCAAGTATTGATCTTAAATGTACAAGTAAACATCATAAACATGGTACAAGTGGTTCCGATGTATCCGTAACACGTGAACATACATCAAATGGACAGAATCGCAATAGTTCAAGCGGGTAAATTAAATAAAACCAAAATAAAATTATAAATGAAAAAGAATTAAATTTTTTTAAACTTTTAGTTATGTATCCTGCTCTGAATGTAGTTATGACTCCGAAGCATGTACTTGTGCATCAGCTGATAAATGTTATTGTAGCTTAGGTGCCGAACATGAAATAAATGTTAAATTAAATAAACGTGGACTAAGAGATTCACTAATTTCATGTCGTTCAGAAGAAAAATGTTATTGCTCTTTAGATGAAGATGGAGGCAAAGGTGGAAATGCATCTGAAACAACATGGTGTGACAGTGATAGTTGTGTTAGTACAACCAAATGCTATTGTCAACGTGATCATACAAAAAAGAAAACTCGTGGATATACAAAAGATAATTTGGCGTTAGATTATGAATTATTTACTGTTAATGGTACTGGACGTCCAGTTGATGGGCATGAAGCATTAAGTGTAAAAAAAAGTGTTGAAATGGCTGCTTTATTTGCTGATGTTAAGTTAAGTCAAACAACTGATATAACAAGTCTTGTTCCCACAAAGGACGCATCAAAACGACGTAATAGTAATTCAAGTAAAAAAAGTCATAACACTTACAAATCGAATCATTCTGATATGATATTAAGACGTGAAATGGATAAGCCATCAAGACGATTAACAAAATCAGAAGAATTTTATCAACCTGTTTCACAAAGGCCGGTCAGTTCATCTTTAGAAGATTCATTAGGATATCTTCCATAAAAACATTCTGAGCTTTCATTCAATATACGAAAGTTTTACAAGAATCAGAAACAAACAAAAAAATTATGTCGGATTCAGATGAGTGAGATTATCGTTAAACGACTTAACGATCCATGACAATTTTTATTATATTTGTATTTCATATAAGAAACTATCATTGGAAGAGAAATAAAAAAAATAATAAATTTGTAAATAATTAAGCATTAATTTTTTTTTTCTTTTATTTTAAATTATTTTAATAATTAATAATAAATTAATTCAATATTTTTTGTTGTATAAATTTTAGAGAAAGAAAAAAAAAAAAGAAAAACTTTTTATTTTTTTTTAATTGTTTTAATCAAGAGGTGATGGAAATTGGGGACACATTTTTTTTTCAGTTAATTTATGTATTTTTATGGGATGATTTTTTTTTTCTTCTTTGTTTCTGGGTTTTAGGGACTTTTTCACATTTTTCTTTAGCTTAATTTTATTATTTATTTTCTTAATTAATAAAAATAAAAACATATCATTAATTACCATTTATGTTTACTTTAATTAAATTTTAAGGCTTGCTAATTTTATTCAAGAAATAAAAATATTTTGTTCATTTGAGAAAAAATTGATTAAAACAAAAAATATGAAATGAATTTGAAGAATAAAATATTCTCATTTTGATTGGATATCGAATAAGCGAATAAGAAAAATTTCTTAAACGATTTAATTTAATAAATTTTATGTAAAGGAAATTTTTTGCAATTTCAATAAGTAAAGTCAGTAAATTTAGAGAATGAAGGAAAATTATCATTTAGATCACTAGAAATGATTAACAAAAGGCTTTTTAATGATTGAAAAAGTATTTTTACAAAAAAATACAAAATGACATAATTTATTGTGATATTGATAATGAAAATAAAAATGATAATGCCATTGATTCTTTATCACATTAGTAAGATATAAACAACAGCCAGCTGAGTTCATATTGCTAAATGGTGATAATGATAATGAACATAATTTTTACACTGAACTAATGAAATTCAACTTTTCTAAATTTACCTAATAACTAAACAACTTTATATTTATTTTACTATTATTTTACTTTATAGAACAAAAATTTGATTTTGTGCAATAATATCAGAAACTTAGTGCAATTATTGTATTTTTTACAACAATATTTTTTATTATTAATTTGTGCAATAAATAAATATTACTTTTATAAAATTTGTTTTATTATTATTATTATTACAACACCAGCCGAAGCGACTGATTGGCATTATATGTTTAAATTTATTTTATTTTAGTAAAAAGTTTAAAATTAACGATTAAAAATGTAGCCATAGTGTTTATTTTTGTTTTCATTTAAAACTGGAAAGAATTTTTTTACAAAAATAACAAAGTTAAATTTCAGTCGAAAAACGATTTGTTTGGAAATTTCAGTTTTTAAATATTCATCAAATAAATAAAATGTTTGATTAAAAATATTTAATCATTATTAATTATTGAACCGTACCAAAAAAAAGTACTGTGTTCAGTATATAATATTTTTTCGTTCAAAATATTAACGAAACGCCTAAATTTAGACTAGAGATAATGAAATGTTGTCAGTATTAATTCAAATCGATTAATCGATAAAATTAACATAATAATAGTAAGAAAGCCAAGAAATAATTTTAGCAAAAGCTGGTTTAATTGTAAGAAGAAAAAGAACAAAACCAAACCAGACATTATCAAGTGTTCCATCAGGAAATTTTATATCAGATCCGTTAAATTTAGGTGAGTAAAAATAAATCTTTAAAGAGAAATACAAACTCCATTCATTTATTATTAAATTTATTAAGATGAAGAAACTTTAGAAGATATTGAATATTTTAATGATTTATGTAATCAGATACCAGAAGATATTTCAACAATACCATGGAAATGATAGTCGAATGAAATTATTACAAACAAATATTTCAATATTAGAATATATGAAAAAATTTCCAGTCGTGCTGATGGATATAAATTGGTTTGTGGAAACTTTTATATAATGAATGTTACCATTTCACTTTTAAATTTAATCAATATTGTATTTGTATTTGTATTTCAATTTTTTATTAACCTAGTACATCAACGACTAAGGTTATTAGTAACTAGGAGACCTACTATTTTTGAGGTGGGTTCTGAACCACCACCTAGCATCTGCACATGCATTTTAATTCGATTCGGCGCATTGCCAGCTCTTAGGAAAACATGCAGATTTCCTAAGAAGAATCGTTCGGTTAAAACCTTATCCTGCACACCGGCCGGAGGGTCATAGATGTTATTAATCATTGCCCACTACTTTATGTATGTTTAGTACATAATTAGCCGAATGAAAAATTATATAGATGGAAACCAAGTTTAGAATTATGGACTGATGGAATAATAAATTAAAGTGTTATTAAGCAAAAATTGATTGACTGAAAAACTTTATATGCCACAAACGAGACCAAATTATATATAATATTAATAATAATAATTAATTCAATAATTTAAGACACAAAAATGTTGATCAATTTTTTAAAAAATTTCCATAATAAAATTAATTCTATAATTTTATTTTTAATAGAATAATGTTATGATAATGTTATAATAATAATATTATGTTAATGATTGCAATTAACTTTTAAATTTGCATTATTATTTTTCTCTTCAAAGTACATCATATATAATAATAAATCAACTAAATTACAGGTTTTACTGAGTAAAGCGAGCAGTAATTAAAAAAATCTATAAAAGCTAAAAGCTTTATCTTAACAATTCAGTGCCTTGTTACGTTTTAATTCAATGATTAATTGTTAAAGTTCTTATTTAAAAATGCTGTTTAATATTTTTATATTATTTGGTGTATTAACTACAACAATATGGATTATGTATCGTTGGAAAATGCGTCATATTTTCAATGGCGTCAAGAATATACAAAATATAACGCCATCATATCCGTTGATTGGGAATAGTCTTTTAGTGTTTAATAAAAATGCAGAAGGTGAAAATTGTAAAATAAATAAAAAATATTGTTCAAAATTATGTAATAGAAAAATTTGAATTTTACTGACTAATTGGAATGAGTTGGGCAAAATTAATATAAATTATTAAAAATAAATCTTTCCGTAAAGAAAAGTTAAACTTTGTGAATGAAAGTAATTTTATCACTTCCTTTTAGGAAATTTTTAATTTGTTTGTTTTTTTTTTTCAATTTTGACTTTTCACTGTATAGAATTGTTTAAAATTTTATCAAATATATTGGCAAAGTCTTGGGATTCAGCAGTTAAATTTTGGTTAGGTCCCATCTGTATTGTTACTGTTGGTTCACCAGATGATATAACTACGGTTTCAACATCACCAAATTGTATGGAAAAACATTTGATTTACGATTTCTTAAAAGTAGAAACCGGTTTGCTTGCCGCACCAGGTAACAATGTGGTTTGAATGAAGTATAAAATTAATTCAAATCATAATAAAAAAAATTTTAGTTAAAATTTGGAAGCACGATCGTAAACTATTGAATCCAACATTTAATTCAAACATATTGAAATCATTTATACCTATATTTTCCGAATGCAGCAAAATCTTGGTCTCAAAATTGAGAAAAAATATTAATAAAGGTGAATTTAATGTTGACCAAGATTTATTTGCCTGTACATTGGACATGGTTTGTAGTAAGTTTCCTTTATGAAAAAAACATATTTACTTTTTATTAAAATAGAAAATTTATATTTTACAAGGAACAACATTGGGATACAATATGGATTTTCAAAATAATAAAAATATGGATTATCTGAATGCAACCCATAAATTTTTAAAACTTATTAATGCAAGATTTTTTAAAGTTTGGCTTTATCCTGAGTTTATTTATAAATTAACAAAAGCATATAAAGAAGAATGCAAAACCATAGAAATAATGATCAATCTTTTTAATAAGGCATATTCAGTATCCCATTGTCCCATTTATTTAAATTTTTAATGCATTTTTTTTTTAGATAATTAATGATAAAAGAAAAGAATTTAATGAAAACTTGGAAAATGAAGGTGCTCATATTACAGATGAAGATATAGAATACAAAAAGCCACAATTTTTTCTCAATCAAATATTTCATTTATCAACGAATAATCGTTTTACAGAAAAAAATATTATGCATCATATCCAAACAATTGTTGTTGCAGTAAGAATTTAGAAATTGTTTAATTTAAAAATAATAATAATTTCCATTCAAATAATGAACTCAATTTGCAGGGTACCGAAACATCAGCTGTAACAGTTTCATTTTTATTGTTAATGTTAGCAATACATCCCGAAATTCAAGAACGTGTTTATGCTGAAATTCAAGAATATTACACCGAAGATGATTTGGATTATTCATATTTGTCAAAATTAGTTTACACTGAGATGGTAATTAAAGAAAGTCAACGTCTAAATCAGTCATCACCTTATATTGCTCGTGTTACGTCGGGTGATGTTGAACTAAGTAATATTAAACTAAAATACGTTTGTTAAAATAAAAACAAATATTAAAATTCAATTATTTATTTTCAGAGAACTGTACAATTCCAACTGGAGTTTTTGTTTTAATTTCTTTACACCATCTTCATCGAAATCCAAATGTATGGGGACCAAATGCAGATAAATTTAATCCAGATAACTTCCTGCCAGAAAATATAGAGAAACGTCATCCATCAGGTTTTATACCTTTTGGTGTTGGTCCAAGAGCTTGTATCGGTATAATTCTTAGATTTATTCAAATACAAATAATTATTTTTACATAAATTTACAGGATTAAAATATGCAATGTTATCGATGAAAATATTACTAGTTGAATTAATGATGAATTATAAATTTAAAACAACATTAAAACTAGACGAATTTAGATATGCATTTGATATTACGTTAAAATTAGCAAATGGATTCAGCCTTTCCATTGAAAAAAGAGAAAAACTTTAAAATTATTCTTAAAATTTTAAAAAAAATACAGATTGAAAGAGTAAAATAAAATAAAATAGATAACAAAATGCCTAGTTTCACGAGTCATTTAATAGTCAGTTAAGGAAAGTTTCCATAATGGTAAAATGTAACTTTTTAAACTGAACGATTTTTTAACTTTAAACGTCAACATTGATGTGAGTATATTGATGTGAACATGTGAAGAACATTTAACTTTAACTTTGATCATTTTAACTTTTAACTAGTTTTACACACACCTTAAATTTAATACACTTTTATTGGGTGACATTATAAAATTTGAATAACATTTTTTGTATTTTTAAACAGTAAACAATCAAGATGATTTTTATGACTTTGCAAAAAATAAACGAACATTGAACATTATTAGTTTAATATATGTAAATCTTAGGAGTTGTGTATATTTCCAAAAGAATTGGATAAATGCAAAACAGTTGAAATCGTATTAATGTTATAAAGAATTTTTCGAAATGCAAAATATAAAGAAAAAATTAAAATCAATAAACTGATGATAATTGATACAATTATATTAAAACTAAACAACTATCACTATTAAAATCATTAAAATTAATCTTTTTAATCTATTTAATTGAATTTTAAATTTGAAAAATATAAACTTTGTATAGTTTCTACTCAGTCTACCTATATGATGAATCCAAGTGGATACTACTTTGTGACCTAAATGAAATAAAATTGACACTAAATATTATAATACAAGAACTGCATATGTATAGCAAGTAATTATAAACCAGTATTTACAAAATTACAATTAAATCTATTAAGATAAAATAAAAAAGCAATCATTCATTTTATTACTTACAAAAAGAAAATTTTTGCATGTGATATGATGAGGCAAAAAAACATCTCAAGAATGTAATTAAACTTTGTATTACTTCGTCTCTTGTTTCGTACATATTTACATTTAAATCCTGGTGTTATAATATTCGTATTGTCAATAACAAGGTTGGATTAATATATAAGTTCCAGTAAAATTATTTTCATATTCAGTTTATTTTTCCAAGTGTGATTACAAAAGTTATTTATAAGAAATCTTTTCAGCTGATTTTGTAAATATTTTAAAATGTTTTATGATATTTTTATAATTTCGTGTATTTTATTTATAACAATATGGTTTATATTTCAATGGAAAATGAGTCATATATTGAAGAACTTAAAAAATTTACCTTTCGCATATCGTTCATATCCGTTAGTTGGTAGTGCATTTCTAGTGTTTAACAAAAATCGTGAAGGTAAATTGGTTCAAGTTAAAAGTTATTTGTTGCCAAATTAAAATGCTTTTGTTTTCACGTTCCCCAGAATTATTCCAAATTTTAACAAA
Source organism: Pedicia rivosa (assembly GCA_963082725.1). Classification (NCBI taxonomy): domain Eukaryota; kingdom Metazoa; phylum Arthropoda; class Insecta; order Diptera; family Pediciidae; genus Pedicia; species Pedicia rivosa. Next base: position 42,304,719 of record OY720151.1, read on the forward strand.
TGTTTTTAAGTCATCTTGGAACTCAGCTGTTCAATTATGGCTTGGTCCCGTCTGTATTGTTACTGTTGGTAAACCAGATGATATAGCTGCAATAACATCATCACCAAATTCACTTGAAAAACATTTAGTTTATGAATTTTTTAGAGTGGAAACCGGTCTTATTGCAGCACCAGGTATATTTCTGAATTATCTCAAAATAAGCAAATTAATATAAAAAGCTTCTTTTGTTAGTTAAAATTTGGAAACCTGATCGAAAATTATTAAATCCAACATTTAATCCAAAGATTTTAAAATCTTTTATTCCCATCTTTTCTGAGTGTTCTAAAATTCTAGTTTCGAATATAGAAAGAGAACTTGGTAAAGGTGAATTTGATATATGTAAAGATTTGTATGCGTGTACTTTAGAAATGGTTTGCAGTAAGTGATATTTTAACCAAGCGTAAATTATTTAAAATTATAAAAGTTTTTTTTCTATAGGAACTACATTAGGATACAATTTAAATGTACAAAAAAATCAAAATTTAGATTATTTAAATGCAACTCACAGGTGATTATGTTAAATCATCGTTTATTATTGCACGCAAATAACTAATTTAAATTTTTTTTTAGATTTTTAGAACTGTTGAATGCAAGATTTTTCAAAGTATGGTTATATCCTGAGTTTATATATAAATTTACTAGTGCCTACAAAGAAGAAACAAAAAATCTAAAAATAATGAACGATCTTTTTACCAAGGTACAATAATTTCTCTATATTCGATTGGTCAAAATACAATAATGTTATAATTTTTAATTCCAGATAATAAATGAAAAACGGATAGAATTAAATAAATTAAGAGAAAATGAAAAAGCAGAACAAGAAACTGAAGATCATGAAATAGAATACAAAAAACCAAGTATATTTTTGGAGCATATACTCCATTTAGCATCAGGAAATAGATTTACTGATGAAAATATATTACATCATATGGAAACGATTGTTGTTGCGGTACGTATTCAAACCAAAAATAATTAAATTTATTATTAATATAAAAACTTTTTGCATAAAGATTGTTTTTACTTATTTATATAAAGACACAAGCATCCAAGGAAATCGGTCAAATTAATATTTTATTTACAGGGTACAGAAACATCAGCTGTAACAGTTTCTTTTATATTGTTAATGTTAGCAATACATCCCGAAATTCAAGAACGTGTTTATGCTGAAATTCAAGAATATTACACCGAAGATGATTTGGATTATTCATATTTGTCAAAATTAGTTTACACTGAGATGGTAATTAAAGAAAGTCAACGTCTAAATCAGTCGTCACCTTATATTGCTCGTGTTACATCGGGTGATGTTAAACTAAGTAATAACATGTTGAATATTTCCATTTAAATATAATTATTTGAGATTAATTATTTTAATTTTAGGCAATTGTACATTACCTTCAGGTGTTTTTGTTTTAATTTCTTTGTATCATCTACATCGAAATCCTAATGTATGGGGCCCAAATGCGGATAAATACAATCCGGACAATTTTTTACCAGAAAACGTAGAAAAACGTCATCCCGCAAGTTTTTCTCCATTTAGTTTTGGTCCAAGAGCTTGCATTGGTAATTAGCCGTTTTAATCAATTTAGAATTCAATTAAATTTTATCTTTTTTTATAGGAATGAAATATGCAATGTTAGCAATTAAAATATTAGTTGTAGAATTAGTAATGAATTATAAATTTAAAACAACATTAAAAATAGATGACTTCAGATATGCATTCGATCTTACATTAAAATTATTGAATGGATTCAATATTTCCCTTGAAAAAAGGGACCGAAATTGAAAATGTGATAAATTTTAAGAAAATGTATTTGTAATCGTAATTAATAATATTGTAACAAGTAATTGTCAATCAAATAAAATAAAATGGTAAAAATAATATAAATTACGTTTATTTGTAAATCAAGTACATAACAGCATTAGAAATAATATAAAAATATAACTAGTAAATATAATTGTATTATATAACATTGATTGATTCAAATATTTAAATTAATGCAAATAAGTTTTATTATAATGATAATTAATAGTTGTTGTATTATATGTAATTTCCTATTGCATAATTATAGACGAAGATATTTCCTGTTTTGCTAATCACTTTGTGAATACATCTTTTAAATTCATTTATGTTTCTGTCATTAAATAAATAATTTTATTTCAAATTATAATCGTATTTGTGGTAATAATAATTATTACAATTATTAAAACGATTACTATAAAATACATTTTCATATACAACATGTCAAGGTGACAATAAAATATGTATTATCATGTTAATTGATTAGAGTATGAACAAATAAATTTTAATTTAAAACAGATAAATTATTCGACGTTATTTTTCCAATATTTAATTATAGAATTAAAATTAAATTCACAAGTCAACAATATAGTGATACAAACATTAATATACTGTTCTTAAAACGTGTTAACGCAGACGTAGAAAATAATAATAATAACAATAATAAACATAGAAAGAATAAAAGTCCATCATTAATGTTGATGATCCATAGTAATCGACGTCAAACCTAACAAATTTCATAATATTTAAGTCAAATGATTAGGAGGATGAGGTGAAACGGTAAGTTTAAGAATACAAATGACTTTACATTTTTACTAAATGGAGATTACACCCTTAGTATAAATGCGAATACCGATTTATTGGTCGACTGATTTTTTTGATTTTTCAATATAACTCCTGTAAAATTTACACGCATTCTTTATTCAAAAATATATTATAATAGTAGGTTTAAATTATAAGATTTAAATACAAAGGAAAAACAATTTATAAATAATTTATAAATTCAAAAGAAAAAATGGAAATAATAATCACAAAAATTTTATTTTTCTAAGAGTTGATGATTTAATTATATTCGAAACTAACTTGATAATTTATTTGAGTTTAATTTCGAAACATCTGTCTAAAATATTTAAAAGTCTAAGATTAACACTTATTTTAAATTACATACTTGTTATGTTCCTCTATAGATGTATAGTTCAGTAACATCCGCATTGTTAAACATTACATTTACTAAACATTACATAAAAATAATTAAATAACAGAAAAAATTGTTTGGCCTTAATTTTTTTTTTTCATATACGTTTATTGTTATTTGAACTTGATCTTAGATCAAGATGCATGAAAATAAATTGCATTGCATGCAGGTTTTTTTATATCTGGAAAACCTGTTATTCTCTATAAAAAGAAAAACTTGCAAATTTTTTACGAGAATGAAAACGTAATTTTACTATTTCAATAATATTGTGTTTGTATAAATAAAAAATACCGACCAAGGTGGCAGCTCCTAGTTACTAAATAATCTAAGTAGGTTGATGTACTAGGTTAACAAAAAATCGAATATAAAATCTAAAAATATAAATAAAATCTAGATTTGAATTGAAATTCGATGAAAACATGAATTGGCATTAATCAAATCGGTTAATAAATTAATATAAATTTGGTTTGTTCAACTCGTTCATTAAAAATGATAAATTATTACGAATATTTGCATTTTATAATTGATATTGCTTTATTGTAAAATATGCTTAATGAATATGTTTAAAAGTCCGTCATAACTTTTACGGTTATTGCTGATGCCATACAGTAGCAATTATTGAAATCATAAACAATTCAATTTAGTAAATTGCACTTGAAATTAATAATAAATTAGCGTTTATATATTTATTTATTCCATAATTCGAAAATTCTATAATAATAAATGTTGTCACTAAAAACTTGATAAATCGTACATAAATTATGACAAACTTTTTAGTTTGAATTTTATTATATTATGCTAATCATAGAACTCAAAATATTACGAGCACAACAACTATGAAGAAAAAGTTGTAAAATTTTAATATTAAAGTTTTCACGAAAAACAAAGTTTAATTAAATTTATAAAAAAAATGTTTTCATTAAGTTTTAATATAATTCTAGATTCTTAAAATAATTATATTATTATTAAATCATTCATTTTTTATTCCACTAATTATAAATCTTAATTATCGTAATGGGATGGATTTTTTAATCTTAATTATCGTAATATGATGGAATTTTTATAACGATCAAAATACTAAGGCTATTCATAAAAACAAAAGAATAAATGAACAATTATTTAATTATATAGAACAACTTATTATTTGAACTAATTAAAACAGAATTAAATTTTCATAAGTGAATATTAATTGATTAATAATTAAGAATTAAAATTACACGTAAGCTTTTATACAATTATAGTATTAATTGCTTTAAGTAAATAACAAATACTACCGATTTTTTCAAATTAAGTTATGATTGTGACTATAAAATAAAAAACAAAAACCTCATACAAATTTAAATTCCCAAATATTATGAAATATTCATTTATATGGAAAATATTTATTATAATGTCATGATGATAAGTTTATTATTTAACAATACAGTTTTAATTCTTCTGGAAATAATTGTAATATTTCATTGAAACTATAATTTGGAATATACGATAAAGACTAACGTTCGTATTTTCCAATATAGTTAAATTCTATAATTATTTCAAACGTTGTTCTGGTAGTTGAGTTGAAGAATAACGAATTACTATAATTTTTTTCTGTTTTTTCTTGTATGGAATTTAATCTTTTGATTTGTATAATAAGTATTTAATTATGAAATGATAATCTCATCGATAACTCGAATAAAATTTAATCACTTCAGACATTAGACTCTATTAATTTTTCAATACAGTACGTAGTTTAAAATTAGTAAGTAATTGAAGCATTGAAAAAGTTTTCCAATATTTACTTTTACAACGAAAATATAATTTTCTTGTCTTAACGGATTAATTTCAAACTTTCATAGAAATAAATTTCTTTGTATAACCACAATTGATACGATTGTATTATTTCAGTTGGTTTTTACCCATATATTCTACCACTACGTTGACTACGTTGACGAAGATTGAATTGAATAAACATAATAATTATAAAAATATTAAATTCTATTCGAAAAATGGAGATAAAGTCTAATTATTCATTTGTCTTTTATATATAAATCAACTTAAGTTGATTCGAAGTTTTAGTCTGTTTAGTTTAATACAAGAGTTATCAAGTATTAATTAAAAAATAAAAGTGAATTTTAACAGATTATATAAGGAAGTGAATTTATCAAATATGTTTTATGTTATTGAAATAATTGTTTCTGTAGTGGTGTTTCTATGGATATTATTTCATTGGAAAATACGACATACTATCAAAGAAACAAAAAATATTCCTGGAATTGAGTCATACCCATTAATTGGGAGTGCACATTTAGCATTTGGAAAAAATAATGAAGGTTAAAAAAAAAAAATTAAATTTATTCAAATGATTCTTCGACTCTTAAATTTGTTTATTTTTGTCTTTCTTAATACAATTCAAAGAGGAATTTTTGAAAGAAAAAATAAATTCAATTTTCTTAAATCATATTAAATATTTTAGTGGACTTGAAGTTCAGTTTCAACATTTATATTTAATTTAATAAAGTTCGGTTATATTTAGATGACATTCTTATATATAAAAGTTTTATTAATTACTTTTGAATTAATATGACGTTAATTGTGAGACTAATTTAAATATCTTTTTTTTTTCAATTTAAATATAGAAATATTCAATTTAATGAAAAGTACATTTTCACTGGCATGGAATAATCCAATAAAAATTTGGCTTGGTCCAATATTTTTTGTGGCTGTTAGTAATGTTGATGATATTCAAGCAATTACAAATTCACCTAATTGTGTTGAAAAACATTATGTTTACAATTTTTTTGAGAGTAAAGGACTTTTTTCGGCACCAAGTTTGTTTTAATTTATAATTTTAATTTTTATTTAACTAATTTTCCTTTTAATTTATTTCAATTTTATTACAGGTAAAATTTGGAAACCTGAGCGTAAAATTTTAAATCCGACATTTAATGCAAAAATTTTAAATTCATTTCTTCCAATTTTTATGGAATCAAGTAAACTTATGATCAAAAATATGGAACAAGAAATAGGCAAAGAATCGTTTGAATTGACAGATTATTTGTTTGCCTACACATTGGAAACTATTTGTCGTAAATATGATACTTTATATTTTCATTGAAATAATGTTAACTAAAATGTTATTAAAGGAACTGCAATGGGATATAATATTGAGGTATTAAGCAATAAAAATGGTGATTTCGTAGATGCACTTAAAGAAGTTAGTAAATTAATAGCAGAGAGAATATTTAGATTTTGGTTACATCCTAACTTAATATATCAGCAAACATCAAAATCCAAAGAAGAACAAAAATATAAAGAAACACTTTATAAAATATCACAGAAGGTAAAAATCTTTGAATAAAGAAAACATAATTCAAATTTAATTTTATGATTTTTAGATAATTAATGAAAAAAAAACTGAATACTTAAAATTATCCGATGAAGAAAAGAATATAATTTTAAATCAAGATGAGGACTACAAGCAACCACAAATATTTTTAAACCAATTGTTCAAAATCGCCACTGAAAATGATTTTAGTGATGAACACATTAAGGATCATGTTAATACAATGATTGTTGCTGTAAGTGCAATTATGTGAACAAAATTTATATTTGGACTACAACAATATATTTTATATTTTAAAAGGGTACAGAAACAACAACACTAACATTATCGTATATTCTACTGATGTTAGCAAATCATCCTGATATACAAGAACGTGTTTTAAAAGAAATTCAAGAAAATTATACAGGTAGCTGGGAACCCACAAGTCTTTCACAATTAATTTATATGGAAATGGTAATCAAAGAAACACTTCGATTATATCCAATCGGTCCGTTTATTGGACGAATGACTACAGACAAAGTCGAATTAAAAAATCATACACTTCCTGCTGGAGTTGCAATACTGATTTCATTCTATCATTTGCATCGTGATCCAAAAGTATGGGGGCCTAATGCAGAAGTATTTAATCCAGATAATTTCCTACCAGAAAATATGAGTAAACGTAATCCAAATAGTTTTGGCGGTTTTAGTTTGGGACTACGAAATTGCATTGGTTAGAATCGGTTAAATTTTCCTTGTTTTCAAACTTTACTTTATTTTCTGTATTTTATTAATTTTAGGTTATAGATATGCAATGATGTCAATGAAAATAGTAATTGCTGACTTTTTAATGGCCTACAAAATAAACACATCCGTGAAGCCACATCAGTTTAGACACGCACTTGATATTACATTAAAATTATTAAATGGTTTTTATATCAGTATTGAAAGACGAATTAAAATCAATCAATAAAAAAAAAGCTAAAAATGAATTAATGTTTTTTTACTCTTTTACCCCATCATCCAATTTAATTTCTTATTTTCAAAATAGGTGGAACTCAGTGGCATTATATCAGGAAATGTAATAAAGAAAAATAATTATAATTTCCTCATTCTTAACTTTAGAAAAATAAAGTTTCCATGATGAATATTTGACGTCTATTATACTTTAATTTTATTTTAATATATTAATTAACATATTATATTAATTATTAGTTGTGTTGTTTTATAAGAGATTACTATAGTTGGGCAACATAATAATTTAAATAATTAAAAACTGCGATTAAACTAATGTCTGCTCTTGAGATGTTTATATTATCATGTCAACTATCTACTTTAAGTCATATAAATCATTCATGTACAATAATATTTTATTGTTATTTAAGTAGGTATAATAAAGTTTTTAAGTACTAATTAATTATTCATCTTAGCAACCACTACTTACTTGACACCTGTCTTGTGATTGTTAAGTCGTGTAGATAATGCAAAATAAGATTCATAATCCTGGTATTTTATAACTGAACCAAAAAATTGTTTGATTCTACAATCTCTATTGTTAATTATAATATAATACAATGAATTAAATTAAAATCAACAATAGTTTTAAAATTTCTGGCTGACGTTTGAGGTTTAATTATGAAAATACTCTTTACAACTACACCACTGCGAAACATCGATAGATTCAAATAATTACATATATTGCAATAACTAATTTTACATTCAATTTAGTCTTTAGTCTTATTTAAACAGTTTATCACTTCAATACTGATTTTTATTAAATTAAAGTCAGAAATCTCCATTTACGTAAAATGTTTTTCAATATAATTTTAGTGATATTTATATTCATAATATTATTATGGATTACATTTCGATATAAAATGAGACGAATTTTTAAAGAACTTAAAAATTTGCCGGAATGTAAATCCTCATATCCAATCATTGGTAGTGCTCACTTATTAATTGGAAAAAATAATGAAGGTAAGAAAATTTTATTATATGATTTTTTTGTGATCGTGAATTTTTTGAGTTATATTAAATATATTTCATTTAGATCCTTTAAAATATTTCAGAATTATTCAAAATCACTATAAGTGAAGTTTCATCAAACGGTCCAACTCCAATTAAAACATGGGCTGGTCCATTTTGTCTGGTTATCTTAGATACAGTTGAAGATGTTGTAAAAGCAATAACGTCACCAAACTGCCAAGAAAAACATTTTGTTTATAAATTTTTTCAAAATAAAACTGGTCTCTTCACATCACCAGGTAATTACTTCTCAAATTCATTCACAATTTTATTTTATAATTTTGTTTTAGTAAAAAGATGGAGACATCATAGGAAAGCTTTAAATCCAGCATTTCATTTACAAATCTTAAAATCTTTTATTACGATTTTTAATGATTGCAGTAAAATGTTGTCTAAAAATATTTCAAAAGAGTTGAACAAGAGTGAATTTGATATAAACAAATATCTGTTTCCATGCACTTTAGAAATGGTTTGCGGTAAGTGTTATAAAAAATATGTTTATAATACGTATTGCTTACTTTATTCAATCCAAAGGTGCAACATTAGGACACAATATTAATGTTCAGAATAATCAAAACGTAGATTATTTACAAGCCTCATCCAGGTAATAAAAAATGAATACAAACTATCATATTTACTGGTTATGGTAGATGACCAGCTTAGTTTATGTTTAATGAGGTCTAGATTCACCCAGACCACATTGTGATTTCTCTATTTAATTAAAAATTAATATTTTTTATTTCAGAGCAGCAATTTTAATTGCCGAAAGAATATTTAGGATTTGGTTAATTCCTGATTTTATTTATAATCTTACGAAGCCGGGCAGAGAAGCAAAGAAAAATTTAAATATTATATATAAATTTTCAGGTGACGTATGTTTTTTTATAAATCATTATTATTATTAAATAATCATTGATAAAATATTCTATTCCTAAATACAATAATTAATTAATACCATCAGTAAATTGTAAAATTCATTGAATTTACTAAACTTCCATGTTTCAAGATTTACTATACCAATTATTATATAATTTTTTATGAATGAAAAAATTTATAATTACAAAAAAATTACACTATTATGCATAACACAATTACAATACAACTATTTAAAAATATCAACAAAAATATATATAATAATTAAGTATTAATTGCACGTTTTTTTCCTAAAGGTCAAAGTCATTTTTAATTGAGAAACTTCATTCATACAATTTTTTCTTTTTCAGATAATTAATAAAAGAAAATTTGAATATGACGCAATGCCAGATAAGGAAAAATATAAATTGAACTCAGATGAAGATTATAATAAACCGCAAATCTTTTTGCACCAAATTTTTCATTTGGCATCACAAAGGAATTTTTTCCGATGAAAATATTAGAGAACATGTCGACACCATTATTTTTGCAGTAAAAAATATTAAAATAATTTTCATAAAACTTTAAAACAAATTTCATTTTTAGGGTTCAGAAACATCATCGTTAACAGTTTCCTATGTAATTTTGATGCTAGCAATTCATAAAGATATTCAAGAAAGAGTATTTAATTAGATTAATGAAGTTTTAAATGATGAAAAAGATTTAGATTTTGAAGTTCTGTCAAAACTTGAATACACGGAAAGAGTTATCAAAGAAACAATGCGTTTATATCCTGTCGCTCCATTCATTGGTAGAATCACTGATGGCGATATTAAACTAAGTACGATTTAATTTACATTTAAACGTTAAATTTTAATTATATTTTATTTACAGAAAGTTGTACAATCCCAGCGGGAGTATCAATAATAATATCCGCTTACCATTTACATCGAAGTAAAAATGTTTGGGGTCCAAATGCTGATACTTTTGATCCTGATAATTTTTTACGACAAAAAATGGAAAAACGTGATCCTGGATGCTATTTAGCATTTAGTTATGGACAAAGAAATTGTATTGCATCAAGATATGCAATGATTACTATGAAAGTTATGCTCATACATTTGTTGAAAAATTATAAATTCGATACAACACTCAAAGAAAAACATTTAAGACTTCAATATGATCTTACATTGAAACTAGCAAATAAACATCTTGTTAGTGTTAAAAAGAGATAGTACTATAAAAAGAGATAGGACTCTAATATAATTGATTGAAGCTTTTTTAGTTTTTGTTATAATTATTATTAAATTTTATGCAAAAATTATATATCTTGTTTTAAATTAAATATAATAATAAATAATAAAATAATATAATAATAATAAATAATAAATAATAAATAATAAATAATAAATAATAAATAATAAATAATAAATAATAAATAATAAATAATAAATAATAAATAATAAATAATAAATAATAAATAATAAATAATAAATAATAAATAATAAATAATAAATAATAAATAATAAATAATAAATAATAAATAATAAATAATAAATAATAAATAATAAATAATAAATAATAAATAATAAATAATAAATAATAAATAATAAATAATAAATAATAAATAATAAATAATAAATAATAAATATAAATTAAATATAATAAATTAATTAAATAAAATGTAATAACTTAAAATAATTACTTATTTATACTTATAATTTATCAAAGAAATTTGATAAAACTTAATTGTTTAACAGAGCAAAAAAATATTAATTAAATTAAATGCATTAATCATTACTAGTCTACGCTTAATCTGGTGTCAACAAAACAATATATTTTAAACAAACTGATAATATTTAAGAGTGCACTTTAAACATGATTACAATAACATATGGGTCATTTAAGAATATTTCATATATAAAGTAACAAGAATTCAATTCATGTTAATGTTTTTAGAATTCATTACATGTGTAAAGTTCGTTAGTACAACAACAAAATTAAAAATTTGTGTAAAAAGTGAAAAACAATTTAGAAGTTTGAAAGTGTAACTTACTAAAATGTTGTCTGTTATTGTAATATTTATCTATTTTATATTTCTATTACTATGGATATTATTTCGATGGAAAATGCGACACATTTTAAGGGAAACAAAAAATATGCACGGAATTAAATCCTATCCATTCATAGGAAGTGTCCATTTAGTGTTAGGAAAAAATAATGAAGGTTTGAATTCTTATTAAGAGTTGTTAAACACAGATAATATATTTATACAATTACTAAAAGTTTTTTGAATATCACTAAAATAAAACTGTGAATTTACAATTTAAAAATTTAATAGAATAATTATTTTAGTTAAAGTGGAGATTTTAATTGAACTAAAGAAATAATCTCTAGATATTTTTCATGAGATTATAAATTTTTTAAATGAATTTTTAATTAAGTATTGTTGCTACAGCGATCAGTATTTTCAAATGGAATCATCATTGAGAAAATATTTACAGATATGTACTTACTGTAGTTTTACTAAAGTCTCGACTTTACCCAGTTGGATATATTTATTTATATCTTATATTTATGGTAAAAAACGGATAGGTCGTAAAGTTCTTAAAAAAAAATATTATCTCTAAAATATGTAGTTACTAAGCCCAACTTCGGTATTTTAGATCAACTAAAATATAAAAAATTATTCAACAATTAAATTGTACGATACTTATATCACATTTAAGAGCTAAAAGCATTTTTTGAAATTGATTTAAAATAAGAATAAGGTCAACTTGTAATAGATAAGAATGGTTAAGGTTAATTTAATGAATAAATATAGAAAGAATGTTTACGAATAATGCAAATTTATATCTTCAATAAACAATAATTTTCCTTTCATTTTAGAAATATTCAATATAATGAAAAGTGTATTTACACTTGCCAGTAATAATCCCATAAAGATTTGGATGGGTCCAGTGTTGCTTGTTGTTGTTAGTAATATTGATGATATTCAAGCAATCACCAGTTCACCAAATTGTATTGCTAAACATTATGTTTATGATTTTTTTAATAATACGGGTCTATTTGCCGCACCACGTTTGTTATAATAATTAATTCAACTATTATCTGAATAATTTTATTTGATTTTAATTTGTGTTTAGATAAAATCTGGAAGCCTGAGAGAAAAATGTTAAATCCAACATTTAATGTTAAAATATTGAATTCATTTCTTCCAATTTTTATGAAGTCAAGTAAACAAATGATACAAAATATGGAAAAGGAATTAGGAAAAGGAGAATTTGAAGTAACCGATTATTTATTTGCGTATACATTAGAAACTATTTGTCGTAGGTTGCATTTATTTCATTCAAACAACAAAACTAATATGAAACATTTATTATTTCTGGTTTATAGGCACAGTAATGGGATATAATATAAACATTTTACGGAATAAAAATAATAATTTCGGTGATTCTCTTAAGGGTGTTAGTAAATTAATAGCAGAGAGAATATTTAGAATTTGGTTACATCCTAATATAATTTATACAAAAACATCGAAATACAATCAAGAACAAAAATATAGGGATACACTTGATAAAATATCTATGAAAGTAAAATAATTATAAATTATTATGAAAGAAAAATTAACTATTTAAAATTTATAGATAATTGATGAAAAAAAAACTGAATATTCAAAATTATCTGATGAAGAAAAAAAGATTAATTTAAATCAAGACGAAGACTATAAGAAACCACAAATCTTTCTCGATCAATTATTAAGTATTACATCTGAAAATAACTTTACTGATGAACACATTAAGGACCATGTTAACACAATGATTGTTGGGGTAGGATTATTATCAAATTTCAAAATGTTTTTAAACAATTCTTTTTTTTTGTTATAAAAATAATTACTTTATCAGGGTACAGAAACAACAACACTAACATTATCGTATATTCTACTGATGTTAGCAAATCATCCCGATATACAAGAACGTGTTTTAAAAGAAATTCAAGAAAATTATACAGGTAGCTGGGATCCCACAAGTCTTTCACAATTGATTTATATGGAAATGGTAATCAAAGAAACACTTCGCTTATATCCAATCGGTCCTTTTATTGGACGAGAGACTACAGGCAAAATCGAATTACATAAACATACACTTCCTACTGGAGTTGGTATACTTATTTCATACTATCATCTGCATCGTGATCCAAAAGTATGGGGGCCTAATGCAGAAGTATTTAATCCAGATAATTTTCTACCTGAAAATATGAGTACACGGAATCCAAATAGTTTTGGCGGTTTCAGTTTGGGACTAAGAAATTGCATTGGTTGGGAATTTAAAAATTCTTATTTGCTTCTAATTGCATTCTTAATTAAAATTTTTCTCCAATTTTTTAGGTAGAAAATATGCCATGTTTTCAATGAAAGTAGTAATTGCAGACATTTTGATGGCCTTTAAAATAAATTCATCGGTGAAACCACATCAATTTAGACATACATTTGATATTACATTGAAATTATTAAACGGTTTTAATATAAGTATTGATAAGCGAACATCAGATCAAAATTATTAAAAAGAAAACTAAAATTTAAACTGACTAACATTGTTGAACATAATTCAAGATATTTTAACAGTAACAAAAAATATTTGCATAAAGTTGAATCTCACTATTAATTACAAAAAACGTTATTATTTCAGTACAACTAGAACTAAGAGTAAAACAATAATTAGATCATTGAAGTGTACAATAATAGCAAATTATAAATGTTTACTTTTTTTTAAAAATGTAATAAATGTTTATGTCATTGTTCAATATTAAATTCTTGTTTAATAAAAATAATTTAAAAAAAAAACATGTAATTCTGTCCAAAGTATTTATTATAAATTACTAAAGGTTCATATATTAACTGGTAATTTTTTTAACCTACATTTTTTTATTCAGTGTAGCATTTTTTTTATTGATATTGATTCAAAGCACTTTATAATTGTTATTAAATACGAATCGACTCTGGTTGATGTCGTTATAATGAAGTTATTTTATTAAGCGAACAAATGCTGTTCCAAATCAACATCAACTTTTTATTAGGGATAGAAATAATGGACAAGGACTGAATAAATATAAATTATTTAAAGTTTTAAAATTGTATAGTGTATAATTTTGTATATTATTGGCAATAAATAAATGAACTAAAATTCGATGATTGTGTGGGTGTTGCAATAATTATTTTTAAATGTTTAGCATGATTAAGTAGAAAATTTGATCAAACAAAGCTACGTTTTATACTGATTCACTAACTCAAAGTAATATTTTTACGCACGTTACTCAATGTGTTGTTAATACGTATACCAAAATAGTAGAGTAGACAGTAGAGTCGTTTTAATCCCACCACAGAACCAATAAGATTACTAATGTGTTTATAATGATATAAGAACAACAATTATCATAGTAAGCAAAAAAAAAACCTACAAGTTTTACCTGTTGCATTAAAGAAAAATTAAAATCACACAATTGAATTTATTTCTGCGTTTTTTAATAACACATTATCATTTTTCATATTGTTAATAAAAATTATAATTAATAATATAATTGACTGTAATATTATTTGTGAACAAATAATTATTAAACGTAAAATTCCATAATAACAACAGGTATATATATTATAATTAAAATAATTAATGAAATTAGAGGCAAGATGCAAATAAAAATATAATGCCATAATGTGTTCTGGCTGTAAAGCCACGCAATAATTACGGCATTTAACTCTTTTGAATTATTCTATAAACAGTTTTTAGAATTCAATTTTTTAATTTACATAATAAAAACGATCCATTGTGAAACAATAATCTCATAGAATACTCGGATAAGATTTTATTTATTTTAACTATAAACCATATTTAAGCTGTAAACAGAAGAGTTTTACACTAAATATTTGAAAAAGACAAATGTTGAAAACCAAATATCATCGTTTATTCTGTTAACAAACAAATTGGAATAAATGTATTTAATTCTAATAAGGTTGAAATTGATTCGCAATCATTATTTTCTTTCGTTAAATTGAATAATTTCCTATTCGAGTTCTTACTATATTTTTTGATATTCATGAAGGTTTCGTAATTTCATTATTTTGTTTATTATTTCAAGGTCAACAATAAAAATAATTAAAACAAATTAGAAAATTATGAAGAAATTTTAATCAACTATTGAATTAAACTAAAAATAATTCATTTTTCTTTTGTATATAAAACAATCCAAACTCAATTGAAGTTTGAGTTTATTTCTAAAATACTAATAATTATTATCAAGTGTTATTCAGTTTCTCTTCATGATTGAAATAAAATATAGTACGTTATCTGTGGTAGGAATAGGAATTTGCTTTATAATTTCTTTACTATGGATATCGTTTCATTGGAAAATGCGTCGTATTATAAGAGAAACAAAAAATATCCCTGGAATTGAATCATACCCATTAATTGGAAGCGCTCATTTAATAATTGGAAAAAATAATGAAGGTTTGTTCTGTTTTATGAAGTTTTAACAATTAATAATATTTTTGCATTTATTAATATTAAGTCGAAATGCCGTTAATCAACTTGTCATACTGTCAATAAAATAACATAAATAATTGATTAAAAAAAAATTAGTTCGCATATAAAATTTATATTTCAATGTTTTTTTTAAATTAAAATTAATCAAACATTAAGAAATATATGATTAATTAACATGATTAAAAAATGTACAAATCTTACAATATGGATGTTGCGATTTCACGCACTAAGCCTTTTTAACACAAATGTTATTGCATTGTTATAGAAATATTCCATTTAATGAGAGACACATTTTCACTGGCATGCAATAATCCTATAAAAATTTGGCTCGGCCCAATATTTATTGTTGTTGTCAGTAATATTGATGATATTGAAGCAGTTACAAATTCACCTAATTGTGTTGACAAACATTATGTTTATGATTTTTTTGAAAATCAGGGACTATTCTCCGCATCAGGTTCGTTATAATTATTATCTACAATTTGCATATAAAATCCTATCTAATTGTTATATTTTTATAAAGGCAAAATTTGGAAACACGACAGAAAAATTTTAAATCCAACATTTAATATTAAAATCCTAAATTCATTTATTCCAATTTTTATGAGTTCAAGCAAACTTATGATAAAAAGTATGGAAAAGGAATTAGGGCAAGGAGAATTTGAAGTCACTGATTATTTATTTGCCTACACATTGGAAACTATTTGTCGTAAATATATTATTTTATATTTTCATTGAAATAATGCTAACAAAAATATTATTAAAGGAACTGCAATGGGATATAATATTGAGGTATTAAGCAATAAAAATGGAGATTTTGTAGATGGGGTTAATGGAAAGTTTAAGATGGTAGCAGAAAGAATGGTAAAATTTTGGTTACACCCTAATATAATTTATCATCAAACAACTAAACACAAAGAAGATCTGCATTATACTGAAATGTTCAGTAGAATATCACAAAAGGTCAGAAACTACTATATTAATTATATATCTTGAGAAATATTTAGCAACTTTATTTATAATTATAACTAGTTTAGATATTTATTTATTTAATTTCAGGTAATTGATGAAAAATTCTCTGATGAGAATATACTGAAAACATGTAAACAGGAGGAAGACTATAAAACACCACAAATATTTATTGACCAATTATTAAGTCTTCGTAGTGAAACTAATTTTACGAAAGCACAAATAAAAGATCATATTGACACAATGATTCTCGCTGTAAGTTTATTATTTTTTATTTGTACATAAGTTCAATTAACAATTGAAAATATGTGTCTTTTTATTTAATAATTAGGCAACGGAGACTACAACCGTAACAGTATCATATATTCTGTTAATGTTAGCCAATTATCCTGATATACAAGAACGAGTTTTTCAAGAAGTTGAAGAAAATTATACGGAAGATATTTGGGATGCTACAAATATTTCAAAATTAGTTTATATGGAGATGGTTATTAAGGAGACAATGCGTTTGTATCCAGTCGGACCTTTTATTGGACGAGTAACTACCGATGATGTGGCATTAAAAAATTATACACTTCCTGCTGGAATTGCAATTATAATTTCTTACTATCACCTTCATCGCGATCCAAAACTATGGGGCTCTAATGCAGAAATGTTTAATCCCGATAATTTTCTACCTGAAAATATGAACAAACGTAATCCTAATAGCTTTGGTGCTTTCAGTTTGGGATTAAGAAATTGCATAGGTTTTGAAACTTATGAATTTCTAACACATATTTTTCTCATTTTTATATAATTTCAGGTTGGAGATATGCAATGTTTTCAATGAAAACTATAATTGCGGAATTTGTGATGGCATATAGAGTAACTACATCTGTAAAACCTGATAAATTTAGGCACGCATTTGATGTTTCATTGAAATTATCCAATGGTTTTTATATAAGTATTGAAAGGCGAAAGAAAAGAAATATTTAAAAGCGTTTTTTAATATATATTTTACTTACGGTGTTGGTGATTCTATTTTAATTTAAAATACGTACAATTTATGTCATCAGATCAAGTAAAATATATTTGTTTGATATAAAATCAATAGTTAATAGTGTCAATATTTTCTGTGAAATTTCTTATCATGAAAGTAAAGGACTGATTTAATAAAGTTCTTCTGAAATAAAAAATTAAAGTTCAGTATTTCCAGTCCTAGAAAAATTCCAGATACGGAGAAACACGGAGAATTATATTATATTATAACTTCTCAATGCCAAACTTTGGATAATGAATAATCCCCATTAGTATTGAAAATCTTTTTTAATTAGTCAGAAAAATTCCTATTTTATGTTAACATAAGACAAGCAAGTGATATGAATAAAATAAATCTGTAATTGTTTTATGTTACGAATTACCTCAACAAAATCAGACTGGTGAATTTTTTGAATTTTATTTGTCAAATGCAAATTTAAAATTACTTTAATTAAACTTTCTGTTTTCGTTTATCTTTCACATGTGTTACTAAAAACATTAATAATACCTGATTTACATCATCAGTATTTGTAAATCGAGATAAGGTTGCGATTTTATTTTTGTGTTGAAATTCTTAGTTACGATCAACTTCAATATTCTAATTATTATATTATGAAAATTATTTTAATAACTAATTTGAATAATTCTCACAATTAATAAACATAAGCAAAAAAAAGTGTACAATTATTGAATTATTGAGAATGTGAATCAGGTATAATATAATCTATGTACAACTTTATAAAAAATAAATAAAATATAGTTCAAGTTCATTTAAAAGAAAATATATATATAATGCCATAAAAACTCAATACGTGTTTCAGTCTATTCAATTCATTGTGAATGAAGTGTACATAAGTGAAATTAAATTAAAATAAGACAAAGCTTAAAGTGAAATCTAAAATGTTTTATTTTGTTCTAATAGTTTTTTGTTTGATATTTATTTTCTTGAGGATATTATTTTATTGGAAAATGGGAAATATTATAAGAAAAACAAAAAGTATTCCAGGAATTCAATCATATCCTTTAATTGGAAGTGGACATTTAGTAATTGGAAAAACTAACGAAGGTTTGTATTAAGACTAGTTTGAAAAACTTTTCGCAAAGTAAAATAAAATTCTAAAACCACTAGAAATACAAACATTAACTTTAAATTAATAAAAGTAGTCAGTCCTTATTTTTGGTGGTAAAATGTAATTGATCTTGTCATCAAATATTACATTTGATAATTATTAAAAAATAAATAATATATAGAATGAAAAAGTGAGGAAACATAGAAAGTAGGAAATAATAATTTAAAATCAATGCATTATTCTAACAGTAAGAAGATTTTTATTGTACTGTTGTAATGTGTTTTCTTAAGCTAAATATTATTTATTTTTTATATCAATTGTCCATTAAGACATTTATCAGTAAAAATTACATACAATTACAAACATCGTTCTTAGCCGTGTTTTTCTAATTTTCTAGTTTATTATGCGATATAAATTATAAATTCTTTTTATTTAATTAAAAATTTAATGGTGTTTCAGATTTTTTAAAACTAATTTTAATCTTATATTGACAGTACGAAATAATTTAAAAATAATCGTAATCCAAATATTATGCCTTTTTGACACGATAACTATACTGCATTGTTATAGAAATATTCCATTTTGTGAGAGACACATTTAAACTAGCCTGGGATAATCCAATAAAAATTTGGATGGGACCAATATTTTTTATTGTTGTTTCTAATACTGATGATATCCAAGCAGTTACAAATTCACCTAATTGTGTTGACAAACATTATGTTTATGATTTTTTTGAAAATCAGGGACTATTCTCCGCATCAGGTTCGTTATAATTATTATCTACAATTTGCATATAAAATCCTATCTAATTGTTATATTTTTATAAAGGCAAAATTTGGAAACACGACAGAAAAATTTTAAATCCAACATTTAATATTAAAATCCTAAATTCATTTATTCCAATTTTTATGAGTTCAAGCAAACTTATGATAAAAAGTATGGAAAAGGAATTAGGGCAAGGAGAATTTGAAGTCACTGATTATTTATTTGCCTACACATTGGAAACTATTTGTCGTAAATATATTATTTTATATTTTCATTGAAATAATGCTAACAAAAATATTATTAAAGGAACTGCAATGGGATATAATATTGAGGTATTAAGCAATAAAAATGGAGATTTCGTAGATGGGGTTAAAGGAAAGTTTAAGATGGTAGCAGAAAGAATAGTAAGATTTTGGTTACACCCTAATATAATTTATCATCAAACAACTAAACACAAAGAAGATCTGCATTATACTGAAATGTTCAGTAGAATATCACAAAAGGTCAGAAACTACTATCCAAAAAATTAATTATATATCTTGAGAAATATTTAGCAACTTTATTTATAATTATAACTAGTTTAGATATTTATTTATTTAATTTCAGGTAATTGATGAAAAATTCTCTGATGAGAATATACTGAAAACATGTAAACAGGAGGAAGACTATAAAACACCACAACTATTTATTGACCAATTATTAAGTCTTCGTAGTGAAACTAATTTTACGAAAGCACAAATAAAAGATCATATTGACACAATGATTCTCGCTGTAAGTTTATTATGTTTTATTTGTACATAAGTTCAATTAACAATTGAAAATATGTGTCTTTTTATTTAATAATTAGGCAACGGAGACTACAACCGTAACAGTATCATATATTCTGTTAATGTTAGCCAATTATCCTGATATACAAGAACGAGTTTTTCAAGAAGTTGAAGAAAATTATACGGAAGATATTTGGGATGCTACAAATGTTTCAAAATTAGTTTATATGGAGATGGTTATTAAGGAGACAATGCGTTTGTATCCAGTCGGACCTTTTATTGCACGAGTAACTAAAGATAAAGTGGGATTAAGGAATTATACACTCCCTGCCGGAATTTTTATATTAATTTCTTACTATCACCTTCATCGCGATCCGAAAGTATGGGGATCTAATGCAGAAATGTTTAATCCCGATAATTTTCTACCTGAAAATATGAACAAACGTAATCCTAATAGCTTTGGTGCTTTCAGTTTGGGATTAAGAAATTGCATAGGTTTTGAAACTTATGAAATTATAACACACATTTTTCTGACTTTTACATAATTTCAGGTTGGAAATATGCAATGTTGTCAATGAAAACTGTAATTGCGGAATTTTTGATGAAATACAAAGTATTTACATCCGTAAAACCTGAGAAATTTAGGCATACATTTGAAGTATCATTGAAATTATTAAATGGTTTTTATATAAGTATTGAAAGACGAAATAAAATAAAGATTTAAAAGCGCTTTTTTTTTATTGTATTTCTAATTTTATTTTCATTTATTACATGAATAACGTACAATACAATTATTATTCAAAAATAAATTTATTTTTAAATATTTTTTTCTTACTTTTAATAAGCTTCAACTTTTTGTCGATGAGATATTATGTGTCGTTGTTTACATTTTAAATATTTTTTTGATTCATAAATCAATACAAATAATTTAAAGTTTTACAGTGTTTTATATAACTAGTAATAATGACCTCATTCCATATATTATTTAATTTCCAATCAATTATTTTGACCTTTTCTTGTTATTTTCATTATAAGTGAAAGTGAATTATTTAACTTTTTGCATTATTTATTGTTCTTGTTAACTACACATATATATATAATCAAACAAACAAATTTAATGTATTTGAAATTTCTTGAATAAATGGAGCCGCCACTGTGTTCTATAGTGGCTGCTTTTTACTGTATAACTGAAAGTCAAGACAATAGCCGTTAGATTGAGAATTTCTCTAAGTTTAAAATTTACTTAACATTTATGACGTAAAATGTTAGCTTATATTAAGGGGTGAAGAACCCCAATAAATTGGATATCCCTTTTGCATTTTTTTTAAAAAAATAATTTATTATTCAAGAAATGTGATAAGTTGTTTGATCAATGATATACTAATTGTTTTAAGGCATAATTAGGGTTAAATGTATGCCACAGTTTTGGTTCATTTTTAGAATTGTAACACATTTAGAATAAAGTCAAAGTACTTTATTGCTTAAAATTTGGCATAACTAATAGTATAATTTTTTTGTCAAGTATAAAAAATTATAACTAAAAAAAATTCTAATTTAATTTAATTGTAATTTTTTTTTTATTTTCGTTTCTAAATTCCAAATATTTTTTCTCGCCATTATAAGAGTACGATAGCAGCATCTAAATCATCTATAAATGTCTAAAGTGGTTTTGTTATAACAATGACAATATATATATATATCCATATACAGAATACAATACCCTATATTCCTATTCAACAGTCGTCCCTTTTATCCACACCACATTATAACATTGTATTTATATATATTTATTATTTAATGCTATTAAGTATGACAATGGTGTCAATGTTTATTTTTTTAGGGTAACATTTTGCGGTTTTGAAGTTGTTTGTAAAAGGAACGTTTTTCAAAATCTAATGGCGAGTTACAGAAATATTTATGCAAGCTGGTAAGCAATTTTATGGCGCTCTTATGTTCTGTGATATGCATATTCATACGGTATTTTAATGTTCGGTGTGTTTTAGATAATACAATTACAAAATATTTCTTATAATTCATCGATTTACTATAACCTAAGTTATTTTATGGCAAACCAATATTTTTCTGTAATACTTATGACGAAAAACAGTTTTAATATTTATGTATTTACATATTTCGTGCCAGACGTAAAATCTGCATAATTTGAACCACACATATTCAGTCATTTTTGATTTTACCCATATAACATATAAGGGTGATCTTCCCTTAAAAAAATTAGGGTATAAAATAAAAAAAATCATAAGGCGTGCAATTAGAAAACCACGCCTATTACTG
Organism: Pedicia rivosa; assembly: GCA_963082725.1. Lineage (NCBI taxonomy): Eukaryota > Metazoa > Arthropoda > Insecta > Diptera > Pediciidae > Pedicia > Pedicia rivosa. The sequence continues at coordinate 42,327,351 of OY720151.1, forward strand.
GTACAATTATTTGTTGGCTTTTTTTTAAGTTGAAATGCTAATATCTTTAGAAGATAATTAAATTTAGCATCACAGGAAATGTGAAATAATAATAATAATAATAAATGTGTATAAAACTAGTCAACTGAATAGAGGGATATCTTTTATTGTCTATATATTTGCAAGAAGTAAAGTAAAACTGAAAAAAGCACTTTCATTAAGTTTTTAGTGATATTTTGTGATTTTAGATTTGAATTAATGAAACAATGTAGATTTGAGGAAAGGAAACTTTGAGAGTTATAGTACTTACACTAGATCAGAAGTAGTGGTTTCATCGTACTTTGATTAAATTATAAATTTGTTTTATAAATTTGTTGGAATTTTTTCAATCAATAAAATGGATAGTAAAAAATCAAAATGATTATTTTTGTGTCATACATATATTTATCTTCATTAAAGATGATCATTTTCTATATTACAAAAAAACAGTTTTATTTCTATTTTACTTATTTATGTACATATTTATATATAATTTTTATGTTACAAAAATAAACATTTTTTATAAATTTATACTTTTTTATATTTACATTTCATGACTAAAACTAGGTTCGTTTCAATAAATATTTGAAACTAATTTTTTCAGTGAAATTTAATTCAAGATTTAAATTAATAATTACATTCAAGAGGCACTGTTTCTCGTTAAAATTACTATTGTATTGTATCAAATTATCTAATATTAATATCCATATAAATAAGAACACATTGGTAAATAAACAGCAGGAGTTAAATATCTTTCTTGTACAAAATGGGTTTTTGTATGTTTTTTAAGATGATCACGACGTCCAAAATGTTTGCCACAAGTACCACAAGGAAAAGGTCGAACGCCAGTATGAATTCGTTTATGACGCGTTAATTCTTCGTTTCTAGTGAACGTTTTACCACAATTACTTTCTTCACATTTAAAAGGTCGTTCACCTAAGCAATTAATACAAAAATTATTATTTAAATCAAATTTTATAAGAATTATTGAGCCTACCAGTGTGAATTCGGATGTGACCCTTAAGTTGACCATTATTTGAGAATGCAACATTACAATGTGGACACTTAAATTTTTTCGGGCGTTGTTTTCTCATATTGAGCATTTTTGATTGTGCTTCTTGAGTTATAACACGCACATATTCTTGTTCCACAGTACCCATAGTAAATGGATCAACGCCAATAAAAGGTAAGAACTCAGGACACTTATAAATTGAAGATGGTGGATTATATTCAGGAGGATGATAGGGAATATTTAAAGCATTATATCCATTATCCAATGTTGTGTAATTATTAAATTCTAGTTTCACTTTTGAAGTTAAGTCACTTAGTTCACTATTTTCACTTAATTTGGTTAAATTTTCATTAAAATTTGAATTTCCACTTTTCAGTGTTGATGTAGTTGTTGATGTTATTGTACAATCTTGATTCGTTGATATTTCTTGATCCCATGGTCTAAATATTTTTGTACAAATCTGTTGTAATTTTATATTACAAACCGACATTTTTATTTTTTATTTTATAGAGAAAAAATACGAAAATAATATGAACTTAAAAAAGAAAAAGAAAACGTCTTCACACTTGAAAAATCAAACATGAACTAAGTTCTACAAGGATGCTTCATATGTACTTAACTTAAAGGACCCTATTTTATTTTAAAAAATCTTCTGAATACAATGAAAACTCCTCCTTCCAAGCCCAAGTCAAGTTTACGCATATTTATTTCTACCCCTGCCTTGTTTTGTCCTTTCTTCCTTATACATTTTTTTGTCTGATGATCAATCCCTTTTATATTATGCGACAATATAAATTTTCATCCCCCTTCAAAATAAATTCAATAAGGTATTTTTTGTTATTCTAAACAGTTGAATGCAATTCAAGATAGAATATATTGCTGTTGTTTTTTTTGGGTTAAAAAATTGTTGACTTTGGTTTTTAGCGTTCTGAGAATAATATAATAGAATATATCGTACAACTCAAATCTCGTTGCTGGGACTATTATAGTCGACTTGTGCTGTCTGTTTATTAATTTGCAAAATTAATCATATAAGATATATCAGATTATATCAGATATATATATATAAAACGTATATACTTCTACTCAAAAATGCAAGGATGTTCGCGCAGTTTAGAATCAACGATAAAAAAATTGTTCCAGTTCAATTCAATAACCTATCTGTCTATTTAAAAATTGCAATATTTTCAAGTTGCATGCACACCCAAATTTATGTATTTATGTTTGGAATCAGTTGTCGACTCGTTGTGAATTTTATTTTTGATCATTTTATATAAAACTTTTAGTGAAATCAATGCACCAAAATGTTAAAAAAAAAAATATAAACATGATCAATCACTGCTTTTGTGACATTTTGTAAGAATCCAATTTCCCGATTATTCAATTTCAAAACAATTACATTTGTGTGGTTACATAATGTCATTGTTACAGGGTAATGAAGTAATTGTTCCTATTTGAATGGCCTTCTAACTTTCTCTTTGAGATCAAGGAGTGATTCGAAGATCGATCAAAGATTGGGTATCCAAACTAAAGTAAGATGATTTTATGTAGCCGTTAAGGCAAACATCAATAAATTTAAATTAACTTTTTATAATCTTCTAAAAAACTTTTAAAAATAATTCTCTCATAAAGGTCTACATACTAACAATAAACGTTACAACACATTTTTAAAAGACTACAAATTTTAAAATACCCGAATAAAGAAAGAACCCATAAATAAAATATTATTTTTTTAATAAAACCCGCACTCGCCACCGAAATAAAGAAAGTGTGAAAAAAAACTTTAACAAAACAAACATAAACCGCATCCAAGAACGCACAGTTTACAGAAGTCTCCCTTTTGGTTAATAGTTTTGTTTGCATTTGATTGGCCAACAGATTCGAAACGCTCGGCTGGTCGATTTAGTTTCCATCAACAAAAGGAAACTCCATAAATTATAATTATTTACACACTTCTGAGCCTATTGTATAAAGACTGAAAAGTCAACTATATATATCTGTGTTTGTATATAAAGCGCAACATTCAGTTATCGACTTAAGAGCGCCTCTAAAACCCTTCTCACGCGAAGGCCATTATTATAGTGTTGTCATTTTTTTCTTTTCATATTATTATACATATCCATATGCATACGAAATACGGCATCAATTCTATTTTGAATTCAATGAATACAAATAAACTCCTTTAGTATCTTTCATTTTATATTTGATCTATGCAGTTCTCGTAGTGTGCAAATCGAAACAAAATAATCCAACCATGATGATTTTTCACGCTCAATTTTTATGTGATTTAGGTCTTCCATGAAATCAATTGGTTTACGAGTTTTATTAAGTCGTTGATATTACCTAAGGAAATATTTTTATATAGTATCTGTTGAACGTTGATATAAAACCTTCAATCATAAACAAAAGACGAGTGGAATGTTTTGTTACACTTTCCTTGAGTTTTGCAACAAAACCAATAGGATATTTAGTTACAAGAATAAAAGTAAAACATATATAATTCAATTCACAAAAAACACAAAAATGCCGAAGAAAAAACTTTGTTAGATGCCGAATTTATTTTTACAATAGTTGCGGTTCACTTCAAAAAATTTTTTGAATTTGTTATTTATTTGTTTAAAAAGTCTTAAAACATTTTATTACACTTCATCGGACAATGACTTACCAAGCGTTGCCAAAAAATAACAAAACTACATACAAGATTAATGGAAGTCGTCATCACTCTTTAACATAGCTATTGTTACGGTTTTACAGAGTCAAATTGTACAAATTTGTACGCAGTTTGAATCTAGCCTAGGTAGGTATAAAAAAAAATAAAATATCCAGACAACTTGGCGACGAGTGCAGCAACATGAAATTGCTTCAGATAATCAATTCTATTAATAATTTAGCAAAATTTAGTAGCGTGTTCTTAATCTTATACCTACACTTCTAGATTCATATTCAAACTGGTAAGTAGATACACAAACACAATACTTTTTGGACTTTTATGTAAATCTAGAATTTTTGATTTATACAAGATGTGAATATATTCAAAGATACTACAACAATAAACTTACTTTACGAAATTATGTTTTGTATTTTTTTTTGTACTTCAATAATAAACATTTTTTTTAATTCTCTTGTATTTCTGTGCAATGAATGGCATGCAATGTTCAATAGTAAAATCACTAGCTAATCCGATTTACATAGTAAAAATCATTTAATACTTCAATGGAAAATGAAATCAAACAAAAAATGTATAGAAATGAATATATGTTTCTATTCATCGTAATATTTCATTGTAAAAAGAAATTGTATTTTGTTTACAAAAAACACATGATGCGGATTAACCGGTCGTTCATTCAAAAAAAAAATCCCTTTGAACAGCACACTATGGACTATAACTACTGCTGATATGCAAATTTAAAACATCAATTGAATCAGAATAAGATCAACAACTTTAAAATTTTCGTTTAAACAGAGATATTTTGTAAAATATAAATAAACAATTAAATATAAACTCGTAATGTTATAATGTTGCATGCAGTTTTATTTACGATATAATAAATGTCTTAATATTTTCTCACGTAACATTCAATAAATTTATGAATGCCAATAACGGCAACGTAAAAATTTTCATTCTTTAAAAATAATGCCAACACCAAGAAGATCTCAATTGACAATTGTGTTTTTGCGGTAATTGTAACCCAAGTGCACATATCTATTATTCAAAAATAAATAAATATTACCACCCAATGTGACTTTATTTTGCGCTTTTATATTCAATACTTTTGGTCGATTTTTGTTAAAAATAATACAGAGGTTAAATAAGAAGACATTTATATAAAAGATAAACGAAAGAAGACCCTAACACATAATAAAATAACAGACAATATTTTGCATTGTTGCACTAGCAACAATTGTTGAATATGTCCTATTGAAACGTTAAAGAAGATTATTTGTTTGTTAGAAAATATTCCACAGTAGATCAAGACAATTCCAAATCGTATCTGATGAAATACCAAAAATATAATTAATTTTAAACACAACATATATTTTATTTTATTCTATAATTTTGGTTTGTCATCAATATTACGACGTAGCTTTCCGGATGTTACTTCTTTTTATTATTAATAAATTTAATCAATTAACTCTCACGTATATAAAAATTACCTTTTTATACATTAAACTACAATAAATTTTGTTACTGAATTGAGAATAAAAGCCCATTGTAAACGATCTAAGACGTTAGATTTATAAATTCTTCATCAAAATATAGGTGGTCTCTAACTCTTAGTATTAATATTTGTGCAATAATTTTCAAATATATTACCTTTAAAGTGACATTTTAGCAAAAAATTTATTGAAATGTTTTGGTCCAGAGTATTCTTAAATATAAGGTTTTCAATTATTATAATTGAATGTACAACATCTGCGTTTGTTTGAAATTATAAAAAAAAACTTCTGACAATCATTGTCTGACCATAAGATCTTCTGTACTTTACCTGTTTAAATCATTTCCCTTTATATTTAATATAAGAAATAATTTCTTCAATTTATTTATACCTGGAAAAGATCTTTGGACTTTTTAAAGTAACTTATATGAATGGAGATAATACGGTTTTGTTATAATCCGTTGTTCAAAGTGTTTAAGTATTGATAAAATTTGAAAATTTTACATCGTTCTGCAGCACAATTATACTTTTAATTTGTGTTTTAAAAACTTAAAAAAAAAAAAGAAAGAAAAGAATACCATAAGAATTTCATGTTTAAAAATATAAGAATATAGAAAAAGAATTTGAACTGTGACATATACCTAAGAACGTATATTTATGAATGAAGATAACAAATTTTGTACTTAAATAAGTTAACTTAATATTCAATTGTAAAAAAAATATTGTTTTTTATTTACAACAAACCCATGATTTTCATAGACCGTTTATTTAGAAAAAGAAGCTTTTAAAAAACAAATGATTGTGATATTGATATAGTACGTAAACAAAAATGATCTCTTAAAATACAGCATCACCTAAATAACAGTAATTTAATATTATTTAATTTGTCTTAAAAATTTATAATAAAAATCACAATATGTATCGGAAAACGATAAATATCAATAAAAAATAACTTCAATTCTGTCATTTTTCCACCCGATACCTGACATTTTTCTTTCTTTTTCATAAAAAAGAAGAATATTTACTTTTGTTATTTTAAAATAGGTTTCCTCATATATTTCTTACAATTTTTCAATTTAAACAATTAATGATCTTAGTAAAAATAATTTATAAATAGAAATTTTTTGTCAATAAAGTTTGAACGTTAAGTTCAAACTTTGTACTAGGTTTAGATCCCACGGTTTCCCGCAAATCGATTAGTTCTATAATATTCAACGCTATTCAAAAATTTGAAGACCAAAAAAATATTTCACGCCTCCATTTAAGTTTGGTCACCTTTTTCCATTGTATAAAACATTTTTAATATTTAAAGAAATTATTAAAAACTCTTAAATGTGTCCGATCCTAAAATTCATTCACAATAAAGTTTTTTAAGAATTCTTTATTTACAATGGTGATACTAAAAAAAGGTTTTCCTCATAACTATAATATTTCTTTTTTTTTATAAAAACATCAAACAATAACGATAAAAGAGAATTGATATGAACAGGTATATAATATGCAGCTGATATTCTATGGTCAAATTTATTAATTTTATTATGCTCTTGTGAACGCAGATGTGTTAGAATCAAATAAATATTTAATTCACAAATGATACTGAAATGAAATATTACATAATTTAGATCATCACATTACTTGAATTATTTTCATTTGCCAGAAATATGCAACAATTCCACAACTCACTGCGAAGTATTATCTATAAAAAATTATAATATTAGGTTTAGATAATTGTTAAATTTGATATTTTTTTCAAATAAAAGTTTTTATTTTTAAAAAATTGTAATTATGACACAAACTTTATAAAAAATGGATAATTTAATGACAAAACTATATTACGTATATGCAATTGTTTTTTTTTTATCTCCGTTATGACAATATGCTCTTTATAAATTTTTTCTAAAAATAGTAGAAAATAAAGTCACCTTGGGTGGTAATATGAGACATTTTATATTTTGCTTATTGTAGTTTTGTGATGGACGATTTATACTTGTACCTCCAATACAATTACCACAAAGACATATTTCAATACTATGCATCAATTGAGATCTTATTTTTGGTCTTTATATTTGAGAATGAGAATCAGTAGACACATTGGCATTTATATTATTTCTTGGGGTTTAATGAAAAGAATATACAACATATGCGAAGATATAAAGAAATATTGTTACAAATTTGTTGGGTAATTTGTTTCACTATTTCGAAATTTATTTTGTATATAATATGTGGTGAAGTTTTAACTGTTATATGGAAACATTGCATCAATTTTATTATTTGGTTTTTGGTATTATATTCAACGTATCTATTATTTAATTACCACTGAAATGTGCAAGTAGTTATATAGGTTCTATTATTACAAATTATTATAAAGAAATGCGAGCGTCGTGAAAATATTATTGGCTTTGCATGCAACAAATATTTTTGTCTTTTTTTTCTGAATGAATTATTATTTAATTACATTTTTCTTTTGGCACTTAAATGAATAAAAAAAACATGCTCAATTGTTCGTGATAATTATATATTCAAGAATTAAACGATTTTAACACTGTAAGTCGGATTATCTTCTGATCCTTTAGAGATTTATTTTGTGTACAACGTATCATTCATATGAAATATAATACAATGATTTTCATTTAAAGTTTAATAGAAGACACAAAATTTTGCAAAATTTTTAACATAATGTAGAATTATATAGACAGCAATTAGGAGGTAGAAATTTTCATTAAATTAAACAATTTAATAATGTATAAGAACATTTTTTAATTAACTGAATTTAAAATTATTTAGCGTATTTTGGAATTTTCAATTTCGTATAGTATAAGAAATCGTATAATATAGAGTTTGACTCTGTAGAAAATATAACAATGAAAACTAAGATCACTTTGTGCAGTTAGTTGTTTGGTTTCTTTTTTGCGATGTTTTTTAAATCATTGTCGGATGAAGTGCAATAAAATGTTTTAAGACTTTTTAAACAAACAAATAACAAACTCAACACATTCTTTTATGTGGACGGCATCTATTGTTAAAGTCAATTCGGTATCTACCAAACGTTTACATCGTCGGCACTTTGTACATTTTTGTAACTTCAAATATAAATGATTTTGTTCTAAATATTCTTTGCACAATAACAATACATTTCACTTTATTTGTAATGCATGCAGGTTATGGTATCTGTATCATAGTATATGGCTAAGTGATAAAATACTAACAGGACAAACAAAAATCAACGAGTCAACGACTTAATAAACTCCGAAAGTAAATCGATTTTTCGCAAAACCCAAATCATAGAAAAATTGAGCGTGAAAAATCGTAATAGTTATAGGTGGGTAATTTTAGTTAAATTTGTACACTAAACTTAGAAATATTCAAAAACATTTATTTACGGAATACTTTCACGAATCACGATACAACAATATGGTAATGAAGAATACTCCGTCATCATAATTTGCCTTTGCGTGAGAAGGGTTTTTAAAGGCGAACACAAGTAGATCTGTACGTCGATATTTTACACACATACACATAGTTGACTTTTTTTCTTGCACAATGGATTAGGAAGAGTGTAAATAATTATAATTTATTGAGATTTTGTTTTGTGTAAAAAACAACCCCGGGCATTATGAAGCTGTTGACCAATCAAATGGAAACAAAAATTCAACTAAGGGTGTCTTTTGTAACAATTATGTCGTTTTTCATGCATGTGGTTTTTATTTATTCAGTTGAGGTTTATATATTATGCTTTTGAAATTGAATTAAATATTTGGATGTGGTTTTTATTTTGCATAGAATTTCTTTTATTTGTATTTTTGATCAAACATTTTTAATATAAGAAAATTTGAATTCAAAGTTTAATTATTATCAAAGTGAACATTTAAAAAAATAGTTCTTTAATTTTACAATTATTTACTATAAAAACTGACGACAAGTATTTTAGAACTTATTGCAAATAAACAATATAGAATATTATGATAATTTTATTTATTATATTTTACCTCTTGTCAGTTTTGATCGATCTAACATTCACTCCTTGATCTTAAAGAATAACTAAGAAGGCTAATTTCAACCACAAAAAAAGAAACTATTGTAATGAATGACGTACCATCAGACTATCTGTCTGACTGTGACTGTTAGACGTACAAGAAATTCTTAATTGTTTTCGAATTGAGTAATCGAGTAATAGAATTTGATTTAAATGTCAGAAATTATTGATTGATCGGGTCAATTTTATACAATTCTTGAACAATAAATATTTCTAATAATTTCATTGATTGTTGTTAAAAAAAAAAGATTGAATTCATATTTTCGGTATACTTTTTTTTTTGATTTTTTTTTTCTAAAAAAAGTTGCGAAAAAGTTGGAAGATTTTTGACTGTTTTTTTTTTTAATTCCATTTTTAAGTATGTTTCATGCAGTCCTTTAGGGGACTGCAACACTAAACAGTGTTGCAGCAAAAATTTCATAACAATTCATATTTAATATTTAATATAATGCATGTTACGAAACTAATTAAAAGTTGTTTAGAATCACTTACTTTTAAAAGTCAATTAAATAAATTTTTTTGCAATTATTATTGCAAAAAGTCTGATTGTTTTTCAATGAACTTGCATACGTAGGAAAATAAATATATTCATTTTACTCGATTTTTATTATTCCTTTTATATATGAAAAACAAAACAAAAAAATTGTTATTTTATATATATTTTTTTAGTTATTGAAATTAAATAATAATATATACTATTTATCAGTTTTGCAATACAGTTTAAAAGTTTTCCGCAATAATAATTAATTATTCTTCTAATGACGTTCGATCGTGTACTTCATCGCAATGAATAAATTATTCAAATTTTCATATTATGTAAAGTTCTTTTAATATCATTATTTAAAAAAAAACACATTTCAATTATTTATTTTTTATTTGTCATTTATACATGTAATAATTTTTTTTAAGATCATCATCATAAAATTCAAAATACTCTCTTCTCTACTCTGACCATATGTTTATTTAAAATATGTATGGTTATACCAAATCCATACTTTAGTTCCTCTAATTTTAAATGTGTTGAAAATTTGTAAGACATAAGTAATTTAGCGATTGTAATTCTTAATGATAGTATTGCGTATTTCATTGCAATACAATTGCGTGGTCCAAAAGAAAATGGAATATGTGCTAATTTATGTCGTGTCTCAATTTTTTCTGGTAGGAAATTATTTGGATCAAATTTGTCAGCGTCAGGTCCCCAAATATCTTTCCGTCTATGAAGATTTATAATTAATACAAATATATCTGCTCCTGATGGAATGGTGCAAGTGGCTGTATAAATAAATTTTATATATGTTATTAAACTTGAATATAAATTTCATTAAACATTTCTTAACAAATTGACTTACTAATCTTTGTATCTTTTCTACATTTACGTACAATAACTGGAACTGTAGGAATAAGACGTAAAGCTTCCTTGCAGACCATATCCAAATATGTCATATTAGAAACATTATCAAAATCAATAATATCATCTTTTGACGTGAATATTTCACGTAATTCATTTACAGCCTTTTCTTGTATATCTGGATACATGGCTAAACACAAAACTATTGTGGATACAGAAATAGCTAAGGTATCACCTCCCTTTTACAGTTAAAATTAGTTTTACAATTATTTTTACGAAATACACAATTGTATTTTATACTTACTGCTAATAGCATGGTTTCAACGTGTTGATTCAAGTGTTGCTCATTTAAATATCCCTTATGAGCCAATTGCACAAGACGTTTTATCAAAATTTCTGGTTTTTTACTAAATTCATCATCTGTTTCCATACTTGTGTCTGTAGTTTTCAGTTCTTCCAAATAAGACTTTTTCGTTGCAGCAGTCATCTATTCAAAAGCAATTATGTTAAGTGAAAAATCCAGCAATCATTTTCTAAACGTCAGCTTTTAATTTATCTTCCGCAATTAATACATTAAAGTTGTCTTTAATTTTACAAATAAAACTTACTGGATCAGTTATTTCATTATTCGATTTCCTTAAGATGATATCTCTCTGGAAAAATCGCGAATTCCCAAATACTGCAAATCCTATTTGGATATACACTTTAATAAATCTATCACCAAATATTTGCAATAATCTATAAACAAATTAAAAGTTAATCATTCAGTTTTTAAATATCCTCTTTCTTTTTAAATTACTCTTTCATATTTTTATATAAAGTTGTAATTTTTGAAGGGTCCATTTTTACACCAAATGATGTACCTATTAATAAATTCGAATTAAAATATTCTTTATATTCCATTCCCACAACCTTACTTACGCATTTGTAAATCAACTGATCGTTTCCCAATTATTTCAAAAATATCGAATTCTTCTTTATCACATTTCGGTGCCAAATCTTTTATTAAATCTTGCGAATTTTCATTAAATATGGATATAAATGAACGGAGCAATTGAAGACTAAACGTTGAGTTTAAAAATTTTCGAGCAGGTTTCCAATATTGGGCTTAAATTTTTTAAATTAAATAAATATATCGTCATATTTAGCATAAATTCAGTCTTACGTGTGGATGTAATTAAACCATACTGGTTTCTAAAATTCTCATACACGGATCCCTTTTCTAAGCAATGCGGTGATGTCAATACTTTGTGAATATCTTCTGGATCATCCAATACAATAAGCAACTTTGCAAACATCCAAAGCTTTGTCGGTGACTTTAGTTTTGACGCTTGTGTAACAAATATTTTAAAACATTCTGAAAATTATTATAATGAAAATTTGTAAATATTATCAACTCTATTTAATATAAAATTCAATTTGGATGAAAAAAACTTTTTGTTTAATTATAAACCCTTTTGTTTAAATCTGAGCTTAATCTTCAATTTTGTCGAATATAGAGAATTTCACAATTTTGATTTTGGAATTTCACAATTTATAATAGACATGTAATATGTATGATTTAATTATTATTTTTAGTTGAGTTAATTCTACAATTTTTATTCTAGTTCCTCTATCTTTATTAATTCAAGCAAATATTTTCATATTTTAAGTAAACAATTATAAACAATTCTTATAATATTTATAATATAAAATTGAATAATATTTTCTGTTAACCATAACATAAACATAACCGAGCTGAAAGTTATTCAACAAAAATAAAGAAAAAATTAACACACAGAATTTGAAAATAAAATTATTAAAGTTTTATTTTAAAATAATTATCTAAGTCCATTAATTATTTATGATTAAATATTCTATTTCACTTCTTTAATCACATTAAAAGAATTAATACCTTCAGCTGTAAGCCCAAGAAATAAATGTGCACTTCCAATCAATGGATAATTTTCTAATTCTGTCAAATTTTTAATATTCCTAAATGTTTTTCGATGTGTCCATCTAAACATAATCCAACTGGTAAATGACGCCAATAATATTAAAAAGCAAATAAATCCAATCATTTCAATATTTTTATTTATTTCTTCTTCACTGACACATAACACAATTGTTTAAAATCAACTGAAACTTGAGATATTCTCGATTTCCTATTTATACTAAGTACAAGTAGTGATTGAAGACCGGTTTTCCGGTACTCGCAAAATCCGTTTTTTAGTTCATTTTCTGTACCCGGGTATATTTTCTGTACCTGGTTCAAAGAATGCAAAAAAAAGTCAATCTTGTCACCGGATGATTTTGTAGAAGAAGGACAGTATAATTGCATCAATAACTGAGTTTAGTTTTTCATTCAAAATTTCAATCCCTAATACTAAGAAGAATATTAATTAAATGCAATTAATGTTAAATGTATAAAAAAACAATTAAATATTCTCCATATTCTCGCTTCCGTTACAATTTATTATTACATACATTTGCATAAATACATACTAATTCAATAATATTATAATAACAATAAAATAATAAAAATTGTAATCATAACAATAATTAAAGAAATATTAATTTAACAAAAAATATAATTGGCAAATTTGAATAAAAAGTATTAAAAGAAGTGAAGACATATTTCTTAGAATTTCTTGAATATTAGAACAATGTAAATGAAATCGACAAATATTATTGGCCAGTAGATTGATATATATTATAATTAATGACAGTTTTCATGATCAAAGATAAATTACAAGTTTATACCTCAGGTTATTAAATCTATATTCCTGAGAAAAAATTAATTTGTTTTCTGTTATTAATTTTAGTATGAAAGCCTCACATTGTTAAATTTTTATTGCTTTTTATAAAACAAAAATTTCTATATTTGAATATATATATTTGAAAATATACAAAGTTGTAGGAACTAAATTCATTGAAACACACATAAAATTCAAAAATCAATCAGAGAAAAATTGAACTGAAATCAAAATACAAAATATTTAACAAGGGAATTTTTATTAAGGAAATTACAAAAAGTGGTATTTTTAATTTAACTCGACAAATAATTGTGTTGATCTAGAGAAATTTCTCTTACATTTACTTATAGTGTTTGAATATCTATACACATAACGTTTGGGAATTTTCCTTCATATTATCATATATAGTAATTGGTAATCTTATTATTAGTAGATATTATTTAATCAATCAATTATTATGTGCTGTCTTCAAATAGAATATTATTATGGGATCAAACTACAGTATTAACCATAATTATATAAGCAACATGAATCGATATTTCTATATCTCGATATTGAATCATAATTTAAGAAATATTCTAACATTTACCATAAATTATATACAAACATATTGTGACAAAAAACAAAAGTTAAAAATCAAAATAAAACAAATTGTCAAATGCAATATTTATTATTCATTTAACATTAAATTATAATTTGTGTGCCTAAATGTTAAATTATTTATTATATATGTATTTGTGTATTGCGAGTTAGAAGAAATTTTTTTCTAATGTTGGCACACACTGTGGAAAATGAATAAATAATTAAATAATTAAATATTTACCTGTAATATTTAAAAAGATAAACTTTAAAAACAATTAACTTTTTGAGATTTTCTGTACATATTGGATGAATAGGTATGTACTTTTTATTATAATCTGTTCTGGTGTTATGTAGTTCATTCTACATTTTACAATTTTTATTGTAGCTCTGATTTAATTAATAATGTAACGCACGAATTAAACAAACCTGTTTTAATAACAAAATTAAGCATATATGTGTTTAAGAAAAATAACATTATTGTGTTATTTTGACCTTGAAGTTGGTAATTATTGTTATATAATTTGTAATTTTATCTTATTGTGCAAGAAATTAAATTACATATATGAAACTGTTTAAAGTTTTCTATTCTCTTATTCAAATATTTTCCTTTGACAAATTCTGTTTCATTCAAAATCAATTTATAATTTATACAATAATAGGATTACACTCCCAGCATCACCTATTGTTAAATTCAATAATATATATAATGGTATATACAATTGCGCAAATCATTATTCATTAAATTTAAGGTTTATTTTAGAATATCAAGTCGAGTTTATATGCTACATGATGGAGTGAAGGATTAACAGAAATAAACAATACGAATTTAATTCTACATTTAATTGTAAAATAATACAATTATTACAATTATATACGATTTGTTTACAGCCATTTAGTTACCTCTAAATACACTGTCTGCTGCAATAATTATATGTATCTAAAATCAAAACTAACAATTTTTAATAATAGAAATCTTTACTTTGAAATATTATTCTGATTTTCTCAAAGCGTATTTAAAGATTAGAAATAATTACAAACGATAAAAAAATTATTTTTTCAATGAACTTCAAAGTAATTTCCCGATAATGTTCAAACATCAATATATAGCAAAAACTAATTTTAATTTAATTAGTTTTGTTATATAATAATGCTTGTTGTATAAAATTTTTATAATTCATATAAATTCTCTTAGAAGTATTTTTTTTTTTTTTGTATTTACATTTTGTGTTTAATCAGTAATTAATTAATTATTATTAACATAACTATTTATAGAATTCTGTTAATGCAAATAAAACAATTTTTATTTATTTTCATTTTTCTGCTGAATGTTTACATTATAAACATGTTTTTTGACAAACAGTATGTTTAGTATTGTTCAATAATATTCTATCATGTGCAATAAAAATTTATTAAAAATTAAATTCCTTTTCCTACAATAAAAAATTGTGAATTTTGTTTAAACGAGCAAATCAGTTTATCGATTACATTGACAAACGTAACAAAAACAATCAAAGAGTAATAATAATAATTATAAAAAAGTCATTGATTAAATAATAAATTTTAAAAAATTCTTTTCTCCAATTTAACCATGTGCTTATTTAGAATTTGTGTTGTTATACCAAAACCCAGTTTTAATTCATTCAATTTTAAATGTGTTGAAAATTTGTATGACATTACTAATCTAGAGATTGTAATTCTTAGCGATAATATAGCGTATTTCATTGCAATACAATTACGTGGTCCATAAGAGAATGGAATATGTGCTAATTTATGTCTTTTCTCAATATTTTCTGGTAAGAAATTATCTGGATTAAATTTTTCAGCTTCGGAACCCCAAATATCTTTCCGTCTATGTAGATTTAAGATCATGATAAATATATCCGTTCCTGATGGAATGGTGCAACTAGCTACAATTGAACTTATTAAATGATTGTATTAAATTTACTAAGGTTTTGATCAAGACTTACGAAGTTCAATATCTTTTGAGCACTTACGTGCTACAAGTGGCACAGTTGGAATAATACGTAATGCTTCCTTACAAACCATATCCAAATACTTCAAATTTGAAACAGTGTCAAAATCAATAATGTCTTCTTTTGTTCCAATTATTTCACGCAATTCATTAACAACTTTTTCTTGTACATCTGGATACATAGCTAAACATAAAATTATGGTTGATGTCGAAATCGCTAAAGTGTCACCACCCTATGAATCAATAAAATTTTGTTAAAACATTAATCGATAAAAAATACAAGCAATCTTACAGCTAACATCATTGTATTTATGTGATCTTTTATATGAGGATCAGTAATAAGACCTTTATGTTCCAGTTGAACCAGACGTTTAATCAGAATTTCTGGTTTTTTATTAAATTCTTCATCTACTGTGCTTGCGTCTTTCTTTTGTATTTCTTTTATATAGTCAGCCCTTGTTTGAATAGTTAGCTGAATGCAAATAATTAATTAAAAAATGTATTAGTTTTTCAATATCTTGATTATTAAAGCACACAAACGTATAAAAATATCACTCATCATGTTTTTCATTACAAATATTTTTTTTCAGTTAATTGCGAATTTAATTTTACATCAAATTTTATTTACAAAATATTTTACCGGATTGTATATTTGGTACAGCTCATGTGTCATTTCGTTCTCTCTCTTATAAAATTTTGTATTTTTGAGAATTTTAAATCCAATTTGCGTATGAATTTTAACAAATCTTTCAGCATAAATGTGTAAAAGTCTATTCCAAAGTAAAAAGAAAATGAATCTTTCAAAGAATTTGTAAAGCCGTATAATATTTCTTGCTTACTCTGTTACATTATTGTACAATAACTTTAGATTCGATTTGTTGAATCGTGTTCCAAACGATGTTCCTATTATGTTATTATAATGAAAATTATAAGTTTTATGTAAATAAATTTGCCGTACTCACGCATTTGTAAATCTAATGCGCTTTTTCCAATATTATCAAATATATCAAATTCTTCCTGACCACATTTTGATTCCAAATCATTAACTAAATCTTTGGAATTTTCATTAAATATTGTTAAAAATGTGCGTAACATTGTTATACTAAATGTTGACGTTAAATGTTTTCTAGATGGTTTCCAAATATGTGCTTGAAATTTAAAAGAAGAACAAAAATATTTAGCTAATAAAAATATTCGAGAAATTGAAAATTTTTACTTTATTTCAATTTTAAAGAACACAAATTCTTACGTTTGGATGTTATTAAACCATATTCATTTATAAAATTTTCATAAACGGCTCCTTTTTCTAAACAATAAGGTGAAGTTAATACTTTGTGAATATCTTCTGGATCATCCAAAACAATTGTTAATTTAGAACAAAACCAAAATTTTGTAGGTGATGTTAATTTTGATACTTGCTCAACAAATAATTTAAATGTATCTGAAAGAGAAATTATTGATAATTATTTTTAGAAAGCGTGTAACAATATAGTAATTCTGCAATCATGCTATATTTAAACTTTTACTTTAGAATTTATCGCATTTTAGTAAATAAGTAAAACTCTAAAATAACAATACATTTATATCTTTTTCCACATTTAAATTGTTTTTTTCGATTTTTTTTCCACATTTAAAGGGTTTTTAGTTGCAAGCAATTATTAAAACTAAACTAACATTACAGATATGTAAGTTTTCATGAATTTTTTGTGAAAAAGTTTCATGAAACTTTATATGAAACTTCAAAACTTCTATATAAAAGTTGAAATTTATTTATGCATTTTTAAGCAGATTAAAAAAATTTTTCAATAAATCATTTTCAAAGAATTAATTATTTCATAATATTGGAATTAATAATTTGTCAATGAAATTTATTCATATGGATTTGTTAAGTTATTTGATTATTTTATGTGACAAGAAAAAATTTTTTTTTTAAATACATATTCCAATCTATTCAAATTCTCGTTTTGTTTTTACTATACTTGAAGTACGTTATTATTTTCATAGTTGCGTAGGTCAGTAATAAAGCAGTAAACACGAATCAATTCAAAACTAAAAAATATCACTCAATCGATGGTTCATTTAAAATTTTTGAAAAATCACACTTCTTACATTATTCTTATATGTAATAAGACTATTTTACCTTCTGCTGTAAGTCCAAAAAATAAATGTGCACTTCCAATCAATGGATAATTTTCCAATTCTGTTAAATTTTTAATATTATTAAACATTTTCCTATGTGTCCATCGAAATGTAATCCAACTGCTGAATAACGCCAAAAAAATTAAGAAACAAATAAATCCAATCATTCCTTATAATTTCTTCGTCCACTTTTCACGAATAAACTACAACGTTTGAACCTGAAAATATTTTTGATTTCTTTTTTATACTCTGTATGTAGGTACGTCATTCTCGTCATTAAATTTTATAGAACTTCTTGTTTTGGGTTGTATGTTTTTTTAAAAAACAGTGGTCCAACAACAATTCTAAATACATAAAAAAAAAAATTTAAATGAAGTAAACACCGTAAAACTCTGTATAAATTCAGTAATTGATATAAGTAGTTTTTTAATGTGTTCTTAACTAAAATAAATATATTTTTTGTATAATTAATAATTTTATAGTTTAGTGTTTATATAGGTTTTTGCGAAAAAATTATGATTAATATATTTTAACCAAGGTTATGCACAGATATTAAAATAAAATAAAAATTAGATAGAAATTGAATTAAAAATTTTTGTAAAATTAAAAAAAATTTATACAAATTAATTAATTTCTTTTTAAGATAATCAAAAAATTTCTAAAAAAATAATTTTATGAACTTGCAACTATATTAATTGTATCAAACTTAAAAAAACTCCTTTTGTTTCTGAATTAACTATTTATTATTTAAAGTCTATACAATTAAAATAAATGTAAAGGTTCTAAAGCAAAATTCTAAAATACGACAAAATCAGTCATCATTTTCAACAGCAATACTATTTATTTAAAATTCTTTTTTTAGACATCCGGGAATGTTCAGATACATGATTACATAATAGCACCCCACCCAGAAAATACATAAAATTTTAACGCTAAAAACACAACTAAAAATAACTAGAATATAAATAAAATCTTTATGTTCCCTGTGGGCAACAATAAAAATTTCTGGTTTTTTTTTTTGATTAAATTTTATATTAGGCCTTTATCATCGGTAAAACCCTCATATAATTTAATTTTCATTTTATAACCACAGAAAACATATTTAAATAACACTCATATTGAAATATTTAGCGCCTTCCTTAATTCACACAAATATTATAAATCTAAACAAATTTATTTCATTTTTTAAGATGAGTTATATCGGATTTTATTTCTGAAATGTTCTTATTTTCATTCTTATGTATCCTGTAAAAGATTTCTTTAACGGAATTTTTTATAATATATTAATTATAAATAAATCTTTTTGAATAAAAATCAGTAATTTAGAGATATCACAACTAAACTTATCTGTGTAAAATTAAAACACAAAATAATTATACATAATGGTCGATTATTATTTATTATTTTGTTTTTTAAATCAAACCATCAAGTACAATTGTATTTTTTATTAGAATTTTTAATTTAAAATAAAGATTTTCCTAGATTTCTTACTAGATATTCGCTTTTGATATGAAAACCAAAAAAAAGGTGAGTACAATTCTAAATTTTATAGAAAATAATAAAAATTTATTACTATGAAATGACTAATTTTGGATGTTAAATTAAATTAAAAATTAAATATTCTGAGAATGAAAGAAATAAAAAAAATAAACTCTAAAATTAAAATTATGTAATTAAATTAAAATAAAATGTACAATTATATTATATGAGAAAATACCTAGCATGAATAAAATAATTTTTATTCTTAAAAAAACTAAATTTTGTATTGCGTCACAATCTTGATTGAATAATTTTTTAAGAAATTTTTCGAAATCATGAAAGAAGAGGAGAGAAGAAATATATTTAAATTTAATATGAATACTAATGTTGTTACTAGGTATCATATCGCCACATAAAATATGTAGTTTATACATTCATAAAAATTCAAATATAAGATATAAGAAGTTTCTTATCACATTCATATCTTTTTCTTCAATTGGTGAAACAGAAAACATTTATTTTGATAGTTATGTTTTGTCACTCATTTTCTTCAAGTTTCAAATCATTTTTTTAAATCTAAAATTTTATGTTACCAGTTTTATAAATTTGTCTTTATTAACAAAAATCGTGAGATTTAATATGAGAAATCGGTACTTTAAAAATGCTATATGGGTTGCAAAATGTTGTAAGAGATTTTGTTTGTTCGAAATACAGAAATTCAATTTTTTTTTATTATTTTAATTGGAAATTTAAAATCTGCTAAATCAAATGAGTAAGAAAATGGAAATTTTCTTTTTCGTTCGCGATTGAAAAAAGAATACAATTTAATCACCCTTCAGAGGTATATATAAATCTATATGCAATGGTAATTTATTCCTATAATACAATATTTTACTTGCTGATTTGAATTATATAGTAAAAAGTAAATAAAAATGTATATTATATTTTAAATCAAATATATTGGAATGAATAAATTATTGAAATATGTTTGCATTTATTATTTGTATTGTAATTATAATTATCAAGTGTTAAACCTTTAGAACATAAAATATTTTTAGATAGAACACCCAGATGTCTAAAATTGCTTAATTTTAATAGAAGGACTATGTGTAAATTACGAGTAATGTGAAAAAAAAAATTACAAATGATAAACTTATAGAAACTCACACAATCAAATTTAAAAATAATATTAACGATAAATTATTATTATTGCAAAGTACTATTTTTTCTTTCTCTTTTATTTGCTACGATCAAAATGTAAAATTCTTAGAAATAATATTATAGTATTTATAATAATCAACCTAATATAATTTTATTAATTTTAAAAGACTCTTTTCTCCAATTTAATCATATGCTTGTTTAAAACATGAATTGTTATATCAAATCCAAGTTTCAATTGATCCAATTTTAAATGTGTTGAAAACTTATAAGACATTAGTAATCGTGCTATTATTACTCGCAAAGCAATAGTAGCATATTTCATTGCAATACAATTGCGAGGTCCATAAGAGAACGGAATATGTGCCAATTTATGTCTTTTCTCAATATTTTCTGGTAAGAAGTTGTTTGGATCAAATTTATCAGCATCAGGTCCCCAAATATCTTTCCGTCTATGCAAATTTAATATTAAAATAAAAATATCTGTCCCCGACGGGATGGTGCATGAGGCTAGAAATAAATGTTATTTTATATTAAAAAAATTAGTAAATTCAATCGCAATTATTCACTAACTTAGTTCAAGATCTTTTCTGCATTTACGTGCAACCATCGGAACAGTCGGAATTAAACGTAATGACTCCTTACAAACCATATCTAAATATTTCATATTGGCAACTGTATCAAAGTCTATAATATCATCGTTTGGAGATATTAATTCACGAATTTCCACAAAAACTTTTTCTTGAACTTCTGGGAACATTGCTAAACACAAAATAACTGTAGATATCGAAATAGCCAATGTATCACCACCCTATAAAAATTGAGGCTCAAAAATTTCATTTAACTTTCAGTGTAATTAAATTTCTCACCGCTAGTAACATTGTTTCTACATGGTCCTTCACCTGCATTTCCTGAATGTATCCTTTATGTTCCAATTGAACTAAACGTTTTATAAGTATTTCTGGTTTTTTACTAAATTCTTCATCAGTCTCTTTGCTTGTATCTTTTATTTTTAGCTCTTGTATATAATCATCTCTGGTTTGCTTAGTTATCTTAATATAAATAAAAATACGAAAATATAGGAATAAACACTACATTAAACCGTATACGAAGGTGTTTAAAATGCAATATGACTTAATCATATAAAATAAGAAGAATATACTATGTTTATTTTAGGAGTTTGAAGTAATCAGTGATAGACTATCACCATATCAATGAAATTGTTATATAAAATGAAAATATTGTCAAATCCAAGAGATGTAGGAAAAATTTGAACCATATTTAATTTATTTTTATAAAAACCTACCGGTGTATAAATGTTATAATTTTCTAATTGTAGTTTTACATCTCTTTGATACATTCCTGTATGTTTAAATACATGGAATCCAATTTGTGTATGAACTTTAATAAATCTATCACCAAAAATATGTAATAATCTAGAAAAAAAGTAAAACTAAAGAATAAAATAAATTTCAATAAGAATTTAAAAATGTTTGTTAATTACTCTTTCATGTTTTTGTAGAGTGTTGCAATTTTTGAAGCGTCCAAATTCACACCAAACGATGTACCTAATTTTTATTACATATTTAATTGTTTTCTAGAAAACTTCGTATTTACTTACGCATTTGTAAATCCACTGAACGTTTTCCAACAATCTCAAATATATCAAATTCATCTTGACCACATTTTGATTCTAAGTCTTTTATTAAATCGCTTGAGTTTTGATTAAATATTGTTACAAAGTTTCGTAACATTTGAATGCTAAATGTTGCAGTAAGAAATTTTCTGGATGGTTTCCAAATATGTGCTTGAAATTTAAAAGAAGAACAAAATCTAATTAAAATATTTTTAAGACACAACAGATTATTTCTTTACGTTTTGATGTAATTAATCCAAAGTCATTTCTAAAATGATCATATACTGAACCCTTCTCCAAACAGTGTGGCGATGTTAGAACTTTATGAATGTCATCAGGATGATCTATGATTATTATTAATTTTGCACAAATCCACAGTTTTGTGGGTGACACCAGTTTTGATGCTTGAGTAACAAATATTTTAAATGCATCTATAAAATAAGAAAGTAATTAAAAGTGTAATTAAACTTGTAGGTAATAAATATATATTAATAATAATATTTTCAAAAAGAAATTAAATTGATTTTTATAAATTTGAATTTTTCACCAATAATTGTTGGATTTTTCTCTTGTTGTAGAAAAAATGGATATACGTAAAACACACGATGAAAATGGCAAAAATAATAACAAATTTAAATAATTATTTAGTTATAAATTTTATGTTTAAACTTTATGTTAATTTGTTTATTCATAATTTTAGAAACATAATCCAAAACTGTTGATCACTTAATTTGTCATTATTCACATAACTATTTTTCACTTTTAACAAAATAAAAATTACCTTCAGATGTAAGTCCAAAAAATAAATGTGCACTTCCAATCAATGGATAATTTTCTAATTCTGTTAAATCTTTAATACTCCTAAATGTTTTTCTATGCGTCCAACGAAATGTAATCCAACTGCTGGATAATGCCAAAAATATTAAGAAAACAATAAATCCAATCATTTTTATTTTGTAATTAAGAACTTTTATGAAGCACAATTTTTTCTATATTTTATAGTTAAACTTATTTGTCAATTATTCTGAAACGATTGAAATCTAATTCATTCTTGATTTTCTATATATACGATCAGTTTGTTTTATACAATGAAGATTCCTCTTATAAAATTGAAATAATAACATTGTGCTAAGTCACATCCACATGCAATCATATAATTGATTCTTGTTATAAAATTGTTTTTACTATTGTGTTTGTGTTTTTTTTTTGCCTATCACATTATTTAGTATAGTTAGTACTTCGTTTATTATATAATAATATTATCCGTTTATTTTTTTCTCAGTTTGTCAGTATTCCCAAAAATATTTCTAAGCTTAATGCTCTTTTAATGATCTTAGTTTTTGAGTTTCTAGTCAAGAACGTCAAATAATCTGATATATTATTTACAAATATGAAAGAAAAAAGAACTGCACCAAAATATTATCTACAATAATAATATAGAAGCTAATCTAAATTAAAGCAAAACCATGGTAAAACTTTATTATTTTTTTATGACTTTGTATGATGTCAGAAAAATAATAATTAAATTTCTTTTATTTAAGTAATTTAACTTCACCTTGTACTTATAAATGGGTTACCTACCTGTAGAGATCAGGTAAATACTCAAATATATTACCTCAGCATATTTTTCTGACGACAATTTTTTTAATGATTTATCAAATTTTTTTTTTGTTGATCGCATCACATCAGAATGCCTTTAAACCTGTCTCAATGTCACCAATTAAATAAACTGGTAACGTTCAGAGATGAATTTTTGGAAATCCATTTTAGTGTTTTGTTTTTTTTAATAATTTTAATATAAACAATCTTATTGTTAAATTGTATTTTTTACAATTTATACTAATTATTAAATTTAAATTTTACTGTTGCACTTTATTATAATTATTTTATAATCACAATAAAATAATTTTCTATCAGAAATTCATACATAGTTTCAATACAATTGTTAAAAGATTTTTAAAAGTAATAATCTGGGATAATTATACATTTTATTCAAAATTAAACAATGTGTTTACATTGAGAATAACAATTGCCAATTTTTTTTTTTTTTTTTTAATTTATTCCCTTTAATTTTTTAATTAAATTACGATTAAAATTTACTTACAAAATAACAACATAAAATTGTAAAATAAAACAATTGAACAATCTTACTATGAAACTTTGGTAAAAGAGTAAAGTTAAAATAACGCCGATATTAATATTATTAGATAATTATTGTTTCTTCAAAGTAAAACTGTAACATGTTATAATGGTAATATCTATTACAAAGGCTTAAAGATGTTTAAAAAAGTATTAATAAACTTAAAATAACATAAGTATAAAAATAAACCACTAAAAAATCATAATGATTTATTCATTCATGATGAGTTGAATTTTTCTTTAAATGAAATTTTAATACATGTTTGTGAGCAAATACAAATAATTTAGAAAATAGAAAAAATATTGGATAGAAAGTAATACAAGATCACAATATTGTAGAATAGAAAAAATTTACAGAATCTAAGATTTAAGATACTCCTCTATTTCAGGAATTGTGGCACTTATGTTGAAATTAAATTGTACCAAAATTATAACGTTGCTTAAAATAGATGCTACTATCTATAAAATTCAATAAAATAATATGAGTTTAACATATTGTGTTTCTATAATCAATAAACTTACCGAATGTAGCAATGGATAACCTAATACGAACATTCCACAAATATTAATTGATAATTCTTGAAGTTTACATTCCAATGAAAATGTATTGATCTGAATTAATATAAATGTATATATTAAATATGAGAATTTATAAACTTCTGTAAATGTTATCTGTCATTCTTACACATCGTTTGAATTTTTCATTAATATTAACAATTGGGATGTTATAAAGTAAGATGTAAGTTTTTTCTGCCTCTTCTGTTACACTTGAAGCAGCAATAATATAAAAAAAAATTTCCATAAAATTTGCCAAATGCCAAAATAGGGTACTATAGTAAGGCATGTCACCATATTTAAATCCACATATTATCCAAATGTATTGAAAATATACCTAAAAATTCAAAATTCACCTTAAAGGAAAGTTTTCACACATTCTCGTGTCTTACCTGAATAATGTTATTAAAATAACAATTAATTAGTGTCAATAATATTTTCAACGACCAAAAATTATTAAGAAACCTCAATAAATTAGATACTTTTCCATACAGGATTGCAATCTCATCTAAGCGTCCAATTAGTATTCTATGTTTCTGTGCATGCCTTACTTTATTTGTACCATCCATGTCTTTTATTTCCTCACTAATTTGTAATACTTGCATATTTATAATTTCTAAATAATAACTAATTCGAAGTAGAGCGACAAAGAAACAATTAGACATTGCGCTCAAAGTCACAATTGGAACTAATGTGAAACAAAGATTACTAAGTGTTAAAAAAAGTCCAAAATGAAACATTTGTATCATTACATTAAAAACAGAGAGTAATATCACTGGGATTTCTATAAAACAAATTTTAAAGCCCAAAATTATAATAGGTGCTATTTTTTTGTTCGTTTTCTTTAATTTCTTGAATTTTATAAATTGTTTATCGAAAATGAAATATTCATTAAGTAATTTAATAGATTGTTTTCGTTGTATAAACTGTAGTGCATAAATTGAAACTGTTACTGTATAATTAACCCATGCTTCAATCATCCATATGAATATTTCCGTATTTAATTCACTTCTTCTAAAGCACATACTAATTAAAATAGGTACGCCAATTAAATAGGTAATAGTTATTAAACCGGAAAAGATTTCTAACGACTTGGAAGAAACAACACATTTCTTAGAATAATGAAATATATAGGACGCTAAACCAAGACATTGGATATATTTTAAACCAAATATTAAAATATAACGAAACACTGAATCTATTTTCATGTTGATTATACTAAGCACACTTCAGAATACACAATATTGTGCTACTTGATTAAATTGATTCTTAGTTTTATTAATTTAAGTATTAATTATTCATTTGGTTTATTTATTTACAACTACAATTATTTGAATTGTATTACATATGTATTCATTTCCTCCATTGTATTTATCCAATTTAATAAATTATTTATAGGGAAATATATGTTATGTTAGTATGTTGTTTGTTTTATATATTCTCAAAATATTCTTAAATTAAATTATTTAATTACTAGCAATGGACGTAACTATCTGAAATTTAATTAAAAAAAAAATGTAAAACAAGCTTTGATTTAATAAATTTCAAGCTTTGATTAAATAAATTTCATAAACTTACGGAATATAAAATTGGATAATCCAATGTAAACAATCCACAAACAACAATCGATATTTCTTGTAGTTTTATTTGTAATGAGAATGCGTGGACCTGAACATATTGATTTAAATTTAAATTTGAAAATAAGTTGCATATATATCATACTTACATCATAAAGAACATTAATTGTCTTTTGCATTGCTTCAGTTACTCTTTTAGTTGAATAAATGTACAACCAAATTTCTATTAAATTTATGATAAACCAGCAAGTATCTTCAATATAAACAATGTAATGATCAGTTTTCTTGCCAACTACACAAACCCATTGGTATTGAAAGTATAACTAGAACAATTAAAAATATTATGATCAAATTTATTTTAAATTTAAATAAATTTTGAAAGTTGATGAATAGTATTTAACTTACTAGAGCAATACAATTAATGTAACAATTAACTAATGTGCACAGTACCTGAACAGAACAATGCTCACTCCATAATTTTAATATATTACTAAGTTTGCCATACACAAACGTAATGTCATTCAAGTAATCATTTAGTTCTTCTGCAGTTAAATTTCTGTTTAATTGCTTTATTTCATTACTGATAAATTTCAATTTATAATTAATAATTTCAAAATAATACAATATTCTAAGAATTCCAACAACAAAATAATTTGACATTGCTGGTAATGCGAAAACAGGTAAATATGTTATACATACAAAACAAAAACTCAGAAAACTATTTAATCTAGGGATTTCATTCAAAATATAGGAAAGGGTAACAAAAAAATGCAACACTTCTATCACAAAAACTTTAAAAAGAAGAATTAAAATCGGTGTACAATGATGTTGTTGATTCTCTTGAGTAAATTTCTTGAAATACTCATCAATTTGAATTCCTCGATTAATAAGTTTCACAATTTGTTTGCGTTTAATCACTTGATAAAAATATACAATCAATATCAAAACATAGTTAAATGCTGTTTCAAACACTATAACTTTAGTTTCTAAACTTGTAAACTTTAAGTATTTGAAAAAGGAAATGGCAAGATACGGTAATACAAAAAGTAAAATAATAATCACAAAAATAGAGTAAATCAGCCAAAACTTTGAAGCGTTTACATATGTCTTCGTACGATGATATTGATAGGAAATTAAACCGAGACATTTTATGTATCCCAAACCAAAAATTAAATATTTACGATAAAGCGAATCAACCTTCATTGTCACTGGCTTTGGATTACAAAAAAAAATTAGTTGTATTAATGAACCGTAAAAGAATTAATTAATTTATATGACCTGACAATTGTGTAGCTCTCTGAACAATCTAAAATGAACAGAGCTAAACCTAATTAAGTTTTTACTTCTTTTTCCCTTTTAGAAAATTAAAGTTAGAACGTTAAAAACTGAATGATTTTTGTATTAGGAGAACTTGTTGAGAACAATTAACAATTCATTTCGGATTATCATCGGTTATAGGTAATTTTCTTTTGATATGATTGTTTTAATTTTGATGTTGAGAACAATAACAATTTTTTGTGAAATTTCATTATGAATGCATTAATAAATTGAATAAAGTACATTAAATTTTTGGTTGATGATATAAAAATGCAATCAAATAAATATTATTTGTAACATATTTGATTACAATGCACTTTTCTGACGTTCAAACGCCAAATCAAATTGAATTATAATTATTAAATTACTGGCAATGGACGCCATTATCTGCAATTTAAAATGTTGGTTGGTTAGGCACAAATTGAATAATCAAAACTAGAATAAAATACAAAAACCAACCGAATGTAAAAGCTGAAAATCCAACGTAAACATTCCAACAACATCAATTGATATATTATATTGTCTTATTTGTAATGCAAACGAATTGATCTTGAAACATTAAAAACAAAAAAAAATTAATAATTTATGGCTTAAAATTAAAATAACTTAATTATTACGCTTTGTTTAAATCTCTCATTAACATCGTTCATTGAAATCTCATAAAGCAGTATTTCTGTTTTGTGGCTTACTTCAAATACTTGAGAAGCCACATTAATATATATGAAAATACCCACAAAGTTGACTACAAGCAAAGAAATATCATATAGATAAACACCCACTCCATAAATTAATCCAACACGAATCCAGATATACTGAAAATAGACCTTTAAAATGTGTTGTTTATAAATTTAAAAATCTGCGGAGTAAATTACATATTACTTACTTCTACAATGCAATTTATATAACTATTAATCACTATGCAAAGCATTTCAATGGAGCAAAACTCAGTCAAATATTTTAATAATGCACAAAGCTGCTGATGTAAACAAGCAATGCCATCCAAATAATCTCGTAGTTGCTTCATATATTTTCGATTATTTTTATTTTCTTTCACCTCAATATTTATTCGAATTAACGAATGATTAATTATTTCAAAACAATAATGAATTTTAATCAGACACCATAAAAAGAAATTTGTGATTGCTGTTATCGTAATCACTGGTATATTGTTTATTATAAATGAAGAAAATGACGAAAAGTAGCTCATGGTAAACCAAAAAGCGTAAAGATATAAAATTGACAAAATAAAATTGATCAATTCTAAACCAAATATTTTTAAAAGAAAAACTAATTTCAGATTTGATTTATATTTTTCATTAACAGCAACGAACTTTCGAAAGCATTCATTAACTTTAATACCATGGTTTATAAAATTTACTATAGTATGATCTCTTTGTAGCTGTCGACAATATATCACAACCACCATAAAATAATTTATTAATGTTTGAAAAATCCAAACTTTATTTCTAAATTCATTCAGATCTTCGTTTTCAATGAAATAAAAAAAAATTAGATAAGGTAAAACTGTAATTAGGATAATGGTGACCACAAAAGAATAAAATTTTAGAATTTTTGATGTTATAATGCAATTTTTAGTTCGATCATACCGGAAAGAAATTAAACCAAGACAGTTACCGAATCCTAAACCCAAGATTGAAATATAATAAAAAAAAATATTCAATTTCATTCTCGTTTGTTTTATATTAACACGACTGAAAGGACTAATTCTATTTTATAAATTATGATTATAAATTATAACAATAAAAATACCTATAAGAACAATTAATAATATAAATATATTCATCGCTTAATTCTGTAAAAAACAGATTATCACATTCACATCTAACGAAATTATTATTTTTTCTGAAATTAATTATTTATAAGGTAAACTTTTTATGAAAAATTTGCCACATAAGTATAATTTTTTTTTTTTAGTATATTTTTTTTTTTTAGAAAATGGGGGTGGTATACATTTAATGAAAAAATTACCAAAAATCAAAAAATTTACATTATTTATTGAGATCTTGATTTTATACACACATCATGTAAATAATCGGTAATTAATTTTGAATTGTATAGTTTGTTGCCAATGCATAATTCTATGTGCTGAAAGCTAAATCAAATTGAATAACAATTATTAAGTTACTGAAAATTGAAGCAACAATCTGAAATTTCAAATGTAGTTTAGTACAAACAATTAATAAAATAAATTTAAACCAACCGAATGTAAAAGCGGATAGTCCAATGTAAACATTCCACAAATATCAATGGAAATATTGATTTGTTTAATTTGTAACGAAAACAAACTTATCTGGAAATATAAATTAATAATCAAAACAAAATTTTATATCTTAAAATTAAAGGAAATAATTCTTTACGCTTTGAATTAAGATCTCATGATGAATCTGATCGTTTGGAATATCGTCAAGTAGAGCAGCAGTTTGGTGACTTATTTGTAATACTTTAGACGAGACATAAATATATAAAATAAGTTCCACAAAGTTGATTACAAGCCATGACGTATCATATAGATAAATAGTAAGACCACTGCTAAATCCTATTTTTATCCAGTAGTACTGAAAATAGGACTACATTTTTTTTATCAATAATTTGAGTTTATTTGTTCTTTATAAACATAAACCTACTTGTGCTATACAATTCATATGACAATTAATTACGGTTATTAGTAATTCAATTGAACAAAGTTGCGTAAAACATTTTAATAATTTACAAATCTTTTCATGTAAGCGACCAAGGTTATCGATGTTTTCACTCAATTCAGAAAGTTTTTTTTGTTTCTGATATTGATTAGCATATTTAATTTTTTTTAACTCATTATTGATACCTTTTAATGAATTATTTATAATTTCAAAATAATAATGAATTCTAATCAGACCAACCAAAAAAAAATTTGACATAGCTGTTGTTACAATTATTGATATATTTAACATACAAAATGAAAAAAATTGTATAAAATAATTAGAAAATTTTAATCCTTGATCAAAAATATTGAATAATGACAAAATAAAATTGCCCAACTCCAAACTAAATATTTTGAAAAGAAAAATTAATTTCAAATTTGATTCATATTTTTCATTTTTATCATCGAAGAATTGAAAATCTTCATCAACTTTAAAGCCATAGTTAATAAAGTCAACGATATTTTTTGCTTTTGTAAGTTGTCGAGTATAAATTACAGCTGTTGTGCAATAATTAAATATTGCTTGAAATATACAAACTTGAACCATAAATTGATTCTTAACTTCAGTATCAATAAAATAAAAAAAAATTAAATACGGCGTAGTTAAAATAATAATTATTGTCACAAGAATAGAATACATTTTTAAGATATTTGATGTTTTTATACATTGCTTTGTACGATCGTATCGGTATGACACTAAACCAAGACAATTAACGTAGCCCAAACCACAAATTAATATGTGGTAAAAAATTGTATTAAATTTCATTTTTTTCCTACACGTTACACGACAAACTAAATTAATTTTTTTATTAAATTAAAATAAGAAAACTTTATACAAATTTGTAGTAATATTAAGTTATACATATTTAATAACACATCAATTATAGTCGTAATGAAATGTATAATGTATAAATGTGGTTAGAGAAATAAATGACTTCTTTTTTTTCTGAGAAACTTATGTTTTTTGAAAATTAATAAATTAATTCTAAAATCTAATCATATTTTTAATATTTTCAACATTATTTATTAAGGAATATAAACTACAGAATTAATTGTAAAGTCATCACTCATCAGTATTGTGCGCTAAAAGCTTTTTAAAAACTACACGGAATTGAGAAAATAACATAAATACATATCAAAAAATAATTATTGAAATAAAATCCAGATGTTTGTGTAGTAAAATTAGTTCACATAACCTTGAACTAGAATAACCGAACTTTATGAACATCATTTATACATCAAGGAATTGGAAAAATCATTCATCAATATGATCTGAAAACAAAAAAAAAACCAATCAAGTAACTTGAATTCATAATTTATTACTTTGTAACATACCTTGTTGTGAAATGTCAACTCAAATTGAATTACAATGAATAAGTTACTGACAATTGAGGCAACTATCTGGAATTGAAAATGTTGGTAAGTACAAATTAAATATTAAATTTACAGTAAAATCTCAAGCTAACCGAATATAACAGCGGATAGTCCAAAGTAAACATCCCATATATACTTATTGAAATATTGGTCTGCTTAATTTGTAATAAAAATAAGTTGATCTTAAAAGATTAATTAAATTTGTACAAACTTTAATAAAGGAACCATAATTTAATTCTTACACTTTGTTTTAACCTTTCATCAAGGTCGTTGATTAATATATTATCAAGTATGATAACTGTTCCTTGACTTACTTCTATTACTTTGGAAACTACATAGATTTTAAAACAAAGTTCAATTGCATTGACTAAAAGCCAAGAAGTATCATACAGATAAACGACAATTCCAAAAAATCTCCTATTAAACCAGTAATACTGATAATAGAACTAAAATTTTCCAAAAAAAATTACCGAGTTTTATTCTATAAGATTATATAAACTCACCTCTAAGATAGAATTTATGAAAGTAAAAATTACTGTTAATAGTAATTCACATGAACAAAGATGCGTAAAATATTTCAATAATCTACAAAGTTTTTCATGAAGGCAAGCAAAATTATCTACGATATCACTTAATTCACAATGCTTTTCTAATTTTTTATAAACGCTAAAATGTTTAATTTTATTCACCTCGTTATTAATTCGTATTATTGACTGATTTATAGTTTCAAAATAATAATAAATTCGAATAAGACCAAATAAAAAAAAATTTGACATTGCCGATATCGTAATAATTGGTAAATTGTATATAAAAACCGACGATAATAGAATTATATTAGGCGTATTATACCATTGATCGAGGAAATACCACAAAGCAAAAATTATGTTCCACATCTCTAATCCAAAGATTTTAAAAAGAAATAATGATTTTAAATTTGATTTATATTCCTCATTATCAATGAATTCCTTAAGACTTGCATCTACTTTAAGACCATCATTAATGAAATCCAGTAATTGTTGACTTTTTATTAGTTGACGACAATAAATTGTAATTGTTATACAACAATTAAATATTATTTGAAAATGTACCACATTTATTACAAACTCATTAGAGTTTCCAGTTTCAATATAATAACGGAAAATTAAATATGGTAAACATACAATTATGATCATGGCTACAATAAAACAATAAATTTTTAAAATTTTTGATGTTACAATGCAATTGGTTTTAGGATCGTATCGGAAAGAAACTAAACCAAGCAAAGTAAAATATTTTATACCAAAATTTGAAATGTAATGAAAAAATGTATTCCACTTCATTTCAGTGATTCTAACACAACTGAATAAGTTTTTTTTTTCCTTTTTAAAGTGAGTGAAGTTAATTGGATTATTTTAATAATGAATAATAAATTTTCAATATCATAATTTAAATAATTGAACATTGTCGCATAATATTATTCTTATGCGATGAAATGATTAAACGATTAAAAATTTAACATAACAAAGGACAATTTTATTAGCAACACATAAAGAAAAAGAAAAAAAAGTCAGTATGTTCAAAATTGATGTGGATTTACTTTCGAATTAGTAAAATTTTGAGACCAATCAGTTCGACATCCCTTCATAATGACGTATACTACAATTTATTTCGAGAAGCTTTTGAAGATCAAATGAAGTAAATTGTAACATAAAAAAAAAATTTTCTAAACTCCAATTGTTTTATTTATTCCTACCTGCTGGAAAAAGTCAATATGTTCTGGAACAACAAGTATACTTTCTACAATAAGATTAGTACAGCAAATACCAAACCTTGAAATGTAATGAAAATATATATTCTACATAATTTTTGGGGTCTTAGAATGACTGCTAGAATGACTTATTCATGATTAATTTAAAATTCTAAATAAACAAAACATGTATTTTCATTTACTAAAACAATATTTATAAATAATTAATTAGTACTTTTTCTCCTAGACAAAATATCCAAAACCCCTTTGATCATTTCATCTATCACTCAATTGAATTCTCATTATTCATAAAAACAATTAATGATTATTTACCAAAAAACCAATACATTAATGTTATCTACCAAATAATTTAAATTTTCTATATATAATTTTTAATAAAAGAAATTAAATTTAATAATGTTCAATGTTTATATTCAATAAAACCAAAAAAATAATGTTTATATTTAAATGTAAACTTTCACTTGGTTCTAAAACATCATCGAGAATGAAATTAAACACATTTTTTCATTATATTTCAATCTTTGGATTGGCATTAGCAAATTGTCTTGGATTAGTTTCTTATCGATACAATCGTAAAAACAATTCCATAATATCATCAAAAATACTGCAAATTTATCGTATAATTGTGTTTATATCATTCATTTTAATCTTCCCTTATCTACTAGTGAATAACTTTATGGAAAACGAAAATATGAGTCAGTTTGTAAATAAAGTTTGGATAATAGAATCCGTAATAAATTATTTCATAGTAATTATAATATATTGTCGGCAAATAATGAAAACTCAGAATGTTATTGATTTTCTTAACCATTGCTTTAAAGTAGAGAAAAGTTTTAAAAAAATTTTCGATATTAATTTACAATTTCAATTTAATTTGCATACAATTTTACTTTTCAAAATATTTGGTTTACAATTATGCAATTTCATTATGTCACTTTTGTATTTTTACGAGGAATATGTTGTAGTAAATTTTTATTTAGCATTTTCATCATTTTTTATATACAATATTCCCATTGTTGCGATGTCAGCAATGTCTAATTTTTTTTTATTTGGTCTTATTAGAATTTATTATTATTTTGAAATCATTAATCATTCAATAATACAAATTAAAACACAACAAATTAACAAACACAAGAGACAAGAACTGAGCGAAATGAGTGATTATTTAGATTGCATTGCTTATTTACATCAAAAGCTGTGTAAACTACTGAAATATTTCACTGAACTTTGTTCAATTGAACTGTTATTGATATTATTTACTTCCTATATAAATTGCAGTGCCCAAGTAAGTAATTGAGAATTAATCAAACTTTAATAAAATAAAACTAAATAAATTATTTTGAAAAACAACATTTTGTAGTTGTATTTTCAATATATTTGGTTGAATGTGGGATTTATTTATGGATTCATTTTTCATCTATACGATGTTTGTTGGCTTATAATAAACTTTGTGGAAACTTTTTTATGCATTTATATTGCTTCTAAAGTACAAGAAGTTATCCAAAAAACAGTTACACTACTTCATCAAATTCCAAACAATGTTCATGATGCACGATTAAAAAAAAGCGTAAGAATTAATTTATTTAAATTTTAATATTTAATTTTTGTGTTTTTTTATTTTATATATTTCCAGATTGAATTGTTTTCGTTAGAAATCACTCAATGTTATAGTGTAATTGATGTATGTGGAATGTTTATGTTGGACTATCCAATTTTAAATTTGGCAGGTTTTTGCATGATTTTTTATAAAATGTCTGTTTACTAATCAAGATTTATAATTACAGATAATTGTTTCAATTGCAAATAATATAATATTTCTTATTCAGTTTGATTTGGCGTTTAAAAATATTTAAATTATGTTATGAAATAAACAATGTATTCCAATGTATGAGAAATAAAAAACACATTTTTTGGTTTGATTTATTTGAAAATAAAAATTTATGTTTAATAAAATATTTTTGTTGTATTTTAAAAAATAGGTAATAGAAATTCTTGCATTAGAATCGATATTGTCTAAAATAAGTCCATTTACATTTAAACACAGATGTTCATTATAGGGTAAATTGGATCTATCATGAAAAATTTCAATAAACTTAGTTTACTTAATTGTTAAATTATATCTATTGTAGAACCCATTTAAAAGAGATTATATATTATCAAAATATTAATAATTCTTGAACGGCAATGGAAATTACAATCAGTATTTGTTATCATTTTTAAGTGCATGAACTCTAGATATGTAAATACAAACAAGGGAAAAGACGATCTGGGAGCAATTTATTGATGTCTTAATGCCAAATCAAATTGAATCATTATAATTAAATTACTCGCTATGGATGCAATTATCTGAAATTCAAAAAAAATTGTAATTTATGTATACTAAAGAAATAAAAATCTTACACCATGTAACAGTGGATAATCTAACGAAAACATTCGGCACACATTAATTGATACATTGTTCTGTATTATTTCTAATGAAAATGAAATTATCTAAAAAAATAATTAAAAATTAAAACGCAAAATTTAAAAGTCATAATTCAAAATATGATTTTTTACGCTTTTTTTAAATTGCTGATCAAGATCATTAATTGGAATTTTATGGACTAAGTTGCCAATTTTCTGGATTACTTCCAGTACCTCACAGGATACATATATATATAAAATAATTTCCACAAAGTTGATTACAAGCCATGACAAGTCACAAAAGTAAACCGATAATCCATAAGTTATTCCCATATTGATCCAGGAATACTGAAAATAGCACTACAAATGTTTGTTTTTATCAATTATTTTCTTACTTTAAATAAAATATTATTAAATTAAATACTTACTTGAAAAATGCAGTTTATAAAGCAATTAATCATTATGAAGAGGACCTCAATTGAACAAAGTTGACTAAAATATTGGAGGAATCTACAAAGCTTACCATGCAATCGAGAGACTTCGTCTAAGTCGTCACTCAGATCACAGTATTTTTTTTGCTTCTCAAATTTCTTGGCATTTTGAATATTTTTCACTTCCCTATTGATGCGCTTTATCGAATGAATTATTATTTCGAAATAATAATGAAATACAATAAGACCCAACAAATAAAAATTAGTCATTGCTGTCATTGCAATAATTGGTGTATTTAATATACAAAACTGACATATTAACTCGAGAAAATTAAATTTTGAAATCTCATCATATGCAAACCACGATGACAATAAAAAGATGCAGAACTCTATGCCAAATATTTTAAAAAAAAGAACATATATTAGCTTTGATTCAAATTTCTGGTTAGCATCAATGAAGCTTGTAAAACAGTATTTAAGTTCAATACAATGGTTAATAAAATTCACTACATTTTTACGTTTTACAAGTTGCCGACAATAGATTATAATTACCATAAAATAACTAAAAGCTGTTTCGAAAAGCCAAATTTTCACATCAATATGATCACGATCTCTGTTATCTCGGCCATAATGCATAATTACATAAGGTAAAATGGCAATTAATAATATTGTCACAACAATACAATAAATGGTTAAAATCTTTGAGGTTCGTGTGCAATTTCTTTTACGATCATATCGATAAGAAACTAGCCCAAGAAAATTAACGTATGTCAAACCAAAAATGATACCCAAACGCAAAAGTGTATTCAGTTTCATTTTGAAGTTTTGATTATTGATTTAAAAAATTTTATAACTTTTCTTCTAACAATTTGACTGTAATTTTTTATCTTGTTTTTTTTTTATTCATATAATAACCATCAGCAGCAATTATGAATACGTACCTGTAACATTAATAATATATATCATCACTCAAACGCTAATATTTGAACATTCATAGTATCGATTTTATTCATAATTAATTAAATTTTATTATTCTTTGGTCACATATTATTAAATTAATTTTCTGAAATTAATTGAATTATATTAAATAAAAACAACAATTGCAAATTGAAATGGTTAATATTTATTTCATATAGTATTGATTTTTTAAGCAACACTTCAAATAAATGTATTTTAAGCGTTGGTTAAAAAAAAACGGTTTATTACATACAATATAAACATAAACATTTTTAATTACTAGAAAAAGTCTTGGAATGTGTAAAAATATTATCAGAAAGATAATTTCATATTTATTTAGTTAACTGTTTATTTTGTTCCATCTGTTGTCAATCAATTTCTTAAATAAATTTAATAAGCATATTTCTACTGATTGAATGCCAATTCAAATTGAATAAGAATTATGATACTACCAGCAGTTGACACAAGGGTCTGAAATTATAAAATGTATTAGATTTTTTTTTTCTTTTTATCATTTATGAGATACTGAACTAACAGAGTGCAAAAATTGATAGTTAATCGTAAAAATTCCACAAATATCAATCGCTGAATCAATGTGTCTGATTTGTAACGAAAACAACTTAATCTAAGAAATTATCAATATTAATATTAAATTAAAAATATAATAAGACAAATCATTAAATTCTTACGCTTTGTTTTAATTTGTCATCAAGATCATCTATTGGAATATGGTGAAGCAGTAAAGCTGTCTTATGAGCTATTTCCGATACTTTGGAAGAAATATAAATATAGAAAAAAAACTCCAGGTATGTTATGAAAAACCACGATAAATCGTCGAAATATACCAATATGTCATGTGTTAATTTATATTTGAACATTCTATACTGATAATAACACTGCAAAAATTAATTTATTTTATTATAATTTTATTTTGTCTTTAGAAAATATAAACAAATAAAGCAAATAGTACCAATTTGAATACCCTAAAAATATGTACATACTTGCAAAATACAATTCATATAACAAATAACTATTGTCCATAAAATTACAATTGAGCAGAGTTGAGTAAATTGTTTTAATAATAAACAAAGCATCTTATGTAAACTAGCAACTTCATCCAAGTAATTTCCCAATTCACTGTATTTCTGTTCTTTCTCCAATTTGCTTAAATTTTTTATAGATTTAATCTTATTACAGAATATTATTAAACTATGGTTAATAATTTCGAAATAATAATAAATTCTTAGCAGACCCACAAAAAAAATATTGGACATTGCGTTCATAATTATTGTTGGAATATTCTCCATGCAAAATGAACAAAATGCACAAAAAATGCTCATTGTGGTCGATAATTGATACGTATATAGAATGGCAATAAGTAAATGAACAAATTCTAAAAAAAACACTTTTGCAAGAAAAATTGAAAATGGTTGGTATGCATGAGGTTGATTTACTGCCGCAAATTTTATGAAACTCAAATTTAGTTGAATATGTTGATTAAAAAACTCAATAATTTTCTTATGTTTTGCATGTTGATGTGCTAATATGAAAATTGTTAAAATATAATTAATCACTGTGTAAAAAATAAAAACTCTTTGAATAAAATTAGCAAACCCAAGTTCAAGAAAAAATGAAAAAATTTGATATGGCAGAATTAAAACTATAGCGATTGTCACAATAATTGAATAAACCTGCCAGGATTTTGATAAAGTAAAATATTTTTTTTTATAATCATATCGATAAGATACTAATCCAAGACACTGAATATATCCAAAACCAAAAATTGAAATATTACGAAAAAGCCTATCTAACATCATTTCTTTTGGTGACTGATTAAT
This sequence comes from Pedicia rivosa, assembly GCA_963082725.1. Lineage (NCBI taxonomy): Eukaryota > Metazoa > Arthropoda > Insecta > Diptera > Pediciidae > Pedicia > Pedicia rivosa. The sequence goes on from OY720151.1 coordinate 42,366,659, forward strand.
TTGTTAATGTTTCAATAAAATTCTTCCAAAATATTCAATAAATGTCTCCGCAATATTCATCTTTTTTCGTTAATGATTTCTTTATAAAAAGATAATTAATAATAAAATTACCTACTAAATTTATTATGTAATTGACCAGAGTTACTATATTTAAACCACCCCTAATTTATTGTAATATTAACAGTAGACCCCTTTTCATTTTATCGAATAATAAATTCAAAAATGTTTTAACTAAATTAAAATACGAAATGAAAACCAAATGTTTTATAATGAATAATTGAACACATAATATAACTAGTGGATCGGGCTTACCTATACGGTTTCACCTGAAAGTGTTTTTTTTTTCAGATGGTACATATTTCTTATGAAATGATAGAAACTCATTCGCACCAATTAAATTTTTATTTGATATATTATCCATTTTTCAGTAAAGTTGTATGTTGTATTTAACTGAATGAAGCAATGTGGAGCGACTTTTTGGGTGCCTTTAAGTCGCTGCTATTAACTTTTATGTTATATGTTAAACAAAACCCGATTAAACAATACCCAGCGAATTGACAACCAATTTCAAAATTAGACATTTTTTGTTTATTGACATCCTTTTTAAATCATGTAGATTAAATAAAACAATCAGATATTTAAGGAAATTCAATTATAATTCGAATAAAAATTAAAAATTAATAAATCAATTCAAAATTCAACTGACTCTATTTATATTCTCTCCGTGTCTTGCTCTCTGTTCTATCTCTATCTCTTCATTCCATTTCACAATTGTATATAGTTTTTTTTATATTATAACCAATTTATTGTCGTTTAAATGCCAAATCAAATTGAATCAGTATTATTAAATTACTTGCTATGGATGCAATTATCTGAAATTCAAAAAAATTTGTAATTTATAAAAAACTTAATTATGTATACTAAAGAAATAAAAATCTTACACCATGTAATAGTGGATAATCTAACGAAAACATTCGGCACACATTAATTGATACATTGTTCTGTATTATTTCTAATGAAAATGAAATTATCTAAAAAAATAATTAAAAATTAAAACGCAAAATTTAAAAGTCATAATTCAAAATATGCTTTTTTACGCTTTTTTTAAATCGCTCATCAAGATCATTAATTGGAATTTTATGGACTAAGTTGCCAATTTTCTGGATTACTTCCAGTACCTCACAGGATACATATATATATAAAATAATTTCCACAAAGTTGATTACAAGCCATGACAAGTTATTAAAGTAAACCGATAATCCATAAGTTATTCCCATATTGATCCAGTAATACTGAAAATAGCACTACAAATGTTTGTTTTTATCAATTATTTTCTTACTTTAAATAAAATATTATTAAATTAAATACTTACTTGCAAAATGCAGTTTATAAAGTAATTAATTATTATGAAGAGGATCTCAATTGAACAAAGTTGACTAAAATATTGGAGGAATCTACAAAGCTTACCATGCAAACGAGAGACTTCGTCTAAGTCGTCACTCAGATCACAGTATTTTTTTTGCTTCTCAAATTTCTTGGCATTTTGAATATTTTTCACTTCAATATTGATGCGCTTTATCGAATGAATTATTATTTCGAAATAATAATGAAATACAATAAGACCCAACAAATAAAAATTAGTCATTGCTGTCATTGCAATAACTGGTGCATTTAATATACAAAACTGACATATAAACTCGAGAAAATTAAATTTTGAAATCTCATCATATGCAAACCACGATGACAATAAAAAGATGCAGAACTCTATACCAAATATTTTAAAAAGAAGAACATATATTAGCTTTGATTCAAATTTCTGGTTAGCATCAATGAAGCTTGTAAAACAGTATTTAAGTTCAATACATTGGTTAATAAAATTCACTACATTTTTACGATTTACAAGTTGCCGACAATAGATTATAATTACCATAAAAAAAGTAAAAGCTGTTTCAAAAATCCAAATTTTCAAAACAAAATTATGATGATCTCTGTGTTTTCTGGTGTAATGCATAATTACATATGGTAAAATGGCAATTAATAATATTGTCACAACAATACAATAAATGGTTAAAATCTTTGAGGTTCGTGTGTAATTTCTTTTACGATCATATCGATAAGAAACTAGCCCAAGAAAATTAACGTATGTCAAACCAAAAATGAAAACCAAACGCAAAAGTGTATTCAGTTTCATTTTGAAGTTTTGATTATTGATTTAAAAACTTTTTTAACTTTTATTCTAACAATCTTATGATATTTTAATTACTGTAATTTTTTTAATATGAAATAATTTTCCAACAGAGTAAAACATAAGCTATTTTGAAGACCAATGTAACCTAAGTAATATGCATTTATATATCATTAATTTATTTTTCAAACACTCTGTTTATTACAGAATAATATTTGAAATTCATACTATTGATTTAATTGATAATTAATTAGATTTTATGACTGTTTGGTCACATATTGAAATATACATATTAATATTACGAAAATAACTGAAATAAAAACAACAACTGAAAATTGAATTGGTTAATATTTACTTCATTTAGTATTGATTAAATGTATTTGAAGCACTAGTTAAAAAATACAAACGGTTTAATTTCTCAAAATACCATAAAAGTTACACCCAGCGGAAATAGTTGTGATGCTTACATGGGATGTAATTTTATAAAATTATTTAAATTATTGAAAATATCAGAGACAAATACCATAATTGAAATTGGAAGTCATCAACTTTTGTATTTTTTTGATGATCACCCTCCATTTGCTGAAATGATTTCGGAATAATTTTTCGAAACATTCTATATCTTGAAATGATCAGAAACCAACATGTTGAAAGTATACAAAAAAGGAATTTATTAATAACAAAAAACAAAAATTATTTATTTAAATTTAGTATTTTTGGTATATAACATTTTATTATATAATTTATTATATTAAATATTAAACAAATCTACTCCAGTATTTTTATAATAATTTATTATTACTCTTACATATCAAATTGAATTAAAATAATCATATAACTCGTAATTGATCCCACTATCTGAAATTATAAGAAATAAACATAATTAACACAAACTAATCTTAACAGTTATGTAATTACATATATTAAAATAATTTCAACTTTTTTTTAATATTTTATAAATGTAACTTTTTTTATATTTGTTATTTGTGTAATTTTCTGTTTTTAAAGTTACATACGTTTGTATACCGGTTGATATTATTGAATAAATTTGTACATTATAGACTTACTGAATATAATAGTGGATAGTTCAATGAAAACATTCCACAAATTACAATTGATATATTATTTTGCTTCATTTGAATTGAAAAAGAGTTAATCTAAAACAATTTAAAATAAGTTGTAGTGATTAAAAGTATAATTTATTGTTTATAAATACACTTTCTCGTAGTCTATCTCCAATATCATCAATCGGAATATTATAGAGCAATGCTACAGTTTTTTCTGATGCTTCTGTTACTGTTGAAGCAGCATAAATATATAAAACAATTTCCATAAAACTCATGATGAGCAAAAAAGTATCATATACATAACCTAGGCTAATTTCAAATTTAAGCATCATAATCCATTTATACTGAAAATATGACTGAAAAAGTTAAAGATAAATATTATGATTTTTTTTTAGATGTTCAGCATTATTAATAACCCCTACAATCAACCTAACTACTAGTTATTATTTATTTTTTGATTAATAACTCTATAAAGTCAATCACAATATTTTTATTTTAATCCATTTTCTGGATTTAAATGTAAAATACGTACATTGGAGAACAGTTAATGAGATAATTATAATTTTGGTGAAAAAAGATTTGAATTAACTTCAAACTTACTAAAACACTTCCAGTTTTCATATGTATGTATAATATATTTCTTAAAACAAAATATCTTTCTAAAAACAGCCATTATATTTTTTTGCATTAAAATTATTGTAATAAATAACTAATATAGATATGATATTATCTCTTTATTGCAAAAATAATTTTTAATATGTAATTCACCTCGTCAATAATTTCAAAACTTTCCTAGAATTATAATACTAAAGTAATTGGTTAAGTCTTATACCGTAGACACACGACAGTGTCACAGTAGTAAAAACACAGAATTTTTCATAGTGTGTCACCCATAATATAACTAATGATCATTAAAATTCATAACTTTAATAACTACATAATTTATAGTAAGTTACTGGTCCAAATTTTAATTTAATTTTAGTTTTAAAGAAGAAAGAATTAATTACTTACTAGAAAAATGCAATTCATGAAGAAAGTAATTAATATAAATAGTATTTCCATTGAACAATTTTCATTCCAAAATTTTAATAAATTATATAGTTTCTCGTATAAAATTGCAACGTCATCTAAATGATCACTTAATTCACAATGTTTCTCTAATTTCTTGATTTTAATAGCACTTTTTGTATTAAATATATCATTTTTAATTCTTTCTATCTTATGATTGATAATTTCAAAATAATAAAAAATGCGTAAAAGACCAATAAAAAAATAATTTGACAATGATCTCATAACAATAACTGGTCCATATGTAAAGCAATACGAACAAAAACTAAGAAAAAATCCGAATTCTTCCATTTCATTATATTCATATAAAATTGTTATAACTAAATGCAATATTTCTACAACAAACACTTTAAAAATAAAAATTAATATTGGTTTTGCACAATGTTTTTGATTTACTTCAACGAACTTTTTAAAATGTGCATCAACATCAATTCCTTGATTAATAAACCCAACAATATCTTTACGTTTTATAAACTGATTGAAATAATTTAATATTGTAAAAGTGCAATTTAACACAATCGCAGTGATCCAAACATTTACTTTAAAATTATGAAGGTCAATACCAAGACCTTGAAAATATGAATATATAAAATACGGTAAAATTAAAGAAATAATAAGAGTAACAAAAACAGTATAAATTTCTAACATTCTTGAAATTACAACACATTTTCTTTGCGAATTATAATAACAAGACACTAATCCAACACATTGAATGTATAAAAAACCAAAAATTAAAACATTATTGAAAAACGAATACACTTTCATTGTTTACGTTTATTTTATTAGACTAAACATAAAATATAATTTCAGTATGTTTTGATGATTAATTGAATATAATTACTAAAAACATTATTTTGTTACTACATATTGAGTTTATCGATTTATAATGGAATACACATGAGTCCATTAAGTAAATAGTCAATTAAATAAATTAAAATAATTGCAATTTGAATAAATAATAAGAAAATGTTTTAAATACCCTAATCAATTATTTATTTCTATACATTACATAATTTAACCTTTTAGTGACAAATGGAATTGAACAAGAATTATGAAATTACCAGCAATAGAAGAAACCATCTAAAAGTTTAAATATAAACCATTACATTAAATCTAAATTATCAATAAAAATTCAAGAAGTTACAGTATGTAGAAGTGGATAATCCAACTCGAACATTCCATAAACTCCAATTGATATGCTGTTCTGATTTATGTCTAACGAGAATAATTTAATCTAGAAAATATAATTTTAGTGATTCATATTCTAACTTTAAATAATGTACAAATAATTTACATACACTTTTTTTTAATGTTTCATTTAAAATATTCATAGGTAGTTCATTTATTAGATTTGCAGTTTTTTGTGCTTCCTGTTTTACTGTTGTTGCTGCATAAATATATAAAAGCATTTCGGTCAAATTTATCGCAAGGCTTGAAGTATCAATTATGAAAGAAAAAACTTCGTGAGAGAATCCTTCAGTGATCCAAAAAAATTGATAATAACACTATATAAATGTAACGATTAATAAAACTTTTCGCTCGTACCTAACAAAAGTAATTTAATTCCCCTACTTACCATAAAAATTAAATTAATGTAGCCATTAATAATAATTAATAGTATTTCAACTGAACTGAGATCTATAAAATTTTTTAATAATTTACAAAGGTTTTTGTACAACATTGCAACGTCATCTAATTTGTCACTCAGTTCAATGTATATTTCTTCTTTTTTATCTTCTCCTCTTTTCCTTGCCCCTCTTAATTCATCAGAAATTTGTGATAATTGATTATTAATTATAGTAAAATAATAATTGAAACGTAGAAGACCAACAAAAAAATAATTCGACATTGCAGTTAATACAAGAATTGGCATAAATAACAAAATTCCTGCACAAAACCTCAAAAAAATATTCATTTCAGAATACTGATTATACACATAAAAAACGATAGCAAAAAAATTGAATAATTCAACAAAACAAACTTTAAATAGAAAAACCAAAAATGGTGTAAAGTCACTTTTGTAATTCAAATCAATTGAATTATGAAATAGTTTATCATTTTTAATGACTTGATTAATAAACTTAATAATATCCTTACGTTTTGATATTTGACGAAAATATAATATAAATGCCATAAAGTAATTAATAATTGTGGTACTAATCCCAATTCGAATTTCTAATCTTTCATAACCAATATTATGAAAATAAAAATAACCTAAAAAGGGATAACTTAAAAATACAATGATCATCACCAATACACAATAAATATATAAGAATTTAGACGTGAGAATATTTTTTTTTATGCGATCATAGCGATAGGAAGCTAATCCCAAAAACATAAGATATCCAAAGCCAAAATTAAAAATCCAACGGAAAAACGTGTCCACTTTCATTTTTATAACTTTCATTCCGACTATATATGCCTGTACTAAAATGAAATTCTGTGGGCAATTGTTCAATTCCCATAAATTTAATTAGAAAAATAAATATATGTAATCAATAATGGATAGTTGTTAGAATAAAAGAATTCTTTGTGAAATATTAATAAAGAAAATTGTTTAACCAATGACCTGTGAATATCCTTCGAGAGATACACGTAACACATAAGCAGACGTATCACTTATTTGTGTTTGCGTATGTTTTGAATCAAAATATTTCCATTGCATTAAAATGAACAATAAAATTGAGTATCGTCCTTATGGACTTCAGAAAATGTTTTAACTGAAAATCAACTAAAAAATTAACAAAATATTACATTGTTTATTTTAAGGAATTTAGCATGAGTTTTGTCAGACATTGTTTTGCTCTATTAATTCTTTACGAGATTGAAGTACTCAGAAATTCATTACAAAAATTTAATTTTTTATCAATTAAGTTAATAAAAGTTTATCACAATCTCAGTGATCCAAATATTTATTATCAAATCATGACCTCCAGAACTTCAAAATATAAATATATAAATTACAATAAGACTAAAGAAATAATAAGAGCAACAAGAACAGTAATAAATTTCCAATATTCTTAAATTAATAATCCAACTTATTAAATTTATAGAAAATAAAAAGTTAAAATATTAGATAAAAATAAAAAAAATATCGATATGGTTTGATGATTAATTGAATATAATTACTACAAACATTATTTCATTAATTCATAATGAGTTTATTAATCTAATATGGAATACACATGAGTCCATTAAATATTCACTTAAATAAATTAAATCATTACAATTGAAATAATAAATTAGAAAAAAAATTTTAGGTAGGCTGATCATATATTTATTTGTATAATTGACATAATTTTATTTTTTAGTGAGATTTCATGGACAAGTGGAACTGAACAAGAATTATAAAATTACTAGCAATTGAAGAAACCATCTGAAAGTTTAAATATACATTAAATCTAAATTATCAATTAAAATCCAAGAAATTACAATATGTAGAAGTGGATAATCCAACTCGAACATTTCATAAACTTCCATTGATATGTTGTTCTGTTTTATGTCTAACGAGAATAATGCAATCTAAAAATTATAATGTATAATGTTTCATATTCTTAATCTAATTAAGGTATTTAACTTACACTTTTTTTTAATGTTTCATTTAAAATATTCATAGGTAGCTCATTTATTATGTTTGTAGTTTTCTGTGCTTCCTGTTTTACTGTTGTTGCTGCATAAATATATAAAAGCATTTCTGTCAAATTTATCGCAAGGCTTGAAGTATCAATTATGAAAGAAAAAACTTCGTGAGAGAATTCTTCAGTGATCCAAAAAAATTGATAATAACACTATATAAATGTAACGATTAATAAAGCTTTTCGCTCGTACCTAACAAAAGTAATTTAATTTGATAAAATAATATTCCCCTACTTACCATAAAAATTAAATTAATGTAGCAATTAATAATAATTAATAATATTTCAACTGAACTGAGATCTATAAATTTTTTTAATAATTTACAAAGGTTTTTGTACAACATTGCAACGTCATCTAATTTGTCACTCAGTTCAATGTATATTTCTTCTTTTTTATCTTCTCCTCTTTTCCTTGCCCCTCTTAATTCATCAGAAATTTGTGATAATTGATTATTAATTATAGTAAAATAATAATTGAAACGTAGAAGACCAACAAAGAAATAATTGGACATTGCAGTTAATACAAGAATTGGCATAAATATCAAAATTCCTGCACAAAACCTCAAAAAAATATTCATTTCAGAATACTGATTATACACATAAAAAACGATAGCAAAAAAATTGAATAATTCAACAAAACAAACTTTAAATAGAAAAATCAAAAATGGTGTAAAGTCACTTTGGTAATTCAAATCAATTGAATTATGAAATAGTTTATCATTTTTAATGACTTGATTAATAAACTTAATAATATCCTTACGTTTTGATATTTGACGAAAATATAATATAAATGCCATAAAATAATTAATAATTATGGATATAATCCAAACTTTAATTTCTAATCTTTCATAACCAATATTATGAAAATAAAAATAACCTAAAAAGGGATAACTTAAAAATACAATGATCATCACCAATACACAATAAATATATAAGAATTTAGACGTGAGAATTTTTTTTTTTATGCGATCATAGCGATAGGAAGCTAATCCCAAAAACATAAGATATCCAAAGCCAAAATTAAAAATCCAACGGAAAAACGTGTTCACTTTCATTTTTATAACTTTCATTCCGACTGTATATTCCTGTACTAAAATGAAATTCTATGGGCAATTGTTCAATTCCCATAAATTTAATTAGAAAAATAAATATATGTAATCAATAATGGATAGTTGTTAGAATAAAAGAATTCTTTGTGAAATATTAATAAAGAAAATTGTTTAACCAATGACCTGTGAATATCCTTCGAGAGATACACGTAACACATAAGCAGACGTATCACTTATTTGTGTTTGCGTATGTTTTGAATCAAAATATTTCCATTGCATTAAAATGAACAATAAAATTGAGTATCGTCCTTATGGACTTCAGAAAATGTTTTAACTGAAAATCAACTAAAAAATTAACAAAATATTACATTGTTTATTTTAAGGAATTTAGCATGAGTTTTGTCAGACATTGTTTTGCTCTATTAATTCTTTACGAGATTGAAGTACTCAGAAATTCATTACAAAAATTTAATTTTTTATCAATTAGGTTAATAAAAGTTTATCACAATCTCAGTGATCCAAATATTTATTTTCAAATCATGACCTCCAGAACTTCAAAATATAAATATATAAATTACAATAAGACTATAGAAATAATAAGAGCAACAAGAACAGTAATAAATTTCCAATATTCTTAAATTAATAATCCAACTTATTAAATTTATAGAAAATAAAAAGTTAAAATATTAGTTAAAAATAAAAAAAATATCGATATGGTTTGATGATTAATTGAATATAATTACTACAAACATTATTTCATTAATTCATAATGAGTTTATTAATCTAATATGGAATACACATGAGTCCATTAAATATTCAATTAAATAAATTAAATCATTACAATTGAAATAATAAATTAGAAAAAAATTTTTAGGTATGCTGATCATATATTTATTTGTATAATTTACATAATTTTATTTTTTAGTGGGATTTCATGGACAAATGGAACTGAACAAGAATTATAAAATTACTAGCAATTGAAGAAACCATCTGAAAGTTTAAATATAAACCATTACATTAAATCTAAATTATCATTTAAAATCCGAGAAGTTACAGTATGTAGAAGTGGATAATCCAACTCGAACATTCCATAAACTTCCATTGATATGTTGTTCTGTTTTATGTCTAACGAGAATAATGCAATCTAAAAATTATAATGTATAATATAATGTTTCATATTCTTAATATAATTAAGGTATTTAACTTACACTTTTTTTTAATGTTTCATTTAATTTATTCATAGGTAGCTCATTTATTATGTTTGTAGTTTTCTGTGCTTCCTGTTTTACTGTTGTTGCGGAATAAATATACAAAAGCATTTCCGTTAAATTTATCACAAGGGTTGAAGTATCAATTATATAAGCAAATATTCCTTGAGAGAATTCTTCAGTGATCCAAAAAAATTGATAATAACACTAAGAATGTAACGATTTATTATTTGCTTACAGAGGATTTGAGTTAATTTTTGGACTAAATTTACTTTGAAGGCTCATAAAAAATATTCTATTTAATTATATCTTCATTTAAACAATTCAACATTTTCATTTTATAAAAAAGAATCTTGAATTGATTTAATGATACCAAATTATACTTTATACTTTATGTAATTAAAAAAAGCAAGTAAATAGATAATTGCTTTTTAATCGTTCCAAATAAAAATAATTTAATTTGATAAAATAATAATATTCACCAACTTACAGTGAAAATTAAATTAATGTAGCCATTAATAATAATTAATAGTATTTCAACTGAACTGAGATCTTTAAATTTTTCCAATAATTTACAAAGTGTTTTGTACAACATTGCAACTTCATCTAATTTGTCACTCAGTTCAATGTATATTTCTTGTTTTTTATCTTCTCCTCTTTTACTTGACTCTCTTATTTCATCAGAAATTTGTGATAATTGATTATTAATTATAGTAAAATAATAATTAATACGTAGAAGACCAACAAAGAAATAATTGGGCATTGCAGTTAATACAAGAGTTGGCATAAATAACAAAATTCCTGCAGAAAACCTCAAAAAAATATTCAATTCAGAAAACTGATTATACACATAAAAAACTATAGCAAAAAAATTGAATAATTCAACAAAACAAACTTTAAATAGAAAAACCAAAAAGGGTGTAAAGTCACTTTGGTAATTCAAATCAATTGAATTCTGAAATAGTTTATCATTTTTAATGACTTGATTAATAAACTTAATAATATCTTTACGTTTTGATATTTGACGAAAATATAATATAAATGCCATAAAGTAATTAGTAACTGTGGCAATAATCCAAACTTTAATCTCAAATATTTCATAACCAATATTATAAAAAAATAAATAACTTAAATATGGATAACTTAAAAATACAATAATCATCACCAATACACAATAAATATATAAGAATTTAGACGTGAGCATATTTTTTCTTATGCGATCATAGCGATAGGAAGCTAATCCCAGTGACTTTATATAACTAAAGCCAAAATTAAACATACAACGAAAAAACGTGTCCACTTTTAGTTTTACAACTTTCATTCCGACTGTATATTCCTGTACTAAAGTGAAATTCTGTGGGCAATTTGTTCAATTCCTATAAATTTAATAAGAAAAATAAATATATGTAATCGATAATGGATTATATTATTTTACTGAATTTTTCTTGAGTTTTCTCGGACATTATTGTGTTTCATTAATTCTTTACGATATTGAAGTTCTTTACTAAGAAATTCATTTCATTAATTTAATATTTTCTCAATTAGGTTAAAATAATAATTATATAAAATTAACCTTTTAGGTGAGTAAATATTATATGTTCGTTGCAATAGAAACAAAAATACCCAAAGCTACAAAATGAAAAATATGATTTGATTATATATATTTTATTTCACAATGTACATTGATTTTCTATTCTATTCTAATTCATCTAATTCATCAGAAAACAATAAATTGCAAATTAAAAATAAAATAAAAGGTATTTATATTAAAATACCTCGTAAATTCTGAAACTTCGTTTAAATTTATGTCCTCTAATTAAAAAAACTTTCTAAAAACTTTTTTTGGTAACCTAAATAATTTTATTAGCAGTTAATTCAAATTGAATTAAAGTGATCAGATATTCAGTACCAGCAGCAATTATCTGTAAAATTTATGAATAAATATTTAGATTATTTTACAATGATACGTCAGACTCACCGAACACAAAATTTGATAATCCAATGGAAACATTCCGCAAGCAGTAATTTCCACTTTTTGATGAAAAATTTTGATGAAAAATATTTCTATCTGCAACAAATAATGTAAATTGTTCACTAAAATCCGTATACGTAATAGACAATTTTACTTTTCTTACACTATTACTCAGTCGCACATCAGTGCTATCACTATTGCTTATTTTGTTAAGAATCTTACCAGTTCGCTGGCCCTGAATTTAAATAAAATCTGTTTGGAAGTGATTCATTAAATCAAATACTGCATTAAAATTTATTACCTCTTTCTTAAATTTATTCGTCATTGAAGCAATTAAAAACAGCTGAATCGAATAATATATAATCAAAATTGAATTAGAAATAATAATATTTGTCTCCATTGACTAGCAACATATTTGGCTAAATAAATGTAAATATAGAATATCTGTTGAAGAAACATTAAATTTATAATTTAAGAATTATGTTCAAATGTAATTATATGATGTAAATTGTGATGTCATTATAAATTCGCACCTCATTCACCAACGGAATTAAAGAATTATATAAAATCATTAATATTGGAGCTGCAAATAATGAGTTTAGATCGCAAGATAAGCGGCATAACACTGCTCGAATTTCTGAGAATTCATCTAAGATTTCACTGAAATCTGATGCACAATGCATGGACCTTTGAATTTTATGATTAAACTTAGCAACATTTTGCTCTAATCTGTTATTTAATGTTTCAAATAGACAAATGAAAAGTGTAATTACACTAAAAAAGCTTGTTGCAATTGCAATATATGCAAAATTTGGAAGAGTTATTAATATCATATATAAAAATAGTGCAAAAAAATTTTCAAGCGATGTCTTAAGATAGAAAACAATACAAATACCCAAAAAAAAAGTAATCAGGGAAATGTATGATATTTTTATGAAAAAATTAATGAGTTTTTTTAATGACATTTCGAGCTTTGTTATAACACTAAACATTTCATTAATAAATTTCACAAATCTTTTATGATTAAGTATGTTAACAAAGAGTACCAATGTCATTCCAATAATAATTCCAAAATGACTGAAAATATCGGTAACATCTTCAACAACGTCGTCTTGAATTGAACTGTCAATGACTTTTCCATATAATTTATTCACAGCCATAAAATATAACATTGGATAAAATATTAAAATTAAAATAGCATAGAAATACGATAGCAGACATTTCCGTGGGACAAATTTTGAATTAATATTGAATGGAATTATACCAAGAATAAAATATAAAAATAAAATTAAAAGCAGAAAAAATTTCACTAATTTTAACTTGTATTCAGACATCATATTTAGTGTGACTTATTACTGCCATGCTACATTACAAAAAATTTTGTTGATTAGAGATGAATATTTAATTTCTATTTATGTATTGTCATCGGACACATAATAATATCGGAAAATAGGTATAATTGTATAACGAAATTGAATTTCAAGTTCAAATTTAATTATCAAATTTGTTCGGAATAAAAAGTATATTTACCAACTATACCAAAACAGAATAGTGAAAATAAAATTAATGAGACCAAAATATAAAATTATAACTGCCATAAAATTATGTTACTATCAAAGAAAACTGTTATCATTAAACATCTTTGAGAACAGTCGCTTGTAACAAGTCTAACTATGGCTTTTTTAATTTATTTATTTATTTATTTATTATAACTGGTATACAAAAAGATATTGCCTTGAAAAAATAAATTAACACACTATTTTATTTATTTATTTTCTTTTTATAAGAAGAATTGTAAAACTAGAATAGAAATATTATTAGATATCTTGAAATATAACAATTTTCTATAATACATTTAATTTAAGAATTTTTAGTTGAACTATCATTTAATTAAATTTGTTTTATTATTGGAACTTAGTTCAAATTGGATTAAAAGGATTAGATATCCAGTACCAGTTCCAATTATCTACAAAAAATTTACATTATTTTAGTTTTTTTTTATAACCAACTCAGAAGTAATTTTTTACCGAATACAATAATGTATAATCCAGTATAAACATTCCAAGGGCTGTAAATTCCACTTTTTGCTGAAGAAGTTGAATAGAAAATATCTCAATCTGAAATATTGTAATAAAATTTGTTTACAGATAGATCTTTTTTGCGACAATTTTATTGTTATTACACTATTTTTGAGTCTAACATCTATAAAATCTATGCTGATTTCGTGAAGAATTTGCGCCGTACGACAGGCCTGAAACAAAATATAAATTAAGATTGTTTTAATGGAACACAAAATATTTACCTCTTTTTTTGTGTTATTACTGAGTGAAACCATTAAAAGTAAGCCGATTGAATAATATATAATCCAAATTGAGCTACAAATCAAAATATTTTTATTAAATGGTACTTGATAAACAAAATGTTTCTCTAAAGAAAAGTAGATAAAGAATATCTGTTGAAGAAAAAACGATGTGAGTTATTTTGAATATAAATGAATAATTAATTCATTTTCATATGGACCTGATTAATTGTTGGAATAAAACTAAAATACAAAATCATTAATATTGACCCGGTAAATAATGAATTCATATCTTTTGATAAATCACTCAAAATTCCTCTAATTTCACTAAAATTATCTAAACTTTCACTTAAATCGGAAGCACTCTGCATAGAACATTGTTTTTTAATAATTTTTGTATTATACTCGGCCACTTTTTGTTCTAATTTTTTATTTAAATCTTCAAAGAGGTGATTCAGAATGGAAATTCCACAAAAAAAAAGATTTGAAATTGCAACATAAGACATACTTGGAAGGCTTACATAAATTATTGATGAAAGCAGTTCAGTAATTTTTTCAAGTGGAGCCTTAAGATAGATGTCTACAAACGAACTTATGATAAAGAAAATCAAAGTTATGTAAGAAAGTTTTATGTTAAAATTAATAGGCGTTTTTAACAACACATGAAGTTTATTTACAACCATAAACAATTCATTTATAAATTTCACAAATCTTCTATGATTAAGTATGTTAACAAGGAGTGCAATTATTGAGGCAATAATTACACCTAAATAACTGAAATTATCGGTAATCTCCATAAGCAAACCTTCTTCTAATGAATTATCTTTAATTATTCCGTTCAATTTATACAATGCTGTACAATAAGTTATTGGGTAAAAGAACAAAATGAAAATAGCATAGAAAAGAAATAACAGAGATGTTTGTGCGACAAATTTTGAATTGATTTTAAAAGGAATTATTCCAAGAATATAATATAAAATGAAGATTAATAGCAGGAAAAATTTCACTAACTTAAACTTGAATTGAAACATCATGCTTATATTTAAACAAAACACTTACTAGTGGTTATATTTTTTAAATCCTTTAGTTATTCTCTTTTTTCATAAATAATTAAATATATTTTATATTAGAGACTTTTAATGTTTAATTCATCACCATTAATAATGTAAATAATAAATATTTAATCTATAAGTGGCTACAATCAAGATGTAAAAATATTATAGGTGAAACAATTACGAATATCGCTATACAAAAATATTTGAATGTATTTGTGTGATAAATGTATTGTAATTGTAATTTATATAAGTTATTTATTATAATATTGTTTTTTATCAATAAATGATTTGAGTCAAAGCCTGAGGAAGAAACCTTTCAGTGTCGAAACGTTGCTACAAAATTAAAACAATGTTATTGTTATTTTCACATTGACTTACATAATTATATTAATTATAGTGAATAATTAATGAACATTTATATTATATACAAACAGCACTAAAACTTAATATTGAATGACTGGGTAACGTATAAACATGTATGTATATTATATGATTACGATTATTCTACTCCAAAATTGTTAATTATTTAACCTTTAAATGGATCAATCTAAATTTTATTTATTCATAATTAAATAAAAACATTAAATATTTTTAATTTATTTTATTTATAATGGTTAAGTTTAGGATTATTGGCTAAACATCCAATAAAATTGTATTAAAATTATTGAGTTACTCGTTAATGATGCAACTATCTGAAATTAATTCTTGCAATTATTGTTTTATTATATGTACATTTAAAATATAAAACTCACAGTATATAAAAGCGGAAAGTTCAATGTAAATAATCCATAAATATTTATCGATACATTTTGTTGTTTAATTTGCAACGAGAATAAATTAATCTTGAATCATTAATTAATAATATTAATTTTAAAAATTGTGCTTAGAATTTTAAAAAACTTACGCTTTTTTCTAGTCTCTCATCTAAGTCAGTTACGGGAATGTCGTGAAGTAATAATGCTGTTTTTTGAGATTCTTCTGTGACTATTACAGATACATAAATGTAAAAAAATATTTCCAGTAAATAAGAAACAAATGAGCTTGAATCATTTAAATAAATATATATATCCAGTACAAGGCCATCAAGAATAAAAGTATATTGAAACCAGATCTAGAAAATAATACGACTGGATTAGATATAATTATTTGTCAAACTGGACTCAATGATGTTCACTTTATAATAAAAATTAAAGTTCTGAAAACTGATAAATCCGCAAAAGCATTTTATTAATATTTTTTCTATAGATTCATTCAAATATCTTTTAACTATTATTAACTTCTCCGAATTGGGTTTAATTTAAATATTTGTAATAAATCTATTTAGCAGCATTTTCTTATCGTTTTGAGAATATTATTTTCTCTGATTTTCTTTTTTTTGTGTGTGTGTGTTTTTTTACCTGAGCAATAGCATAAAAATAACTGTTTGCCAGACCAAGAAATATATGTGCTGAACAGAGATTTGTTAAAAATGTTATCAATCTACTCAGCTTTCCATATAATATTGCAATCCGATCTAATTGGTCGCTCATCTCACAGTGTTTCTTTTGCTTTATATAGTTATTTAAATTTTTTTTATTCTTTATTTCAACATTAATTTTATCTAATTGTTTATTTATCATTTCGAAGTGATAATAAATCCAAAGAAGAATAATAAAAAAACTATTCGACATTGCTGTTGTTACTGCAGTTGGAACGAAAAACATAAAAAATAAATAGAAACTTCTATAAACTGTTTCAAAATTATTAATATTCTGCATAATTAAATTTAGAACTGTAAAGAAAAATAATGAGAGCTCGACAACAATTACTTTGAAAAGAAATATGAATATCGGTGTACGATTGTTGTTTTTATCCACATCGTTTTTATTGAACAACATTTTAAAATTTCTATCAAATAAAACACATTCATTAAGAACTAAAATACAATTTTTTCGATACATTATTTGAAGATAATAAATGATCATTGTTGTGGTATAATTAATTGCACATTGTGCAATCCATATAAAATATGCAAAATTAATTATTGGCTCTTCGATAAAATATGAATAAATTGAGTATGGCACAACAAAAAAAACAAATATTCCAACACAAACAGAATAAACCTCTAAAAATTTTGATGATATTACAATTTGCTTTGTACGATCAAAACGATAAGTTATTAAACCGAGAAATTCAATATATCGAACACAAATTGAAAAACATTTGTGGAAAAACGTATTCACTAACATCTTTGGGGACTGAAAACAAACTAAATAATTTTTATGCATAAACATTATAGTTGTTATTAAATTAATTTCTTTAATTTTCGAATATTAGTATAAGAGAACAATCAGCAATCATCTAAAGTGTACTACTCATTACGTTATGTGTACATTTAATATTAAAACACAATATTATATGTGAATGAATATACTGTAATAAAAAGGAACACTATAACATGAACATATTGATATCGATCTGTGAAAATAAATTAAAACAGTTTTTTTTTTACTGGACTGGAATAATTCCATAATGTAATTTTTTCATTATCCTTACTTTATGTTTTAGAATTATAGAATTTTTTATGTGTTTGCTTATACATTTCTATTTCATTACCTTCCTTTAAAGTAAAAAGACATAGAATTTGATTAATATTAATTTCAAAATAAAATAAAATTACTGAATTCCTATTTAATTTTCCTTTCCTCTGTATTGAGAAAGATTAATTTAATTGAATATAAATATAATAATTTTTTCTTTAACTCAATAATTTATTTAACATTCTGAATGAAAAATCATGTAATTTGATAAATTATATATAATTGCACAACACTGTCAATAAAAGCAATATTTAATATGTCCGGACGTAATTCAATTATATTAACACGTGCAAAAAAATTTACTAACAATCAACAAATTATTTTACCTTCATTATTTTTTCGTCTGAAGAAATTCAAAAATAATCAAAAACAAATAAAAAAAACCTTCAGACGTCTTTAGAAATATTCTCGTATAATATATATTCAATATTAAAAACTGTTTCGACGATTTTATGCTTTGAAGCTTTAAATAAACTCTGGTTCATAAATCAAATCTTCGTTATAAAAATCACCTACATACATTACTTCTCATTTTCTGACATATCACTCATATTATTTTTATTGTTTTGATATTACGATAAATAAATAAATGAAACATGATGATAATCCCATGATAATTATAGGACTAACCATTTACTATTACAATCTATAAATAAACTGATGTTGTTTATTTCATTTACGATCTTTAACTTAAAGAAAATATTTTTCTTTTGTTTTATAACAAAAATCAATATCGTAAACTGTCAATATTATTTCCTCAAACTCTTCATATTTAACCTGAACAACTATAACTACTGTACCATAAGGAATACTATACATGAGTAAAAATAAATTGAAATAAATCAAATATAGAAAAATTTAAGCGGACAAATTGTCTTCCTAAGTAAATTAAATCATGCACATAATCACATGTCAAATATTTAACGTTTAATTAATTTATTTCTATTTTTTATTTTATTCTTCAAAAATTTCCAATTTTTATTTTTAATAGAATATTACTAATTTGTTTAACATTAATTATAATTAATAATAGAAGCTTAAATTAAAACACAAAATTATTCGATTGAAAACAAAACAATGCCATGGATGAAGAAATTATCTACGGTTTGAGAATATGGTGAGCTTTTGGGCTTCTTTTTCAAATATCCTTGACAAGAAAGGGAAGTTAATTTTTCAATTCCCTGAGAAACATTATTGGTTTGATACTTTACTTACTTAGTTTATTTTTAATTATATTTTATTATACGTGTTTTTAGTCAAACTTAAACTGTAATTCGAAGACATAATGGAATTGGAACGCAAGAAAACTGCGACTACACAAAAATAATTTCGGTCATCTCAATAATATTCTCATGAATATTATCGCCGAATGAAATTACCTTTCATAGAAATTACCGTTCATAGATAATTTTTTAAATTCTTAGTCAACTAATAGAATATCTAAGATAATAATTTAAATACTAAACGTTTTACGTAACATAACTTAGAATGATTTAATATTATGGACTTATATTCGTGTATTGAATAAATTATTATCAATGTAATATTTTATGTATCTTCCTTTTATATAATTTCACATTGAATAATAACTGAAACTAAAAAAAAAAACAACATTAGACTGTAAAGTATTTTATGTGGTTGAATATTGTTGAACTTTATACAATTATCATTTAATCGATTATAAATATGAAATTTATTTGAAAGTTGTGTATTGAAAATAATAATAACTGTTATTCGGATATTCATAAATATATTAATCGATCAAAATCGCATTATCATAATGTTTATAAAATGATTGAAAGTCATTTCATTTATTTAATAGAGTTATAACAATTAATGAGTGTTCAATAATAAATTGTCTTTTTAATAAAATTGTTTTTTTTTTTTATTAATAGAAAGAAAATCATTTTAAATTTTTTTTACGTTTGTTTTTAAAATGTTTATAAAATGCAAACAATTGACCTTAGTCAATTTTATATCTTAAGCCATCGTTACAGACAGCGACAGACTTTTGACATCAAAATATACTTGTTTTTCATGTTTTATATAAATTTCAATCTGTTTTTGTTTTTTATATCTTATATAAAATGATTGTTATGAATCAATAAAAATGAAACTTTGAACTTAAATTAAAAAAAGAAATGTTTTTAATTTACAAATAAAAATATAAAATAATTAAATAATGAGTAATGAGTATTGTAATTAATTGTTAATTTTTACAGAAATTTTTTTTGTACATTTATGTTTAAGAACATTTTACATTACTTGTTTGATTGTTAATTTCTCTTTCTCATCGAAAGAGAAAATCAATTTGCGTTATGAGCTACGACAGTTTAATTGAGTAACAAAATTGTTTTCTATCAAAAATCACATGTGTAAAACACTAGTTATGTAATTCGGAAATTAAATGTACATATGTCGCATACATGAAACATTTTTAAACGAGCATTCTCTTTCGATAAGATAGATTTTTCATTGGCCAGACTTCCAAAGTTTTTTTTTAAATAGTTTCGGAATTTGTGAAAAACATACCTACAATGTAAAACGGCGTTTACAAGTTTTACCTCTTAAAATATCATTAATATAATACACGCACTCTGTAAAACACAAAAAGAGGTGTTCATTAATTTTTTAGTTTTGACAATATTAATGTTGTCTTGCACAAACATCGTCATCATTATTATTGTATAACGTCAGTATAGTCTAAAATTAACAACAAATGAAAAGAAAATAAATAGAATCTGCAGAATTTGCAACGTAGAAATGTTGTCTAGTCGTAATAAAGGTCGTCGCATGATGGTGTATTATAATAAGGCATAGATGCGAACTTTCATATGAATTTCCTTTTCCCATTTTCATTCAATGTAATCATCCCTATTTTTTTTATTAACGAAACTAAGAATTATCTATCTCATCTGTGGTTTTCGAAAATTAATTGAAAAAAATTATAATCTGTAAAAGAAGATTTCATCATCAAAAGATTATTATTTTTTAATAGAATTTTAATGAAAAATTCATTTTCATTTTTTTCTAAAGAAAAATAAGTCAAGCTTTATAAATAACTCTTTTAAATTTAAAGTTTCCATTTTTTTTTTCAATTCAACTCTTGCCTTTTTTTCTTGTACATAAATTCTGAGTTACGAGAAATACAAAAGATTATTCTTATTTGAGTGAAAAATTTTTACAATCTTATTTTTCCTTTATTTATTTATAATTTCTTTTTTTTTAATAAAAAAAAAACTTCAAAGAATTCATTTTATTGAAATTAAAGAAACAAAGAACGAAAGAGGAAAAAATATGAAATGATGAAGCCATAATTCGATTGATATGAGAGAAAAAAAAATATAGAAGAGAATACTGGGAAAAAAACGAACTTTATTCGTATATCTGAATGTATGTCTGTGACAGTTATACTTATATCTTATATGTTAACGAAAGAATTTTGAAATTAATATTGCTGACAGATGATATTGAAAATGAAAGTAATAAAAAAAAAATAGTAAAATCCGGTCCACTTAAATCTATAAACGAAATAAAAAGATAATTATTGATACAAAGTAAAACACGAATCAAAATAAAATCAGAACATAAATTACATCCTGTTCACTTATAATTCAATAACTTACATTGAAATTAAATTTCATATACAAACCAATTGAAATGCAACGAAACTGATCAGAGAATATAATTTTCTTAAATTTTTCAACATTTATTTATTCGATAAATTGATTTCATTAAATTTTTCGATATATGAGCGTTTCATTCTTTTTTTTTTCTGTGTGGGAATAAATTTTTTAATAACCAAGAATATCAAATAATAATAATCATAATAATTTAATACCTTTAAAAAAAGAAACAACACACGCGTGTTATGGATCACATTTCAAAATGGTGAAATGAGGGAAAATTGGTATACCGTAAAATTAACGTAATTATTTTTTCTTGTCTTATAAACTGTAGACATATTCAGATATTTATGTAGATTTTGTACTTATAATAAATACCATAGAAGAAATGGAATCATTATACATCCGTGTAAAAGACAAATATTGTTATACAATTAATAAGGGAAAATGTGCACTGGTAAATTATACAATTCCTTAAAGTTCCTTGCGTCTTCTGTTTTGTTATATTCATTTTCATATCTATTCATATAAGAATATAACATTTTTGCATAATACAAAACCATATATTTAATATAATTGTCTTTTTGTTGTGTTTTGCTTGTGAGAATTATATATTATGGTATTTAAAAATATTTTGACATTTACATAAATACATAAATTTATTAACAACATTTATATATAAGGACGTTATTAAATGGAATGATAAAATTGTACTCAATAAAACTCAAGGCTTTTCATTTATGAATGAAAAATTTACTTGAAAGCTCATATAAGATATAATAAATCATGAAGCAAAATTTTTAAAAAATACTATTTTTAATGAAACTGAATTTTTAATCTTTTCTTAACTAAAATGCAATTTATATTAAAATTGTATATAAAATACAGAATATCGTTTATTCTGAATCTAGGTGTGCGTATTTGTATTTGTGTAACATACATACGAAGATCAATAGAATGAGGTATATTTTATGTCTTTATGAAATAACTTAAAATTTATAGTCTCTACCTTTCGTATTATAATTATACGTATAAATTTCTTTTAAATATAAGCAGGTAACTTTCGTCGACTCACTTAAGGTATAAATGTAATATTTTATTAAAATTTGATATAATGATGAAAACTTTATATAATTCAAAAGAAAATTCACATTAATTTTCTATCCCCCAATTTTAATGCTGGTAATTTTCATGTCTTATTTACAAATATAATTCAACTCATGTATGTAAATTATAATATCCATTTGTTATTCCTAATTGTATTAATACTGTATAGGCCAAAACATGTCTTTTATATATTTATGTACTTTCATTCTTCTTAACTTATCTCTTTCTCTCTTGTTTCACTTTCACTCTGTACAGTACGGAAATTAGTAAAAACTTTCGCAATGCAGGTAAAACTTACAATATTTTAATATAATGCTTGTTATTGTTGTTGTTGCTTTTGATGCGATGTGTTGATGTTTTGTTATTTGGTTAATTAACTTTAACCCCTATATATAACATCCTGTTTTTTTTTGTTATGGTTAAGTTAATTGAAATTACATGTTTGGCTTCTTAAGACCAAAAAAAAAACTACATATTGTCTAAATGTTGTGTATGATTAAAGTAAAAAAGAAAAAATGAAAATAATGAAGCTTTAAAAGCTTCCTATGACTAAATGAAGAATAAATGTTTAAATTTGACTTTTGAATAAAAATGATTTTTATTAAAATAGACTTTGGGCAACTTTAGTATATCCCTTTTTATTATGTAGGTTTTAATAATTGACAGAAATTTTAAACTTTCTGTACATATTATTTGTGTGTGTAGTCAAAAATGACCCCAGGGATGAATGAATGAATTATTATTCTTTCATTCATTATTAATTTAATCCAAATAAATATAAATATTAAATTTTATTCCCTAAAGAAACATTTTTACTTTTTAAAAATCATTAAATTCAAAGTAAAATCAAACAGAATCTGTGTCCACTAAGAAACATTGTACAATTCAATTATTAATTATGAGCGTAAAATTTTTTTTTTTGTTTCATAAAAATTCGCATAAAAGAAAAATATAGACCAACAAATTTCATTCATTTTAGCTCCCTAAAAATATATATAAAAAAAAAAACACAATGAAAAAGAAAGAATGAAAAATATTTCTCAGTGTATAAGTAAAGAGTCCCAAGTATACAGGTGCTACTAAATACCCATCAAAATGACTTTAGCATTTTTCCCTCTTAGATAATGCTTAATTAAGGCGCCGTTTTCCTTATGCTTACCTCCCATTCCCATATAAATATAATTCCAACAGAAAAGTCCAAAAATGACAGCAAAAAAAGAAGAAAAGAATAATAAGAAAAATAAAAAAGAATAAAATGAAAATAAAATAATATAAAAGGAAAAAAAAAAAATATAAATTGAGGAAAATCTATTTCATTTTCATTTTATATTGCCTTCTTTTCCCTTGTCCATTGTTTTTTTTTCCTGTAATTTTTTTTTAGTTAATAAGATATGTAATTAGTAAATTGTTCTTCATTTATTGAATTAAAATTTATAAATTAATTAAAATGATCTGTTTTTTTTCGTTCCTTTTTTTCTAAACTTCTTCTTCTTCATCTCTATTTCTTGTCTTGTATTTGGTAACAACCAAAGATTTCTCAAATTCAATTTGTATTTTATATAATTTATATAAATAAAAAAAAAGGAAAAAACGAAGTGGTAGAGAAAGAAGAAAAAACTCTTTCTTTACGCCCGCGTTTTTTACCCCTTTCATTAAATTCCTTTAATTAAATTCTAAAAAATTTCCGTTTTCTTTTTGCCTCTCTTAATTTGGTAATTTTTAGTTGTTGTTTTTCATTTTATTTATTTATTTGCTTTGTATAAAATAAAATAAATATACATACATTTAAGAAGTGTAAATGTGGGGTGGCGGAGTTGGCGTGATGGGTTAGTGGAGGATAAAAGAGATAATTGAATGAATGAATGACGCTGTCTATAAAACATTACAAATTTTAAATTTATCTATGATCAAATAGATAATTATTCACCATTCAAATTTTTGTTTTTGTAAAGCTAATATCTCACTTTCTCTCTTTATCTCTCTCTAACTATTTCTCTTGTACTCTTTTTCTCTCCTCTGTTTTTAATAATAAACGATCAGAAAAATAATAATAATTCATTAATGGTTTAACTATAATTTATAATTTGAAAGAAAAACGATAATACAAATACGCACACATACAGAAATTTACCTTGAAAAACCATCCTATTTTTTTATAAATTTAGCATAGCCTCAGCATCCCTTCATTATTCTCTCGTTCTCCATTCTGCAAAAAAACAAAAATTCTGGAAATTCTGTTTTTTCTTTTTTTTACTCTATTTTTTTCCTGTTGTTTTATTTCACTTCTCTGTTCACCTAAAACCTAAACCTAAATGGTTGGGAAAGACGCGAGGAAAAACGAATTGCTGTTGAAAAACTGAAAACAGTCTGCTATCGAAGCTTGATACGAAAGGATGTCTCTTAAATAATTTTTTTTTTAAAAAAAAAAAATAATAATAATAAATAAAAGAAAAAAATGTTCTTTGAATTTTGTAATAAAATCTAGAAAAGAAAAAAAAAAACCTTTTCTTTAAGTTTAAACTTTTTGTTGTTTGTTTATTTTTTTGTGATTTTTTTTTTCTTGTTGAATCTCTTGTGTCTTCAGTGTGTGTGCTTTTATTTTATTTTTGTTACTGATGTTTGTTGTTGTTGTTGTGTTTTGAGTGAGTGGTGTTCCTATGTGTGCGTTTCGTGTGTATGTGTGTGTGTGTAAGAGAGCTTAAAAAAGAAAAGAATAAAAGACATAAAGAGAGCTTTATAAAAAAAAAAGGTGATAATAATAAATAAAAAATATTTATTTGTGTTTCTCTTGTTTGTGTAAAGCTTTTGTGTTTTTTTGTTTAATAAAAAAAAATATATATTTGTATAGAGAAAAGTTCAAATAAATAAAAGAAACAAGTGTAATTTTTGTTGTTTGCTTGTAAAAAAAAAAATTGTGACAAATTTCTTAAAACAACAAAATTATTAAAAATTATCAAAATAATACAAAAACGGATAACAAAAACTAAAAGTTTAAGAACTTTTTTAAACGTTGAGTTAGTGAAAACTTCAAATAAAAAATTCTTCATTTTCCGTAAAGAAATTTCAAATGAAAAGCAATTTTTTCTATTTCAATAGAACGCATTTCGTACCACATTTGTAATTTTAATTTAATCACACGTTAAAATGTTTGAGTAAAATTTTATTTTAAAACTTCAAACTCCTGCTTTTACTTCTGCTTCCACATTGTCTGCAATACTTTTCCTTTTTTCGTAAAAAATTATTTTTCCTTTTTATTTTTAAAATTTAATTTGATATTCAAAATAATTTTTAAAAAAAAGGAGAAGAATTTGCATAAAAAAAAAACCCGTAGAAAGAAAAAAAAATTATGAAGAGGGAAAAATGAAGAAAATCAACCCCAGAAAGCAGATCCACAATCTAAAAATATATATTCATAAATTCATTGTGGTTTATCAAAATGAAAAAAAAAGGAAAATAAAAAATGAAGAGAAACCCGAAAAAAAAATAAGAAGAAAGAAAGAAATATAAAGGCATGAAAGTGGAGGCGACTGGTAAGGCAGGGTTAGATGGTAAAGAAGAGGACAAACGTTTAGATCGTTTTCTTGTTGTTATATAGAAAAAAAAAAACAAAAAGAAGACAGCAAAAAAATATCAACAACATGAAATATAAAACTTTCACCTTTTATTATTTTCACTTTCATTCTTTCTTTTCATTCTGAAAAACGTTAAGAAATAAATAATATTTTAATCTAAAAATATTCCCCATTTTTGTTTTTTTCACTAACTTGGTTCTTATTCTTGTTCTTTTCCTTTTATATTATTTTTCTTCTGTTCAATTACATTCATTATTTCTCTTTAGAATTTTAACGCCTCTAACCTCTTATTCTTATAACACCAAAAAATGTTTTCGGAAACAAGAAAAAAAAACACACACAACGAATAAAAAAAAAGGGAATTTAATTCCATTATAAAATTGGTAAAGAATTTTTTCATGTTGTAAAATGCAAATTATTTATTCATGATGCGTTTACATTTTTTAAGGATTTTTATGGGCAGAAATTTTAATCATTTTTATGATCGTTCAATAATAATAAAATAATTGTGTTAATGTTCATGAAAAAAAATAACAAACATGTGTATAGAGATATAAATGTTAAACAAAAGGAAATTAAAACAATGTGTTTATAGATTTTTCCCATTGTTATATCACGTTTGAACAATTAGTTAGGTCAATATTTAGTAGTTAACACAGGTAGATAGTGACTTTGTTATACTGGAGAGAAATAATACAAAAATAGAAAAATTATTGTTTCTAAGTGAAAAATCTGAAAATAATACAGAGATTTAAAGATTTTATTTCGTTACTTTTTTATTTTTTCTATTATAAATCTGAGTTTAAGTCTGGGTCTGGGTTTTTTTTTTCAGATAAATATATGTGTTGTGTCTCATTGGATTTATAATATTTGAAATAAAAAAAAATATATTAATTATTTAGGATTTCATTTTAAAATGGCACCAATCCTTAATAAATTGTTCTGTCTATCTGAGTAGGACAAAACTTTCAACTCAGTCAAAAAGAAATAAAAATAAGTTATTTTGACCAATTTAACTTTTCTTCGCTTAACTAAAAAATAAGAAATTAATATGAAAATATCCCTTAAGGATAGAACTTCGTATATATTTATCCCATGAGATATTAACAATCTCATAATTCATTTGAATTGTATAAATTTAAAATGTCTCCTTTTTTTTTTTGTTGCGTGTAAAGTTAATCCCCACTTTAACTTCGATCGTTTTTTCTTTGTTCATAAAATTAGGAAGGAACATGGTTTTTTGTTTGGTTTATATGGGTCTACTGAAATAAAAAAAGTAAATATTTCATTATTATAGTTTCAAAGCAAGAGTTAGAGAGAGAAGAAATGCGTAAAAAGTTTCTATACCAAGAGTGAAATTATAGGAGAATTAATTCGTGGAAAATTCGATAAAAACTTATATTTCGCTTTAATTGCGCATTAAAAAATGTTTAAGTTTTTATTAAAAATTCCATAAGAATTTACCTTTAGGATCGAGGTTTCAGTATCGTAAGAAAAAATTTGCCCTTTCGATTATTTAATTCTATCATTGACCTCGCATAAAAATAATTCAACTCCTTAATTACAATATTTAGTACCATACTGTAATTACTATCGGATAAGTTTTCTTTAAACAGCACTAAAAAGACAAGTATTGTATATTGGTATGAGTTTGTTGGTCTTAATCACTATTGAGCATAGTTAATTATAATTATTAATGACTTTTCTACATGCAAATAAAAATAATTCTCTGTCATTGTCAATTTATATTAATATTGATTAAGGATATCCTTATCAAACTATAAATAAAACTGAATTAATTTAATCAATTCTATACAAAAAAAAAAAACCAAAAACATTTTTTTACAATATTATGTCAATTTTTATTATGGAAATTTTCTATGAATGAATATTTTTTTTTTTACTTTTGGAATTTATTTTCTTTTTATTATTGGATGGAAAATGTCAGGAATTCTCACGCGATTTGAACAATCAAAAAAGAAAAAAAAGAAACATAAATGAAAAAAGAGAAAAAAAAAGTTCCTTTATAAAATGAAATGAAAAGAATTATCGTTGAAAATATATTTATAAAATTTTCCTTTTTCCTCTCATTAGGAATCCATCACAATCCAATGACTTATTTTCATTATCTTTACAATTCTTATCTCATTTATTCTTTTGCTTTAAAGAATATTATTGTCATTTCGTATTTTTGTTGTTTGTCAAAAAAAAAAAAAATTGCACAGAAAAACTAAATTGACTTTCTTTGTTCAAGATAAAAGAATAATCTTAGGAAATGATTTCCTTTTGCCATTCTATTTTCATTTGATTTCCTTTTTTTAACCAATTTTTCAAAAAAAAAAAAAAAAAGAATTAATGTTCTTTGATGACGATTGCAAAAAGTAACTTTCTTGTAAATCATGTTTCTGTTATAATAATATTTAATAATGGTATAAAAATAAAATAAGAAACCGATAATACTTATAGATTTTGTCTTGAAATTCTTCTGACTAAAAATCAACTAAAATACGAATTTTGAATTGTAGGTACACATTGAATTATAAGAAATTTTATCGTTTTATTGAATAATGTGAATGTGGATACTGGATAGTATAAGGGTTCAATTTAAATTGACAGATTCAATAACGAATATATTTTGAAAAGATAGGAAAAAAGGACTCTATAGATTTATTGATTTCTAAAATATGTTGTGTGTATGTGTTACTATGAAATGTATTCTTAAGGTGAGATCATAATTCCAATACTATAGAGGAATACTAAACGCAACAGAAATAAAAAAAAAAAGAATTTAAATAGAATTTAAGAACATCTTGTCTCGTATAAGATTGGTTTTTTATGACGAATTCTTTTTCTTTTTTTCCTGGACAAAAAACTTCATTTATTTTATTCTTACAGTAAAAACTGTAATGCCCGACCCCAATCTATTTAATTTTCCCACCCACAGTATACCTTACCTATAAATTTCTTCCTTCATTCGTCGTCTAACTTTCTTCTTTTTTTTTCCTCTTTTTTTTCGATTTTACATTTTTTGACATTTGCAAACAAAACAAACAAACACATCCGACCCTATTCAAACCTATTTCCTTTTTTTTCCTTCATTCTTTTCTTCGACACTTCAATTGGGTGTATATACATATATAAGAAGAGGATGAAGATGAAGATGACGATGAAGAAGGAGAACTCGATAAAATAGGTATAAGGGCAACGGAAGTAAAGATTTTCATGGCGTATAGAGATTGATTAGAAATCATTCAAATTTTTTGATCGAAATCAAACAAAAAAAAAATCTATTTTCTTTTCTATTTTTTTTTTTTACTCTTGTGTGTTTTGATAGGATTTTTCTTCATATATAAACACAATTACACAAATACACATACACATACACATAATTTCATTGCGTCTTGATTTTTATTGACTTTAACACTTGTTTTGTTATTTAATTTTATGATTTTACTTTTACGTTTTATGATAGAAAATTAGTTGGGTATAACATTTTCCACGATATATTTTAATAAAATGTTACCGATAGAATCGTGGAAGGTAAAAAAAATGTTGGTAAATATATATAAGAAATTCCATCTTGAAATTTCATTTGGAACTTTTCATTTTTAATGAAATTTTCAATCATTTTTTATACATTTTATGAAATTTTTCAATTAAAAAATAAGGGAGACAAAGAAACAGAAAAAATTTACGCATAATTTTCTCTTGTTAAATTATGAAATTTTTCATTTTATTTTATGAAAGTTTTTACAAAATAAAAACAAAAAGTTTTAATTAAATGAAATTTAATTAGAAAAGACAAAAAAATGAAATCACTCCTTCAAAATATCAATGAAAAATTGTTCACGAAATAGCTGGGTCACGCAGAAAATTCCCGAAAAATTTAACAATTCTGTTATGCGTAAATAACAGAATTTACATACATTCAACCCAAATTTTTAATCCACCCAAAACTCAAACCAGGATCTCATACTGTATATTATAACCGCACACGATTTTATAATTAGAATATATTTCATAAAATTCTCATTCATTGCTCATCGTATTGATGTGCACATATTTAT
This sequence comes from Pedicia rivosa, assembly GCA_963082725.1. Classification (NCBI taxonomy): domain Eukaryota; kingdom Metazoa; phylum Arthropoda; class Insecta; order Diptera; family Pediciidae; genus Pedicia; species Pedicia rivosa. Next base: position 42,397,148 of record OY720151.1, read on the forward strand.
ATTATGTGTGTGTGTATGCGTATCTATACACACATCTACGTATAAATGTATATATCGGGAAAAAGGGAAAAATTTTGATGTTTTGTTGTCTATCTGTCTGTCCGTGCTTGTTTATCTGTGACAAAATTTTATTGAATGTTTCTGTGTTCTTTTATATATATATATATTTTTTTTTTTTATTCTTCCTACATTTTTCTTCTTCTTCTTGTTTCATAAATATACGATCTAAAATAAAGATTGGGTTGGAGAGTGAAAGGTGGCGACAGGTATGAACGAAAGGCGTACCAGAAATTGTATATATTTTTTTTTTTTGTTATTTTATTTTTTCCAATTTCAAACAAACGAACCGTTAGTATATTGTTATATAGTGAAGTTGTTTAGGTGTGAGATGGTAAGGAGATATGTATATATGTATAGGCAATTTATATGGGTATACGGTGTTGCTTCCTTTTTAAAAGGTGTTTCTTTACTCAACTTAAAAGCTGCTTTTAACATCACAGGTGTTTGGTGTATTTTGTCGTTAAAGAGAGCTTTTAGAAAAATTCCTATATCAATGTTGAATATTTTTTCTTGTTTTTTTTTTTTTTTTACTCAAGTATATTTTTGTCAATGTTTTTCTGGTTTTTTTTTTTTGGTTATGTATTAAGATATGGTAGAAAATATTACACTGCTGGAGGAGAAAAGGAAATTTGTTTTTCTTTTATTATTTTCTTTCGTTTTTTTTATGTTTTTCTAAAAACCTTACAAAATATGGTTTTTCCAAAATGATATTTTTGTTTTAAGTATTTGAATGGAAAATAAATAAATTATAATTTTTATATAAAAAAAAATCCTGAATCAATAAAATATCAATATTTTATTATGCCAACCTTTTTATACAATTAAAAATTTGTTGGTATTAATCTACAAACATCGTGTAAATTTCTTATAAATTTAATCAATTTAATTTCAATCAATTGAACCCAAAACAAATATTGAGATTTAAAGTCAATAATTATTATACCCTTAACTTGTTTAGATGTTTTGAATGATAAGAGGGTTTTGTTTTACAATTGTTAATTGAATGTGGATTTATTGGATAGTCAATCAAAAGTGTCTCACATTCTCAATTTTTTGTAATTTTATTTTATACCATAACGCAATGATAATTATGATTATAAATACATTCTGTAAATTGTACATTACAGAATTACATATAACTTAACTCCCCATATTCATTAATATTTGGAACAACTCAATTAACGCTCTTGCGCATATTCTATAAGTAAAATATTAAAGGAATTTAAAATCAATAGATACGGAAATACCCAATTTTGCTATACGCTTAAAAAGATATTTTAATAATAGATTTTCATATATTGTCAATAATTAATAACTTGAACTTAAACTAAATAATACTTCTACGATATTTCAAAAGAACTTTCACGAAATTTATTAAGAACATTTATAATGACGCACATTTAATCCAAAAAGAACAATTTTAAAAGACAGAAAAATAATTCAGGCCAATAACAATTTAGTAGTTACGCTTGCAAGCTAGTTTCTTTTTCAGTTTTAATTCGTTATTATAAGAAAACTTCAAGTTTGATTTTTTTATCATTTCGATTTTGAATGATATAAAAAATGATCATACTTTAAAAACAAACTATGGAAAATATTGGGACATAATCAAAAGAAAAAAATTTATATAAGAGAGAAACAAAACTTGAAGACTTTTTAAAGTTGTGTTGAGTTTTTCCTCATATTTTTTTATTATTATTTCTCTGTAAAACTTGTATACGCTGATTGGCTAATATAAAAAAAAACTTTACTATTTCTTAACAAAAGACTAAAGTGTACATGAGAAGTATTATGACTTTCGGTTACAGAATACATTCATGCAACCATGATAAAAAGCTTATATTTTAAACTAACGATTTAAATTTTCATTACTTTAAACTTTTATTTAAAATCTTCAGCATAAACAAAACATTTATTTGAACGAATATTTCATAAAATCTTTAAACTTTTTTTTTAGAATATAAACGATGAATTTCACTAAAAAGAATATTTATTCAATCAAATCAACGTAAGTACCAAGTAGTAGAAAATAAAAATAACAAAATAGAAAAATAAATGGATAGTTTAATATTTGGAAAAATTATAAATTAAAAAGAAAACATTCTTTTAAAACAAACTTTAATAAACATGAAAAAAATTAATTAAAGTTTAATTAACGATTATCTTTTATCAAACAATTCATAAAAAAAAAAGCTCAAAGCATTATTGTCACTTATACCTTTCACGAAGTTAGTAAAGTACTTAACCAAACACTTTTATATATAACATTTTAATTAATCCAATTTAATTCACAGTCAATTTAAAATGATTTTGATCAAGTAGAATTGAATGACTTTAAATGGCAAATAAAATTAAACTTTTTCATTTAAATTAATGTTTAACAAAAGATTAAAATTTTAGAAAATATCTTCACTATAATAAATATAATAGAAAATATTATTATCTAAAATTCTAAAACAAAATAAAGGTAAAGAGAAAAGAACGAATGAATATTAGATATTTTACTAAAGGTCGCATACAGCATCCGTGATCGCGTGATTAAAAGGTTTTACGCATCATTTTATTATATTGATGAAAGGTTAAAGAAAAAATGAAATAGAAAAACGGGAAGTTTTATATAAAAAAAAAAACACACATCTCCATAATATTTATTGAGTTTACCTTTTAATGTGCCATTGGCCAAAATACACCTTTATATAAATATGTTTATATTATACAAGAAAAGAGAAGATAAGAAAGTTTTTCATTTTCAATATAAAATACTTAATCCACTTTTCTTTCTCTTTTTTTTTTCTGATTTTGATATTATTATTATTATATCGTTGTCACGCCGGTAAACTAAAAGGGATAATATAGGAACATTATTTTTTATCGTTTTTCGAGATTTTCCTTCTTCTTTTTTTATGTTTTACTTCTTCTTCTTCTTCTTCTTGTTTTTTTGGTTGTTGTTATTTTTTTTTTATAGGAATTATAAGTAAACTTTTTGTTAGTTCACGTGTTTCAGGCAGACACTATCGAATATCTTACCGTATAGTGTTTCTTAAATAAGAAAAAGAAAAAAATACAAGAAGAAGAAAGAAGGAAATGGATTTTTTTTTCTCTCTATATAATCCAATTACAATAAAATAAGTTAAACTTTGGTCATGTCGAAAATCACTAAATGGTTATCACAGTAAATAAGAAAAAGTAAAAACGGAGGAAAATCTAAAAATTGTATAAATACACAAAAAAAAAAAAAAAGAAAAACGGAAAAAATTCAACTTTGTTCGATTAAGATTAAGATATAAAAGTTTTTTTTTTTTGTTTTTGGTGGATAAAATATTACATAGAAAATGTTAAAAGTTTTTTAGAACTTTTTTATAGAAGTTTCTATATAATTCGGTCAGTTTCATACTGTAAATCGAGGATAATAAAACCAATCATAAAATAATAATTTATCGATTTTATTGATTTCTCTCTGACTCTCTCTCTCGATCCTATTACCAATAATCTATAAAATTATTTTTGTTGATAAAATTCTGGATAAATACCAAGAAAAAAAAATGAAAACATTAAGGACTTTTTGATCACAATTCCAAATAAAAGCTTATCCAGCCAAATAAACCTTACTTCAGTATTTACAATGGTCAAAACTTATATAAGATTTAAACAGCTTTTAGCTGATGGGTTTAATATTTTAAGTGACTTTTAAAAAGTTATACAAATCAATTTATACCATAAGTTCAAAAGTGAATAATATTCACCAATATAATGCTGTTCAATGTATCTGTTATATTCAAAATATAAAGCTATCCCCAATTCAAATTTGTCACAATTCATTTATAAAATCAATCAATCATGAATGGAAAAAAAAAGGAAAAATCCAATAGAAATGGAAAATTTTTGTATAAACATTGTAATAATGTGAAAATTGCAAATAAAAAGAGTCAACAAACCAAACGAATAAATAAATAAACAAATCGTAAATATTGGCAAAATTTTGTCAATTTTTTTTTCTTCTTTTTTTTTTGTTTTACAATAATCAAATTGAATTGCAATTGACATTTTTTTAAAAAGCAATATTGCATTATTTCATAACAGTATTTCACAGAACGTATAAGGGGCAACGATGGGTAAAGAGAAAAACTCCCATGTAACGCGGAATGAAAAGTTCAAATCACAATTTTTAGAATTTGTTACTAACAACAAATCATAAACAGATACAGAGATAGAGTCGATTTCTATATAAATAAAAGCATAAAATATTATTTTATGTTCAATTTTTCTTTCATTTTTGTTTTTTATTTTAGAATCGAATTGAGGTTTATGTGTTGGGTTATGTGAAATTTTGGATTTTATAATACAAAAACATCGAAACAAAATAAAAATAAAATACAATCTTCTTATCTAAATGTTTAGAAAAGATTCTAAACTCCAATTCTTTATTGAAAGAGGATTTAAAATTTCAAGATTTTGAATGAAAAACATACATATTTCCTTGTATGAAATTTAAAGTTGGACCATTTTAGTGAATCATGGTTATTTAATGTTTATATAAAAATAAGCCCATTAATTGTAAGCGATCTACTCCTTTTCATCTTCACAGATCACAGATAATCAATAAAAACTAAGCAAATTTGTTATTTGTTAAAAATAAATGTAGTATAACACAATTAATTGCTATTTATATAAAACAAATAATTTATAAATAAGAAATGAACAAAATGTAAAAAGGGTTAAATTTTCTAATAATATAATACGTAATTCATCATCATGACAAAGGCAAAAATGAAAGTATTTATCTACTTTATTTTACTCTTATAAACATCATTTTTTGTTATTGTTATTTTATTTAAAATGTCTTCAATAATCATAATCATATAAGAATAATAATGAATGTTAAGAGAACCATTTAAACCGCACAATACAACACTATAAAATTCATATAAAATTAACAAAAGACTTCTTATCAAATTAGGAAACGGGTCATAAGGTCATTATTTAAAATAATAATAATAATATTCTACTGTAATTAAATAAATATATAACAATTTTGATTAACTAAAGTTACTTATCATACTCAGTACCTTTTTTTATGTACCTATTTTCTTTAAACTTTTTGTCTCGACCTCCTTTGCTCTCTCTCTCTCTCTCTCTATCTCTGTCTTTTTGTTATTGTTATTAATAGAGGTGAAAATCTCCGACCCATCAAACTTTATCAACAAAGAAATTATAAATAAACTCAAACCTGATGTAGTACGTTATACCACTTTTATATTTACCTCTTTTTTACCACCCCCATCATTCCGCAAGCATACATATAAAGTCTATATGTACATTATATGTATGTACACATTTTTTTTTATTTATGTGTATGCCTAAAGTTCAGTTCAGAAAGAGAAATACATTGAGGATAGAGTAAGAGAAAGATTATAAAAATTTTAGGGTGGTTCCAATCTGAATTATAATTAATTTTCTGTTAAACTTTTACACCAACCTAACAAAATTTAATTTTAAAACTTTTAGACTTTATGTAAAGTAAATAGTTGTGTAATTTTACACAACATCAACAACAACAGAAAAAAAAGTGTTTTTCTGTTGACTCTTTTTATTTAATGTTCTTTCAAACAAAAGATTAATTGCAATTTTGTTGTTATTTTTGTTCAAAATAATTGTATAATACGACTTAATCACTGTAGAGACAACCATTTATATTGTATGGTCGAATCAACAATTTCTACATTTTCAACACTAAACAAATATTTTTTTATAGACTTTTCAGTCGTAATTTTACTTTTATTTTTTATTTTGTTGTTGACTTTTTTGAATTGTATTTTTTTTTTTTCGGTTTTCATTGTCATTTTGAACGCAACATGTGAAAATGTGAAAAAAAAATAAAACAAACAGAAAAATACAAAAAGTTTTGTTAGTGTTAATTGATTGGTATAAAATCGATGATAAATAAAGGAATGGTTTGAGTAAAAGGCATTTGTACCTACTTTGCTTTTTTTTTACCTTTTCTTCTTTTGTTTTCTCGTCTGTTGTGTAGCGAAATTAATTTTATTGGAAAAGTTTATTATTGGAAAATGTGTTGTTGATTGGATTAAAGAAATTGAATTTGTAAATTAAAACAAAAACAGAAAATCACTTTTACAATTTTAATTGCAGTCATTTTATTTACATAAGAAACAATTAATTAAAAATTATTAAATTTTTAAAATATCAAAAATTCAGTCAGTTTTGTCTAATAATCAAATCAGAATCTAGTTAAAAGATTTTCTTCTCTCACCCACCATTGTAATTTTCATAATATTATCTGCATTGTAAATTATGCCATATTCTTGTTCATCATTCCATTATTATTCTCTAGGGTTCCAGTATATGATGAGAAAAAAAATGGAAAAAAAAAAATCGTAGTGAAAATGGGTTGGAAAAAAAATATATAAAATTCTTAAAAGAAAAGGCATCTTTTTAATAATTAAAATTTTATAAACACTACAAAAAACTAGACAGCCAAGCGTATTTTTATTTTCCCCATCTTTTTAAGTTTGTACTTGACGTGGACAATCTTCTAGAAATAATACTTTCTTATAAACAATTTTTAATTGAAAATTAAAATGAATTCTTTCAAAATAGTATATAAGAAATTTGTAAAGATAAAGGAAAATCGTACGCTTTTATGAAATTAGATTAAGTGCTAAAATAGAATTACTTTAAGAATTTTTTAAACACTTTGTCTAGAATTTGTTAAATATGTAAAATATTTTAATATATATTAATGTAAATAAAAATAAAGTGTTAAATAACTAAATAACGAGTTAACAGATTACCCTTAATGATCCTTTTAATACTTACTTTATACACCTTCAACATTTTGCTTTAATTCCGTTTTTTTTTTTTCTAAAAGTAATTTCCGTCTAAAAATCTATTTTAAGACATGTCCACTCTAAATAAAATATTTGTTTTGAAGTAACTTCATGTTTTGCGTGTTTACTATACAAAGTTAAATTTAATTAATTAATTCATGTAATTCAAGTTTTTCATGTTATTCATGTAATTCTTGAGTAATTCAATATTGCCTGACTTTAGCAATTTATATGAATTTATGAAGTACGCATAATTAATTAAAAATATTTTAACGTGCATAATCCAAATAATTCAGATGTAACTCTGAAAGGTGGATGACGTGGACGCAATACAAGAGTGAATACCTTCGTGATTCGAACTTCTTTATAATAAATCATTATAAAAATTATCTTCAACACCTTAGGGATCCTTCATTGTATATGCAAGCCTTAACTGTGGATAAGAACAGGTGCTTATTAGGAATCATTACTACACCAGGATTCGAATCGGGATGAATCACGATACCATCCTTACAAAATGAAATTAGTATTTTACATATCAGAAACAAAAATAAATAACTACTAAAAAAATAGATAAAAATAAATAAGCCATGAATATTCAAATCAAACAAGAAAAACAACATTAAATAAATATGTAATTGTAGAACTATTTATGTATTTAGTATTTATGCATATATAATTTTTTTTATATTTCAGTTGTAGGTACATAGTTTATAGTTCTATTAAAGTTTCCCATTCTTGCTTTAATCTATTAAAATTATATAAGATAAACTAAAATCATTTCTCTATCCGGGAACCGGGACTAACACCACTCAAAATATATATATAACCTAACGACGATTACACAAAGTTTTTATTTTAGTATTCATCAAATTTAAAATTCCTTCATTTTCATTGAATTATTCATAGCATTTATAGAGAGAGAATGAGACTTTATGTAGAAGAGACAAATAATATGGAAAGAAAATTTATATAAAGCGACAATTTCTTCCATTTTTTCATTACATAAAAAAAAACTTTAACTTCATACAAGTCTTTTCTTTTTCTTCATTTTGCAGTCGTTTTTTCTTATGCATAAATTTATTTTTTCTAATAATTTTATTTTGTTCAAAAAAGATCATGCATGCAAAAGTTGAAACTTTTGTATTCAAGTTTTCACCAAGAGTCATAATCATGGTTCTTACCTTCCATTCACTTCATTTTTGAATAGAAGAAGTTGAGGAAGATCACGAAAGTAAATATATTACGTTAATATTTTATAAAAAGATGACAAAAAAGAATAAAAAGACGGCTGTTAAAGAAAAAATTGAGCAACGAAAACAACAAGAAAATTTCATTATAACCAATATAAATAAATAGACTGCAAAAAAGTGAAGTCAATTGGAAAAGTTTACCAACTCTTCCTTTTTGCAAAATAACATTCTTCATCGTTTTACCACCTTTCTATTTTCACCTGAATAGTTTTTTAAATATTCACAATTTTCTTTTTTAGTCTTGTCCCTTTTTGATTTTAATTAGAAAAGTAATTTATATTATCGCGTATAAAACGAAAATAGGTTAATGGAACTTTATCGTTCGTTGGGTTCTTTTTTTCTTTTCTTGTGTTTTTTTTTTTTGCTATTTTTGGTTTTCTGACATTTTACAAAGTTATAGATGAAAGTTTTTTTCTGAAAATTTTAAATTTTTCTATTCTTCTTAAATCTTCCTCTTCCGTATATTTACAATTCTTGTTGGGCTATTATAGTATTTATCGTTAAATGAAGATTTTTAATATAGCGACACCAAGTCTTTCATTTTCTAACTTTTTCTACCTTCTTTATTCTTGGGTATTTTATTATAATGTCAGTTTGTTCAAGTTTTAATTATTCAACAAAACAAAACATTAGAAAAAAAAAATGAGAAAATAAACAAAATAAAAGGAGATATTTTAATATAAACCAGTCTTCGCTTGTTGATGCTTCCATGTTTATCTAAATGTTTTTTTTTTGATGAAGGCAAGAAAAAAAAGAAAATATTTAAAACGATAAAAAGTTTTCTTTTATAATATGGCAAAAGGGTAAACTTTCAATCAAATTAATTTCGTATAAATATTTTTTAATTACCTCCAATTTCTAATTATTTTCTATGTTTATAATTTTTGATAATTCTTCTTAATTATCAATAATGATGCAAAAAACTAATTACTAAAATAATAATAATAATATATGACCATTTTTAACATTTTAGACTTATTTTTATTAAAATGAAATGTTTAAAGCAACGTTTTCATGGAACGTTTTTACTTTTAAATTTAACTGAAACTCATAAAAAAATTTTCATTTCATAAAATTGTTGGAGCAGAAATTTTGGATTATTGATTTTTGGCCATATTAGAATAGCTGTTGATGATAATAAATATTGATATACAAATAATTTTAAATAGGGACCAAATATAAAGAAAAATGCTTTAATTTACTAAGCTAAGCTATCTAAATTATTGCTTTAATACTTCTGACTTTATTTTACAATCCACTGGTGTTTGGATTATTTTATAAATTTTTGCAGTGATTCAGTAAACTTGATGAAATTTGATTAAAGTAGAAAGTATTTTTCTTTTAACAATTGATCAGATCATGTGTAAGTGTGATGAAGGGAAAAGTGTGTTGGGTATCTTATTAAATGATAAAAATCTTGTGTGCAAATAAAATGTAAATAACAAAAGAATATGAAATATACAATTGAAACAAAAATTACCAAATTAATTAAAAAATATACACATTGTTCTTGTTGCTTAACTTTTCAGTTTTTTTGTTATAATATCGAAGTCCAGACAATACTAAGATAAATGAAGTTATTGATCTTTAAAAAGTTTGTTTTTTACAAAAGAAAAAATATTTCCCAAAAGAAAAAAAAAGAAGAAGATAAAAAGGACAAACGAAAAGATAATTGAAATTCCAAAAATGTAAAGTTTCTTATCAAAAAAAAAAAAAATGTTTCGTCTTTGAAAAGTTTAATAAATCGTTTGTAAAAGTATTTTTTTAGGAAAATTAAATTAGATTAGAACCGCTTGAATGGATTCGCGCAGTTATTTTCCCTTAACTTCTACTTTGTTTTCTTCTTTTTCATCCAAGTATTTTCCTGAAAAAGAGAAACATTTTAGATTTTAACGAAAAGAAATTTAAAACTAAAGAATGAAAGAAAAGTAAAGTAAGAAAGAAAAACTGTCACGTTTTAAGAGCAGTATTTTCATCACCTTAATCTGTTAATCATTTTGATGTAAGAAAATTAAATTAAAAGAATCTTTGATATCTTAATCAAAAAGTGTTTCAACGTCCCTACTTTTCTTCTATACTTTTTTTCTCTTATTTTAGTCTGAAGTACTTTTTTCTTTTTGATAACCGTCTTTACTTTTGTCAAAATGTTAAAGTGAAAGAAAATTTTGCACGGAACTCTTTAAAAAATAGAGAGACTGTCATTGAAGTTATAAAAAAAAATATGTAATATGAGAAATGTCTGTCATCATATTTAATTTTTTATGTATAATCAAAAAATATGCAATAATCCTAAATAAATAATCTAGAATTATAAAGCATTTACTTTAAATTTTAAAAGCGCATAGATTAAAGTCTTAATTCCACGAAAACAATGTGATTTTTTTTTTGCTCTTAAACTAATCCCTTAACCTGAACTGAAACACATTTTATGCAGTTCAAAAGTTCTAACAAATAAAATGTTGTGCAATAAATTGAATTTTAAAAATAAAGTGAAAAATATAAACTTTAAATTTTTAACGTAAATAAAAAAATAATATTGATCATCTTTAGTTTGAATTGGGAATAGAAAAATTTTCGTATATTTTATAAAGTCAATTTATTTTCCTATATTTTTGATTGAAGAAAATCTCAAACGTCTTTTACAAAAAAAAAGGAAAATCTTCGCTGTAGAACATTTCCCCCTTCTATACTATATAAATAAAAACGAGCCGTTTATTTGAAAATATGATTAAGCTTTTTGGTTTGGTCCTATACGTAATTCTCAAGGGGTTCACGTTTGTCTCACCAAGAATTCTCTTTCGTTTTTTCTAATTTTCTTCATTTTCATCATTTTCTTTTTTTTTTTTCTTCTTCTTCTGCTTCTTTATCTTCATCATTTTTGTTATTAAAGAAAAATATTTATAAAATATTAAATTTGATTCAGAAAACCTTTTAACTTTTTTTTTTTTTCTCTTTTATTATTATTTTATTTTGTGAAAATTCATGGTGATTTTAAGCTCTTTTTCTTTAAAATCAAATCAACGATCGTATAAAATAAATATTATATTCTATTTTCTATATTATATATTTTTGGTGATTGCGAGGAAAACGATGACTGACTGATGACATTTAAATTTATAATTTTTAATTAAAACAAGAATAAGGGATTTATTAAAATGAAGAAATCTTATCGTTCTATCGTTTATTTTATAACATAAAGATGTTACTCAACCAACCAACCAACCAGCCAACCAAACCAACCAAACTAAACCATCATAAAACTCACCCTATTCTATAAACAACCATTAGAATATTTTTCTACTCGTTTTTGATGTATCGATTTTTTGGAAAATTAATTAAGGTGTATATTAGGACAGAGTTGGCATGAGCGAAGGCGAAAAGTTTTCTAATTTTTTCCTCCACCTCTTTCTTGTTATTATAATTTTTATTTCTATTTTTGTTTTTGTATAAAAATTTACCTTGATTATTTATTTTTATTCTGTTTGTTAGATTATGAAGAAAATTAACGTCTAATTAACAAGAATCTTAAGACTTAAGATATTTACCAACAATTTTGATTGAATAAATATATTTTCTATATTTTATGAAATTACCTCTTTAAAATCATATTAACTTAAAGATTAATTTAATTGACTGTGACTATACAAAACAAAATATATAATTTGGGTTAATCTTAATGTGACATCAAAATAATCTTTTTAAAACTTTATATCCTTTAGAAAATATGAAACTTTGTGCATTCAAATATAATTAAATAATATTTTAGACTAATTTTTAATAATCTGTCAAAATTAATCTTAAAAGCTGTCTAAAAAAGCGTGTTTTTTTTCCTTCTAAATGAGTGACTAATAATAATTGATATTGTTGAATTTTTTTTCCTTACTTATCTACACAATCAATCCCCCTCAAACAAATTCAAATTTACTAAATTATAAACAATTCATATTATTATTCGGATTAGTAAAGTCTATTGGATTTTACTTAGCGAAATAATGAATGGATTTTATATAATTAAAGGAAACTCAATAAAATTCGTATGAATCATTTTCTAAAATTTCAACTTGAAGCAGTTACTTAAAATACATTTTATTTTATCCGAATTTATTCAATAAAGTTTTATCTATTTTTAGGAAAATATTTTAATACAATTAATGAAAACTATTTTAATAATAAAAGTTTGAACAGTGCTTCGAATTGGTTAACTTTAATTTAACCAAACACGACAATATTTTAATTCTTTTATAATTTTTATAAAAAAAATATAACGTCAACAAAAATGAAATAAATAATTAAAAAAAAAAAGGAATAAAAATGTTTTTTAAAAATTAAAAATAAACGTGAAATAAAAAGTGAAATATACAATAAAAGTAGAAAAAGAAATCTTTAAAGATAAAAAATCAAAAATAAAGTTCTAATTAAATAGAAAATGGAAACAAATGACAATCATACAGATTTATTTAATTATTCAAATTTTGTATATTTAATTGAACCATCTAGAAACTATTACAATGTAAATAATATATCAATGATTGTAATGGAACCGCCACCATCTGTTGTACTTCTTGTAAAATGTTTTGTGATGGGTTTTATTATTTTAGCAGCGATATTTGGTAATCTTCTAGTTATTGTTTCTGTTATGAGACACAGGAAATTGAGGTAAATACATACTTTAATATTTTATATCATAAAAATATAATATTTTCTTATAAATATTTTATTGTTTTATGTCTGTTTGTTGGTTGAATATACGTATAGCGATACATTAACTTAATATATTTTATAAATAAAAATGCATGTCTTAAGAAATCTTATGATACAGAAAAACAAACATTTTATATTTGACATTGATGTATATAATTTATATAAATATGTAATAACAAGAAAACCATCATCTTCAAAATTAAGATGATTTCGTGTAAGGAATTATTATATTATTATTACCATGGATCTTTGCTTGATGATTAATAATAAATAACGTATTAATATAAAACCAGAAAAGATGGATTAAGAAAGAAGAATTGAAAACAAATTAATTTCTGACATCACATCTTTCGTGTTTAATTTTCTTTTCTTTTTACGTGAGTGAATTTGTGGGGAAAGGAAATGAAAAAGTGCTTTAGCTTTATTATACAATTTATATAGAAATCTTTGTGAGAAATTGTTGAAAAAATAAAAAGAAATATTACGAATATTCTGAATTATTAAACATAAGACGATAAGACAATTTCATGTCGTATGATATGAAAATAATCCAATAATTAAAGTAGTCATTTATTGTCTTGATGAATAAATATACAAGCATAAAATTATTTTCAATTCTATATTTGGAGAACAAAAATAATCAAATATGTCATAACATCGTTAATGTCTCTAATGTATAAATTTTACAAATGGTATTAAAATTTATAAATAGAAGAAAATTTAATTTATATGAAAAATAAAATAATGAATTTCTTCTTTTTTTTTTATTTGTAAATTTTCTACAGAAGCATTTACTCTGTTAAAACTTTAAAAGGCAGAGTATAGTAAAGTCATCATATTTCATTTATGTCTCAAGTATTACAACGTTTATAGTCATTTTGAAATAAGATTATATACATAAAATATGTATTTTATGTTATATTATAGAATATTATTAGATATCTAATTATATTTATGAGAGAAATTCTCTGGATCAAATATGAACTGTCAAAAACAGTTTTTGATCCCACACAATAAAAAAATTTGCTCCACTAAAAATCATACCACTTCTTACACACAAGTCATCCTAAAGGTCCAATTAAATATAAATTTATATTCAACCCTTTAGTTAGTCAATATTAAGATATCTGATCAAAAATAAACCGCACCCTAATTTGTCTTAGCCTAATTGCCATCTTCAACTCTTCTTCATTTCCAGTATTTTTTTTTTTTTCATTTTTTCTTTCTTTAAAAATAAAATACACACAATTTTGGAATCTCTTCTTCCAAGCCGGCGACGATAAGAAGGAAGAAGGGTTTTTTGAGCTTCAAAGAAATAGATAAACCTCACCCGTGCCACCACCCACATTGGACACCAAAAATATAAGCTCGTTTTGACCAAAAATATCTTTCATTGTAATATTTGCTTTTTCTATCTACTTCTTTTAGAAGGCAATTCCTTAGCATCTTCTTATTTTTTTTAAAAAAAGAAAAACAAAAAAGAATCAACTCTGAGAATTGGATCGGCTTTGAACTTTCCTTTTGTAGATTTTTTCCTTCATCATTTTTTTTTATTATTACGATTATTATCTTTTTTTTTTTTATCTTCTTAGTTTTACCAGAAAATTCTAGAAATAAGATCAAAATAACTTCGTTCAATTTCAATATTTTTCCCTTTTTTCCTTTTTTTCTGTGTTAAAAGCTCATTTTCTGGATGAACATAACATTCTCATTCCCCCTTATCACACACATATCAACCCCTTTCACTCACCTCATGCCTTCTAACATTTTCATTCTCTTTTTTAGTATTATTTCTTCGTTTTCTTTCGTTCTTGATTCTGATAAATCGAATTTAATTTTCACAAAAAATTGAATTGTGTTTGTGTGAAATTTTTTATAGTTTATTGGAAAAATTCTTGGAATAACAAAGAATATTATAATAATATGCGGTCGTGCTAACCTCTAGATGTGTCTATGTATTGTGTATTATATAGTTAAAGGTTTCTGCCTCTTGTATATATATATATATATTTTTATTATGTTGTTGATGATTTTGTTGAATTTTATTGTATTTTAAATTATTTTCATGAGAAATTATTATTATTTTATATTTGAGTTTAAAACTGAATGATCATGTCCATTTTTTCCCCCCTTTTAAAGATACCACAGATGTTTTATGAACATTTTACTTGAGGGTTATTTTGAATCGTAATAATAATAATAATAATAATAATAATAATAATAATAATCATGACTTGACTTGAATAATAAATTAAATTAAATAATAATAATTTTTCTCATAGCCTCATAAAATGTCCTCAATTTTATATTATTTATTTTTTTTTTTTTTTGTTTTATCTGATATTAAACTTGAAACAAACCACAAAATTCTCCTCATTTTTTCCACCATAGCATTAAATTGTATCAAAAATGGATAGGATATCCTCTGAAGAATTCTCTATGATAAGGAAAAATATATATACGGAAACATTCTCTTCTCCTTTGTTTTTGATTTGATTCAATTTTCAATTCAAACAAAATTCAATTTTTATACTAAAGACAGCGGTGAAAATTGTTTCAAGATAAAAATTCTTTTTTCTTTGTCTGGTTTTTTTGTTTTATTGAAAAACAAGAGAAATTAAATTGGACAAAATTTTCATCTTAATTGAACTTGACTGATGTTGTAAAAATAAATTTAAATACACTTTTGTGTTTGCCTACGGTTTTTTCTTTATTTTAATCTGCATGCTTAAAATACTCATAGCATATTTTCAAATATATACATTTTTTATGTGGCCTAATTTTTATTAATCCATTTTTGTTTTTCGGATTAAAAACAATTCAAATTTTACTTCCTTTTTATGTGTGTGCATGTATATGCTTTGATTATGTTAAGCTTTTTATCTGAATATTTCGATTGAAATCTACAGAACATTTTTAAAATAATTTCTATATTGAGCCATAACCAATATGTGGGTATAGATTTGACCAATATATTCTTCGTTCATATTTCTGTTATGGTTGAATTGTTGTTATTGATAAAATAATTTACGTTTAAAAACCAAAATATAATTTTAATAAATTCAAGCAGCATAAATTAAATATTAAATTTACATAGAGAAATTTATTATGTTTCTTTCTATATTTTTCATTGCATTGTTAAATTTATCATATTATGCATAAACGTGATCTACCCTAGAGTATTTATATTATGAAAATTGAGTTTTTCATGCAGTTATTTGATTAACATAAATATTAAGTAGTTATCCAATTTTTGAATTTAGTTGTTCAATTCAAATTCAAATTATCATCAAATTTCAATATTGTAATTTAAGTGGTATATTTTAATCGGGTGGAGTTTACAGTGGTTGGGATTTGTATAAAGAGAAATCAATTGATATAGTCACTTCATTCAACGAATTAGTTGAATTTGTACAATTTATCAAGAGATAATTTTCAGAAATTTCATTGGAATTATTGAATTCTGTTAAGACTTCTTTAGGATGTAGTTAGCACAAGACTATTATATATTACACTTAAATTATGAACGCATCTTTGAAAATGGTTTAATATTTAATCAAAACGATAATTGTAGAGTTTTTCTAAAAAATCTATATTTATATGTATGGAATGAAGAAGACACAACTGTTTGTGTTTATACATTCAACAAAACACAAAAATTATAATTCTTTTCTTGGTTACGTTTACGTTGGAATTACTTGGAATTACCTACTTTTTTTAATGCTGATTTATTCTTTGGATTTATTTTAAATTTTATTCAGAATTAGGAAGTAAATTGTACGTAATATTTTGGGATTAAAATTATGTAAAGTTATTTGGAATTGAAATTCTTACGAATTACTTGGAATTATCCTCAATTTAGAATAAATTATTAACAAAATGTCATTTGAAATCATACTTTTTATACTAATTTTTAATAATTAAGAGAAAAATGTTTAGAAAATAATTATAACTTCTATAACCAGCAAACAATGTTCATCTTTAATAAACAAAAATTGAACAAAGTGAAAATGTTTAATTTTCATTAAATTATAATTGAAATTAACGCAAACAAAAAAAAAAGAAGGGCGAAAGATAAAAAAAATTCAGAAACAGTCGATGACACTTTCAAAGTAAAAATTTCACATTAACAAATTGAAAGAATTTAGAATATCATTTATTTACATCGTCTAGTCATACTCTCTCACTCTTTCTATCTTAATGTAAAAATAAAAATATTAATTTTAATTTTATCACAAAGATTTTTATTTGTCTTCATCTATTGTTCTGTTATTCTTATATTCGGTTAGTAAAATATTTTAACGCTCAATCTTCTTCTATGTTTTTTTTTTTCGTTACACCAAAAAATGTTTGACTTCTTTAATATTATCATAAAAATTTTACAAGTTTTTCAAAAAGGATAAAGAAAAAAATGAAATAAATGAAGAAGAAAAGACAAATGATTAAAAGAGTCATTTTTTTTTCTACCTTTTTTTTTTTTTGCTTTCACATAATTTTCAGTGTGGAAAATATTTGCGCATATGAAAAATACTTTTTATATTCTGTCGTTTATCTTGAATGTTTTTTAATGGACTATGGCAGAAAAAAAAATGAAATACGAATAAAGGAAAAATGGAAAATGAAAAATGAAATTTTCTGTCGTTCTTGAAAAATATTGAATGAAGATTTTGTTACAAAAAAAAAAAAAAAAAAATGAAAAAGGAAGAAAAAGAAAACGTCTTAAAATATAAAGAAATAATATAAAGGTGTCGATTGTATTCCCTTTTGGTTTGGTTTGAATTTTTTATTAGATTAGGAAAACGAAAAGTAAGAAATCATTTGAGTTTTAATTTTTTTTTTTTTTTATATTTTTGTTTTCTATCAATAAAAAATTAGGATTTATCACACACAAGATACCACCAACTAAAGACATTATTTATGCGACATACAAAAATCGCGAAAAGGTTTCATTTTCCTTGCTGATGTGTGGCTGATATTGAATTTAGAATATTTATTTTATTTCACACAGGTGAATTGTATATAAAAATTGTGCTAATATGTTTATTTTTTTTTTGAAAAGGAAAAATATTTCAAGAGTAATACACGAATGAGTAATACACTTTCTTCTATAATATTAAATGAATTTCAATTATCTCATACAAGTCAACCTGATCTCTGTGCTTTAGTTAAATCAATTAATTATTTAATTAATCAATCAATACAAATGCTCCTAAAATAAATGTCGTAGGTGCGAATTTCCAACAATTTCCCATAAAATTGTAACTAAAAATTATTCAGGTCACTGTAAATTCATTTATAACGAATACAATTAAATGTGAGTTAAATTGAAAAAATGGTCAAACCCAATTATATCCTAAATTATATTCTTAGGGAGTTGTTTAATTAAAGGAAATTATTAAATTAATCTTAATGGTTCAGAAATCATCAACGAAGAGATCAAAATCAAATTTTGATTGAGCAGAAATTATGTAATTACACAGAAAATATCATGATTGTGTCATTTACAATTATTTTTGCTTTGAGTGTTTTTTTTTTGTTGGACACAAAAATACCGATTGAAGTCTATAAAATCCTTTTAAATAAACGTTTCATTTTTTTTTTATCATTTTATCCCATTTCCCTACACTAAACACATATTTTCGACGATTCTTTCCTTTTTCCAGTTGGTTTATATTATATATAATATAAGAAGACCTACATCACATTGTCCTTGTTTGCTTTAGGCACCCACGTTTTCATGATGTTTTCCACCCTTATACTCTCACTGACTTCCTTTTATTATTTGTTTAGAAACAAAAAAAAAAAAGAAGAAAGAAAGTAAAAGAGAAAAGAGAAAAATACAAGAAAATAATTCGAAGAAAGTTTCAAATAGGAATGTAAGATACTTTTTGGTTGATGGTTGCCTTTATACTTTGTATGTATTTTTGTGTATTTTTGTGATGGTAGAGATTATGTATTACAAATTATTTGCTATGACATGAAAGTAACAAAATAAAGTTTGAATTTTCTTTATTCCTTTACGTCCTATTTAGAATTTAAATAGAAAAAATTTAATTCTTTACGTTATACGTTATTTATTTAGTAAATAGAACTATGAACTCATTATTGATTAATCCACCTATCTTCTTATTTAATATATTTATAGGATGAAGACTTTTCAATAAAATATTAATTCTAAAGATTGGTTTATTCGGTTAAAACTTTCCTTAAATAATATTCAAAATTAAAACCCATTATTTAAATAAAGACATTTCTATCATATTTACTAAATTGTAATATGAAGATGATACCATGGAATAACCTCAAGATTTGTTGTATTTAAATCAAAATTCTACATTATATTAATAATGATAGTCCCAGTACATCACATCATCATAATAACTAATTAAGAAAATGGATATACAATCATCTTCATCTTTATATTTATACATATACATAAAATATTACATGAGAATATTTTGAAAGTTAAAAGTTCAAGGTTACACGCACTTGATGCAATGAATAAGAAGTTCTTTTTTTAAAAAAATATTATATACAAAAATAACACAATACAAGAAAGTAATGTAAAGAATAAAAAAGAAACTAGTACACAAAACTCTTATCTTTTTTAATCGTCTCGCCAATTATAAATTTTATTTTATTTTTTTTTGTTCTTTATAAAAAGTTTTTAATGAGTGTTTTTTTTTCTACTGTAAATTCTTTTGTATTATTATTGTAATTAGCGTATAAAATTATATATTACAATGTTTTTAAAAAATTTTAGTTAGAAAATTGTTTTGTTTTTATATCTTTCTTAATTATAAATTTATACAAAATAATAACAAATTAATTATTAACAAAATAAATAATTTAAAATGACGTCACCTTAATTACTTAATTACTTAAAAAATAGGCATCATTAATTGACTCTCCAAATTTTTCGCTAAATATAAATTAAAATCGAAAATAGTAAATTTATGTATTTGAGTTATTTTAGCCATACAAATAATCCCACACCTATAAATAAATTTGAACTTTAACATTTAACAATTCAAACATATTATTATGTTGATTGTATTTTCAATATCTCATTATTTATTAGTATTATATAACTCACAGGCAGCAAAATTCAAATTTGAAAACTCCAAAATGTTAAGACAACATGAAATTTCATACATTTTTCATTTCACTTAAAGCTTCTTACATTTTTTTCTTCTTTCATTTCATAAGCAAAAATAAAAAATAAAAACAAAAACAAAACAGAATAAAACATAATAAAAAATTTCACATTTTTATGAAAACAAAATGCTTGACATTTATGATTATTTTCTTCTCTTTTCTTTATTTTCTTAAAGGCAATAATTCATTTCGATTTCTTCAATTTCTTTCATACTGTGCATGTTACCAACAAAAATGGAAGTACCAGCAGCCGAACTAAAGGAAAAAAAATAAAAACAAATAAAACTCAACACCCAATAAAGAATAAAAAAAAAATTTTCCATCGCCTTTCAACAAAAATAAAAATGTTATTATTTCCTTTATATCGTCTCCATTTTCTTCTCCTCCTTTCATTCCAATAAACAACTGGTACCTACCCTTAAAAGAGGACTAAGTGGACCGATATATTTGAAAATTTCAATTACCTTTTTTTTTTCTTCTTTCTTTCTAAGATGACTTTAGAAATCTTGGTGTTACAACAGCAACAACAACAAGAAAACACAGCAATAAAGAAAAACTGACAATAAAAAATACATGAACAGAAAAAAAAAATTCTTTTGTTGAATTTTACTTCTTCTTCTTCTTTTTTTTTTTTTCTTTTTGTTAAGAAAGAACACCTTTTTTGTGTCTCTTTTGAAAAATGTTCAAGGAAAATAATAATAAAAATGAAACTTTCATAGATATAAATACAATAATATTATACATATTTCTTGTAATATTGAAATACCAAGAAGAAGTTTTGTATTGTGGAATTGTGAAAATATGTGGGTTTTTGGTGTTAACACTTGAATTTTTGTAATTTAATCCAGGTAAAGTAAAAATTTTTTGATCATATCTAAAAGGATCTTATTATATTAAAGTTTGGTTTTGAATTGAGGTAAAATGTATTTAGGTATTTTTCGTTTTTCATTATATTTATAGAGGGATAAAAATAAAGAAAGATATACAATCTTATCCTTATCTAAAGGAATTGTTAATACACCAAACATTTATGTTGTATATTTATATAAATTTTTTCCTCATTTTAAACGTTTTTCTTTTCTAATTTTTTGTGAAAAAATATATTAATAATTTGAAATTAAATTGAAATTCATCAGACATAAAATGGCGAAAAATATGAATAATGATGGCAGCAATTTAATCGGTCCATTAAACATTTTTTTTTTAGTAGATGAATTCAATCAATGAAATTTTTTTTTGTATTTTTCATCTTTACATTTTTCTTTTTCTGTTTTGATTTTCAATAAATTTTCTATTCCTACGTTCAACCGCCTACACTAAATACTAAGAGATGTTTTGTCATTAGATTTGCTGACACAGTTTTGGAACAGAAGAATGTTTCAGGAGTCTTAACACTACTAATGCATTTAAATAAGCGATTGAAAGTGAAGAATTACAATACATAATGCTTAATGTAATCCAAATGATATGCAGAACAAATAGAAAGCTAAAATATTTCTATTTTTTTATGTTTTTTATATTTTCCATTACTGAACAAAGAAAAAAATGACTGGAATTATTTTGTGTAAATATATCTTGTGAAAAGAACATTAAAATCTCATACCAATTCTTTTGACAATTCAACTGATGAGAAAAATAAAATTGATATTTATTTAAGATAATACACGAGTAGTAAAAACAAGATGCCATTAGAATTGATAAATTTAGTATTCTAAAAGGATTATTAACTGTCGTTTGAAAATTTTCCAAAAACTTTAAACTCAGAAAATAAATATTTCATCTTAAAGATGATTGAGAATATTGAGAAAAACAAAAATATATTATCCACAATAATCGTCTAATAAATGTTCATCCAATTCAATCACTTCTTATTGAATAAAACTTCGAATTCTGAAATATTCTTATACAAATACAACCAAAAGTTGGTGTATCAAAAAAAAAACGGTTTTCACTTCTTTTTTTGTAGTGGAAAAATAAAACAGAAATAAATGTGCAATTTGTACCAACATCCTTCTAGCATGATACTCAACTACTACAGATATGCTGCCTCCCTTAAGGCGCATACCTTTTTCGTTTATATTTTTCCTTTTTCTTTTTTCTCTGATTTCTGCTTATTCATTGAACCATCTTCAATCAAAATAAATATTTAAACAGGAATACTTCTTTTTACATATTTTGATGGTTTTTGTCGACCGATAATAAATCACAGTTTTTGTTCGTTTATTAAATACAAAATGATGAGAAAAGTCAAAGCCAGTTGCATTTATGTTTAGATTTAGTAATCTTGTTTTGTACGTTTTATGGTGGCTATTTTTCTCTGTTTTTCAGAAAGAAAGAAAGAACGAAAGAAATGTTTGATTATGATCACTAAAAGTTTCGATTTCATATTGATATTTTCGTCGTCTGGTTTGAAGTATGAACATATATTCTTTTCTATTGTTCTTTTCTTCATTTCTATTGCCCGGTTAACCCATCGAACGATTCAAAATGAAATTCACTAAAACCATAAAATTCGTATGTCTGCTAATATTTGTGTCTGTAAAGTTTTTTGGATTTTACTTTTCATGTTACTTCGTTTATAGAAGAAGAAAAAGTTACGTAGCTTTTTTGATTTTTTCCAACTTTTTTTTCAAGTACATTGTCGAACTTGTATACTCATTAAATGAGTTCAAAGCTAAAATTTAAGTTTCTGTCATTTACCTTTACCTATTAAAAAAAATGTATACTTTTTTTCTGTTGTGCAATTTTCTATTTTACTGCGATTCAACTTATGGATGTCATTTAATACGAAATGATTTTTTTATTGAGAAGATCTAGACTTTTTGTTAAAAAATAAGCCAATTCTGAATAAAATTTGAATTTTTATCAAACTAATGCAGTAAATGTAAGAACAATTTAATGAGTAGAAAACGTATTTCTGTAAGTTCTAAAGTTCATTCATTCGATTCACGTTTGACCTTCTCTAAAAAGTCTTTGTTTATATATCAGAGTGTGCGTCTGTTTATTCAATAATTAAATTTAACAATTTCATAGATTTAGATTCTGATCACCTTATTCCTCTATAATAATTAAGGAGAGCCGACCGTATAATATTTTAATTCAATATACATAAAATTGTATCCTATACTATCTTCTATAACTATATTTGATCTTTACATATGTATCTACCCCTAATACATTCCATCTCTTTTTAGTAATATAACCCGCCACGTAATTATATCACGTAATTATTAATTAATTAATTAGCCTAATTGGCAGAGCTCAATTGAACCATATACATTTTCTGATGTTTTAAAACAATTAGACAAAATTAATCCACATCATCATCATCATCATTTTGATTCTTGATAAAGGAGAAATAAATACTACATATATATATATATATATATATATATATATATATATATATATACATATGTAGGGTATAAGAGTGAAATAAGCTGAAGGAATATATTATACAATTGTGTTTGGATGTGTGTATTTGTTTGGTGTCATATGAATGCAAGTATATCCATCCATAAATACGTGACTTTGTAAATCCAACAATTTTTTTAAGGAATAAAGAAAATTTTACTCGAATGAATTTTATTTATTATTATTTTCTCTCTCTGCTATTTTTTTTTTTTTGTTTCTCTCTCTCTCTCTCTCTGTTCTTTACAAACAGTGAGACATAATACTTGTTTTTCCTCATCATTTATTTCACCCCCAGATGCTTCAAAAGAATGGAAAATCTGTTTCTTGTTGTTCACAGAAACAGAAAAAAAAAATGTGAAAGAAAAAGATTTGATCAAAGTAATAAAAAAATTTTTCAGAAAAAAAAAAAAATCTTTATATTTGCGTGATAAAAAATTGTCTTCATTTTGAATTTTAAAGGATTACTTTTGAAGACGCGTGCAATATATAAACTCATTTAATTTATATTCTACAAGGACAAAAAAAACATATTATATTTAAAGAGATTTACATTGAGAAGGAAAAAGAAAATTTGTTACGGATATTTTTCATTTTAATTAATAGAATCCGATTTATAATTATTTTTGTAAGTTAGGTATTTTTTTTTTTCTCAAGAAAAATTTATTTCGATTAAATAATAATTAATGGTTGGGAAATATTTTACTTCTTATTTTCACCTATTAAATGAAAATAATACAAGACAGCAAGCTTATTTTTTTAACCGAATTATTTTATCGTTATTCTTATTAGACTAAATTCCAAAATTTTAGTTAACAAAATTACAAATTAGAAATAAATTATAGTTACTTAGAATTATCGAAAAAAAAAACAAGAATAGACAGCAGCGCCACTTTATTATAATATAATTATGTCCAAAACGTTAAAAACATTTTGTATTTCTTTTAAAAATTTCAAATTTTCTTTCCAATATAATAAATTGCAAACAATATATTTCATTTTCGTTTATTACGTCATAACATTTAATTCATAATATTTTATATTTTTCTATAACATATTTCCTTTTTATAAATATGCGAATTTTACAAAAACCAAATAAAAATGTTCAAAAACACAACAAAAAGAGAAAATATGATTTATAGCATCTTACGCGGGAAACGAAACACTTGAAGTTAAAATTAAACGATGCGAGATTGTTTTTTATATATGAAAAAAATAATAAGAAAAATGTTTTCATTTATTTTATTTATGAAAAAATAAAAAACAAAAAAAAATTAATATTTTACTTGTTTTATTCAACAAGCGTTGCCTATTTTTCTTTCCGTCGAGATTTATTAAATCAAAAGGTTAAGAAGACGAAAATATAACAAAGAAAAAAGACCATCAAAATATCATCATGTCAAATTTTAATTGGAAGAAGTTTCTGAAAAAAACCAACACCAAATTCATATAATCAAATAATAAAACATTGTATTATTAATTATTTAGCATCAACAATATTTTTATTTATTTATTGTAGAAAATAATTTAATTAGTAAAATTAAACAAATTACAAAATATTTAAATCAAAGAACTTTTGGACCATTGTTCGATATCTGTGGGCAATTCATAATATTTTTTAATTGATTGATTTATTTGATTAAATGTTAATAAAAGTCTAAACATTTGAAATTGTTTTAATAAATTATTTGTTGTTTTTATAGATGATATAAATTCTAATTGTTGTATTCTTTCAAATGATTTCATTATAACATCACGACTTATATTTTGTAATTGACGACTCGTTAATGCAAATTTATTAAAACGTGTAAAAATCATTTCAAAATTAAATGGATCATTATCATATATTTCACAATGATGTTTCATTGCAATTATTAAACATAATTCTAATACAGATAAACTACATAATAATAAAACTTTTCCATCATTTTCATATTTTTCAATTACTTCTAAAAAATCATCGATTTTAATTCTATTATTTTTCTCATTTAATTTGATAATAACTTGGAATAATATAGATTTTAATGAACCAATATTTGTTTCGTAATTGAATAGCCTCTCCAGTCCAGTTTGTAACTGTATAAAAAAACAAAAATATTTTAACATTTTCAATAGCACCAAAAATTGATTTTCAATTTAAACTGAATACATACTTTTTTATTTTCTAATAATTGTACAATTTCATTATTCCAACTTTCAATCCAATTTCTGCTTAATTTGTTATTTTTTCCATCAACTGATGAAACTACTTCCTAATAAAATTAAAAGAAATAAGTATTTTTAAAAGTTATGCATTTATAAAAATAAGGATTGTTCTGACCAACATACAGTTTCTCTTCTTTACAGGGAGGTAATTAAAATAAAAATTTAATAGAACCATTTTTCTTCAAAGATAAAAATAAAACAGTTAAAAAAATTCAAGTTTATCAAGAAAATGAAGACAATTTATCTCAATTTTGAAAATGTAAATATTTTTGTCTTTTCAAACAGTGAAGAAATTCTCTCAAGATTAAAAGAAGAGATAAACCCTTGTTGACATAGGCGTGACAAAAGGTGTTCCAAGACACTAAATTAAAACTTACATTTGATGATGGCAACTGAAGTAATTCTTTAACTAAATTCAATCTTTCTTTAAATTGAAAGCAATCGGGAAACATAAAAAATTGACGATGAGAAAATCTAGATTTAACTCTTTTTTCAAGTAATTCAATAACATCTAGACGACAAGTTGTGCCTGTTTATAGCAAAGATTGATTTGGTTATACACATATAATCTTTTAAATAAATAGATTGTCAAAAATTGACATTGTAATAGCCAATTCCGCGAGTAGATATTCTTACCTAAAACACAAATTGGAGCTTGTGCCGATTGTGACACATCGAATAAATTATACAGCAAAGTTTGATTATGATGTGAACAAAACAGATCAAATTCTTCTAATATAAAGATTACACTTTTTGATTGACTTTTGTCTCCTGCAAGAAAAATGATAAAATTTATTGCGTGGCGCAAACTTAGAATCCGATATACTAACCTGATTTTAAACAAGCTAAAAGAAATGATAAATTTTCAGCAAATGAACCGAATACTTTTCCATCAACAGCATTATCTAAACTCATCTGTGTTGTAATCGATTGTAATGCAATATTATCATCTGTATGAACCAATCCATTCAATTGAACAGTGATTGTGTTTTTATTAAATGATTTGCTTGAATGCAATGAATTTAAAACAGAGTTTATTAACTGGAATAAGAAAAAATGGTATATTACTTGTATGAGGTGTTTTATTTAAACACAGAATTTAATTAGAATTACAGTTGTTTTGCCACAACTACGAGGTCCTATCAATAGGGCTGAATTTGATTCAGTTTCCGCTGTTCGTAAAAGTAAATCCCGCACAGCTGAACTGAAATATAAGTGGTATTGAAAAAAATAATAATCAAAAAATAATTAATATACCATTCTGAATTGTTTCCCAATAGTGTTGTTCTATCACCTTTTAAACGATATCTCAGAAATTTTCTGGTAGTCAATATTTCATCGCACATTTCTTATTGCCTTATTAAAATTGTTTTTCTCGTAAATTATTTGTTTACAGGAACAATAAAATTTTAACTTCTCCGATTCCCGCTTATTTTTGACAGTTGACACTTGACCGTAACATTCCGTTACACTGAACTGAAACAGCAAGAAACTAATCCCGAACGCTACAACAAGTTTTGCAAACACAGAAAGGCTATTTCATTTTTTTTTTTGAATAATCGGTAAGTGGTTTGCGCAGCCTCTATTTTTAAAAAATAGTAGATTAATTCAAATAAAAATAATTATATGAATTTTGGACAAAAATTTATTTATACGAAACCTAAATGATATTATAAAGTATAAACAGACAAAAATATGGCTGAAAATGTGTCTAAGATTCTGAGCGTACAAAGTTAATACATAATACAAAAATGAAACACGCCTAAGGACGATATAAAGAAGATTAATTTAATAACTTCTCGTTGGAATAAGTAAAATGGAAAAGCTACGTCAAACGATAATCAAACGTTTTTATTACATTTTCAACTAACAATTACTGAGAAAATTTTAAGTATCATTTTCTTCTATTATTTTTATTAGATAGCTTGGAAATTAATTCCTATCTCGTTTATTTTATTAATATTTAACATTTTTCCTTTATTTAGTTTAGAAAAATGTAAATTAATATTTTTCTGCACAAAAAAACGATGTTATATAAAAGAGGTCATGTGTACCTATAGTTCGTCCTTTTTTATATAATATATAATCTTATCAAATAATAAAGAGTATAAAACTTTATCCTTTTTCGATATTATCAAAAAAAAAAGGATCAATCTCATAAAATAAAAGAAGGAAGTAAAACAAAAAAAAGAAATGAAATAAAATAAAATAAAATAAAAGAAAAAGAAGTAAGAAAAAAATGCAAATTAACAGAATAATTTGATTTTATTTGCTTTACTTCGGTAAATTTCTTATATTGGAGTCTGAGAAAGAAAAGGAGAATATGAAATATACGATGTTCTATTATATCAAGAAAGAAAAAAAATCTAACCCAATTTTAACGATTCAATTTAATATAATATTCATATTTTATGTGCGTGTAAAGATGGTATAGAAGACTTATGTACGTAAAAGTATAAATATATCCATAGGTATATATCACAAAAGAGAAACGTGATTTGATTTTAATGAAAGTGAAAAATGTCGGATTCTTCTCTCCATTTTATTTACACTTAATTTATTTAACTTTTTTTTACTTTTTTCTACTTCTTCTTATTTTTCTGTTTATAAAAAGTTACATACGTTACGTTTATGTCTTATGGAATATATTTATAAATAGAGTATTGCAAAGGTAAAGGTTAATTTATCAGCAATATTCTCTCAGAGTATTCAGAAAGTCTTTTGACATTATTTGATTATAAACTTTATATTACCGGATAACATAATACGGATAAAAAATTTATTTATTCAACGATTTTAATTACATTTTTTTTCTTAGAAGGATATTGGAATTAAAAATAAAAGTATTTTCAGAATCACCCTTTCTTGTTAAACAAAAGAATAAAAATTCCCATCCACAGAAGAACAGGATGCAGATAAACTTTTTTTTAAATTATATAAAACAGAAGTCAAGTACCCAACCAAAGTATTTTTCGCGGCTGTTAGAACAAATATTTGTTTTGTTTTTTGTTCATTGGTTAGTGAAAACTTTTTTTTGCTGAATACGAAACTCCGCAATTTGAATTTTTGTTATATAAATAATTGTATTTTCATTAACGCAACATAAAGTGCATTTTGAGTCATAAAGTTGAACAAAAGTTTAAATTAGAACAATTCTTCTAATTCATGTATTATTCAACAATTAATTCTTAGGAAAAATTTAATTTCAAACAACAGTAAATGAAGATTACTGAACAATTACGTTAAAATATTTATGAAAAGAATTTAAAAACGCTAAGAGCTTCATGAGAATTTAAAACCTCATCATATTTGTTTCGTTTTAAAAATTCTAACCAATCATTCAGTTTTTTAAAGAATTAATTATGTAGGATGCCGATTTACCTACTTCCTACATATCTTAATAAAATTGTGTTTTAATAGGTCACTTTTTATTCTGGAAGAAAGAATGTTACTTTATTAAATTTGTCTTTGATAGACGGACAAACCCATATAACATCTGGACGGGACAATTATTGTTACGAACGATCAATTTTTTCAATAGAGATCTTTTTCTTACCATAATTTTTCCAGAAACACAATTACCTGTATAATTATTTTTAATGCGATAATAAATTGGACTCATATAAACATACATGGGTAATTGTATAATAATTGAAAGAATTTCATTTATTATCAAATTACTTCAAAAATTATCATTATTTTATTCTTTAACAACCACATCTTTGTATTAAACAAACTAACTATATGTTTTGCATTTGTTGTGAGTTAGAACAATAAAAATTAAAATAAGTGAAATTAGTAAAGGAATGCAATGTGGAATAAATAAAAGATAATTGAAAATCTATTTAAAACTCTCATGAAATTTTAATTTAAAAGAATAATAAATTATGATTTAAAATTTTTAAGTCTCTATTGTTAGTTTTTAAAATTACATTTATTTATTTTAAACGTTTAATTAATTGTGTAAAAATATTTTCCATTTTAGTCTTTAATTTTAAATTATATAAATTTCTTAAATATCTCTGTTAAAACGAATAATTTTTCTTCTTTATAAAATCGTGTGTTGTATGTACGTTAGTCGTCTTATTTTCATACTAGTTCTTCCGTGAACTATACAATGGTATCTTATTGTTATGTCTTATGGCATACGATTAAATGGTGTGAGAATGGAAGTGTTAAATTATATAGACTTGAATTTCAGCAAAAGGATTATATAGTTAATTCACCGAACATAATTAATTAATTTAAAATTCGAGGTAAATAAATCTAAAATAATTTCGGTGAATATTTAACACATTTAATTATTATTTTAATCAGTATTAATTAATTACACTTTAAAACATTAATTATTATTTTAATATATATAACTAAGTGCAATTTAAACTGAATTGTTATTACAAAAAGTAATTATTTTTTTACAAACACAATTTTTATTTTGATTCGAAATAAAAAAAACAGATAACATTAAATCATTTGGTCAAAGTGAATTTTGATTTGAAATTGTAAACTTTTTCAATTGAATTTTATAAAAATTCAATTAAATAAATTAAAATTGAAAAAAAAAAACAAACAACTTTGAATTGGAAAATTAGCACAAAAGTATTAAAAATTTATGAGTCAGTAAATTGTGGAGAATTTTCTTAATAATAAAAAAATACCTATCTACTTCAATTTAAAAGTCCAATTCAATTGTTCAAAAAACAAAATTATATCTGATCGTATATTTTATCCTTTTTCTAAGTTTTTTTTTTCTTTTTTGTATTTTAATTAATTCAATTCAATTTCCTTAAAAAAAGTTTTCTGTTCTTTCCTTTTTTCAATTCTTATTATTCAGTCTTTTTTTTTTGTGTGTTTTCACTATACAGAAACGTTAATTATATTTGTGTTATGAGTCTGTCGCATGATACAAAATAATAAAAAAAGAAAAAAAGGAAAAGTTCAAAACTTAAGCAGAACCACCGAAAAAAAAAGCAACAAAAAATAAAGCAAAACACAAAAAGCTCTCATACAATATCCATTCATTAAGTCCTTTCTTTTAAATTTTTTTGTTTTATTAAAAAACAAAACAAAACAAGGAAAAAAAAAACAGAAAGTTCTGAAAAGAAAAACATTTTAACGTCGTTAATTATTGTTAATTAAATTAAAAAGTGAAACGTTTGCTTTTTCATGTCAGAATAATTAGTTTTCGGTGAACGAAAAGAATCATACAAAAATTTAAGTAAAAAAAAAAAATGTTTGTTTGTTAAAACAATAATTAATCCTCTCAAATAAAATAAAAAGAAGGAAACGCACAAGACAATTTATTTTTTTTTTCTTTTTACTTTTTAACAACTTTCTTTTTTTTCTTTTGCATTTTGCTTTTTGCTTTTTTTTTTTTTTTGGCTTTTGTCGTTGTAATAAAGAGAAAATTTATATTCGAAATTGCGTCTATGGAGAGTAAAATTGTCTACCTTTTTTGTGTTATAATCTTAAGGGATCTGTGAAACATAACCTTAAAAGAAAAAAGAAAGTTTAAGGTTTTCTGTTTGTTTTTTTTTTCTTGGGGGTCAGTCAGTTCCCCGCCCGTTTTATTTATAGTCTCAAAGTTCAATATTTTTGTTTCTTTTCTTCTTTTTCTTTCTTTATTCTAAAAGTGAATTCTACCTACCTGAATGATAATGATTGATGATATGAAAATATACCAAAGAGAGTTTGGGATTGGGTGAAAAACATTCACAACTAATATAAATAATTCCTTCCAACGAACGAAGGGGACCAATTTATATTTATTTTTTTTTTGTATTTTTTAACAAAGTTTTATTTTACTCTAATTTTATATTATTTAATATTCAGATCACGATGATGATGATGATGATGATGATGATGATGATGATGATGATGATGATGATGATGATGAGTCTTTAATTAGATGATGATGATTGTGAATATGAAGATAATTTAATGTGAAAAAAAATAAAATCGAACAGGTCAAAACTTTAACTTCGTCCATTTTCCCTCTTTCATTTTCTTTCATTATTATTTTGTTTCTTTATCATTTTTGGATAATCGAAATTATAGGGTTGACCTTTTGTTTCGTTTTTTCACTTTTTTTTTTTATTATTCATAAATGAACGGAATTTTTTTTGACAATTGTATTGGAAAATGCTAATTTTTCTGAAACTTTAATATTTAATTATATTTTTTTTTTTTTTTGCGTTACATTAAAATTTGTTCATTTTACATTTTGTTTTTGTCTTTCATAAGCTTTCATTGTTGACAATTTGTGAAAGAAATGAAAACTGTTTAATAAAATAAATATGTTGGTTTAAATTGAAAAGATATCATTTATTGTTGCTTCAAATAAATAAAGATTTTATACCAAAAAAACAAAAAGTAAATAGAAGAAAAAAAAAACTCAAATTTTAAAAGAAAAATAATAAGCACAGAGTAGATATTATTTTTATTCTTTTCTTTTTGGATTGTGAAATGAAAAAAAATAAAAAGAAAAGAAATGAAAATGAAAAGAAACAGAAGAATTCTTTTCCAGATGTTTATCTAGAATTTTTTTATTTTTTGATTTAAATAAAGTGTGATCCAATTCAATAAATATAAATATCAAATCTATAAGAATCTAAACAAACTCTTTCCCATCGATTTTCTAAAAGATAGAAAATAAATTCAAAGCAATATATTTTATTCAATTATTAGACTTGGGGAAACATACGTACAAAAAATAAAAGTATGGAACATTCAAGAACTTAAAATGAAAATATACGAAATCAACAAAATCAAAAAAAAAAAATCGAGAGAAAAATAAATTCACCTCTTTTATTTTGTTTTTCATTTTTCATTTTCTTTTTGCTTCAATTTCATATTTTCAATGAGAATATTTACAAAAAAAAAAAAAAAGTAAGAAAAATATTTTGAATTGTATTTTTGTCTCATCGAATTTAAACAAAAAAATGAAATTGACTGACGATGATAATGTGATGACAACACAAAAAAAAAAATAACAAAAGTTTTACATACGTATCGTCGATAGAGTGTATAAAAAAAATGTTACACCTGTCTCTATATACATATAAGATTTAGTTTCATAAGAATATAGAGAGAAAACAACAAAAATTGTTTTTTATTCTTTTTTTTTTTTAAAAATTTAAATTCTAAATTAAATTTGTAACTTTTTTCCCCAAATTTTTTTTTGGCACATATTTTTTTTTTCCTCCCCCAAAAAATTTTTTCTTGAATTTTACTAATCAATATTATTTTTATGAATTTTATAGGGAAAAAAAAAAACAAAATCAAAAAGAAAAATAAAAAAAAAAAAAAATAACAACAAATAAATAATTAAACGAGAAAAAAAATCTGCCAGACAAACTTTTCCTTTTTTTTTTCTGTCGATATTCTTACTTTTATTATTATTTGTATTTTTGTATTTTCATCCCTTTATTAACTCCCACTCCCACCACCACCTACACCCATAATCCTCCTTTATTGTTTCTTTTTATGGGATTTTCCATCCATTCCCATTACAAAAAATAAAATATATTGTCTAAAAATAGATTAAGCTTTATATACTTGTTAGAATTGATAGATGTATAGGAGGAACAATAATTATAATATAATACAACATTCGACTTCTTTTTTCTTGTTCTTCTTCTTCTTTTTCTTCTGCTTGTTTTTTTTTCTTTTCTTATATTTATAACCAATTTTCCCTCATTTTGTCTATCTTTATCATGATACACGAATATAATAAGGTATAGGTAACCTCTCCCACCCTTAAATTAATTCTTTTGAAAATGTTGTCATTACTAATTCTTAGCATCCAGCTAATTCCCTTCAATAAATTGGTGGGAGCAACAAAGAATAAAATGTAAAAGAATAATAATAATAATAAGAAGAAGAAAAATGAGACAAGTAGAAAAAAATGTATATAAAAGAAAAGTAACATAATTAATTTATTTTGTATTTTGAAAAAGCAATCAAAATTTCCTTTTTTTTATTTTGTTTATTCTTTTTTTTTTTATTTTGTTATCTCTAATAATTTTTAGTCTTATCTGCTCTTATTTAGAAAATTATAATTAATTCAAATAAAATTGTTTTTACTTTAATATTAATCTAATTATTATACATACGAGAGATTTTACTTTTATAAGAATAAATATGGATATACTGTTGTTGTTTTTGTTATTGGTATTTAATACAAAAAATAATTATTGTGCGTATATTTAAGAATTTTGTTGTTGTTTTTTCTTCCTTTCTTTTAATTTTTAATTGTTATTTTGAAAGAAAATTTTTCATTTTTAAATTTAGATTAAGACGTGAAGTGGGTTTATTATAAATACGGGTGGATAGAATTTTAAGGGTAAGAAATTTTGGAATTGACAAAGAAGAAATTACTTTTGAGTTTTATTTAAATTGAATACATTTTAATTATTATTTCTTATGTTGAGTTTCATGAAGGTTTTAGGTGTTAATTGAAAGCTTAAGTAGATAAACTTAGATGAGTATTTTTGTCTTTGGTCATGGGTAAAAGAAAAACGACATTATATGAATACAAATTATCAAAACTATATTATTGATTCTGTCTATACCGTGGTACTTCATTGTCTTAAAAAGTCTTCATAATAATTAACTAATAAGTATAACAAACAGATAGTATTATACGTCTTAATTATCATAATACTCTTATCTAATTATTTATTAAAGATTAATTTAATTGTTTCATTCTCTCTATTATTGAATAAAGTTTAATTGTAAATCTTTCCATTTTAACAGCTTTCTTTATACAGTTTTATGTTTACTTCAAAATTAAACAACAATAAATTTAAATTATTCTAAATTAAAGTAAAATATAATTAATCATAAAAACATTTTCCCCTCCAACTTTCAGGAATACAAATTTAGTTCAATACAGAGTTTTATATTAAAATCTATTCTTAAAGCTTTATTAAAATTTCCGCATGAATTTTATACGACAAGCAATAAAACAAAAAGTAAATAAAACTATTAATTGTTGCTTTTTAATTTTTAATTTATCAATGAGTTTTATAAGCTGATAAAATATTTAATAAAAATTGGAAGATTACAGAACATTTTATTAAGTGCAATAATTGTTTGTGTAGAAAATATATAAAAATTCAAATAAATTTGTGAATATTTTATGTTATTTTTGTGCATCAGCTGTGCCAACGATAAGAAAAGAAATAAAAAATAATATTACTGCCTCTATTTAAACCTGAAGTGTTTTTCTTTGTTTGTTAGTTTTTCGTTTTACATTTTTGTTAAAGAAAATGTTACTGCATGAATTCCAGAGTGTTTCTGACTGATCGTAAATTATCACATGAAATGGTTTTTTGTTTGTATTTTTATTTTTTAGAAAAACAAACAGAAAAACTAAAAAAAGAAGCTAAAATGAAAATTTGAATTTTTTTGTCATCGTCATATCATTGTCATTTTCCAACATTTTCGTCATCTTCTTTGAAGTAATCTTTTACATGCTCCATCGCTTCATATTTACCACACATTTTCACAACCAAGAAATATCTTTTATAATATTATTTTATTTTATGTTTCAACGAAAAAGAAATCTTCTTCTAAACATTCTACACAAAAAATTTTTTTTTGTGTAACAGAAACAGAAAGAAAATCAAATTTTGGCTTTTTTCGGATTTTTTGTTAAGAGAAGAAAATAAAAGGTATAAAATTTTGCCTGGCCATGAAGGATAAAAAAAAAAGGTCGAGAACACGTTTTTCTTTTCTTTAATTTTTTTCCTCTGTTTTTTTTTTTTTTTTGTTGAATGTTTTTCTTTTTTACGCATACCAAACTCGATTACTTCGAATTTCATTGATAATCAATTTTGTGCTTTTTTCCCATTATGCTTCGATAATACATATTTATTCTTACAACAACAATAATACCAAAAATAAATAAACAATAAAAAGCAAGAATATAGGTGGACGTGTACGTACATAGTAAGTTTTTTTTTTAACAGAAAAACATAAAGGAAAAGGGATTATTTATAAGAAGGATTTATTACATTTTATTTTTGTAACCCTTTAATGGGCAACTATATACGAAAACGATACGAAAAATACAGCTTTTTCATTCAACTTGTTTATTTCTTACATGATAAGATTGGTTATCTTGTATTTTCCTTATATGAAAATATATGCAGGAGGAGATTTAGTTTTTTTTTTAAGATCTCAAAATTAAATTTAAGTCACACATTGAAATTTTGTTGCAACAAATTTTTTTTATTATTTTTCTCGTAAATATTTTTTTTCTAGTTTTCATCAAAACATTTAGAAAATTTTTCTCGTTTTAAAATTATTGAACGTGCAACATAACACGTTCAAAATGATCTCATTCACATCGTTATTGGTCAGCCAATAAAAAAGACGACAAATTTATGTTGAGAGCAGAAAATATTGGAGAAAAGGTACAGTCAAAAATGGTATGCCAGGTTGTTCAAGAATGACATTAAATCTAAGTAAATCGACACACTAAAGGGCGATGTAATAAAATCTACGATCGTTAAGTTCTAAAAAAGTTTTACTTTTTTTTTACACAAAACAAATTTTGGATATTGTGCAGTAATCTACCAATTTAATTAGATAATAATGAAACAGTTTTATAATTTAAAATAAATAAATATAATAACGTCAATCAAATTAATGTTTGATTTTAGCTAATTGAATTATAAATGGATCATAGAATTTATAGAAATTTATTTACTGCAGAGTAACTTATTTTATATATCGTATATGAATCTGGATCTGTATGTGTAATGTGTTTATATTTTGTTCAGTTCTGTGTATTATTATTTATAAATAAAAGAGAGGATTTATTTCTCATTTCAACAAATACATCTATAATATAGATTTCCAATAAACCCCAATCAATAACAGTTTTCCTTCGATTTTTATAAATCCTAAATAAAAAAAGAAGGAAAAATTTTCCTGAATCTTTCAACATCATATATAAACAAAAATCTATATAAAATAAAAATTCTCTATACATAAAATTGGTTACAAAACAAAAAAACATTTGAGCAATTCAAAAATTAAATCCTTCATATTTTTTTTTTTTCATTTTTTTACAATTTTTATTTTGTTGTTTTTTTTATTTGTATTTTTTTTTTTTTTTTGCAGAAAAAAAACTTCCTTTTTATATTTATATTTTTTTTTATATCTCTTCAATTGTAAGCTATTGACATATATATTTTTTGTTTCAATTCAATTTGCATAATACACAAAACATCAGCATCACATCATCATCTCTATATATTTTTCTCTACATATATATCTGTCTATCAATGTGAAGTTTTTTTTTTTTTTTTTACATTTTATCTACACTACCTATCTACCTTCTATTGAGTCAAAATATAGATATAGTAAATATATATCTATAGTCACACACACACACACATACTTATTGACATTATCCAACAAAATTACCATATATTCATAAAAAATTCTCTACTGTTTTTTTCTCTCTTTTGTCCTGGTGATATCTCTGAATAGACTTCTACTCTAAACTCTACCTTTACCTCTAGTACATACTTTGTAAATAATATTGATTCAAAAAGAATGTATATAAAAAAAATATTGAAGTAACAAAAATTCCCGATACTCAGATGTTCATAACACAAAAATTATTTAATAATCATATTCAATTCTGGGTCAATCAGATTTTTATATATAAATGGAAAGTACCATTAGCATTAGGTATTCAGTTTATATAAAAGGAAAATAGAATAATAATCTTTATTATACACCAATCACCATCAATAAAAAACTTTTCAATCCGCATATACAAGAGAAATAATAATATAACTGCATCAAAAGAAAACTACAAAACTGAAAGCATTTTATTGTATCTTCCTTATAAAAATACTGCAATGTACTCAAATATGGAAGTGGAAATGACAAAATCCTTATATTTTGTACTTAGAATATTATATAGAAATTAGATTAAAGAAAGTTGAATATAATCATTTTATGTCTGCTATTCAGGAGCGAACTAGTGATAAGTGATAACATTTCCGGGTGGAAGTCCGGTTGACCGGTAACAAATTGTATCCGATTTTATAAATAATTTTTATTAAAAAAGTTCTTATTAGTAATTATTATTCGGTTTCATTTTTATTTTAGGTCCGGTCTTCTGTGAGAAAGTATATCCTAAGTGGGCTCCTGCAAATATTATTTCTATATATTTATAAATATCAAAATAATAGTCTTTTCTACCATCTACCACAAACATTATTAACTTTGACAAAACTTCAATTTCTATTTTATTCTTTTTTTATTCCTTTAGAAATTTCTATAAAATTAACTTTGTCTCTCCATTATTGTACGACAGTGACTGTATTAGTCTATAAAATCAATATTTTGAAACAAATACCAAAGTTTTATAATTAAAAATTGATTTCATTTTTATTTTATTTATTTTTAGGATAGTCGACATGATTATATCATTTACTTTACTCTCATTTATAGTATTCTTCCTGTCCACTGATATTCGATAAATATTATTGTCCATATAAAAGCTTTAATTAATTAGTAAATGGATTACCTATAGGTTTATCTATTTTACAAATAACTATATATTTATTATTGGTCACAGCAATAGAATCCCTAATATTAATTAATTTATTTATTATGCAAAATGAAGAAAGCTCGATTTTATTTTAAAAATAAATAAAGGTTTGATCGTAGAATATGTATACTTAAACTCTCAATTTTCATTAGAAAAAAGTTTTTTAGAATGAGAAACTATTTCCACGAGTGTTTTTGAATTTTTTGGTTTTTATTTTTGTAAAATACAATTTATGGAATTTTTGTATAAAGTGCTTATAGAAAGTGAACACTTGAGTAAATATGAGAAACGTTAACCCTTTATCATGTAACATTTTGTTCATATCTAAATTTCAACATCGTGGCAATTTTTCTCTAGTAAATAAATTTATAGAAACTAAAACATATAAAAGAATTTAAATTGTCTTCATCTTTTTTACTTAACATTCTGCAGTTCTGCATTTATATTTTTCTTAAAATAAAAATAGTAACAATGTAGAGAAGAAATTTCACCAAAATAACTGAATTTTATAGTAAGAAATGAATATATTCATTACGTTTGTCGAGATAATTTTACCCATCACTAGAATTTTAGTGATAACTTTTACACTTTACAATTTCGATCTCAAACCTAGAATGATATGATATGACTTGATCTTCCACCATAAAACTAATGCTGCATATTTTTCGGAAAGGCGGAACTAATCCACTTACATGACATTGATGACTACATGTCGTACTCGTAATCACAACAAAATCCTTGTACAATTTCTTTTTAAATTTTTATACAAACACCGCGGATGTGACAGTCAACGGTTATTTAAGGTAACCCAGAAAATATATACAGAGCCTTAATATTTCAACCTAAATAATATGTTGAGTGCATTGACTATAACATATACTTATTTATATATATAATTTATTTTTAATTCGCCTTTCATATAAACCAAAAAAAAAAATATATATATAACCAAAAATTACTCAGCCAGCAGTAATAATAATTCTGGGAAAGAAGCTTTTATACATATTTAATGATGTGTTATACCCACTGACATGTCAGAGGCGGAAAATTTTTCATCTTATATCTTTTATTTATTTATAATGGATTTCTTGTTTATGAAATAAAAATCAGGTGGTATTTTGTGTCTTCTTTTATCCTACAAAAAAAAAAGATAAAATAATTTCAATTTAGTGAAAGGGAAGACTTTTATTTAATAAAATTATAATTTATAATGTTTTGGTTTTAAAAGTTAAAACATTAACACTTTTATGACTGATAAAAACAGCAAGGGTGTTTTATTATTTTATTATGATTATTATTTTATTATTAAATTTACAAATTTATAAAAAAAAGGGTTAAAGAATATTCATTATGCTAATTATTCTAAATTTGATTTATATTTTATGGAATTAAATATTATAGAAGATTTCTAATTTTTTGGTCTCTTAAGAAATAAGAAACAAAGGAAAGGCACTACAAAAACTTCAACTTAGTTATACTTCCCTGACGCATCATATTCGAATATATTTTTAAGGATAAAAATAAACTTTAGTCGATCCTTTTCATATATGAATTTTATACGTCTACTCCTGGTATTTTATTCAAAAGGCAAAATGGATTTGGGTGAGAGTATGGGAAGGGGGAAAAAATTGTGTATAGTAATCATCCATCTTATAAAATGGAAAAAAGAAAAATTATTTTCATTGATCTTCCTTTATTCTACTCAACTCAATTGAACATTCATCCAACAAATTTTCCCTCCTTTCCTTTACCTTTAATTTTATTTTTTTTTTTACTAAATCTAACAAGAACAACAACTACAACTACAACCCAATCGAAATTTTATATCATATGTATACATATAATTTTTATGTGAGGGGTAAGGGGTTATGTTCTTCTGAGAAAAAAGAAAAAAAAAAACATCGACATAATATGTGTGCCAAGTCGTGTGTCTTCTTTATGTTGTTTAACCTTTTTATTGCGATGGTTTAGATTTTGAGGTTGAATTTAGGTATTTTATGTTTATGTATATAATAATAGGTAGCAGAAAGGTATATATAGAAGTATATAAATATTGGTATATTAGCATCATTTACATATACTATATACATAAGACATTAAAGTAATATATACTCTTTCTTATTATATAATGCGATTAATTCAACGAAATAAATTTGGATAAAAGGAAATATGAAAAGTTTTTTAATGGATTTTTTCTTCTTTTTTTTTTTCCTTTTTTTTTTTTTTGAAATAAAAACAAAATGGTGTAGCACACATAAATTTATAGATTTTTTGATTAAAGAGTTTCTTTTCAATTTTTTATTAACATTTTTATGCAATCTTTTTATTTTACATTCTTTTACATATATGCACGTAAAATATTGTATAATTTGTAAATAGTTTTGAAAGATAAGAAATTATAAAGATTTATTATTTTAATGAGATAAGAATGCAATTAAACTTCATAACTTAATTCCTTAAATTAAATATAAGATAACAGAACATACATGAAATTCTATATGAAGAAATAAAATCAATATATTTATACCTTGTTATATAAATATCTGAAAATCAAACAAATATGTTTTATTGAAATAATTAATTAAATTTAAATTTGATTTAAATTCTCAATAAGTTTGATTTTTAAATGAGATGAATTTCAATTGAAATTTTCCAATAAATTCTTTACATTTTATTTATACACGATTCCAGATAAATATTATTTAATTTTATATTATTCAATTGAGTCTAGTCCACGTCATGTTCATTTCACATATATGTAAATATTGAATGCTAAATAGTAAAGTTCTTCATATTCATATAATCAGAAATGTATATTATTTCTATCGATGTTAACAAACAAATATAGAAAATAGAGACAATAATAAAAACTCCTATAGTTTCATGATGAGAATATGAAAATCAATTGATGATTACGGTATTGAAAATTGTATAAATGGTTATTGTTTATAAAACTTCATCGAGACAGAAATTAATTTCAGTTTGTGTGAAATTCACCTATTGATAATAATAATAATAAGATTACTTCCTTTCTCAAAAAATATTTATACAAAAATGTCAACTCTTGAGAAAAAAACCAACTTTTATTTCAATTCAATATTGAACTAATAAAGCCGTCAAAAAGTTTTATCGACATAGAAAAAATAATATAAACGGAAAC
Organism: Pedicia rivosa; assembly: GCA_963082725.1. Lineage (NCBI taxonomy): Eukaryota > Metazoa > Arthropoda > Insecta > Diptera > Pediciidae > Pedicia > Pedicia rivosa. The sequence goes on from OY720151.1 coordinate 42,438,521, forward strand.
GGAACAAATATTTTATACCTTTTTTTGTGGGTTGTTGTTTTTATGAATTGTCTTAATGAAATTGTCGTCAATCAAATAAAAAGAAATGAAAGAAAAAGAAAAACAACGAAACGGAACGGAACGGAAAGAAAAGGAAGAAATTATTTCGCCAAAATTTCACAATAAATTGTGTTCATGATTAAATATTACAATTTGTTAAAATGTCAACACAAAAACTCTTTTATATTTATTTATTAAGAAACATTACTATTTGATTCTTAGAGACAAATCCATTTTTTAGTTAGAACATTATTCATTTATTTATTTCTAAAATATACGGTTCGCGTTATCATGTTTGGTTTTGTGGTACATTATATAACTGAACAAGGTAACCTCTATACTTTGAATGTTATAATCTTGTTTCCCTTTTAAATTATACATTATACAATACACAACTAACTTTAAAGGTTATAAAGTTTCTGATTTTATAATTTCAAAATATTTCTGATTGTGAAAAATTGGAAATTTTCTAGTTTTTTAAAACATCTTTTACCTTATTCAATAATTAAGAAATTTTAAGGAATATTATTTTGAATCATATCCCAAAAAACTTTCATCAATAGAGAAAACTAAACAACAAAAAAAAAACTGAAAATAAAACTTTTAATTTCTGATAAAAGTTTTTTGTTTTTTTTTTATATTTTTACAAACATAGCAACGTTAATTAATTAATCAATTCTAGAATATTTTATAATTGAAAAGGATTTGTCTATTTTCATAAATAAATTTTATTGAAAAATTTCATTATAGAGAAGAAAACTAATTTTTTAATTCTTTAATTTTTGAAAATCAATTTATAGAACTTTTATTTTAATTTACTTTTATTATATATATATAATTTGCTTTTACTTGTCGTTGTTATTATCTTTTTTTTTCTCCTTGTTTCTTTCTTTTTGTTCCTCTACAAAATGTCTTTTCTTTGGTATGATATTCTTTCAACATTTATATAACGCGGAAATTTTCTAATAAAATTTCAGAAAATGATGAAAACTCTAAGAGAGCAGGAAAAATAATAATAATAATAATGATAAAAAAAAAATGAAATATAACAAAGTTTGAAAGTTTTGATTGAAATGTAATTCTATATAAAGTTTATTGTGTTATTATCAGGTTTTCATCTTTACGGAAACAAAAAATGGAAGAAAACAGAAAAGAAGTTCAATGTTGAAAAGACATTGCTGGAAACGTTTTTATATCAGACAAATATGACGTCAGTAAATTGTATAAAATTATTACATTGAATAAGAATATCAATCAAAGTTTGAGATTGTCTAGAATTTTTTTTTTTTTTTATAAATAAACTTAATTATTGAAGTCAAACAAAAAAAATGCTTTAATTTTTTAAATTTATCCGAGTTATCTTCATTCCTTAATAATAATTATTTTTCATTATTATTATCTTATTCTTCAAGGATTATTGTGTTGTCTTTAATTTACGTTATAAAAATTTCTTTTTATCCTTCTTGAGAATATTGTAAATAATTTTGTTTAAAGGAATTCAACAAAATCACCTTAATCGTTTTAATTTTTGAAAACCGATATCTTTATAAATCTTTTTATAATAATTTCTGGTGTAAAAGTTTTAATGAATTATTAATCTTAATACTTTTTGATCAAGAAACGTTTACTTTCTTTACAGATTTGTTTAATTAAATTTTTTATAAAAAAATTTAATTTCCATAATAAATACAAAAATTTAAGAGAATAATATTGGGTATTCCTCGCACCCCCCAACTTGATATTGTGAAAGGTTCCGAATTCGAGTCTCGGTTGATGCATAGAAAGTTTTCAGTTAATTCCTGAAAGAATTTAAAGGCAGAAATTTATATCGAAAGATTGAACTTTGTTATCAAAATCATAAAATATTATGATTGTTTTGTTTTCATTCTTTTAACTATAAATTGCAGCAATGTCTGTTTTTATATAAGGTATCTTTTGTTTTGATAGAAATAAGTTTCAAATAAAATATGGATTATGATAAGAATTATGATAAGTCATTCATCTTATTCTTCATATTATAATATGGATGGTATTTCAAGTTGAATGCAACTAAAAGTATTCAATTATTCATGTCCTCTTCAAAATAATATTTTGACTTATTTTTGTTATCATTTTTTCTTTAGAAAAATTTTTTTGGATTGTATTTGGTACTTGTAAGTTTTTGCTATACTTTTATTATATTTATTTTGTTAACAATTGAAGATAAAATAGGAAACGAATAAAATTGTAGATTTAAATTCATATTTCATTTCTGATCGATTTTCCTTACATAAGAAATATTTATTCAGAAAGAAAAAAAAAAATATATTGACTCCGTCTATAACTTTAACATATGAATTTTTTTTTTTTTGATATTTTTATTATTTCTATACAATAAAAGTGTAATTGTTGTCCCCTATTATTGAATATTGATTTTTGAAGCAACAGAAGGTTAAAACGTGTATCATCTATTCAATATAAACCAACCATTTCTCATTCTTCATAATGAAAAATGTTTTGAAATCAAAAATTTTAAATTCAATAGAAACTGATATAATAAATCAAATCAAATCAAATCAGCATAAAATTTACTGTATGGAAATAAGTGAAGTTTTATGGAAATGTTGAAACTGTCTATAGCTTACAGTTTAAGTTTTTTATAAATTTATTGAAATATTTTCAAATAATAAACTTATTTTCATTAAAGAGAAAATTCACCAGTTGATTCAAATTCAAATTTCATTACACATGTTTCATTATAGCGTACTTAATTATGTAATACATGTGTAATTTCTATACGTGATTTTGATTTTATATTTTTATCTACTTTATCTAAATATTGTACTCAATAGAATACAAAATATTTATATAGACTTTCTCTATAAATAGAAAACTTTTCAAAACAATTTTTCACATTTTACCACATATATATTTCACATAATTAACACGCACACAACACAAAATATTCACTTTAATAAAAAAAAAATCTATAAAAAATATGAAAAGACAAATGAATAAAATAAATATTAAACGTTTTCCATTTTTTACCTTAAACTAAACGATATGAAAATATCCTTTTATAAACTATTTTTTCCCATTAAATATTTATTAAATGACCACAAAAATGATTTCGTGTGGAAATTTAACTGATAGTAAAATAATCCTTGTCATAACCAAAAAAAACAACAGAAAATAGTAAAAGTGGAAAATAAAACTCACATATTTTATTTAATCGGTTGTATAAAGTTGTACTATATGAAAATGGACACCCACTGAATACATTCATTTGATGACATCACCATTTGATGGGAATCTATATAAATGTCCACCTTCAATCTAATCCATTGTTTGTTTTTTTGAATGTTGATATATACATTATTTTGTGTTTGCATATGTTTTATTATTATTATTATGATTATTATTTGATTTTTTACTGACTTGGCTGACCATGTCTGTAGTATCTGGGGAGGATATATCTGTTTCAGTTTTCCGTATAGCTATCCATATACACAAATTTATATTTAAGTTATAATATTTTATATTATGTAGATATGATATTATTGGGTTATAAATATAAAGGTCAAAGTTCACACTTACACTTTTTATATACTTTTTTTTTTGTTATTGTAATTTTTATATATTATGGGAAATATGAGGCAAAAAAACATATTACAATATTTCGATGAATATAAAATTACCCCATTATATAAATGCGGCATATACATCTAGCTAAATTCTCGATACTCATATGGATTATGTTAGATCCATTGAATTTGATTTAATATGATAGAAAATTGAATATTATTATTTATGATTTGAATTTTTTTTTTTTTTTTACTAACGAAAATTCACATATTAACTGAGGAAATCAGAAAATGGAAAAGAAAATTCATCTCATTTTTTATTACATATGGAAGAGCGAAATGCCAAGAGCCCCTTCAAAAATTAAAATAATTTCTAAAATGTAAAAAGATTTGTGTTCAAAATTTAGAAGAAAAAAATGGTGATATGTCTACTTTATCTTCATAAAAATTTAACTGGGATATCACAATAAAAAAGTCGCGGTATGTGGTCGACAAAATTGCTATTTTATATGATTTGTTTTTAAAAGCGAATTTCACGCAATGGGAATTAGAACATAACAAATTTTTTTTCACAGTCTAATAATTTTTCCATTTAGTCAATCATTTATTTTATTATGTTTCATATTTTCCCGGTTTTTTGTTAAATTTTCTATTTTATTATTGTTTCAGAGTACAAACAAATTATTTTGTTGTTTCCTTGGCGATGGCGGATATGCTGGTAGCTTTATGTGCAATGACATTTAATGCATCTGTAGAATTATCTGGAAAATGGTTATTTGGTCCAATCATGTGTGATTTATGGAATAGTTTGGATGTTTATTTTTCAACTGCTAGTATATTACATTTATGTTGTATATCTGTTGACAGGTAAGTCAATTAAAAAATTACACAACATCTTAATCTTATACGCATATTTACACACATTATTTTTATTTACAAAGAATCTAATCAATTTATTAACTTTTCTATATTAAACTTTTCTTCTGATATATTTTTAGATATTATGCGATTGTTCAACCATTGGATTACCCTTTAATTATGACATATACAAAGGTAAATAAGAGAAAGAAACAAAAAAATAAATAGATTTTTATTTATCTCCAACATACAATTAACGTGACAAAAATATACAAAATAAAATTTATTTGATTTTCTTTTCATTGTTTTTGTATTTTTAGGTCTTAATTATGTTATGTGTCGTCTGGTTTTCACCCGCATTACTTTCATTTCTTCCAATTTTCTTAGGATGGTACACAACAGAAGATAATTTAATTTTTCTTAGAACAAACCAGCACGTAAGTATTATACATTTATTTTATATACACAAACCTTCCATATATAAATATAAATAATAACACTAATTGCCAACACTTTACTTTCTTTCAACTTTTCTTTTAATTTTTATATCTTGTTGTTTTGAAATTACATAATTAAATTTTTGTTTTCAATAGATTTGTCATTTTAATGTGAATCGAACTTATGCGATTGTCAGTTCATCAGTTAGTTTTTGGATTCCTGGTGTTGTGATGATTTTCATGTATTACAAAATATATCAAGAAGCAGATAGACAAGAAAGAATATTATATCGGTAAGGTTTCTTATTTTCCATTATCCGTTTTTCCTATTTATTCATTTTTTCTTTCTTTTTTGTTAAGAATATAAATTTTCTTCGGTTTTCTTTTTTTTTTCTGTTGAAAAATATTTAATTTATTGAAATTTTACGTTTTAAATTATTCATGCATGATTCAACTGAATATTCTAAAACGTTTCTTAGTTCAGTCACTCATGATTTACAATCCTACTTTTTTAAAATGTTCAAAAGTTTTAATAGAAAAAATGTATATACAGAAATGGGTGTAGGTTTAGTTGTTAGTATATATATTTTTTCAAACAACTTGAAATAAATGTACAAATTTTAGACTTTCTTTTTGACTATATGCTAATTTTTAAAGCATTTATACAACCAGTTAAAGTTGTATATTTTTCTTTCCATTTTATTTTATTGATTCACTTTAACGCCAGTTTGTATATATTTTTCATTTTGTCCTTAAATTTATATATGAATAATATATACACACACATACAAATACACATACGCACATATACATAAACAGTATTAAGATTAGGGTTAAATAACACTTTAAGGGCATATGTCTTTTGTGTACAATCACTCCAAATCCTCTTATTGGTACATCCTATAAGAAGCAAAGAAAAAAAAAACTGAATATAAGACGATTTTATTGAAGATAAAAAAAAATAAGAAAAAAAAAAAGTGGAAAACAGAAAAAACAAAAGGAACAAAAATGTAGATAAAGTGTAGATATAAAGGTAAATATACCTACCTGGTATATGACCTAACCTTAAAACTTTTATAACATCTATTTTCATTTTAAAATAACAATGTCTTCTTCTGTACTTAAATTCATTTACTTAAAAAAAAAATAAATACAAAAAGAAAAACCTAAAAGAAGAAAGAAAAACTTCAAATAAAAATAACAACTAACTCTGAACTAACTTGTTCAGAAGGAAGTTATATATTGTGTCACTTTAATGATATTTATTTAAAGAGAAAAAAAGAAAAATTTAATTTCCTTATTGCAATTTCTCTCCTATTCTTTGCATTTATTATTTTTTTTTTCCATTTTTATTTGCTAAGGGTTTCCACAATGAAGCAATCAACTTGACCTCAATAAAACAAAACAAAAAACTACTCTATAGAAAATAGAACATGAAAATGTACATATAGTTATCTCGTTTCTTCAATACAAAAGCTAAAGAAAGCCAAGTACCCTTTACTTAACCTACCACCATTTTTCATTTCTAATAATAATTAAATTTAAATGGAAAGTAGAGAAGTGTCAATGTTAAACTTCTTTAAAATATTCATAAATTCATTTCATATTAAAATATATTCACTTACGTAGACCATTAAATTTTCACATATTTTTACGTCTATTACATTTGTGTTTGTGTATTTGTATTTCAATTTTTTATTAACCTAGTACATCAACGACTATGGTTATTAGTAACTAGGAGACCTACTATTTTTGAGGTGGGTTCTGAACCACCTAGCATCTGCACATGCATTTTAATTCGATTCGGCGCATTGCCAGCTCTTAGGAAAACATGCAGATTTCCTAAGAAGAATCGTTCGGTTAAAACCTTATCTTGCACACCGGCCGGAGGGTCATAGATGTTATTAATCATTGCCCACTACTTTATGTATGTTTAGTACATAATTAGCCGAATGAAAAATTCCATCCCGCCTCGGTCGAGATTCGAACTCGGTACCTCCCGCTCCAAACGTCAGCATGTTGCCATGTTGTCTATTACATTTACATTGATGTACAAAGGGAGAATATTTTTTTTTTTTAATCACTGAAGAAATATAAAAAAAAAAAAAAAAAAAAAAAAAAAAAAAAAAAAAAAAAAAAAAAATAGTCAAATGGAAAATGCATTTCAAGAATTTTAAACAAAGAAAACAGATTTGAATAGAAAAACCTACTGCGAAATCCTGATAAATTAATTCAATTCATACTTACTTTTGAAAGGATTGTGCAAAAAGTTTACAAGATTTAAATATCAAATCATCATAATTAGCTGAATTTAAAAATTGATTTGATTCATGAAATTTAACCTAAATTTGAATTCTATATAAAAATTGTTAAAAAAAAGTAATTTTCTTTTTATCATTAATATTTTTCTTTTTCTTTTTCCATTCACAGTTCAAAAGTAGCAGCACTTCTATTGGATAAACATTTACAAATAAATGGTATTCCCGTGAGTAGACAAAGTGTACAATTTGAACCATTATGTAGTTCAAAGATGAGAAGAGAACGAAAAGCTGCTCGTACATTAGGAATAATAATGAGTGCTTTTCTAGCTTGTTGGCTTCCATTCTTTCTTTGGTAAATTCTTCTTCTTTTTTTTTGCCTTTAATGCTGAAATTAGTTAAGAAAAAAACTATTTTATTTTTATTCTTTTCACATAATTTAGGTACGTTATAACAGCAATATGTGGTGATAATTGTTCATCACCAACAGTTGTTGTTGGTATTGTATTCTGGATTGGTTATTTCAATTCAGCATTAAATCCATTAATTTATGCATATTTTAATCGTGAATTTAGAGCTGCATTCAAGAAAACATTACAGGTAAGTTTTGTTTTTTTTTTTGTTTGTTTCAATTTTTTTACTTTAAAATTTTTATTTTTTTTTTTTTGGCTTTACAAGAAAAAGTTTTCATTTTATTTTATCTTAATTAAAATTCAATTTCATCTTTTTCTAAATTTTAATTGACTTTTTATATAAAAGTTCAGTTAATGGAACTTTAATTATATTTTATACTTTTTTTTTTTCTGTTTTCTTTTTTTTTTCCAAAAAAAAATTAAAATAAAAAGGAAAGAAAAGGAAAAAAAAAATTAAGATACTTCACTTTTCTCATTGGTTCAAACTTTTCATTTTTTTTTTTTTTTCTCATTTTTTAATCATTTTTATTCTGATCGGAAGTTAAAAAAAAAATCAAGTAACAAAAAAGAAAAAAAGAAGAAGAATTTTTAGCCTTATACATAATAAAATAATTGGACACGACGATATCGATATTTTCTTTAGAAACTTTTTCTTATAAAAAAAAAGAGAGAAAAAAAAATAAGAGAAAAGAAACTTTATTTGTTATTTTCTTTTATGTTGTTCAGATACAGAGAAGGTATTTTATACCCTTAAAGGAAAAGCAGAATATTAAAACTTACACTTTTATTTTTAGTTTCATATTTTCCTTACATATATTAATTTTGTAATTCTATACTTCCTTATTCCTGAATTGAAATATTATTCGTCTTGGGATTCAGATTGGGTTTGTCTAGAAATATTTAGGAATATGACATTCTTCTGTTTTTGAATAATTTTTTTTTCTTATTCATAATTTATATAAAGGACAAAGTCAGATAGGAAGAATCCCTAGACAATATTATTTTATTTTTATAGGACACTTTGGTCCTATACCCTTAATCTTTTATAATAAGAATTAATGGAATCGTATTTGTTTTCCTTTTTACTTTTATAAATACTTACTTACCTGAACAATGAATACGAATTTTTATTATCTACGTTCAAATGGATAAATTTTACCTATGTAAATTCTTCTTTTTTCGACTTTTGGTTTGGTTTGACTTTTTGAATCTGAAATACATTTAGAGGGCGGTTTTGTATTTTTTTTTTTATTTTGGGGGAAAAAAGAACGAAAGTTGATGATTGTAAAACTCTTTACAAAACTTTTTATTTTTACTCTTCTAGGATTTTCCTTTTCTTTTATTTGCTTTATTCTAGAACACTTTTTATGAATTGAAAGGAGGAGTAAAAAAAAAGGAGCAATTTAACTCAAAAAAAAAAAAACAAAATAATGTGGGGGGTATATTTTCAATTACAATAATCGATCAACGAAAAAAAAAATCCTATAATCTCGAGTTTCAAAAAGAAAGGGGGGAAAACAAGCAAACTGAACTTGACTCATTTATTTAATCAAATTGGTTTACCTTTACAAAAGCTTCAAATTCCGTAAGCTCACCGCACCGTGATTTTGTTTTCTTTTTTATTGTTCGACCCTAAAACAACCTAAATTCTGGTTTTGTTTCTTTTTCTTTTCTTTTCTTTTCTTTCCTTTTTGTGTCTTTCCTTCTCATTGTCATCGTATAAATCTTAATGACGTTGACACAACAAACAGCACCAACAACAACAAAACCACAGAAAAAAAACCAATCCAAAAATTCCCTATTAAAAAGAATACATAAGAAAATCTTACCATTATAAATAATGGGTGGGTGGGCCTAAGTGTTATACGAGTATAGAGTACAACCCCAGAAGGAAAGAAGAAGGAGGCATTTTTTTTTAAAAAAATACTAAATTTCATTATCCCGCGTCTGGTGCGTGTCAGTTAATGAGGAACTTTAAACTCCAAATGGCACAAAAGAAAAAAATTAAGAAAAAGCAGGAAAATTCCGACAAACAGAAAGAAAGAAGGGCATAGGGAAAAACAGAGAAGAGTGCGATGAGAAAGAAGAAAGTGACCGTGACCTCTCGAAAATGAGATGAGACCAACAAAAAAAATATTTAGGGGAAATTGAGGTTTATTTATTTTCTTCATTCGTTTTATAAAACAATTTTTTCCTTTTATTATTTGTTTTAATTCTTTTTATTTTATTTGTTTTTAATTAAAACGTTTTTTTCCCCTTCATTTTTCCTATTTAAAATTATTTATGTTTATTTTTTACTTTTTTTTTTTATAAGAACAGGAAAGAAGGAGATTCTTTATTTTTTTGTTTAAAAAAAAAGGAGGAAAATAAGACGGTAAAAAATGTACAAAACACTTTGCGTTTGCTTGAATTTCTTCCTTTTTTACTTTGAATAAATAATTGTAGCATCCTTTTCTTATTTGTTTGCACTTTAGGGCTCAGAAATGAGAGAAGATTCTAAAAGAATAGTTAGGATATTTTTATGAAAGCATCATTTATTGTATACGTAGCATTAAAATGTATAAAGTGTAGGGGCGTAGGTAATTTTTCATTGTCAAGGAAACCTTTTATTTCAATCTAATAAATTTTCTTCGGTTTCTCTATTGTCGAACAATATTTTTAAACTTTAACCATTTATTAAAAATAAAATATTCTTGAAAAAAATTCCAAAGTAACAACTCCAAAAAATTTTATTTCAACACATTTTATCTTATAGGCAAACATTACAAAAAGCATTAATGTTTTCAATTTAATCGATTTTACTGTTTATATTTAACGTGACTCTGTATTCCAAAATTAATTGTGTTAATAATTAATTTTTAACGCGTGATTGTAAACCATAATGGGATGGGTGTATATAATAACATTATTTTTTATTATTATTTTCATTGATTTTTAACATTTTCTTTCTAATCAAATTATTATAATTTCCTTTGATAATTTCCCCCAATAAATCTAAATATTAGAAATTTTTCATTTAATTTAATTAAAATTAAAGGCGAATAGAAATATTTTATGAATAAATCCAAAATTTCGATTATTAGAAATAAATAATTTCCGGCTTTGTAAATATGGTCAAGATATAAGTCACAATGATAGCGATCATAATTTTATGTAAACTTTAAAGTTATACCCCTTTCATAAGTTTATAATATTAATTTAAATTAATTTTATGTTTTTCTCATGTTCTTGACCAGAAAATCCATAAAAAACCTCAAGACCCACAAGAGAAAAACCGAAAAAACAAACCCCCCAACACATTTTCTGAAAATTTTACCTTTTATGAAAATATTTGTTTTATAATAAAACTTTCTTCTTTTATTTTGTTGATTCCGAAAATAGCTCAAAGGGAACAAAAGTTAAAATAATCAAACAGATGATCTCACACCCTAAGATTCTATCTCAACTTCCCTTACCATTTTTCAGCCCTCACACATCAATTATTTTATATTATAATTTTCTCTCAGTTTGACTTTCTTAAAATTTTACCCCCTTGAAGCCGTTTCTTTTTTTTTATTTGAAAGGTATAATATGTCATATATGATGTGACATTATGAATATGTGTGTGTGCCTGTACGTATTTGCCTGATTAAAATTTATTTTACATTAATTTTCATGATGTGAGTGTCTTTATAAATTTATACGCTCACGAAAACAAAACAAAAACAAAAAAAAAGTTGTTATACAAAAATTCCACTTTTCATACCAAAAACGATTTTAAATTTTGTTTGTTTTTGTTTAATTTTATTACCTCTCTTATGATAAATGTTAAATGATTATAAGAAAATGAGGATCAACACACAAGAAAAGAAAAAAGTTTTATTCTAACTTCTAACTGTTTTTGTGTAAAATAAACATTACGTTTTTAATTTGATAATCTTACATATTTATTCTAACAATATTTATTATTTAAGATTTTCTTTTGTCAAACCAAATATATAAAGTAAAGAAGAAAAATTTGACAAATTAACATTTTAAACTTGATTTAATTTGCGTTTAATAAAATAGTAAAAAAAAACGTTAAAGGAAATAAATTTAAATAAACAAAAATTCATTTCAGAATTGAAAAACATAAATGTTTAGAAAGGAGTAAAAGAATTGATATTTTTTTTAAAAAGTGTTTGCGCACAAGTTGAGTCTCAATATATAAATTTGATACGACAATAATGATATTAATTTATTTTATGAAAGCTGATCGATTACTCTAATATATTGAGCTTTTCTTTCTTATTCACATTTTATATAAATTTTACGTTTTGTGGAGTACACGCGATGTATACAAAATATACATGAAATTTATAAGACTTTTTTTGTCTTTTATAGATTGAGTTGAAGTAATCAATTTTAAAGTGTCGTCTCTCCTTTTTTTCATTTCTTATTATTTTGGGACTTACGGCAAAAGCTTGGCTTTTGTTCATATGTGTAGGAGTAAACGAGATTGTTGTGGGTAAAGATTTTTCTTCTAAATTATTGGATGTGAATATGAACCATTTTTTATTTGAAAAGAAAATCCAAAGCATAAACCCACATATAAATACTCGAAAACAATTGATTGAAATTAAATTTTTTGTTTAAATAAACTGACATATTTTCTTTGAACTAAAAGTGAAAATGTTAAATGTCCGTTATTTGTTAAGCCTCAAGCCAAAGATTATTTTCCTTTTCGTCTTTTTTCGTTGTTATTTTTTCTCAGGAAATTTTAAATGGTATTTGCCTCCAATAATAAGAAAAAAAAGTAGAGCAAATTTTTAAAACATGAAAAACACAAACAAAACAGTGGATGGAAAATAAAAATGTCAATATATAATTTATAATTTTAAAAGCTTCAATTAACTATGCAATCTTAAAAGCACATTTATTTTTAAGTGATTTAAGTTTATATAATATATCGTCTTCGTCCTTTATTTTTAGCTATTTTTATTATACTTTTTTCCTATATTTAATTTTTTATTAAATTTAAAAATTCTTCTCCAGCATCTACATAAGCATGGCCTTTATTCTCCTGCATCCTATTTTCATACTTTATATTTTTACTTTAAACGTCCTCTGTAAAACACAACCGACAACCCTCACTAGCGTATTTTCTATATTCACTCACTTTCACTCACATATTCTATAAATTTCCATACTAAAGGAATTATTTTATTTGATATTTTTTACGTCGAAGAAAAGTAGTAGAAAATTCTTCGTTCATCCATAAGCCTTCTTTCCTCTACTTTACTCACCCGAATTTTATAATATTTTCCCTCTTCGTATATTGGAAAATCAACTCAACTTCCTCAGAAAATATAAAATAAAAAACGAAAAAAAAAAATAGAAAACTCCCTTCTCGTCTTCCTCCGTTCATTTTATCCCACAAATTTGACCTTTTTTCCTTTCTCTCTCTTTTTTATGCGAATAAAATAAAAAGAAGAACGAAAAAGAAAATTTATATATTTAATTATTTTACAAAACCAAACCCGGCTTTCCCTTATCTTTGAATTTTACCAGGAAAAAAAAATCGGTTGGACTTTATTTATTTTCATATTTTTTCATCATAGCCAAGCAAAATCCTTTAACCCCCTAACCTCTCTCAATGAAGACCAATCCGTTTATATATATATGACATAGACATCAACTGGAAATTCTATTATGTGAATTTCCTCTAAAAAATGTCCTTTTATTTCACATATTTTTTCTTCTTCTTTATCCCTTTTTTTTCAAACTTCAAATCAGCAAAATTTGATTTTTCTTCTCTTTTTTTTATCTTGATTTTTGGTAGAATATTATTGTTTGAGCCCACGCAATAATTTTCTTTCTTTTTTTGCGGTTGGTTTTTTTTTGTATTGTTTGCAATTATTATTTTTTTGTTTTGATTTCATTTTCCATATATGTTCGTTTAGATGTCTTCATTCATATTATGAAAACAATAAAAATGTTGAAGTCGTCCAGAATTCCCCAAAAGGCAATCATATTGAAAATGGAACAGATGGTTTTTAAACATAAATAAAACTATATGTAGGCAAAGACATATAATACACCTTTCAAATTGTTTCCCTTTTATATTTATGATTTTATTTGGTCCTACTAAAAAAGAAAGGCAAATTCAAATTTCCACAACTAAATTTTAAGAAACAAATAAAAAGAAAAACAAAATATAACAAAGAAAATACACAAAATATAAATTGACAAAGATAAAGGATGGGGTTTTTTTTTTTGTGGAATAGTAATTGAAAATATTGATTAATTCTGATTATCCAAGAATGTGATTATTTTCGATAAATAATTAATTAGTGAAAATTAATCCATTATCATTTATTCTCTTCTTGGAAAATTCAACACAAACATCACAATATTTAATCGTAAGTCAAGTTAAGAGAAAAAAAAATGCTCATTAATTATAATCCGATGTCAAGGATCCAATATGGATCATACACACACACAGAAGGTAATCACCGAAAAAAAAAACACGACAATTTTCATCATCTTAAGCTTAATTTTCCACTTTTTTCTTTACTATCCCCTTCTGAATTCGTTCCCAATGTGCGTGTGTATGTGGCCTACGGTCTTATGTTCTTGTCAGCAGACACATTTATCTTGTCTTCCATTTATATTTATATTTATATTTATATATTATTATTATTATTATTATGCGATATGATGTGATGTGTGACATGAGCAAAGACATGAAACATAACTGATTTTAAGTGTTTGATATATGAACGTTCAAATATCATCTCCTTTACGCTCTTTACATCTCTAACCTATACCTAGGCCTCATGAAATGCTCCCACCCTTAGAAAAAATGAATATAAATTTTATTTTCTGTAAAGAAAAATACAAGAATAACTTTAAAATTTTTCATCTTATAAATAAAAAGTTTCTGTACAAATTTCTTTTGGGGTTTTTTTTTTTTGTTAATTTTTTTTTTCTTTTTGCATTCTGATCCTGTAAACATGATACCATGTTTATAACTATATACAGATTAGTCTATTCCTTTCTACCAAAATTCTTTTAAAGCATGAATAATGAAGAACAACAAAAGCTTAAGAACAACAATTTTTAAAAGGAAAGAAATTTGATTCTTTAAAAGAAAAGGAAAATACAGAATTACAGAAGAAAAAAGATTTATCTCCAAAACGAACCAATAACCATTTATTAAATCTGTCTAACGTATATATAATTGTTGAGCTTTAGCCGATGTTGAACTTTCTTTTTTTTTTTTGATTTTTTTTTTAGTGAATGAATTGGATTATCGTTTCAACTTTCAATGTTAAAAAAAATGATATCGGTCGGTTGGTAGGCGTATAAATGTCAACTTTTTATATTTAATAAAGAACCGTGTGCTAAAGTAGAAGATTATGTTGTCATCGACGTATAAAAAAATACGATTCTGAAAATGTAGTGGCCGATCATATATAAATTTTCAGGTGAATAAACTTTTAGTGTATTTTCTATTACATTTAGATTTAGTGTCTGATTTTCAAAATTGTATTTTCTTGAAAGCTCAAATGTACTCAATTTAATTAAATTATTGAATAGAATTTTCTTTGAAATCAAATATTTAAGTATATAATGATCTTTATGAATTGAAAATTTCTTATTTGAAAGAAAGAAGTCTTATAACTTTACTTTTTAAATTATTACATAAACTTTATACACTTCAACTTCACAAGAAAGTCAAATATGTAAAATTAGATTATATGATTTTCATTTTATTAAAATGAAACATCTTTCAAACTGCAACTTCAAACATATCCATTAGGCTTTGATTTAAACACAAAATTTAAATATAAATATATTCTATACATCTATACTATCTGCTATACAAACCTCAAAATCATACACGGGCTTACAGTTCACTATCAATTTATTATAGTTTTCACTTTAAAAAGTAAAGTGTAAAAAAAAAGAAGAGCAAAACTTTTATTATTTTTTTTTTTCTGTAAGGAAAATCTGTCTAGACTTTTAAGACAAAAATTCAGAAAAATAAATAAAAGGAAAAAGAAAGAATGAACGTATACGGAAAGGTCAAGGTTAAAAATACAAAAAAAAAACAATAAATAAGATGAGGAAAGAAAGAACGAAATTTTACACAAAAAAAAAATTAAAATCATAAGATAAACAAAACTTTATTTATTTCTTTGAATACTTACTTATTTTTATAATCTCCCCAATAATACCAACGTTAAATTATGTGTTCCCTTTAGTACTCTTTAGTTTCTCAGAGCTCATAATTTCTATGGTACAATTATTGTTAGATTTTAACGCACAGATATGGCTTATGAAAAATATTCCATTGTACAATTTAAAACGCAAACTAAAAGTCAGAATCAAATAATTTAGTGAAACCTAAAAATTCAATTTCATCAGAAAATATTATAAATTATTTCTAAGTGAACTAATCAACTCTTTCACATGAAATAGTTATTTCCATCTCTGTCTAAATTACGTAGTCCACTCATAAACTAAATTAAAAATTCTTAACAATCAAAACATCTTTTAATTTTGCAACATTATTATGGAATTTTAAAGCTTGTTGATTTTTTTTTTATTTTTTGAAAATAAAACTCCACATCCACAGATGATTTATAAAACTTGAAATTTTGTTGTATTGTCTTTTTTAAAATCCTTGACGGTGGACAGAATCATGTGCAAAAAATGATTTATAAAACTTAGCCAACAGAGCATTCAGAAATAAATAATGACAGAATAAAAAGTTTCTTTTTTATTATTGAATTTTTTTTTTATCTTCTTTTGATAATATAAATTTTTATGTACCTTTTACTTTATATGGATCTTTATTTATGATCAATGGCGGTAAATTTATAATCGCATATAAATCTTTAAATGTAGAAAAATATGTTTACCAATATTATATGGATAATTCACGAGGATAACTCAAAGAAGAAAAATTTATTGGAAGGAAATAAAAATATAAAAATTCAAAGAATGAGAGGAAAAATTTCTAGGAAAAAATTAAAGAAAAAGAAACAAAAATGAGAAAAAAAAATGAAGAATAAGAAGAACGCAAAGGATTCTTATTTCGAAAAGAAGATTGACAAAGATTGTTCTTTTATATATAAATTTTAATTTCCCTTTAGAGAAAAGAAATGGATAATCAAAAAATAAGGGAAGAAAAATGGAAAAAAAAGAAGAAGAGAAAGAAAAAAAATCTATATGATTTACCTTCAAATGTGGCTAAAGCTGATTCGATTCTCATCTTATGATTTATGATTAAATCCATATTTTTTGTCAGAATTTTCCAATCTTACTGGTTGTTGCTGCCTGCTGCTGTTGTTGTTATAAAAGGGAAAAATAAATTTGATTTTTCTACTTTTTCTTTTTTATCCCTTTTCTCCTTTATTTTTTTTTTTCTCCTTCTGTAAACGCAACGATGTGTTAAGTGCGTGAATTATTATTAAAGGTGTACATAATACATTACATCTTATAAGATATAAATCATACACCTAATATATACAAACATAGAACATTCATACATATATATTTTCTGTATGACATAATGTATATATAATAAAAGAGATCAAAATGAGATTTAGAATGAAGCATTCCCAAGAGGAAAGAAAATTAGATAAGGATGAGAAAAATGTCTACATATTTTGTCTTTCTTCTTCTTCTTAAAATGTTCATTCATTCAATGTCTGGGTTTCTACTTTATTTAACACTTTTTTTATTTTTCACGACATGGTAAAGAAATACAAATTTATTATGAAAAGAAATAATGGAAAATTTGTTAAAAATTTTATAAAATTTTTTCATATGTTTGGTTTTCCTACTCCCAAAAATGAAAGAGGAAAATTCAAATATCGCTTGCGTAACCTTATACTTTCCTTCTATCCATATGAACTTAACCTACAGAAATATAATTTATTTTTTCATATTTAAAACAAAAATAATCCCTAGACGAATCTTAACAGAAATTTTTGCACACACCAAACGCAGACACAACGAAACGGAACGAAAATAAAATCTTTTCCCATTTGTTAAATCGTATTGTAGAAAAAAAAATATATAAAATTTAATGACCGAAAAAGTTTTAAAATTTATATTTTGTAATATTTAAGCAATATTTATACCGTGTTTAAGGAAGATTTTTATCATTACGCTCCTTAAGAATTCTCGCTACATTTTTTTCTCTAGTAACACATCCCCCCTTTTACGTGAGTGTGCTGGGTTTCATTAGAGAAATTAAAGGTGTAATTTTATAACATAAACATTGAAATAGGGGATAAAGTTAGTGTCTTATTTAAAATTTATGAAAATACCGTACTTTTTTTTTTATAAACCAAAACCACATACTCATACATACAAACCAAGATAGCTCTCTACCCGAAAGTGATTTATGGTACCTTCCTATATGGAAGTATTTGTCGTGTCTACCCAATTAAATCCTCATACATGTTTTTAGTCATGTCTCAATTTTTTGAGGGCAATGTATATTTTCAGTCATATTCACATATACGTATATATTAGAGCACCAGAGAGCATCATCAACCATCATCATCCATTTAATACACACATCCTTTTATCCTTTTTTGCACTGAACCATAAGATTTTAATGTATCATTAAAAAAAACTGAAAAAAAAAAAACGAAAAACTTAACAAAAAAAAAAGGAGAAAAACTGGAAAAGCTTCTTATTTAAAAAAAAAACGGTAGCATCTAAAATTATGTTTCCTAACTGGAATGTGTATGTGTCTTTTTTTTTTTTGTCTTCCTCTGATGTTTCTGGTTTGTTGTTTTTTTTTTCGGTATGTTTTGTGTGTTGTGTTTCTTCTATATTATGTTAAGAGTATTAATCCACTTATTCTTCAGTGCACATCAGATACTACACTACACTACACACACTCATACCAAATTACACTACACATACACATACACACCCATAAATTCTTTTTCCTTTTATTTTTCACCTATATTTTTTTTTCTAAATTGATTCTCTTCTAAAAAATTTTTCCTTTGTTTTCTTTATTTTCTTCCTTCTATTTTTGAGCAAGAATTTGAAAATAAAAGTGAAAAAAAAATAATAATAAAAAAAAGCACAAAAAAAATAAAAAAAAAACGGATAAGAAAGAAGCAACAAATTGTTCAGGTACAAGTTTATCCATGAACAACAAAATACAACATGGGAAAAGGAAGAATAAAAAGTGTAGGAGCGAGATGCAAGATATATAAGGAAAGAAAAACGAACAAAAAAAACTGTGTTCCTTTTAAGATGGTGCTGTTTTGGTAAATTGCTTACAAAAAAAAACTCAACAACAACAACAATATTTGGGGATAAAAAAAAAGAAAAGTGTAAAATGGGTTGGTTGTTAGGTTGGTTTCGGGTGAATTATTGAGGAAGGGTGGAGCAGCTGGAGACATAATAATTCTGTGTTATAGGGATTTTTTTTAATGTTGATGAAGAATACAACAAGACAAGAAAATACTGTTCATATGCGTGTGTGTATGTATATGAATATAAATTGTTGTTGTTGTCAAAATTTTAAGTAAATACGAGACCAAAAATATAAGGGGTAAAAAACTGTCAGATTTACACGCACCTTTTAACATCCATTTCACTTTTTATTTTTTTCGACTTTTTTTTTTTTTATTTTAAACAAATCTCTCCATCTGTCATTTTATTTCTTCTTCTTTTTTTTTAAATATCAAGAAAAAGACACTTCAAATGTGTATGAATACTCTTTCTTTATATTAAAAAGTCTTTATGATTTTTCTATGGAAAATTATTAATTTTTGAGGGTTTAATGTTAAAACGTTTTATTTTAATGTTTCCCTTTTATGTGTTGACATCTTTTTATTAGAAATTTTTGCTCAATTCTTTGACAATGACGTACCGATGTAGAATTTTTGATTTTTATGTTCTCTTAAATTATGATCAGTAAATTTTAAAATCACATGTGATCTTTAATCATCCTTCGCATAAATGAATTGGTTCGTATAGACATTGTGACATTGGTATTCTTATCGATATTGTATTTAGAACTAAAATATTTTTCTAATTTAAGAAATAAATTGAGATCCTCCCATTTTTAATTTATTTTATTATAAAAAAATATTTATTTCAAATTTTTAATTTATTTATTTTTAAACCAAAAATCCTGTTTTTATATTTTCTTTCTGTTCTGCTTTTTGTTTGTTTCAGAGTTGCTGTCCTTTACAAAAATTAAATTGTAAACATCTTGTTAATAATGCAGATCTTCCACCTCAACTACATTCAACAGCATCATCTGAAATCCATATGAATAATATTCAGATACCGATAACATCAACATGAGATTATATTAAAGAACAATCATTTTAAAAAGAGAGACAGAAGTGAATAAATACAGAAATTAATGAATCAATTAATTTCATAAATTTTTATTAAAGTTTTATAAATTTAAGAAAAAACAAGAACAACAACAAAAAATAAGAAACAAATAAAATTAAAAGGGTTGAATTAATCACAATAAATCTCTTCTCTCTTGATCACAATTATCTTATTGGTTTTAAAAAATCTTTAAATAAGAATTGGTTTTCTTAAAAGAAAAAAAAAAATAATACTTTGAGATTCTTTACTTTATTAGAAAAACGGAGAGCTTTTATTGTTTATTATAAAAAACAAAGAACAATAAAATTTCACACCAACAAAAAAAAAAAAAAAACAAAATAATCGTTTGATTATTTTCGATTTTTCTATTTCTAATTTGATTTCCTTTCTCATTGGATTTATAACAAAAAAACAAATTTTTTTTTTAATTCAATTAATTCTCCTTCCTCTTATTCTTCTTCTTCTTCTTCTTCTATTTCTTCTTCATCTTCATCTTTTTCATCACAAATTCTTCTTAATTTTCTTTTTTTTTTTTCAATTTTTCTTTCTTTTTTTTTTTTTTTGTTTTTTTTTTTTTCATTCTTTTAACAAGAATAGAAACATGAGAAAAGATAAAAGAAAATATTTTAGAGATAAAAATGAAAGAAAGAAGGAAAGAAGGAAAAAAAAAATAAAAGTTAAATAGAAAAATTAAAGCTGCTTTTTAAACTTTTTTTTTTTTTCTCTTGTTATTTTTTGTTTTTTGTTTTTTTTTACATTTTCAAAAAAAAAAATTCTATGAACTTTAAATGGTCAAAAAGTATTAGAGCTTTCCCACTTATTTTCCATATTCTTTCTCTCTTTCTTTCTTTAAACTTTTTCTTTTTGTTTTTTTTGTGTATTATTTTAAAACTTTAATAATATTAAAGTTGTGCTTTTTTTTTTGTTAGTTTATTTTTAGAAATAAAATTATTATTGTTTTGTTGTTGTTATATGTTCGTTTGTTGTTGTTATTTTTAATAGGTTTACTTATTTATTTTTTTGTTACAAAAAAAAATTAGCTTTTCATTCACAATTTATTTATTTAATTTCTTTTCTTTTTACTTTATTTTAGGAAATACTTTTTTTTCGCACAACTTTTGTAGTGTAAAATGATAATTTACTTTTAATACAAAAAAAAAAAAATATAACCAAGAAAAATAAACACAAAACATACTTAAGTAAGCGACCACAGATGAAAGGAAGAACAAGAAAAGAGAACAACAACCAAAAGAATTTGTTCAACAGTTTAATAAAATTATCCCTTAAAAATGCCAATAATAATTATAAAGTTTTAGATTTTAAACGCGTTTATTTTATATTTCGTTAAATGTACGTTCACTAATGAAAAGGAAAATTTAAAATAAAGCAAAAAATTGTAAAGGTCGTTGCTCTTGCTATAAAAGAAAAAGAAAATTAAAAAATCTGAGTTATTGATTTCATAAAAAATGTAATCGTCACGGTTCATATAGACAAAACATGACGATATTATTCACAAAATCAAGACAGTAACATTTTGTGAATTTAAATTTATGACTGGATATTTTAAACGATCTTTTTGTAAATTACCAGCTCAAGATTTTCTATAAATAATAAAAAAATAAAAAGAATAGAATTAAATAAGTGCCGATGAACCCAATTATAATTTACAAAATATATTTTTTCTAAATCTTCGTTTACCATATAAAGATTAAAGTTAAGCTGAAACTCTTCTTTAATGGTAAAAGTTGTTGAATATCATTTGTTGAGAAATGAATTTACATGAATGCTGTGAAGAAACTGAAAAACATATTTTGCATATTTTATAAACAATTGAATGATACATTTTAGATGTTCCCATTCACAGTTTTTTCATCTTAGTAATTCCGCACTCGTTTACCGACAAACAGAAATTATATTTTAGTAGCACGACCTTTTTTCATAACCAAAAAAAATTCAATACAATTAAAAATTAATTAATTAATTTATAAATAAATAAAAGTGTTAATTTAATAAAGAAAAAAATAAATAAGAACAGTTTGTGGATAATATTGTGGAACTAAAATTAATTAAATTAATAAACTATTAAAAATTAAATTTGATATAAAATAAAAAAAATGTTAACGCATAACGGATAATGGAACTTTTTATAAAAGGTAAAAATGAACATAATATTTTATATTTTTAATATATTTTTTAGAACTAAATATAATTAATATATAGAACAAAAAAAGAAAATAAGGAAATATAACAAAAAAAAAAAACAAAAAGAATGTATATTTTTGTTGCATGAAAAATAATTAATAAAATTAATATTAAAATAATAGAATAATAAATGTTAACACATAAAACATAAAACATAGAAAACAATGAAAGTGTCAAATGAAAAATATTCTCTTTAACATTTAATCATGAATATCGTTATTCTTATCGATAATTGGAATAATGTAAATATATTACATATAAGTGAAACAAAATTCATTGACAAAGTGACACTGAAAAAAAAAAAAATAAGAAAAACAAAAAAAAAAAAAGTTAACCGATAAACCCCACCAATAAAGAAAATGAAAAACAAACACCATCATTTTTCCATTAAAATATAAATTATAAATCCTTTTATTCTCCTTTACCGTATACATTTTCTTTTTGTCCCCTTTTTCTTTAAAATTTAATTTTCTCACAAAACATGAACATATTTCCATTTTTAATTTTTTGTACGACAACAACAACAAAAAAAAAACATATCATCGTTTATTTTATAATGGAACGTGATGAAATTATAATAATTATGTTAATTGTTAGTTTTTACTTTAAGTATTAAAGTTTTATTATTATTAATTTGTTATAATTTATACAATTGAATAGTTTAAATTTTCACAGATAAAAAAAAAAAGAAAAGAAAATGTTAACAGAGAAAGTATATAATTTATGCGAGCCATCAACCATTTTTTTACTCCATTAAATTTTTATTAGGGAATTTTCTTTTTTGTTTCGTAATAATAATAATAATTTGATTCTATCATTTCTACACCCAATTTTAATTCAAAAACGAGAGATAAAATTTATTAGAAAACTAACAATTCAATTTCCTTAATTCAATTTAATTCATTGATTTTGTTTTTTAGTTTTTAAAGTTGAAGACAAATGAAGAAAATTAAATCATAAAATTAATGCATTCATATTTTAAAATATCCAACATTTAGATAAAGTTAAAGGAAACTTTTATTTTTATTTTGAATTTAATTGAATAATAAAATGATAAAAGTGAAAACAAGTTTAAAGTTAAATCATCAAAATCATTTCCAGTTTAATATATTTATTAACATGTGTAGGTGTATAGGTGTGTCGTGTCTCTATGTATAATTGTGTGTAGGTGAATGATGGATTTTTAGTGAATGGGTAATGGGTATAGATGAGTGGGTATAATATAGTTGATTGGATAGATGAATAATGTGTGTGTTAATTTTAGACAAATCGATATTTAATAATAAATAAATGATAATATCAATTACTTAATAAAAGGATGACATTTTATGTTTTACATAATAAATAAAATGGAAATTTATAAAAATTGATTTGTCACTTTTTTTGTAGGTAAAAGTAGGTAACGTTATTATGAAGTGATAATTCTTTTTTCAACGGTCTCCCACATTCGATAATATAAACAAAATTAGTTAAAAAAAAATAAATAATATGGTTAAGGAAATTATGGGCGCATAATTTAATACTGAGTTTTATTTTTATCGTTAATTTCAAATAAATAAGGGTCATATACTAATTGACTCTAGGTGCGGTTAATACTCAAATACCCTACTGTATCTCATTATTTAACTTTTAAAATAAAATAAAATTACCTTCTAGAAAAAGTTTCATTCAACTTTAGGAATGGAAATGATTTTCAAAATGAAAAAGTTTACGTTGAACGTCACTAATAAAAATCAGGCAGGACTAAAATAATAAAAGTGATGTCCGTTTTTTTCTAAGGTATAAGTTTTCTGCTATAGAAAACACTCAGCAACTGTAACTTCTTATTCAATGATGCAATTAAAATTATTCAATTATTACCCCAATTATTTTATGTCATTTTATAATTTTGTAACTTTAGCAAATTTATTTTTTTGTTTACACAAATTTATTAATTTACTAAAACTTTTATACCATTATTGCTCATTTATTATTGTATGTCTTGTAAAAATGTTATTATCTTAAATTGTTCTCTTTAATATCTTTTCTTTAGCAGCTTTGTTAAAGAACTTGCAATTAATCTTACAATACTAATTGATGATGATGAGTAAAGGAAATAATTTTATAAGTTTATTCCCGTATTTTAAATCAGACAATACAAAATTTTAAGAGTGTATCAACTTGAAAGTTTTAACATTGTTATGAAATTATAAATCATCAAAAAACAAAGAGACTGAACTGAATTTCCTCAATATATTCTATATTTATAATATATTCTAATATTTTTTCTACATTCAGCAGTGACATTATGGTAATTTGTTTACATTCAACTTTGAAGAAAAAAAATGGAAAAGGAAAAATATGAAAAAGTGTGGAAGAAAAATAAGATAGAAAATTTATGTAAACAAAATTCAATTTTCAATTGAAATAACTTAAAGAAAAATTGATATTGATTAAATTTTCATTTTTTTTTGTTGTTGTTCTTGTTGTTGTTCTTGTTGTTGTTAGTAACAAGAAGAATTATAATTCACAAATTCTAATTATTTTTTGATTCTTGTTATTCATTTTATTTCATCATAGTAATTGAAGCACGATTCAGAATTAGAATTGTAAATAAGAATCAATAGTTCCATTTTACATCAAAATCAATTTTTATTTTAATGGATAACTTGAGACATTTATTTTGAATTATATGTTTATGTGTGTCTATATACGGCCACCCAGTCAACAAAATCATT
Organism: Pedicia rivosa; assembly: GCA_963082725.1. Lineage (NCBI taxonomy): Eukaryota > Metazoa > Arthropoda > Insecta > Diptera > Pediciidae > Pedicia > Pedicia rivosa. The sequence continues at coordinate 42,463,359 of OY720151.1, forward strand.
CTATGAAAAGACTAAAATTTGTATGCGAAAATAATTTTCTTTTACTTCCGGTTGACATCGTTGGAAAAGTTGAGTGGTCGCCGAATGGAATTTTAAATGTAATATCATTTTTACGATTAAGATTGTGTCATGTGCTCTATAAGACACAACATGTTCATTTTTCTTATAATAATTATTATTATTCGCCTCTATAATATTTTATTATAAATTTTCTTCGTCTATCCTTCATATATAATTTTATTTCCTTTTGCTCCTTTTAAAACATCGCAACATTATTTATTATAAATTTTTGAAGCGTTTAAAATGTGATTAATTGCTTCGGTTCCGACGTTTTACTCCCTGCTTTATATTATTACACTTCAGTTAATTTTGATTTAGAATTCTTCTTCATTCATTCTGTTTTCTTTCTTTTCTTTTTTTTTTGTCTTTTTTAATTTACTTAAGACATTTATTCTTTATTTCATTCTAGTCCAATGTATTTCTATACATATATATTTAGCGTACAAATGATATATATATAAAGATATTGTCCGTCCAGATGTTAGATATTTTAGTATTACAAAAAGAAGGAGAAAGGTTGGTTTTGATTGTTGGGTGTTCGGGAGCGCGAGACTAAGAGAAATAAAAGAAAATACTTGATTTCAACACGGTTTGTTAAGTATTATATAATAATAATATAATTAATTTATAGACCAAAGAAAAATTAGTTAATTATATTGTTGACTGTATTTTAAAAAGAGTCATATATTATTCTTTCTTTCTCCTTAATTTATTTGCTTGCAGTAAATTTTTTTTTTAAAAAATTTCTTTAATTTTGTTAAACGGTTGATGTAGAAGTAAATAAATATTACCACAAATTTCGATTTTTCTTATAATGTTTTTGCCTAAGAAACCATCAATTTTACCAACATAAAACTTTACTCATTCTATTAGACGCTATAATTATCATTATACCAATATAAGTTATAAGATTATAGTGTTGGTCAAATTATACATGAGTCTATACATTCCAATAACATTTTATTTGGTTTACATTTTAATGATTGTGTTTGTTGATTCTTACAACTTTTAATGGTCGTGAGTGGATTTTTAAATATAAAAGTTTTATTGATGGTATACAAATGCTGAAGTAAATTACCAATTCTATAATTCAGATTATAACAATTCCTAATTGAATACGATCAATTAGAGCTTTGTTGATATTCAATTTTCTATTCAGAAATAACGATAATGTCAGTATAATCAACACGGTTCAAACAATGCGTTCAACTGTTATTAAGAACAATAATTTATAATGGCTTCCACTTCATTTGGGTAAAAACTCTTCAAAGGTTTTTGCCCTTTCAAGTGCCAATGACTCTTTTTCTCTTTATTTCGTATACATATGAAAATGAATGAATTTGACCTCTTTTAATAAAGAAATTGTCTATAAAAAAAAAGGGCAACAATCTACTAATTTATCTATTTCGGTAACATTCCACTTTTAGCTTTGATCACCATGAAGAAAAGAATTTAAAGGTGTCAAGTCCATTTATAAAGAAACAAAAAGTAAAAACATGGTAAAATTAACAAAAGAGTTTAACAAAAACAAAAAGTAAAACATGGTAAAATTAACAAAAGAGTTTAATTGATCATCTCTAGCATAGAGAAAACCAGACTAATTTTTTTCTAAAAGCAATTTATTTTTAAAGAATCTATGAAAAACAAAGAAATTTAAATTTCAGTAAGCCAATCATTTTTTAGAACGCACGTAAAAGTACTTTTCTTTTTCCTTTTCATTTTCTTGGAAAATTATTTTGACTTTTTTCCAAAGTTTTAAAATTATGCAAAATAACTTCTTCAGATTCTTCGGAATCTAATTTTTTTTCTCTTCATAATAAGATCTTTTGGTTTTGGTATTCTTCATCTAAAACTAATTTTTATTTTAAAACAAATTGAAATTATTACCATAGAAACAAAATAATAAACTTTCCTTCATTTTCTTTCTTTTTTTATTCCTAGGAAATAATAAAAATCTAATTCAATTTATTTTAAATTTAATAGAATAAATATTTAATTAAATTAAAATAATTAAAGAATTAATAAAAAATCTGTAACATGATTATTATAAATTTTATTTTATGTAAACCAAAAGTTATGAAAAAAAAAGTAGGAAAACATAAGAAAATGTTTTAAACACAATTTAATAAATTCAATTAGAACCTGCGTTTGTTTTCCTTTTTCATTTTTTTTTTCTTCAAAGTTTTAATGACAGATTTTAATTAATAATTAATTATTAGAAATTTAATTTTTGTTTTTCGCTGCTCAAAATGAAAATACGATTTCGTAAAAATTCTAACTTAATTAGAAAATAATATAATTTTATAAATAAGAAAATTTAAATTCAACGACTAAAACATATTAAGATTTTTTTGTCTATTTATATCGTGTTAATCTTTCATTAAAATTTTCATAAATTAGTGTCAAGTTTTTCATTGTAAAATCTTATTATTTTTCAAATTCAAATATAAAAATAAGAAAAAAAAACTGTAACAAGAAGCTTAATCGTATTATTACAAAGCTAAATTGTTCTCATTATTTCTTAATCCGAAGGAATTGAAAGAATTTTCTCTTGTTTAATATAACCACAAAAATTTAAATTTTCCCAATTAAAAATTAAAACAAATGCATAAGTTTTGAATTAAAATACATTCTGAGAATTGTATAATTATTTCAACATATTATATTTTTGTAAAATCAATATAGGAAATTATGATCTGCCTGAAATTAACTTTTATAATTTTGTTATTAGATTATTTTAATCCTACATAATTTTATTCTTGGGCTTTGTATATTAACAAGGGATGAAAAAAAAAATAAACAAACAAACTAAAAAAAAAAATAATATGTTTTAGTGAAATAATCCAAATATTATCCAAATAAGTCTGGAAAATTAGGTCAGCTTTCAGGTAGTCATTAACTCGTTCCAAAATTTATTTGTGATTAATTATAATTTAGATTTCATTGAAGAGAATATTTGTGAATTTTTGTTTTAAAATTCTGGCATATTCACTCAAGAAAAAAAAGGACAAAAAAACTATACTTTGTGAAGAATCTAACCAAACACAACACAACAAAACAATAAGAAAAAAGTATTGATTATAAGAAGAACAGCGAGTATATGAATAATAATCGAATAGAACATTTTGTGGTATTTGTAGAGTGCGGTGACACAAAAAAAAATCGTTTTTCTTACAACCCATACCTCAACATAAACTCATCCCGGTTTGCCTTGGTTTGGTTTTTACTTTATTTTACCATCAATTTATTCTTATATTGGAATATCGTATAGTAAAAAAGGACCGACGTCTGAAATGACGTTAACTGAGCAAAAAAAAAAATTATTAATAATTTTCTTTTATTGAAAAGAAACGAAATTTCAAAATGTTCTTTTTTTTCTGTTTTCTCTCAGACGTATAATAACGATAGAAAAATCGTTGAGCATTTTAGGTAAATAGAAAGACAAACTCGCAATTGTTTTCAGATGTTACTCTGTTTTTAGTTTTAGATTTTATATAAAAAGCAATTTGAAAATCAAAATAAATAAGATAAATAAATATTTGTCTCCATTTTATTTAATAGAATAATAAATATCTATGCCAAAATTTTCCTAATAAAAATAAAAGAAAACTGATAACATAATTTAATATTGAAATCACGTTCAACAGTGATGTCCTTTTCTTATAGACTTAATCGTAAAGTCTTAATATTTGGATAATGATTAATATAAGACTTTATCGAAACAAATAAAACAAGAAAAAAGATTAAACACAAAAGAAATAAAAAAAACTTAACAAAAATTATTAAGACTGAAAAAGTTTTGTAAACTTTAAGATTTTTTTGTCTATATTTAAGAGAAAAGCCTTTTTTTTTATTGATGGTCATCATCATCGTTGTTCGTCGTCGCCTATTTTGTCCTTCAACGATAACATAATAAACTTCTACTTTGAATTGGATTTTCACGAAAATAACAATAAATTTGGGCGTTACCTTGAAAATTTTTCTGAAGGTCTTGCTTACCCCTTTTTTCTTATTTGGCTTTTTTCCATCTTCAATGATCTTGTAAATCAGAAATTTTTCTTTTATTATCAAAAAAATAAAAATGATAATAAAATAAAGAGAAAAATAGGAAGGACCGATTGTGCGTTTATACAGAAAAACATGTCGAATATTTCTTTGACATTTTCCAACATTTTGTGTAAGCTTGTTTACTTGTTGTTATTTTTTTATCTATTCAATAGAGTGAAATTCTCGTTTTATAAGTATTTATAAATTTGGGAATTATTAATTTGGGAATTATTCGTAATTCTTGGATAAAAAAACCTTTCTATTTAAAGCGTTGCGTTTAACAGAATTGAAACTCTTAGTCTTTTATGAATATTCACCGTGGAAATCCTGGTCTGGCAACAGTCATTCATAAGAAAATTTGAGTAATCTTACCAAAAATACATTCCAACCTTAAAATAAAATTTGTACAAATGATGCTCATAATTTTTAATTCATGAAGAAATTCAAAATATAAAAAATATTTATGTTTGAAGAAATTATAATTTCCTAGGAATTCCTTTGACAAAAATAAAGGTCACTTCAGAAAACATAGAACGAGAATTCCACTTCTAGTTCCACCAAAAAAAACAAGAGAAAAAAAACAACTCAAAAAGAAAAACAAGAAAAACTGGTACTATAAGTTGTAAATGTTCATCGTAAATTACATTAGGTTAGGTTATGTTAGGTTGCTGAAATTCTTGTTGTTGTTATTTAGAAGGAGTTGTATTATATTTTTATCTTATATGTTTTTTGTTAGATGTAAGTATTTATGTGTACATATGAACATTCCTATATAGTTTTTATATATTCCAAACGAAACTACATACTTCGTTAAAGAAAATTGCGATCGGGACTGATTTACTTTGCCATTCGTCAAAATTGAATGATTTTTCTTCTTCAATATACTGTTTTTGTTTTGTTTATATTTTATCATTTTCTCTTACCATTTTTACTGTCGTTTTTACGTTTTCTTTGGTCTGTCTCACTTTATATCTTTCGCTTTCTAAATGACCATCGAGTTGAAAAAATAAAATAGAAAAGAAAATTACATTGTCCTTATTCGTATCCATATATCAGATTACATTACATTAAATTATACTTCATGCATGAAAAGAAAGAAAATAAAATGTAAAGAATTGATAACATTTTTAGTCCATTTAGATTTAGATCAATTAACTTTGATTTTTCTTTATGTTTTCCTTAAAAGGGCTATAATTTTCAACTGATTTCAGTTTAGTTTTTATCATTCCCATTTATCGATAGCTTCTCCAGATATAATAAAATTTTTATCGAACCAAAAACATAAATTGGTTATCTCGTGCTTGTTATAAAATTTACCTGAAATTACGTACCTCATTTTATAAAACCACAAAGCTTCCAAAATTTTGAGATAAATATTTTTATTGTAGTAAATATACTCAATTTACTCATTTATAATGTTAATCTAGTTTACATAATGTATGCCAATATTTTCTCAGTTTATTAACTTTATCATTCAATGAATTAATGTAATTTATAAAACAAATAGAAGACCTTTTCTAAGAATGTTGCTTTGACAATTTCCAATCGACCTAAAATTTACAGTAAATAAATTTTCTCTTAAATTGCTCTATTAAATATGAAAATTCTTCATTTAATTTGTTGGGTCTGTTGGTCAATTTGGGCATATGTCATATATGAAAGCTAAGAATATTAAAACTACTAAATTTATTCTAAATGAATTTGAGTTTATCTAAATACAATTTTCATTGTACAAATTCCTATACATTTATTCCTCAAAGAAAGAATATGGCCCTTAATTTTCTCTCTAACTATTTATATTGTGCTGATTTAGAAAGTTATATTTTCTTCTTCATCTTTCAATATATTCAAAGAAAAAAATTGGCATCTAAATTTATTTAGATAATGGCAATAATATCTAACGAATACCTTTATCTTCCACTGATGATTTTATGCGGTTTTAATGTCTTCTATAGAATAGATTAGTTCGTTGGTTTTGCCTTTTTGAGATATATAAATTAATGTATTATGTACTTTCTACCTTAAAAGAATAAAAACCAAAAAGTCAACATTTATCTTCATATAGAAAATATCGATTAAGAGTAATAGACTTTACACCTTATACCATGTCTGTTTTTATTAGACCACAAAAAATAAAGATAAAGACGATATAGACAAAAGACAAATAAAAAAACAAATAACGATGTAAACAGAAATTTCATAAAAATTTTCTTAATTAAAACAATGAGATAAAGAGAGATTTGCATTAAATAAACAAAATATTGTCACATTTTCATAAGTCATTCTTCATACACATAAATAATGTTAGAAAGTTTATTAAAACTTGTTCCAATATTATGAAAAGGATTTTTTATTTAAAGATAATTTCTTTATTTAAATTTATCATTTTTTCATAATCCACAGCTTCCTTTAATCATCACGAAATTATTCACATTTTAAATACTCACGTTTTTTTTTTTCTTTATTTTTAATTTTCTAAACGTTTCAATTTTCCAAATCAAATCATCTGTGTCAACCGAACATTCAACACTCATTCAACAGAATGAAATTTTCCACATTTTTTATGCTTGAAAAAAAAAGTAAACAACGAGAGCAAACGCTAGAAGCCATTATAATGATTATGATGATGGTCCATTATTTGTATTTCGCTTATGGATGAAGTTTAAAGCTATAAATGTAGAGTCATTTTGATTTAACATCCGTGTCATGTCCGAAAAATTTTATGAGTTTTCTTTACAATTTTTCTTTATTTTATTTTATGATGAATTTTTGTTGTGATTTAAATCAAATTTTAAAGAATTACGTTACTTAATTTATGTAATTAATTCTATTAACTTTCCAAGAAATCTCAGTATTATAAACATGATGACAACAATCAATTTTAATGAAAGCCATTCGTATTTAATATTCAAATTTATTTGTTCCCTATTAAATTCAATTCATTAAAAATAAAATATAATTTAATGTTTGTCTGCAGATAAAATGACGTAAAAAAGTTTCACTGCAATAATATAATAACCTAACAAAATATTACGTTGTGGCTTAAAACTTAATGAAATTTTGAAATTATTAAAAATAAAATCCGCATTATTCATTTTTTTCCACTACAAAATATTAAAAAAAAAAAATTTTTTTGAAGCTTTTCTCCTTTTTTCTGAAACAATGGAAAAAAAAAACTAAAATTTATACGTTCGTGTAATCCTGTAATTTATTACGAGCATTCATAATTAAATAATTTTAAAAAAAAGTTTGCTAAACAATTTTTTGTTGTTGTTGTTGTTGTTGTTGTGCTTTTATTAAAATTATACAAAAAAAAAATGTAATAATTTTTTGTTTTCATTTTAGTTTTTATTTTTTAATTATTGAATGAAGAAACTTTTATATTGATTAATTTTATTTATAATTATTTATAAATTTAGTTTTTTAATTAAAAATTTAAATGAAAACTTTTTTTTCCCCTCTTCACAATATTAATTTTATTTTTTCAATTTCAATTAAATTGTATTTGATTTGTTGTGAAAATTTAACATCATACCAAATTCACTTAAATATTTTACCAATATACAAAACCAAAACTCTTTTATAATTATCACATTTTATTTAATTTTAACTCATTAAAAGATCATTAGTTCTCTTCAACTTAATCATTTTAGTTAGATGTGAAGAAAAGTGTTGAGAGATTTATTGTATGTTGAAGTGAAACCAACAAAAACAAAAAAAAAATTAAATAAAACAGAAAATAAAAAAAAAATTAACATAAGTTTATAAAAGTTAACACGTTTCAATTATTTTCATTATTCATTTTCTTCTATTATTATTATTCGTTTTTTCTTTTGCTTACTTTAAATTGTTGTTTTTCAAATATTTTGAATAAATTTAATGAGAAATTAGCATACACACACATACTTACATACTTACACATCCATCTATCAAATTCACTTCTTTATTTATCTATCTCTTTACTTAACGAGACACAAACAGAAATAAATTAAAGAAAAATTTTAAACATAAAAAATTATCCTTTAAAAATAAACGAATGGCAAAAAAAAAAGGAAAAGAAAAAAAAATAAAAAGAAAAAAAAAAATGGAACTGTTGAAAAATGGGGAAAATTTTTGTTGAATAAATATTATAAAATAAATCTTTTTATTGCGATGGAGTACAATCACTGAAAATAAAATATAATAAAAAAAAGGGTTACATTTTTTATTTTCGAATTGCGAATGAGCGTGAGGAGAAAAAAAAATGATAAAAGATGGAACAGAATCTCTGATGATGCAAATGTTAGGCAACAAAATATAAAATAAAAAAAAAAAATAATGTCGATAAAAAAATGATGAAGGAAAAAAAAATTTAATTAATTTTTGGAAATATAAAATAAAACGGAGAATAAAAAAAAAGGGATCACGATGGAACAAAAAAAAATGTTTAGGGGAGGAAGCATTAAAACTAAATTAAAAGGGATTACTGTGATCAGTCACTCAATACATAAAGAAAGGATACGTTTTCAGTTGATTTAAATTTTAATTTTGATTTCATAATTCTGTTTTATTTAAAGTGCTTAATTTATTCAATAATATCATAATTTTTTTTCTACCAGTGGAGTCATCACTTTTTTAATTACAAAAAAAAAAGCTCTCACTTTTTAAGTTATCGAAGCAGTTTCAAGAGCTAATAATAAAATCTATTCTGAAGATAATTGAGATAGAAATAAAAGTTTAAATAAAGTCAATTGAAGAAAGTGGAAAATTTATTCAGCACAGTAATTATTTTAGATAATTGTTTCCAATAATTAATTTGGTCCTAAACACAATTGAATAATTAAACACAAAGTATATTTTTTAATCAAATTTTGCCAAGTGTCACATCGAATTTGATTTCCTATAAATTTAGTTTAAAATTAAAGATTATTTTGAGTATCTTAATCCGCCTTCATGTACACAAAATTTAAATACAAAAGTGATAAGAGGTAATAAAACAACAATTATCTTTAAAAAAATTTTCCTAACCTTCTTTGTAAAACCCTACAATATTTATTAGTTTTTCTTTTGTAAAACGATTTTCATTTTTATAAGAGAGACAAAATATTCCCCTAACTAGATTTCAATCAGACCGTCAATGTGTCCTTCGCATAACAATAATTCTGATAAAAGATGCTTTCGTGTTTGAAAATTAATTTCCTTTTATTTTTAGTGTCTTAATAATCGACCTTGATATCCTTCTTATGATGATTTTCTCTTGTCCTTGTTTACTTTTTCTTATCTTTTGCTTTTTTTTTTTTGTTTTTATTCTTTTTTTTTTATCTTTTATTTTCTTGTTCAAAAATAGGATAGATTGATTCTTGAATTTTTCATGTTTCATTGAATGTCTTCTTCCTCTTTCTTTCTTCTTCTTTCGATTATTTATTTCATCTTCTTATATTTTTATCTTTATATAATATAAATTAACTTCGAGAAGAAAAATATGGGCTTTCTTCTTTTTGTTATTCCCTGAAGGACGGACGAAACGAGAATTTTTGATCAGAAAATATGGTTTCTTTTTTGTTCCTTTTTCTTCTTTTTCTTATTTTAAACTTTCAAATTTATGGTTGTTACCTTCATATATGTGTGTATGTGTGTGTTTGTCTGTGGTGGTTTTACGTCTTGAATAAAGGGGTTCATTTGGATAATATGATGAGATTCCACCAATAAATGGTCTCATAAGTGATTAATTATTAAAATCTCAAAAGTGAAAACTTTATTACTCAACTCTCTTGTTATTGTTTTTTTTTGTTGTTGTATTATTGAGATGAAAATTAGTTCTTTTGTTCAATTTTTTTTTAAGAAAAATAAAGGATAACATTTTTATAAATAAATTAGAAGATATTTTCTGTAATAAATTTATTCTACTTTTAGATTCTTAATATTATTTTTGTTGTTTGTTTTGTTCGTCCAATCAGATCAAATCAAAACCAAAACAAAAAAAAAACAGGGCGAACAAAAACGTAACTTTATTTTCTTTTTTTTTCCTTTAACTAAATTATTCGTCTTCTAAAGCTTTATAACGATAGCCGATAAGGCGCATTTCTACATCAATATTAAGTTAAAAACAACAACAATAACAACGAAAACAACAACAAAATTAAGAAAACATTAAGGAAAAATAAAATGTGAAAAATATAAGAAAAACAAGACAAAATGTCGCCTTCCCTATTTTTTTTTTTTGTGTTTTTTCTTTAAAGAAGAAAATATAATATTTATCTAATAAGTGTGTTTGTATGAGTGTGTGTGTGTGTATATGTATGTGGTACTTAATAGGGAAAAAGTCAATAAAAGAAGGACGAAAGGTGTTGACATGGGAAGATGTTACTTCTTTCTTCACCTACATCTACATAAGATACGACCCTTGGTGAATGGATGAATATTATATACGAAATGGGTACAAATGAAGAGGGAGAAATAGATATATGACACTGCCAACGCTAAATTAAGATTCCACACAGACATTCTAAACTTGGGTCCTGAATATTTTTATGGGCTTTATACTCTCTAAGGAATTTAAATTTCAATTTTTCATCAAACATAATTTTTCTTTCACTTTTATTCTCAAACGGATTCGTTTATATTTCGATAAATGATTCCAGTTTTCTTTTTCTTTACATAAATTATTAATTATGATGGACAATTGGTAAACATTGGAAAACAGAAAATCAAATTTTATACGTTACAAATTTTATTAAACTAATTTTAACAAAGTATGAGCAACACTAACTAGCTAAACAAAAAACCAAAAAAAAAAAGAAAAATAAATACGATGACTTTTAAAAATAATAAAAAAAAAATCCCTCCGGAGCTTTTAACTGTGACAGAGTCCCTTTCTTTTATATCATCTATCTAAAACCTTAACCTTAAGTCATTAATCTTTTTACCTTCATTTAATTCAGTATACTGACTAGAGAAATACACAAACAAACTTATATATTATGGACCTCTTTATATATTTATTATAAAGTAGAGATATTAGGTACATAATAATTTACCTTTCTTCTTCTTTTTCTTCTTCTCATTCTCTTCTTATTTACCTTATTATATTAAATAAACTGACTAAAAATTTTAATTACAATAATATTTTTTTATAAAAACAAAAAACAAAAATTCTATGTAAAAGTAACTAAGAAAGTTACTATTTTATATTTATTATTATAATGTGAGGTTAATGATGAGAGTATATATTTTATTATAGATAAAGACTATTCTATTTATTTATATTAATAAAAATAAGTCCAGCAACACATAATACATATTCAGACGTTCACAAAATCATTTTGGTGGTTATGAATTTGGTTAGAAAAATCAGGATGAATTGTGATTGTTTTTTATGTGAGATGATAAAGGGTTTGTTTGAGATGGTTGCAATGTTGAATTATATATTCAATGGGGAACAACAAAAAAAAAATTTAATTCACACACACACACACACATACTGCATATACATATAGAAATAATTTAGGTTAATTAGAAAATATATTATTTTATTATTTGTATGAAAATATCTTTATATCTAACCCCATGTACCAATGTTTATTTGTATGTTATGTATATTTATATTCGTGTATGTATTATATAATAACCTATCTAAACGAAATATTTATATGTTTTAATATAAAAATTTTTATATTGTACGTGTTGCTTTCTATCGTTAAGTTACGTCGTTATTACGTTACTTTACGCGTTTATATAGGCGCACATTAATTGTAACCTTAGAATTTATAATAAAACTTATATAGAAAATGTGATACATTATTTAAGACAACAAAAACAATAATAAAACAACAATAACAACAAAATTCAAATATTCAAATGTTTTGTGAAAAAAAAAAAAATTCTATCAAAAAGTCATTAATTTTTTTTTTTTTTTTTATACATAAGTTTATGTGTGTTTGTATATTTGTGTGTGTACGCTGATGATTATGAGATGACAAAATACGTTAAAAAAAAGTTTTTGGTATTTAACTCCCAGCATATCCATCTTAAAAAGAAGAGAAAAAGAGACAACATTTTCAAAAGAGAATAAAAAGTCACAGGGGAAAAAGTTAAAATTGACAATTTTTGTTTTTTTATAACAACATTTTTTTTTTAAAGTTCTGGTTTTTTGCCTTGAAACCCAGAAAATATTTTAAAAGAAGAAAAGTGGAAAAAAAATTCCGTTTCTGATGAAAAAAAAAATATTGTTTGTGTTGTTCACGGAATGAGTTTTTATATTCTGAGTAAACTGTCGTTTGATAAGATTCAAAGAATGAGAATAAAAGGTAAATGTGGAGACGCCTGGTGGGGACATTTTGAGTAATGAAAATATATACTAGACGGAATAAGGAAAAGGAAGACAAACGAAATAAAAAATAAAAATTGAGTAAAACTTTTCGATTGTTTCTTTTATGAAAGAAAAATTATCTTTTTATGTTTTTTTTTTTTCTTAAATTATGAAAAGAAAAAAGTTAAAGGAAGAATATAGGATAGAAGAAGGAAGAGAGAGAATACACGTGTTTCCGGTGCACAAAAATAAGCAAAATACATTTTCAGTAAACAAAATAAAAAACAAGAAAAATAAGTCAAGAAACATAATAAAAATGATAAGACGAAGAAACTTTGAATTTTTATAGATAAATTTAGAAATTATAGAAAAGAGAAAGAAGTCATAAAATTATGTTTAAAGAAAAAAAAAAAGCAGACATTTCGTGTGAAAGAAAATTACTTTTTTTTTTTTGTTTCATTTTGATTTATTATTTTTTGACAAATTGAAAAGAAAAAGAAACGAAAATAAAAAGTCATGGCCAACAGTCGAGGGGTGGATGAAAAAATACAAATATTTGAAATTAGCAAAAAAAAAAAAAAAAATGTGAAAAATTTAACAAATGAAGAATAACAACATCGGATAAAAAATTAGAGGTCGTTTCTACAATCTGAATAAATCTTGTTTTAAGAAAAATTATATTTTTTTTTTTGTTCAATAATTAATTGAATATTGAATCGGAATTATTTATCTTCACTCTTTCTCTTTTGCATCTCCTTTCTCTCTCATTAATTCTAATAATAAAACCGCATATAATTTTCTTTTCTCCTCCCCGTTTTTTCATCATTAAACAATTTTTTTCTCTTTTTTTTTTTTTTAGAAATTTTCCATTTCATTTGTCAATATTTATGTATAATTTGATAATATTAATTTAATTTACTGACATCATCAACCATCAGCATTTGTAGTCGCCTTCATGTATAAATATATATTAATTTAAATCTAACATACACACACACACATATATAGATAGACACACACACACATATAAAAGAAACATAATTGACTTTAAATTATAACTCATCATCATAATAATAATTTCATTTTGTGTGATTTTAATTTTGTTCATTTATTTTATGTGGATTATGTTTTTTATTTCTTCTGTCTGCATCAACTTGACATTATTTTCCAAAAATATTTGAGAATTTTGAAAATTAAAAGAAAAAATTTCTTTCATTTGTTGTAATCATGAGTGTCGGAAAATTCTCTAGACATTAATTTAATTTTTAATATCAAAAAAGTTACAAAGTGAAATAAACTTATTTTGTAGAATTTCTTATTTTTATTGTATTTTTTTTAATTATTTATATTTATTAAATTATTAATAACAATTACTCCTAATTTACCAAGACAATAAGTCTTTTACATTATTGAATATCTTTGACATTTATGACAATTATCATCGTTAGGTATACCTTTAAATATAAAGTTCAAAACTCCTACTTGATAAAAAAGACACAAAAAATAAAAGAAAAAGAAATCATTAATAAATTTACCAATATGAATGAAAGGATTCATCACCCTTCTTTTCGCAAATGAATCAAAATATTTTTTTAATTATATTTATTTTTTTATTTTAATTAAAAAGTTGATTAAAAAAAACAGAAAAGTTGTCTACTTAAAAATCCCAAAAGTATAACCGTCATTTATTCGGCTTGTACTTTGAGTGCGTATGTGCTTGTGTGTGTGTGTATGTATGTTCTTATAAATGGTGGAGGTTACTTGAGGTTATTTTAATAGAAATGTTAACACAGGTGAGATTTAATAATATTATTTTCTTGTTGATTTGTTGATTTTTCATCTTCAACCTACGCATTTAAATCTTCACCTACTGTTTTTCATATTATGGATGCTGATGATTAATAATATGGTATGGCGATGGTGTGTGTGTGTGTCTGTATGCCTACGCGTTTTTGCGTTTAATGTTTGTTTATTATTATTATTTATTATAATAATGTGTCCTCTCATTTGTGTTCATTGTATTAAAATTAATTTTTATTCAAATATTTTAAGTAGCTTATTATTTTTTTTTTTTTTCTTCTTTCTTTTTAATTGTGATCATCTTCTCCTTCTCATGTTTTTTTTTTTTTTAATTGTTCTTTATTCTTTAGGTCTTATTTTTGTACAGGTTACAGATTACATTATTATATTTGATATGAGAGACAATCCAAAAATGATTTTTAGGTAAAAAAAATATAATGAACAATATGTAAATAAACTGTAAATAAAGAAACCAACGAAATAGAAATCATATGGAAAACTCTAAACGTATATTTAAAAGACTTCTTCATTCTTTATTTCCAAATTAATTTCACTTTTTTAATAACAAAACCAAATTATGTTTATTGGAACAAAATGAAAGAATTAATTAATGTTGAAACCAATAAAAAGAAAGATATGAAATTGAATTTAAATGTATGTCATGTCACGTTTCTTTCATACTCAATTTAGAAATCAACGGAGATTTAATTAAATTATATTACATGTACAGATTCTATAATTGGCCACTTTAAAGTTCAATCATAGAATATAATTTAAATAATCAAATGAAATTTAATTCAACATAAATTCAAGAGTCGAATGTACAATCTTTCCTACGTAAAATATTTGGTCAATATCGTAATTCATGCAAATATTTAACGCAATAAAAAATTCATTATAAAAACAGTAGAAATAATTAGAATTAAATTACATAAATTCTATTGTTTTCTAAATGAAGAAATCTAGATATAAAAGACAAATTCCACATTCTTTCTAATTCGTTGAAAATTACAAACACCGCATTATCCTTATTTACTTTCTCTGATGATTATTATTAAATTATAATTTAAAATTAAAATATTATGAAATCCAATAAGAATCTCAAGTGTAAACATTATTTTGTACTTTAAAATTGTTCAATTATAAATTTTGTGAGGCGCCTCCACTCGCAATTTTTGTTTTAATGTTTATTTAAAAATTTTTTTTTTGCAAATTCCTTGGAGAATTTTGAACTCAATTTGACCAATCAAAAAATGTGTGTTCGATGATCATAAATAATTTGATCGAAGTCACATATACAAATTGCTTATTTCAAACGTGATCATTTTCTTTTAATTAGGTACCGAACATTTTCTAAGTCAGTCCAAATCCTTGAGTAATTAATTAATCAAATTTCAATATGAAGTCAAATGACTTTAATAAACTTAAAAACTAATTATACTTAACTAAAATAAAGATTTTTATGCAAATCTGAATAAAAAAAAAATAAAAAATTCTATAGAATCTTATGTCCTCCATGTATCCATCCAAAACATTAAAAAATAACTCCTACACTTTCAAATAATTAGATTCTGATATTTCAAATAATAATAATTGTTATTACCTAATAAAAATTTTACTAAAAGTTTTTTTCTCAAATTTAACGTAATTTATACATAAAGAAAAATGGATCTTTAAAATAAAGATGAATTCACACAAAATGAATATTAAAAATCAAAATAAAGGAAAAGTTAAAGCTGAATTAAAGAATGTAAATTATAACTGAAAATTTTATAGCAAATAATGAAATAATAATTTGAGACATAACAAAATATAAATATTTGATGCAGAAAAGTACCATCAACTGACAACATACAAAAATATTCTATCGTTACCTTTGATTTATGCATAGACACCAGACTTTATGATTATTATGATCCTCTGAGATTGATAGTTTAAATTTACATTCTATAAATCTGCCTTTATCCACAAACAACATACACACACACACAAAAAAAAAGAATTCAACAAAAAAAGAACCATAAAGATCCATATAAATGTATTTTAAGAAAGTCTTTATGTCAAGAATAAAAAATGATAATCAAACAAAAAAAAAAATTATAAATTAAATAAAAAAAAAACATTAAACATTAAAAAGAAAAATCAACAATCAATGTAAATTTAATTATATAAAAATATACATTAAGTAAAAAAAAGTATAATTTAATTAACATGAAATTAATATGAAGATATTAATTTAATAAATAAGAATCGTTTTATGGACCCAAAAAAAAAATAATATGAAAATGAAATGAAAAATAATTAAATATAAAATAATAAAGTTTTTTAAGTGTAACTTTTTAAATGTAAAAAAAAAAAAAAAATGAAATAAAATAGAAACAATTGAAATATATTTGTGCAATAAAAAAGAAATAATTAACATAATTAAAATTAATGAAATTAAACCAAAAACATAAAAATAATTTAATGTAAAATTATTGTTTAAGTTTATGTGATTTTAAAAAGAAAATATTTTCTATGATTATTAATTTATTTATTATTATTAATTAAATATCTATGATTTTTACTCTGTTATTGCTTGATGTGAAAAAAGTTTACTTATAAAAACTTAGACTTTGACAAAATTTTCATTTGTCAAAGATTTCTTTTGTTTTAAATTTTTTACATTTAAATTAAACAGAACAATCAAAGTAATCGTTAAATTTAAATTTTATGTTTTTACTCATTTTTATTTCGATAATCCAAACTACAGAGTATTTAAGTTTTTCTAGTAAATTTTTAATCATGGTCAAGTTATAGACATTTATTAAGTTTTAATCTGATTGAAATAAATGAGATACTGTATAATTGTAGAAATGACAGAATGTTATCTGAAATTAATTTTAAAGCAAAAAAAAAAAAAAAAGAATGTATGTGAAAATATATTTGATTCATTTATATGAATTTTTTTTGTTAATAAATTAAGTCTATCCCTTTATATGTCTAAATTTAAATCTTTCAAAATATTTTCCAATTAAAACCTTTATTTAGAGAAATCCTCATTTAAAACGGAGTCATTAATTATAATAATAGATAAGGGGATACTACGTTACGTAAACGTATATAGACAAATGAAGTGATTTTGATTGAGTAAAATATTTATTTTCTTGTCCTAGTGAAATTTATTATTTTTTAACTACATTTAATCTTGATTTAAAAAAAAAAATGAAATGGGAAATATTTAATAAAAATAATGAAAAATGTGAAATCATATTTAATAAGAAATAAAAACAAAAGAGGAAATAAGTTAATTGTTATTAAAAAAAAAAAATAATTGCCAAGTTTAAATATTAGTTTTAATGAAATAATAAAAGTTTGTATAGATAAAATATTGTATCTGTTTTGTTTTTTTTTATCTGTTTGTCTTTTTATGTTTAACTAAGTAATATTTAGCTAATACTATTTTTATGTTTTTTAGAGTTTTAATTTTTATGAAAGAGGAAAAAATGTAATATTTATAAATATACAAAAAATGAATAATTATAAATTTTTTATTCTAAGTTTATAAAACCTACAAAATAAATAAAAAAAAAAGAAACATAACATTTTTTAATTGTGAGATTCTTGTTTTTTTTTTTTTTTTCAACCAAATATAATTTACCTACTTCAAATCAATTAATACAAAAAATTATTAAACCAATTTAAATCAAGTTCTAGTAAAAACATTGAAATTATTCGTTATACTTTTCAGAGCTTTTTGCAAACTGACCTATTCCTCCATCCCTTAGACATTACTTCTAAATTCAAGTGTTCATTTGTTCTATTATTGTTTCTTTGAATTACGTTAACTATTTTATTTAATAATTTATTTGACCCCAAAATGTAAGTAGATGATATTTCGGTTGCGCTAATGAAAATTATTTTATAGTAAATGATGTTACAATTGGAATGTGAAATCAATTAAAAACAAATTTTTCTATTTAGATTTTGTGATCACAACGATATTACATGTTCGTTCAACATGACAACAAATTTTGTTGACTTATCACTGAAATATTATTAATGAAAATTCGATTGAAGAAACTAAAAATAATAAAATTCACAATTTCTCTATTTTTAAATTAACGAACGTATTTTCTTTATTCTTCTTTTGTTTCTATTCCCAAATTTAAATAATTTGTAATTTAATACAAAACCGAGAAAAATAAATAAATTGTATTAAACGAACCGCACGATAATATTCTATAAAAACGAAAGACAATAAAAAAAAATAATATTTATATAAAAAGCAACAAAACCAAATTGAAGAAGAAGAAAAAAGTAAATTAAAAAGACAACATTTTCTATTTGTTTTTTTCAGATCTCAATTTTCAACGCCTTCTTTTTATCAACAGAAATATTTAAAAGCCTGAAGCCATGTCATTATCCTCTTCAAAAATGTGTACTTCAGCCTCATTTTATTCATCTTTTTTTTTTTTTCTTGTCTTCATTCATTTCTCGGCTTTTGTTAATCATAATTTTACACACATAATCTAAAAACCACGGACTGTTTAATATGAAATTCATCTCTTATTTTTTGATTCTTTATTTCTTGTTTTTTTTTTGTGTCGTTATATTTTTCTTTATAAATAAAAACAGAAAGAATAAAAGAAAACAAAAGAAAAACATTATTATATTTTTTTTATTCTTTCAATCGAATTCAAATGAAATGCAAATTTTCCTCTCTACGTTTCTTCTCTTTGTTTTTTTTCTGTTAACAAAAAAAAAATGTACTTATTTGTTGAGAAGCGAGATCTCTAGATTATTTATTTAGTTTTTCTTTTATTTTTTATAATATATTCTCCATTTGTTATTCTGATTTACATTATGGAAGGAATAAAAAAAAAAAAAAAAAAAAATAGGTAAATAAAAATACAAGAGAAACAAAAGAGAAGAAAATAACAAGTATATATGATGAAAGCTTTTTACATATTTTTTTCTTACCTTACGACTTTTTATCATTGATACAAAAAAGAAAAATTTACAAAAATAAGAAGATACTGTTTAGAAATTCTACTTGATTTGATTACGTAAATTTTTTTTTATCTTTCACATATAAAATATTTCAGAAAGATTCATCTGTCTGTCTGTCGTATCTATCTACTTTGCAATCGTACACAATTTGTACTAATCTTTTCAATTCTAATTTTATGTATTCTTTGAATTTTATTTTTCGTAAAACTTGGTATTTTATTTTTAGTAAATCACGTTGACGAGACGAAAAATTATATTTTCAAATTTGATTATAAAGAATAGAAGGAAAAATTTCAGATGATAAAAACAAAATATTTTTGGCAATCCTATTGAAAACTGAAAATCAGCTGCAAGACGCATATTTTCGCTAATTATATTTTTTTTAAATGAATTTTTGGAAATAATTTTTTATAAAAACATTTAATTAATTGGCAAATATATTACAAAATTTGTTACGTTAAAAACGTATTATTAATTAGATTCTTTGGAATATTTTCGACTTCATAGGGAAAGTTTATACAATCAATTTTTCTTTTATAAAGATCAAAACAAAAATTGATGGGAATTTGTAGTTAATTTTAAAAATAGGCAAGTAAAAATAAAACAATTTTTTTTCTTTTTTATCTAATTCTTATTATTTCAAAATATTCTTTTACCAAATTTTTTTGTTTGTTTCTCTTTTCTTCAAATACATTTAAATTTCTCATTAAACATTAATGTAAACACAAACTTTTAATCATTCAAATTCTTTAAATACAAATTAACGTAATATTAAATATGATGTAATCTTACGTTTACATCTTCTTCATCATCTCATTTAAAAAATGCCAAAAGGTAAAAAACGTCTTCAGAAACTCAAATTTCTAACAAAAGAAATTAGTTAAGTCATTTTTTGGCAATTCTTACAAAATAAAAAAAAAATCTAAGACATAATAAATAAATGTTTACAAACTGCAGTCCAACTCTTTCATTATTTTTTTTTTTTAGTTACCTTCACAACCCTTAATTTATATCATAGATATTTTTTTTTTTTGTTTGACGAATAAATATTTGTTTGTCTGTTTTTTTTTTTTTGTTCTAATGGAATATTTTTAAATTAAAATTTAATAATAAATAATTGAGTAATGAATATTTTATAATTTACTTTTAATTTCAAAACACTACGTTAAATTTTCATTTAATCAGAGAAACAAACAAAAAATTTAAGCACAGCAAAACAAAAAATAGAGAGATTGTCGTTAAAATAAAAAAAAAAATTTGAACAAAATTTTCAACGAAACTGAACGAATTTCGGTTTGTTTCTCTGATTAAAATTAATAAAATGCTAACTTTAAACTTCATTTATTTTTAAATATTTTTAAATATCGCTTATAAAAAAGCAATCAATAATTATTTTATGGTTTATTAAATGGTTTATGCAAATTTGAATTATTATTTAATAATTTAATCTTTCCTTTAATGTTCAAGATTATGTTGGAATCGGAGAGAAAAAAAAAACAATATTCGGTTTGAAATTTTACAAACTTTTCTACGAAAAAATGAATTTTAGCATGCAATTCAATTTTTCTTTTCTTCCTTTTTGTAATCTATAAGAAAACGCATAGAAAACAATAATTTAATGAAGAAGCACCTTTTCTTACATATACAAATATTTACGTCTAAATGCTAAATAATTAGAAAAATTATCTTTTCTTTTTGTTTCATTTGTTTGAAACAAGTCAAAAAAAATATTTTGAAAAATACAAAATGGTGGACTTTAATGTAGAATTTAAATAATGTAATTTTTTTAAATAATAAAATGAAATTCATCGTTAATAAAAATTAATTAATTAATTTACAAAATTTTTACTCTTTTATGTTAACTAAAAAACAACATTTCATGCTTTTTAATTTTAAAGTCTAAATTTCAATTAAAATTTGACATTTCGACATAAGAACGTCAAATGCCACCAATTTTTTTTTAGGTTTGTTTTTCAATTCAAATTATAATAAGAAAAATTTCTAAGATCAAAAAAATCAGATCAGACGCTAAAGAAAAAGAAGTCTTTGATAAATGAACACTTAAAAATTTTTCTTTGGTTATTTTTGTTACAAAATAGAACCTTTTCTTCCTTTTCTTTTTTTTTCAATTTAAATAAAATTAAACATCATTTTTTACATATAAAAACATTCTTTTAAACAAATAATCAGACTTTCTAATTGGGGTTTTTACATCAACTTTCTTCTTAAATCTAATTTTGAAATCATCTTTATGTTTTCTTTCTGTTGAAAACATTTTATTTATGTTCCGAATTGAGTAAATAAATAAGTGCTTAGGAATAAAGATTGACGCGTATTGTTCAACGGAAGTAAGTAATACATAGTAGAATTAAAATTCATAAAGATAAAATTAAATTTACAAAGAAAAAAGAGTTGACGTTAAGAGTCCCACTGCAATAAAATATAATTAATTAAATACAATTAAATAATATTTTAACTTTAAAAATAATAATATCCTTGCTTTAATAGCCTTGCTTTATTTCTTCGCCAAATTTGACGTTGTTGCTGACTTCTACAAGAGGCCACCTTTCCTACCAAATAGCAATGAACTGATTGTTCCAACAAAACCCATTGGCTGTGTTTTTTCTTCATTCATTTTATTATTATTTGTGGTATTTGCAACTGTGCCTAAATCAGGTCGCGTATTACCAAATGTACCTAAATCTGTTCGTTGTCTGCCACCAGTTACTAAATTTCTTCTTGATTTTTGACGTTGCATATGTTTAACTCTTGCATTAATCATTTCATTACCGGTTTCCGGAAACTTTTTCGTTGATGATGTTGATAGAGATGTTGGTTTGTTAATAGTATTATTATTATTATTATTATAATTATTATAATTTGTTGATGTCGTGGAAATACTGCTTACATTGCTACTTGTTCCTCCACATTCACCATCTGATCCAGCTGCCGCTGTTGCATCATTTAAACTTTTAAGACTATCGCATGAAAGTCCTTTTGTTAAAATTGCACGTATTGCATCACGGTCGATTCTTACTTCATCTGATTTATATTCGCTTGTGCCAAATTTCTTAAAACTTGTTAGTTGTGCCATTGGACTAGCAGAACGTGAATGTGAACTATAAAAATTTGTCGATCCTTGCATTCCTAATGGACTAACAGCTGATTGTTGTTGTGATGATGATGTTGTAGTTATAATATTATTTAAGCCAATACTTTCCACTTTCTCAAGTATTTTTATTGATCTTAATGCACGACGCTCTAAACGTGTCAATGTTATTTTATTTCTTGCTCTAAATTTATGTTGTTTTTCGGCATCACCTAAAATTTTACGTCTTAATAAATCAGTACCGCATGATAGTAAACCGGTGAGAAATTGAGGTTCTGGTGACATTGAACGAGGTGGACTTCCTTCAGGACTGTTACATGGTGTAACGGTTGGTGTATAATTTAGACCGCACGGTGTATTTAATGCACTCGGTGTTACTGCTTTTATTCCACGTTCATAAAGCATTGAAGCAAGGCCCAAACTTACAGAAAATGTTGAACATGAATTACGACGTGAAAGACAAGCGCGTGGTGTTTGAGGAGCACTAAAACAAATAGATTACCGAAAAATTAGAGAATAAATTAAATTTATTATTTTATTAAATATAATTTGTTTATCCTTTTTTATTTTAAAATATTCTATTTTTCTTCTATTCAAAATGTGAAAGAAACATAATATGTGGACTAGATTTTAGTGAATATGTTATGAAATTGTGATTTACAGTTTTTCGCTTTAGCAATGAAAATTTAGACATTTGATTTCATAAAAAAAAGAAGAAGTATTTATAAGCAAACATGTCAACAAATAATCAATCAATTTCAAAACAAAAAAAAAACAAGAACACAAAAATTTAAATATTGAAACTTTCATTTTTATATTTAAATTACAAATACTCACGATGAATGCCTTGAAGAATTTTGTGATGTAATTTGTGATGCAATTTGTGATGGTGGAACACTAAACATAAGAGTTCCATCATCTGGGTGAAGAACAGTACTGTTAGTGAATGTAAACACACAAGAAGATGATTGAAATTGTTTTCCGGGATGATCTTCAAAATCTTCTTCAACATCAGATAAAGAATATATTTGTAGACCAAGATCATCCAAACCTCTGCCACCACGAATTCTAACACCTGGACGCTCTTCCAAAAGTCCACCTAACGTTGGGGTTGCTAAACGTGACCAATGACTTAATGTTTGTGATCCTTCCATGGGCTTAACAATTTGTAGTTTTTCAGGAAGACGCCATTGCTGTGATGAAAGACATGAAATTGTTGATAATCCAGTTGACATAATACTATCAGGTGTTCGACAACCAAGGGGTAATTGAGTATCTTCATAACTGTAGGTTCCTACAAATTAAGAAATATTAAAAATTAGAACTATGATCAAAATAAACAACATATGAAGAATTATTGAATAAGCAAATTCTTATTTTAGCGTGAATCCAATTTTTAAATATATAAAAAAACGAATATTTAATATGACGAAAATTAAATTCAATATTTACCAAGAGGTGCATGAGATAACATTGTACGTCTTGCTAAAACTTCAGCCGATGTTAACCGATTTAATGCAGCTTCTAAATCTTTAGCACCCGGAACTCCTGGTGTCCCACAAGGTGCTTGGGCGGGATAGCTTTCTTCTGGTTCAAAAGATAAAAGACTTTCCCTAGAAAATGTTTTTAAACCCATCATAGATGTTGATGGTTGTGGTTGAATATCAAAACTTTGATAATTGGAGCCAGAAAATACTGAGGAAGTTCCCTTATACACAGAATTTTGTGTTGCAAATGCAGACATTTTTGGTTGTGACGATGATGTCATTGACATCGCACCTAAATGTGGCATTGTATCAGCAAAAAGATTTGATTTGCTAGCACAACGAACAGTTTCAAATGCTGTTTTATAAGCAGCTGGATTACGATGATCCATTGAAATACCAGAATCTAAACTATTATCAGAAAATGTTGTTTCTAAAAGTTCGAAATGAAGACAATCATTAAGTGGTTGTGAATTTGTGCCACCTGACACAGCAGTACATATTCTACCAGTTGGTTGATTACGTTTTTTTATTCTACGTAATTGTTCTTGTGTTTCACTTAATAATGCAACAACTTCTTGGTACCTTCCTTTAAAATCAGATAATTCAACAGCTAAAAGATTTTGATTTTCTTTGGTTATACACAACATTGATGATTGTTCTTCATTTTCTGTTGTTAATTGATGAAGACGTAATTCTGTTTCCATTAAACGTGTTGTTATTGTTATAATTTGTTCATGTTGTAAAAGATTTTCATCTTTTTGACGTTCCAATTCCAGCCCTGTAAAAATGAAAAAAGAAAAAAACAAACAAATTAAAAAATTAATTAAAACATAGAAATATTTATAAAAATTAAAACAAAAATAATATCTAAAAAACCGAAATTAAAAATTAAAAACTACAAATCAAAAAGAAATTAAAAAATCATCACGACAAAATCGTTCTTCTCGTATTTAGATTGTAACAATGAATAAGTTTTGAAAGGGTTCTGTGTAAAATTTAAATATAATTTAATTGGACCACTTCTCAAAAAAGAAATAAAAACAAAATACTAAATTAAAATATATTCTTGCAGTGAAAATTTTTCTAAAATTGCAAAAATTGTTTAATGAAAAATTCGATTTAATTGGCTGCAAACAAAAATATATAAGCGATGAGAATTTCATTGTCATATAAACGAACCGTAAAATCTCAAATTTATTTTGTTTAATGTACTCAATTATAAAATGTAAATCATTTTTATTTTTGGTTCAACTTACTTAAATCATCATATTGTGTATTTGTATTATATAATTGGCTTGTTATGTCAGCCATAAATTTTCTATCACTTTCTTCTGTTTCAACAGAATCTTTAGCTAATTGACTTGCTTCCTGTCGTAACGCTTTATTTTCCTCTTCCAAAATTGAAATTTTTTTTTGTAACAATTCAAAATTAATTGATTTGACGGCAGTTGGTGTTCCTGTTAAATTAATTAACAACATTTAATTAAATTGAATAAAATAATTAATTCTAATTTTTTAAATTATTATATTTTTTTGAATTAATTAATGCCAATTAAATAAAACTTTGTTAGAACCTAATATTAAAATTTATAATCAACCAAATTCATGTAAAAGCGTCAATATTAGAACGTTCACTGTTAACATTTTAAATTTTAATTGATTTCCTTTATACAAAAACAAATTCTTTTTCCACTTAAAAAATATTCAACAATATTACGTCATACATAAACACTCGGAAACATTTTATATTTTGTAAAATAGTTACGTGAAAAACATTTACAAGAATGTTTGTTATTGAATTAGGTAATGTAAATGTTTAAAAACTTTTATTAAATATTCATCAGAACATATTGACAAAAAAAAAATTAAGACAACATTGACAAAATGTTTTCTGAATATTAATAAAACGCGTAAAAGAAAATGCAATAGGAAGAAAGCTGGAAACGAAATGAAAATTAATGTTGCAAGAATTTTTTTTTTTCGAAATAATAATAAATGATGTAATAAAATGTTTTATGTATAAAAGAAAAATGAATTAAGAATATCAGAAAATATAGAAGCATAAATAATAAATAAATTCATGCGGAAAAAATTTTTAATCAGGAATTTATAAAAATAAATTATTAAAATCAATAAAAATTACATTTTATAAAATACAATCCATTAATAAATAATTCGAAGGTCAAGTACACTAATGTTACGAATATTTGCTGATATTTCATTAAACTCAACTTTAATATTTTTTATATTTTTAGATAAAGATTAATTTAATGAGGTCAATTCCAGTATACTAAATTGTTAGTTTATGTTCGTAAAAAAAAAAAACAGAAATATAAATTTTAGAAGAAAATCCTATTTTTATTGTTTAAAACTTATTTTTATGTACCATTTTCACTGTTGTTATCATCAATGTCATTTGTCAGAATAGAAACCAGTTCATTTTTTTGATGTAATTCCTAATTTCCAAAGAGAAAAGAAAAATATTTTAATAATTTAGTTTTTTTCCAAATATTCATCAGTTTTAAAAATTTTATGCTCATCATTTTGAAAACGTCAAAAAAATTCATTTTAATGACAGAAGTTTTAATTGAGCGAAGAGTAATTAATATTAACAACTTGTCAGTTCTAATAGAACGGAAAAGAATACCCCACTGTTAATAGTGTAACTTAAAACAAAAAGAGAAAAAAAGCAAAAGTTAAGAAAGCAAGGTTCTAAAACAATAGATGCCGGTATTTATGTAAATGATCTGTTCTTAATATTATGATGCATTGTTTACAATTTAAAAACCTTTTTATGAAAAAAATTAAGTATTTATTAATCAAGCACCTGTTGGGGGGGGGTATGGGGACTTTATCAAAATCTAAATTAACATAAAATGTAAACCATAAATGATTCGATTAAAATATCATGACCAACGTTAATTTGGTTTAGATGAAACGATACATTTCTCCGCCTACAAATTCATGCTTTTTTTAAAAAATACAAATTGTTTTTTTATTATGAATTTCTGTAAAATGTTTTTTAATTAGTTTTTTTTTGCACAGTACTGTTTACAGTAAAATGTTAAACTTCTGTTTAATGTATCAGCATTCAATAATATTAATAGAGATCCTATTTCTTAAATAGAAATATCTCGATAATTACAAATTTTATGATTTTTGTTCAAAATTAAGAAAAGTTCAAGACTCTTTCTAACAATATGAATCTAAAAGATTTTTAATACTTACATGTGATAATTGAGCCAGATTATCATTAGACGTTTTAAGTTCAATCTCCAATATAATTATACGATTTTCCAATAATTGATTTTGTTCTAATAATTCTTTACCAATTTGTGCTGTTAATTCTAAATCACGTTCTTTTTCCTCTAATAAGCGAGTGACAACTTCAATGTCGTCATGTGATCGAGTCATTTGTTGGTGGATACGACCTTCTTACATTTAACTGGTTTTTTATTTGATTTTTAAGAAAAAATAAACAAAACATTTATTATTAATTATGTATTTTTTTTTAAAGAAAACAAAAGACAAAGCAAATCGAAATATATTATCTATCTAAATGTTATTCATCAAATATTAAAGTAGTAATTTTTTTATCTGTTTTCATTTTATATATTTATAAATTTACTAAGACAATATAAATTAGGTTTAAATAATCTCTGTCTTATTTTTCGCCTTTAAAGACTTTAAAGAAAACGAAATGAAATATGGCATTTTACAAACACAAACAAATTTCTATAAAACCGAAAGTATTTTTTTTTATTCAAGAGATAAAAAAAAAAAAGGAATCATTTTCGTACATATCTAATTAAATTATTTATTCAATAAAAATAAATGAATGGGTCAAAATGAATTGTTATTTATCTATATTAGTAAAATATTAATTTATTTTACTAGGAATAAGTGATATCATTGAATTAAAATTAAATTTTATAGAACAAAAAAAAATGAAAAATGACAAATGCGACGAGACTTTAAAATGTAAAAAAAAAATCGATTTTTACCTGAATGAAATTATGTAACACAAATTTTAACACATGGATACTCAAATTTATTTCTTTTTTTGAAAAATGAATATAAATAAGATAAATATTAATAATTATCTGTAATACTTTTATTTAACAATCAGGATTATTAATAAAACTGTAATTTTTTACGAGCAAAAATACATTCACTTATAAACGTCACTTTTCAATTTTGACATTTATATTATCGTTAAAATTTTTACGTTTCGTTAAAGAATGAAGTTGACTTCACGTCATTAACAATTGGAGGTAAAAAACGATAAATTTTTACTTAAACTTTGTTATTTATTTTATTATTAAAATTATTTAATTGATAACAGCTTTAATATTTGTAATTATTTTAATCTTAAAAGTATATTGTTATCAAATATATATAAATTAAAAATGTTAATTATTCAATAATAGTGAAAGATAAATCTGAGTTTGTAAGAATGTCGAGTGACCGCCTTTCACATGGCCTCCGTGGCGCAATTGGTTAGCGCGTTCGGCTGTTAACCGAAAGGTTGGTGGTTCGAGTCCACCCGGGGGCGACTTTTTAGTTATTATTCATTTTTTTTTATAGAAAATTAATTTAGATTTAAAAACTAAATTTAATTAATACTTCTGAATAGAATCTTGTTGTTATTTTAAATACAAAAAAATTTTCCTGTTGAGAGTTCATTTTTGCCCTTCACACTTTCTTGAACTTTGATTAAAAATATAAATATTTATTTTAGACATCATTTAAATTATTAATTTTTCTTCCTTTGCAACAAAAAAAATACGCCCCCGGGTGGACTCGAACCACCAACCTTTCGGTTAACAGCCGAACGCGCTAACCAATTGCGCCACGGAGGCTACATTCAAAATCTAAGCCTCACAAAAAAAAAATATTCTCACACACAGATTTTTATCAAGAAAATATTCTTATTGCAGTTAAATAAAATTAAATCTCTGGAATCAAACAAAAAAATTTAATAAACTAAAAAATGATAATTTTATATAGGTTTTGATTTTACACGAAATTTTTAAGCCATCCTTTTTTGCAAACAGTTTGCGAGTAAAAAATGCTTATAAATCGATATTAGAAAATCGAAGCCTTATATTTTCTTTCCTATGTTTCGTAGAAAAAAAATCGCCCCCGGGTGGACTCGAACCACCAACCTTTCGGTTAACAGCCGAACGCGCTAACCAATTGCGCCACGGAGGCTGCTGGTGCTAATTTTAACCCCCGACATTTTTTTTTTTACTTTAATTGAAGAATTAAAAACATTCACAATTCGTGTATGTTGTTTTCTAGTTTCTCGAAACTATAAAGTGATGTGGAACAAAGCGAGATACATATTCGCTAAAGCTGCTATGTGGAATATCACAATTAATGCAAACAAAACAATGGTGTGCATGCGAACTGCAACTTGTGTCTTTTTTTACTCATAGTTAATTGTTATAAATAACGAATATCAAATATTATTTATATATGAAAATATTGTTTTTGTAATTATTTCAATTCTATTAAAAATTGAAACGTTGCGTTCCATAAAACATGTTTAAAGTTTTGCATCGAATTTTGAAAGTGTTATATGGAAATTGAAATGATTTTCTTGTTCGACAAATAGTACAATTTATTGTATAGTGTAAAAACAACTTCAAATTCATTTTAAAATCGTCATAAATTTTTTCCTGTTCTAAATCTAGAACGAACATGCGGCCTCCGTGGCGCAATTGGTTAGCGCGTTCGGCTGTTAACCGAAAGGTTGGTGGTTCGAGTCCACCCGGGGGCGACTTTTTTTTATCTTGGATTGTATTGATATTTGTTGTTGGAAATATAAGTAAATATATACTACCTACTAATTTTATTAACATGCTAAAAATTGTCTTTATGTAGAAAAAGTTTGTATCTTAGATTGCCAACACGGTTTCTGATATCAGTTTATTAATCAGCTTAATTACGATAAATAATTTGATAGAAATCTTGTTTAAATTTTATTCAAATTTGTTCAAATAATTATGAGGAATTATTTTTGAATTTTTGTCTATTTTGAAATAGATGGGGTACACTGAACTGAAAAACAAAAAATATTGGCAAAATACCAAAAATTCATTATGGCAATTCTATGAAAATTACCAATGTTGTTGTTTTTTAGTTCAGTGTGCTAAAAAAAGAATGACTTTAGCAGTTCAAAGTTAAATTTTTATTAGTTAAAGTTGTAGTTGTACAAAGTTATTTGAATATAGAAAACAAAAATGCAGAATGCTATTAAAGGTAAGTTTAATTTGTATATAAGATTTTTAATTTTCTTTTTTTTTATTAATTCCGTCTTGACTATCATTTGTGCATTGATTTAATAAGTATATTATTTGTGTTTAGGATTCAGAATTGCACTATTGCAATTCAAGGTTGGAATGAACAAAGCCGAAAACGTTCAACATGCATGCCAGTTTATAAGAAATGCTGTTCGAGAACACTCTCCAAAAGTAAAATAAATAATTTATCAATCAATAAAAAATTCATACTGAAGTGCTTCGTTTACACTTGAAGATTTTCAATACTTGAAATCTATAGAATGGTTAACGAATTTCTGGAATAACCTAAACACCAAATTTAATCCAATCCATAATAAAAACTATAGAGCACCTAAAGATATTGTTTTCTTGTGACTGAAGTTATAATAAATTCTATAAATTATAATTATTTGAAAACTATTGCAATTTGTTATGAATATCCTGAAGTGTAAATGAGGCACGAAAAATTATATTTCCAACATTTTTGTGGTTTATGTGGTATGTATTTAGACTTTTAGAGAATTAATTATTATTTTATGGAAAAATATATGAGTAATTTGCATACAAATGAAATTCAACTTATATTTTCTTATCATTTCATAAATACGATAAAGAAATAATTAAGATAATTTAAAACCATTAATAAAAATTCTTTGTCTAATTAAATTTTTTTAAATAGGTCGTAGCACTTCCAGAATGTTTCAATTCACCTTATGGAACGAAATATTTTAAAGAGTACGCAGAACTAATCCCAAGTGGAGAAACCAGTGTTTCACTGTCAAATATTGCCAAAGAATTAGGAGTTTTTGTTATTGGTGGCACAATACCAGAAAGAGATGAGTCAAATGAAGTTTTTTTTAATACATGTACAGTGTTTTCACCAGAAGGCGAATTAATTGCAACTCACAGAAAAGTATGATAAATTTTTTTTTATTCTATTGCTAAAATATAAATATTAAATTTTTATAGATGCATTTATTTGATATTAATATTGAAGGCGGTGTTAAATTTACCGAATCAGATGTACTATCAGCAGGAAATTCATTTAATATGATTGAAGTTGATGGGGTTAAAATTGGAATTGGCATTTGTTATGATATACGATTTGAAGAAATGGCTCGAATATATAGAACAAAAGGTTCAAATAATTGGTTTTAATCTTATATGTACAGTATATAATTTTTTTTTGTTGTAAGGTTGTCATATGCTGATTTATCCAGCTGCCTTCAATATGAATACTGGACCATTACACTGGGAACTATTGCAACGTGCTAGAGCAAATGATAATCAACTTTATGTTGCATCGATTTCTCCAGCTCGTGACAATTCTTCTGAATATATTGCTTGGGGCCATTCTATGGCAGTTAATCCATGGGGGCAGGTCATTCAAAGTGCTAATGAAGATGAAGCTATAATCGTGGCTGATATAGGTAATACTACTAATTATTTAAATGAATTTTCTAGATCTAAATTATCAGTGCAAATGTTTTGAATTTTCTTTCTTAGAAAATTACAATTAATTAGAAAACTACAATTACTAATATTTTCCATATTTCATTTTAGATTTGAATTTAGTTAATCAAGTACGAGCACAAATTCCAATATCTTTACAACGTAGGACAGATTTGTATGAAACAATATGCAAACAATAAAATGTTACAAAGTGTTTCTTAATTGCCTTAACTTAATAAATACAGATATATTTTTGCTATGCATTTAAGAATTTGTTTTTTATTTACTTTAATTTAAGCATCGGTTACATAATTCTCTGTGTGTTTGTTACTTTACAGTACTTATCGTGTGATTGTTAAAGTTGACAAAAAATTCTTTTGATTTTTTTTGGAAAAAAAATCGCCCCCGGGTGGACTCGAACCACCAACCTTTCGGTTAACAGCCGAACGCGCTAACCAATTGCGCCACGGAGGCGTTGTAAAGTTAAGATGCTAGACAGTTATAAGAGTATGAAAATGTTATTCATATAATATGGATGTGTGAATATGGATAAAATATATTTGCATGTATATAGGTATTAATTTTTTTTATAGTTTTAAATATAATTCATAAAATTATTTCTTTCTCTGTATAACTTACGTATTTATATTGTGATAAAAATATATTTATACATTATATTTAAAGCATTTTAAGTAAGAAATTGAGACTAATCCTTTTTAATTTCAAAATAATTTTTAAAGATACTTTATTTTATTGATATATTTATGTATGTATAGATTTAAAATTAACAAAATTAAACAACCAGCACCAAACTGAAATAACTAAATATAAAAACACATTCAAATCGAAAATTTAATTTATATTAAATAGTATTACCTATTTGAATTTAAAATATTCCTCCAAAATGTATAGTTAATTATTAAAAGTCCTGGATGGTTAGAACCTAGTTCTCGAAAAGTAATTAGTAGATATAATAAATGTTGTGAAACAACAATAAAGTGCTGTTTTTAATTTCAAATGATTGTGTTGATCACTACTCCAAAATGTTCTTGATACTAAATATTTGATTTGAGATCTTGTAATGCTATATTAAAATCCCTTCCATTCGCCTCCGTGGCGCAATTGGTTAGCGCGTTCGGCTGTTAACCGAAAGGTTGGTGGTTCGAGTCCACCCGGGGGCGTATTTTTTTAAGAATCAATTTATTATAAATATTATTTCCTAATTAATTGTAATTACACTGTTATTAAATATTTTTAATTTTTTTGATCACCGAATTTAATTCTCAGATAATTATTTAAGTATAAACAACAATTTTTAATTTCATAACTTTTTATTAAAATATCGAATTACTTTTATAGTACTCGTCTTCAATTTAATAAATAGTCCTGTTATTATTATTGAAGTAAATTAAGAGAGAATTTCCTAATTACTTTCCTTTTTTTTCAATTCCATACAAAACATATTTAAAATTTTTTTAGTTAATCTTGAGCACTTAATGATTCAATTTTGTTCATCATTTCATCAGGGATTTCAACCTCTTTCAAATTGTCCTCTCCAATTTCTTCCTCCGTTCTAGATTAATAAAAATATGAATTAATTAATTTCCTGAAAAAATTGTGTTATTTTACCGTAATAAAATATCGACAACATTTTCACAAGCTAAAATCGTTTGCTTATTTTCTGTAACATTGACTTCCCATTTATGTAATTCGCGTAATACTTCATAAGTTCCTTTTGATCTTAAAAATTCTCTAGCCTTCTTTGTGGCACAAAGTTGCGAAAGAGACTCTAAAAGCATTTTTCTTAAATCAGCATCCTCTTCTCGAGTTTTATCAGAGTCTAAAAACTAATAAAAAAAGATTAATAATTTTTGTAAATGTGTGAATGATTGAGTTCTCGCGGCCTCCGTGGCGCAATTGGTTAGCGCGTTCGGCTGTTAACCGAAAGGTTGGTGGTTCGAGTCCACCCGGGGGCGACTTTTTTATTATTATTTTTTTTTAAATTAAAAATTATTTACTTGTAATTCCAAAGGAAATTTTTCATTGTCTTCATCATCATAAACTTCTGGTCCAATCAAAGGTAATAAAATGCTTGGAAGTATATCAACTTCTGGCCCTAATAACCAGTCATGTCTCGATGAATCGAAACAAACATTTTTCATAACACCTAAAAATTAAACTATTACTTTTGAGACTAATTTTTACATTGGAATGTGGAATGAAGTTTAACCTATGGCACCTCCACGTCTTAGAACACTTGCTTTATGGTTAACAAAAGGTAAAATTCTTTGAAGAAGATTAAGAGATCTGTTACAAACCAGTTCCCTACCTTTTGAACATTGCGTGATATTACTAAAAATTGGACCTGAAATAAAATTGGAAAGTGTTAAAAAAAAATAAATATTTATCTTCAGAACTATTTATTAAATTATCATGAAGATGAGAACCGAGTTCTTAAAAAGTACTTCGAATTTTTAATAAAATTTTATGAAACTAAAAGTTGTTGTTTTTATTTAAACTGAATTATCTGAGAATTAGTTTGATTTTACCTAAATAATTTAAATGTGCACTTTCAGTATTATAACCAATTCTTGTAAAACAAGTCAATAGTTTTTCTATATCATCAATTTCATCTAATACAAAATTTACTAAAGATTCTGGACGTGAAAGATTGGACAGAAGCATGCTAAAGAAATCCGCAATTTCACATTCAGGGTCCATCACAGATTGTAAAGAGGCTTGTATTAATCCAATTTTCTATAATTTAAAAAATATATTAATAATATAATAATGAAAGCTTATTCTATATAGTACCACTCCATTTTTTGAAGTTGATAAGTTAACAAGTAAATTAGCTCCTGCTTCTTCGGCAGCAATATTGACAAGTGTTAAAACAGCATCTTTGGCAACTACTTTTGTTGAATCTTGTGTTAAATCCACTAGAGACTGCAATATATCAGGACATTTATGAAGTAATTTACGACCATCAGCATTTCCTGTTAAATCTGACAATTTCAACAATTAATAACTTTTATCACATCAAAACAAAATTATATACTGAGAATGTGTGTCAACGCAACTGATTTCAAATCTAAACGAGCTGCTATATTAAGAAATTGTTTAAATTCTTCCAGACTTTCCATTACTAAGTAAATAATTGAATAATTTAATACAAAATAACACTTCACAACGAAAAACTTCTTCTTCTTCTTCTTCTCTTTGTATTTGACATGAATATGTCAAACGATGGTTTTTGTTGGTTTTTTAAGTGAATGTAACTTCACTTTATATAACCATTTATTTAGTTTTATATTTTTTTTTTTTTTTGTTTTTTTTGTTTTTTTGTTTTTTTTTTTTTTTTATTATTTAACTTTTCATATTTATGTTTTATCTTTTAATTTATTTATTTTTGTTATTGTATTAATTTTTGTTTTTATATGTTTAAATTTTTATTTTAATTTCTTTTAGGTATTTAATGATATTTACTAAATTTGAATTGTTTTTTGTTTCTAGTAATTCATTTATTGAATTAAAATTGTTTATTTTATATTTTATTCTTTCATTTGTGTATTTATTGCACTGAATTATTATATGATTTGCATCTTCTACCATTTTGCATTTTTCACATTCATTTTTTTCTTCCAGTTTAAAGATTTTTAACCATTTTTTTGTGTAGTCATGTCCTGTCATTATTCTATTAATTGTTTTAATTTCGTGATTTTCTAATTTTATTTTGTGATACCACGGTTGGTCTTCAAATTTGTCAATATATTTATGACACAGTTTTCCTTTTTCTTTTAGTATGTTTTCATACCAATCTTTCCATTTTTTGTTTGCCTCTTTTTTATATTCCGTTATTTTATCTGATAATAATTCTTTGTGTTTTATAATATTGTTGTCGTTATTGATTCCCAGATTTGCTAATTTATCCGCTTTTTCATTTCCTTTTATTCCGACATGTGATGGAATCCAACATATTTGGATATTGTTATGTGTTCCTATGGTTGTTATTTTATTTATAATATTATTTGTAAACCATTCATTTTTTATTTCTTTTTTTATGTATTGACATGCTGATAGTGAATCTGTTAATATTACTGCATTTCTTATATTTGTTTTGTTTATGTTTTCCATTGCTTTCATTATTGCTATTAGTTCTGCCGTCATTATTTGTACTATATTTTTTAATTTGTAGTTTAAT
The DNA here is from genome assembly GCA_963082725.1 of Pedicia rivosa. NCBI lineage: Eukaryota > Metazoa > Arthropoda > Insecta > Diptera > Pediciidae > Pedicia > Pedicia rivosa. The sequence continues at coordinate 42,499,081 of OY720151.1, forward strand.
TCTTCTTTTGTTGTTTCATTATATATTCCGATTCCACATGATTCATCTTTTTTTGATGCGTCTGTGTAAATTTTTATTTTATTATTGTATCTTTTGTTTATTAATTCTAATGCTTTATTTTTCATTTGTTCATTATTTTCTTTTTTTTTATTAATGTAATTTTTATCTGCTAATTCTGTGTTTATTAAGGTATCTATATTTATATTTTTATTTAGGTTTAATGATCTTTTTTCTATATTCTTAAAGTCATTGATATTTTCTATATATATTTTTTCCATGTAAGAATGTTTTTTATTAGCCTGATTTTCTCTTAGTTGTTTTAGTTGTTTTTTTATTGGTGTGTTATTCATTATGTTTATTAAAATTTCTCTCTTTGTGTAGTAAGTTCTTCTTATGTTGATTTCTGGTTCTTTTGCTAGAATTGATATGGAATTGATTGGTGTTGATTTTGTTAGACCTAGTATTATTCTTAAGCTTTTTCTTGAAATTGTCTCTAATAATTTCAGATTATTTTTAGATGCATTTCCATAAAACGTTTGCCCATATTCTATATAGCTTCTTATTATACTTCTGTGTACATTTAGTAATGTTCTTGGGTGTCCTCCTTTGTATATTCCTCCAAATATTTTTATAATATTTATTCTATTGTTCAAGATGTCCTTCATTTCACGTATATTCTTGTTAAATGTTAAATCTTTATCTATGTGTATTCCAAGATATTTATGACAATTGACTTCTGTAATAAAGTTATTTCCTATTTTAATTTTTATATTGTGTTTTTTATTCTTTTTCATTATCATGTATTTTGTTTTCTCAAAGTTTATTTCAAAATTTAATTCTTTAATTAAATGATTAAATTTTTCCACTTTATTCTGTATTTTTGCTTCTATTTCTTTAAAATTTTTTCCTTCAATTATTAATGTGATATCATCTGCAAATTGTATCATTTCAGTGTCTTCGTCATTAATTTTGTGTAATGGTATTGTGTAAATGTTAAATAACATTGGTGACAATGCACTTCCTTGAGGAAGTCCATTGGATGTATTTCTTTCTATTATATTTTTGTTTTGTATGAATTTCATTTTTTTGTTTATTAGAAAATTATATACCCAAGTAATATAATTTTTATCTATTTTCTTTTCTAACATTATTTCTTTTAATTTTTCTACTCTTACTTTATCAAATGCATTTTTAAGATCCATAAAAATACAAACCGAAATTTTGTTTTCTCTATTATTTTTATTTACTTTGTTGATTAAATAATTTATGCAATCTTTTGTGGATTTTTTTTTTCTGAATCCGTAGGATAGTTCAGGTAGTATATTTAGGGTTTCACTGTTGTATTCTATATTATTTGCTATTTGAGTATTCATTATTTTTACTATGTTTTCTATCAATGCTATTGGTCTATATGAATCATATAAATATTGATCCTTTCCTGGTTTTATGATAGCTATTATTTTTATTATTTTTAAATTATCTTCTAATTTTCCTTTTTTCCACATTTCATTTATTTGGTTTATTATTTTTTCTTTCATATTGTCATTTATATTTTTCAGCATTAAGTAACTTATTCCATCCCATCCTGGTGTTGAAAATTTTTTTTTTTTTTTCAGAATTCTGTCCCATTTTTTTTTATCTATAATTTCATTAGTGTATATTTCTTCTTCATTTGTTTTTATCATTATTTCCTTTGTCGGTTCTTTATCCTCAAAATATTTAGTCATAAATTTATTACCCATATCCTTATCTTCATAAATTATGTTGTTTTTGTTATTGTAGTTTCCTCTCATTTTATTAATTTTTTTCCAAATTTCTTTATTGCTTTGTTCAGGTCTAATTTCATTCAACATCTCTTCGAATGCTTCTTTTTTCCTTTTTTTTATCATATTTTTTAATTTGTTTGCTGCTTTATTCACTGCTTCATAATTTTCTGTAGATGAAACCCTCATATATGTTTTGAGTGTTCTTTTTTTAAGTTTATATTGTTTTTCAATTTCATCATTCCACCAGAATTTTGGTATATGTGATGAATTTTCTTCCCTATTAAATTTAGCATTTTTTATTTCTTTCTGTAGGTCATGAGTTATATCATTTATGTCAAAACAGTTGTTACCATTCATTTTGTTTATATTATTTAGTAATTTTTTATAATTTATTTTTTTATTTATTTTATTTTGTATATTATATTCTACTGAAATTCTAATGGCTAAATGATCGCTGCCTATGTTATTATTTGTTACCTTCCATTTCGTTTTGTGTAGTATATTTGTTGATACATATGTTAGATCAACCGCTGTTGCACTTCTGTTTGTTTTCGCTATGGTAGTTTTTTGTCCGTTATTTAAAATCGAGTAATTTTGATTGTTAATTATTCTAATTAGTGTATTACCTTTATTATTATTGTTTGTGTTTCCCCAACTTACATGATGTGCATTGAAGTCTCCACCAAATATTATATTTTTGTTGAATTTAATTTATTTAATTTATTAATTATTTTTTCCATATCTTTTGTGAATGTTTGTTTATCCATTTGTGGTTTAACATATATGGATAGAATTATTGTTTTGTTTCTTATTATCTCAATTCCAATCACTTGTATTTCTATTAAGTTATCAATTATGACTTCTTTGTATGCTATATTTTTTTTAATCAGTAATCCTACTCCGCCATATCCATCATTTCTTGATTGAAACAATTTATTATAATTTGTCATGTTATATTTAGTTGTTAATTCTTCTTCTTTTCTTGTCCATGTTTCTTGTAACATGATAATATCGTCTTCATTTTTTTGTATTTCTCTTTTTAGTAGTATTTTATTATTGTAATATCCTCTAATATTTATTTGTAAGATTTTTAGATCCATATTATTTATGTCTCCATCTGATTTGTGTTTATTGCCTGAATAGCATTATTTTCATTTATTTCTGTTTGTTTTTCAATTATGTATAAGTCATCTTTTGTATAGTCGTAGTCTTTATTATTTAAATTATTCATTAATTTTTTGTTTAAATCTGTTAGTTTTTTTATTTCTTTTTCTAGTTCGGTAACTCTGTGATTATTATTTAATCCCATTCCTCTTACTTCTTCTTCTTTTCTTTTTTTAGTTTCTTGATTATTTTCCTGATTTTTACTGTATTCTTTTTGTATCTCTTCATTTTTATTGTTATTATTGTTATATTTTTTATTATTTGTATATGTTTTTTTATGGTACTTGATTTTGTCAGCATATGATGTGTTATTAATTTTAGGAAAATTTTCGTCTAGGTTGTCTAAAATATCAAAACTATTTTTAGTTGTGATAAATCTAGAAAAATTTTCAATTGCTTCAACGTAGGTGCAATTGTTTTTTCCCATGACTTCTTTGATGCTTCTTTGTCTTTTATATTCCGAACATTCTTTTTTGTTATTTGTTTCATGATTTTCATTACAATATATGCACTTTGGTGTTTTACTACATGTTTTTGTTTCATGATTTTCATGACATTTTCCGCATTTTCTATTGCCTGAATTACAATTTACTGCTTTATGGTTATATCTTAAACATTTATCACATACTATTACAGATTGTATAAATGGTTCTACTTTTATTTTTCCATAAAAGAATTTTACTTCTTTCGGTACTTTGTTACATCTAAAATTTACCTTAATCGATTCCGTATCTATTAGTTCTGTAGTATTATTTTGTTCATTATATGTTTTTCTTTTTAATCTTAATATTTCTAATATATCTAAATTATTTGATTCTTTTAATTCTTCAGTAATTTGTATATCACTTATGTCTGTAGGTATTCCTTTTATTACTCCTGTAGCAGAAATGAAAAATTTGGGAATGTATGCTTCTAAATTTTTAAGTCTTAAGGCTGTTGAATTAGTAAATTTATTTGCTTCATCTTTATTATCAAAGTATACTATTAAGCAATTTCTATTAATTTTTTTAATTTCATTTATCCCTTTAATTTGCATTTCTTTTAGGATGGAACCTACTTTAATTTTATTAATTATTCTAACTTTTGTATTATTATCATCTTCTATAATTTTATATTTAATCATTACGGTAGTTTTTTTTTACTGAAATTCAAAAGAGAAAACCAAATCATAAAATAAATTCAGAAATATTTAATTGCACCAAATCCTTTATTTTTATTATATTTTTTGTTTTTTTCTACAAATTTTAATTGTTTATTTACATAATAAATTCCGTGTTTAAAATCAATTAAATTTTTTTAATATCTGAAATTTTTAATTTTCATGATCAATGACTAAAAATGAAAAACAAAAAAATTCCATTTTTTACAACTTTCACCATATGTTTTTTTTTGTCTTAATGTTTATTTTATATGATCAAATTTTCTGGATTCATTTTCTTATTATAATTTTCCTCATCACATTTTATATGTAGATATATAAAATATTAATGAAAATGCTAAGTGAAACAAAAGTCACATCATGTCCGTTATGTAGCGGCTAATTATCATTGAATAAAGAAAAAAGAAAATATTAAAAACACCTGCCATGATTTTTTAGCCGGTATAATCAATTCGAAACAATTAATTGTTTTGTTCTTTATAAAAAAAAAAAACAAAAAGAAAAATTACCATTATTTGAAGGTGCGAAAATTGTAATTTTTTTATTTGATTTGAATTTGATTGGAACAATTTTTTTTAATTGTTGTTGTTGTCATTTTTTTTAGCCAAGGACAAAAGAATATAAAAAGATTTTAAATAAACTTGCAATTAAAAAATAAAAATAGAAATAAAAACGTTAACGGTTTCTATTATTTACACTGCACCCCTCAACAGGAATCTTCTCAATCACTGAAATCTTACAAGTAATAAATGCTACAAAATCTAAGTTTAAAAAAACAACAACAACAACAACAACAAAAAACGAATAAATAAAAAACTACATATAGGTACATATGTTGTAATCAAAAAACGACTATTGTTTCCCATTATTAAATTATATAAATGAATAAAATATTAAATGTAAATTCAACTTCTACAGCTTAAAAATAAGATAATTAGTTATAATAATTGACAGATTTGTGTCTTACTAAATCCATATTTTATAAAAAATAAAATAAGCCAGCTGTTGTTTTTAATATCGGTTGTATTAAAATTTTTCATTTCTTTAAACGAAAGAAAAAAAAAATAAAAATTAAAAATTAAATTACATCAATTTGTTGTTGTTATTTTATGTAGGCGCGATGCTTCATTCAAACCGATCCAAACTTCAAATTGATCAATTTTTATTATTATTTTTCTTTTGTTTCGTTTTTTTCTTTTCTTCTAATTTTCGACAGAAGTTTTCTTTATGGAATTTTTAATATAAAATTTATAATAATTGTATAATTGCAATAAAGTCGATTAAGGTTAAAGGCCCCAACTTGTTTCTCTACTCTTTCCATCAAATGGTGGTTATCCAATATTATCTAAAAGATTCTTATTAATAAAGGTCAATATTCTTAAGATTAAGAAAGTTATGGCGAGTTAAATTTGAAAGACGATAAATGTATTTGGATGTATGGAGATGCCAATATAAATATAAAAAACAATTTATACATTTATTGTATTAAAAATTTGTCATAAGTTGATTTATTTAAACAGAAAATAAATATTTTTTACTCATTTTTTAATTTGCATAAATTTTTTTTTTTTTTCATAAAAAAATTAAATAAATTTTTGTTAATTTTGTTTCAATTTTTAATTAGAAAATTTGTTGTGCGGGTGATTTTATATAATTTGTATTTTTAGTCTTACTGATAATTCTCTTTAATGCTTTTCAATTAAAAAATTTTATAGAGAGACAAACCTCAAGAAATAAATCCCTTTTTTATTAATATTTTGTTTTAAGTTTTAAGATTTAACTTTTCATTATAATTCCCCCCAGAAGTCAAACTTTATTTTTAACCGAGTTGATTTTTCAAATTCAAATTTAATTTTAGAAAGAAATCTGATGGGTTTAAAATATTATTTAGTAGATTTTATTTGTTTGCTTCAACAATTATTGTCAAGAAACAGAATTCAAATTTAATTCAATTTTGTTTTCCCTTTAGTAAATTTGAATATTTTTCTTTATTCAGAATTTTCTACTACAAAGATTGTAAAAAAAAAAAACTATCAAAGGAGTTTTCATTATGCAAAGGAAATTCAGAAACGAAACTTTACTTTTATATCCAAGGAAAACCATAAACAAAATTATCCTCTTTTAGTAATAAGAAAATTATTTTAGTGGATGAAAAATTGATGGAAGCTTTGTGTTTTATCGCGTTTTCGTTTTTGGTTTTTGCTGGTTTGACTCTTTTTTTTTTAATCTGACCAAACAAGAATTGAATTTTTTATTTATTTTTTTGAATTTTGTATTTATGTAAATTAATGCTATTTGTTTGTTGTTTGTCATTTTCAATTAAAACAAAACAAAAATGATAAAAGAAAGTTACACTAAATACAAAAGACGTACATCTTTTTGACATTCTTTTGTTATTTAAATCAAAACGTTTTTCTTTCCTTTAATAATCAAACAATTTTTAAACATGATTGAAATTCGTTTTATATTCGTGACTTTTTTCATTTTTTTTTTGACTTTGAGTTATGACGTGACTACGCACAAAAGAAAGTTATCTAATCAAATATGTCACCACAACCGAACACATATCGTCAGAACGTTAGAGAAAAATCTCAAGAGTTTCCTTTTTTTTTTTTTTTTGTTGAATTCGAATGCGTTGTATATAAATATTTTTAAATATAAAAAGAAGCGGCTGTAAAGTTATATAGAAATATACACAAGATAATAAATTGAGAACGCATAACGAACAAACCTCTACAAATCTACACCATTAAAAAACAAAATTTAATTTGTTCTAGACGATATCTTTAGGGTACGATAAAACGATAAAACAAAGAACAAAAAAAAAACAATAATTTTTCTTTTCATTCTAAAAAAAAAACAGAAGAAGAACATGTAGAAAAAAGTTAAAATGTAAAATTCTCATCCGTTTAAAACGTTTAAAAATTTAAGTCGTGTCTATATAGTCACCCACATATTCTGACCAACCCGCACATTAAACTTAACAAATATTCATAAATTATCTAATCATTTGAAAATTATATATGATTGATTTTTAATATTCCTTTTAAATTTAATTTTTGCCAGATGAACAAACAATAATATCCAGAATAATTTAAAAAAATATATAAAACTAGAAGTTGAAAATTAAGAATAAAAATGGCAGTGACGATTCCTTTGAAGATGTTATTCCGCACACAAAAATTTAAATTATTGATCTAAATTCGTTGCTTGCATTATATCCGCTTACATGAGATATCCGAAGGATAGATAACTTATTAAGTAATTTAGAACAACGATTATTACTGTTAAACTCAATTAGATATTAGTAAAGAATGACGATGACTCTATAATAATAATCAATCAATATATATAAAAGTTCTATGTACTCTATTTGATCCATTGTTTGAAATTGTATACATATGATTGTAGTAAATTCAGGAAATTATTATCCACCGAATAATTTCTTTCTTTTAAATACAAAAATCTATTCAAAGACATTATTTTACAAGGATTAGACATTTGCATAAAATGTAATGTAATGTGAAGCGTTTTTTTCAGTTTGTTTCCTTGTTTATTATTTATGTTTTGATTAAAAAATATTATTTGTGGATTTTCATTCATTTTTAAACAGTTTTTTTTGTAACATAACAATAAGTTTTTCATCAGAAGAAAAATGTTAGATGAAAAGATTAGACACAGAATATATATATTTCTTTAATTATGTAAGTTTTATTTTTAGCATACAATTTTTAATAATAAAGAATAAACAAATATTTATAAAATTGATTGTTTGACATAATTTCTTTACATTACAAAATGAAAATGATGCAATATTATTGTTCCCACATAGTAAATCCTTTGCAAATTTTATTGTTTAGCGTAAGTTTATAATTTAATAATTAATTAACATTTTTTACACACAAATTGTTAAGTTTAGAAAATTTTCAAATTATACAAATAATGATTGGGTATCTTTAAATAGATTTAACTTCGCATTACGATGTCTTCCCTAAATCAAAATAAATTAAAAGTTAATTTTTTTTTTTAAGTTTTCATTCCTTAAATAAATTAATTCTATCTTTTTTAGAATTCAATCCATAAATTATTTGTTTAGCGATTATTTTATTTTCTTATTTAATTATTTCTAAATAAAATATAAATTCTAATTATTTTTGTAATGAAAAATGTAAATAATCTTTTGTCATCATGATGAACAAACATTATAGTTTCTTTTGTTTTAAATATAATTTAATTTAAATTTTATCAAATGAAATTTGTCTCTTTTGTATATTTTGTTTGGTACTTTATAATTTAGGGTTTTCATGGTTCTAGATTTTATTAAAAAGTTCTGAATAAATAAACATATATAGGTAACATCAGTTTTAAGTTCTAATTTATTTACCATCATTTATGTATTAATCAAAAAAAATATCAATCAATAGTAAAATATTAAGCACAACAATATCTGATCAATAATAAATAAATATCTAAAAGCATCAAAATTAAAAATATGACAAAAATGGGATAGAAAATATAAATAAATAAAAAAAAAAATATACGTAGTACAAAACTGTGAAAAGAGTAAATTTCCGGTGGAAATTTATTACGATTAGTCATCATAAATTAAAAACAAACAAAAAAATGTTAGCAAAGTATTTTTGTTTAATTAAATTGAAGAAAAAAAAACGTGAGGAATAAATTGTTGTTGTTCTTTCTGTGTTTTTTTTTTCACAGTTGAAACCAACCATCGCTTCTTGTCCTTTTCAGTTTCAAGGATAAATTCTAAGATGAAATGGTCGAGGAACTTTTGTACGTATGAAAATTAATTTCGTTTTTCATTCTAGAAAAAAGAGGCAACTAAATTAGTGAAAAGGAATGTTACCGTCGTGACATAAGCATTTCGTAACAGTTGCGTTTTCCATTTTGTCTTTATTTCTCTTTTAGTTTTGTTCAGACCAAAAAATTCCAAAGTTGAAATTTTTATTTTATCCTTCTGTTTCAAAATTATAATTATAATTGTTTGTTGACCGCGCTTCTTGAACATTTTGTCATATACCAATTTTAATTAAAAAAAGAAAAATATCGCATCTTCATTCAGCAACTCCGCTCCTTTCTCTATGCTTTAATCTTTATTTTTATTAAATTTCTAATAAATTATTAACAAAAAAAAACAAACAAATCGAAAAAAAGAATCGGAAAGAAAAGTCTAAAGGTTATTGTACGCAGTTGTTATATTTTATTATGTGTGTGAGTGAGTTTTCTTATTATGGTAAGCTAAATAAATTTTTTCTTGATTTTTGACCTGACCAATTACATATTACATAATTTTTTTTTTCTTCCATTTTTTTAGCTCTTGTATTGTTATTTGCTTTGAACAAGAAAAAAAAAATCCATTTAATAATATTTCAACATTAAAATGTTCTCGCATCTTTCATCTCTACTGAAAAGTACTTCTTTTTTTTTTTCTTTCCAAAATTCAAGTTGTTCGCAGGTCAGTGAAACATATTTCGGTTAAAAAACAAAAACGTTAATATTGTTGTGGGCGATTCTTTTATATTCTACTAAAAATTTAAATTTTTATTATAAAACACAATAATTATTATTGACTTATGTTTGATGTGTTTGTATGTTTCCCATATTTTGTGTGTGTGCATTTAAAAAAAAAAGAAAAAAAAAAAGAAAAAATATAACAAAATAATTCAACAAATTAAATTTTTAAATTATATTTAAACAAATATTTAATTATTTATTAAATTGATCAAATGTAGAAACCGCTTAAATTCAAAGTGACTTCTATCTTTCATTTTTTATCACGCTCTCATCATCATCACTATGATCATCATAATTGATTTTATATTTTTAGTCGCATTTGTATAAAACACAAATAATCTGTATAAGAATATGAAAGCGTGTGCTGATCAATTAATTCATTTATGCACAATTTAAAAGATAGATGGATGGTTGGAAGATTTTATAAGAAATGATTAAGATCTTTTTAGGCGATAAAAAAGTAATTCCAAGGTCACCATTATAAAGTAGATAATTTCAAGGCCAATTATACATTTTATCAAAAAGAATCTTTTTAAACTTGGTTAGATTGTATTGTGAAAAACACGAGACTTTGGTTAATACATTATAGTCTTACAGTTAATTTACTGTTGATGTAATGCATTTTGTTTGCTTTAATTGATTAATTGAAGATAGAACAAAATGTGCATTTTTTTAATTAATTAGTTTTAATTAATCTGTCAGCTATTTTAATGACAATTAAAATACATTGCAATGTGATTTGTAATTAATCAATTTTGAGATTGAAATGAATCATAAACGATTATAAAATTACATTTTTGCCAAAGAACAAATCGAAATAAAATTCAAACTTGTATTATTTAAATTGCATAATTTCCTGGAATGTCCCACAGCAGTACCAGAGTAGTATAAAACTCAACCTTTTATATATTAATCTCGAATGGTCAATTTTTTTTGTTTAAAGTTTTTTGAATATCCTTTCATATAATATAATTTCAAACTATGTCTATGAAATCTATTTGATTTCACTCCAGAGGACATCAATTTCATATTTTTTAAATTATATACCTTTTCTAGTTATTTTCTATAACATTTACATAAATCTATAAAACTTTATTATCATACTATACAAAATATATATAGTCCTTAATAATAATGTAAATATTTATCTACATTTCTTCTTCTTATTTCAATACTATAGAAATTTTCTATATGGAATCATCATAAACTTACTTTTTCTTTAACTGGGAGAATATATTTTTTATTCAAGTTCAAGTTCAACCTAGAATTTCTATATATGAAAATTTAATAAAGGATAAAGGATATGTCTTGTATAAATTTTGTGACAATATATAAAAAGTGGGAATGTATGATTGTGCGAAAACACTCGCATGAATATTTTTGTGTTGAATATTCATTTTATAAATAAGAAATAAATAAGGAATTTCCTTTAATGTTTTGTGTGACATTTTAAGAAACATAAACACGTCTTATATATAAATACAGAACTCATTGTCACACATTGTTTGAAGTACATATAAAGGTACAGCCAAATATTGTTATATAAAAATTCCACACTTCTTTTATGTTAATTTTACACAGATTTTATTATAATATTTAGAATTCTGTATTCTGATGATGTCTTTGATGTTTTCTCTCCCAATATTAGGTATATAAAAAAAAGTCAATATATGTTTGGCGAAATTTCATCTTTCATAACGTCAAAACATAAAATAAAGAAAGACAACAAAAGATCTTTTGCTTGATCACAAAATATGAACCCGCAATATATTTTATTAGATTTCTAGGAGATAAAGTCATGCCAGACATGCAGCAATAAATTGCACAAAGAATTTTTTTTTTGTATTTAATAAAAATTTCAAGTAAAAGCAGGATGAGTATAAAATTACAGTAAGTACCAAGAAAATATATAACAATTTCAAAAACAAATAAAGAGCAATTTAGATTAATTTACATGAAGAAGCATGTCTCTGCCGGTATTCAGTATACTGTTTTCATTTAAGCAAACATTTCCATTGCGATTCTTTTGTTAAAAAGTTGTGTTGAAAATTCTTAATGAATTTTGAGACACGTGAAATGAAAAAAAAAAAAAAAACAAACAAGAAGAAGATGAATATTCTTTGGTATAAGAAAAAAAATATATAAAATTGGTAAAAGTCATCAGCCTTTAACTGTATAGTTTTTTATAGAGAAACAAAAAAAAGAATGAAGAGGAAAAATTCAACTGGATGGTGTGGAAAAAAAAAAACAAAAGTTCAATCAGCCTTTTTCTATAAATCGTTTATTCAAATTCTAAATTTATCATTTTATATTATTTTTCATGATTCAACTGAAGAAAAATTATCATTCACAAGAAAGGAAATTTAAAAAGAGAAAAATTTCTAATTTTAGGCTGCATTAAGAATGTGAAAAAAGAAAATGTGATAAAAAAAAAAAAGGAATCAAATGAAAGAACGAGAAATTTTTGTATATAATTTTCCTTCTTTATTTTTGGAATAATTTTCAAACGAATAATTTTTTTTATGCTTTCTCCTTGCGTGTTACACGAAAATAAAAAAAGTTGATATTTTTCAGGAGTGGGGTAGAATTTCCTCCTTTTTATTTTTTTTTGAATCTGTGAAATTTCTCTTTCTGGCTTTTGTTATCATAGAAAAAGTGTGAGATGAAGAAATGTAATTCTTAGAATAAAAAAAAAAAAAAATAGAAGAAATTCGTGTTAAATGTACTGAAAAATTATTATAATTCTTTTTTCTTTATAGAGAAAATTAGTGATTACAATTTTTTGTTTCTTCGTAGAATGAGAATAATTTTTAAACATCAAAAATGAGAAGAGACAAAATGTCAGAACAATTTATAGATATTTTTTTTATTATGTAAAATTATAGAAATGATGAATAATCAATTGGAAATGTAGGATAAAATGAGTGACAGATTAAATTGAGATTAAATTTTCTTCCCCCAAATTCAAATCACAAAGAAAAAAATAGATTTTTTTTTTTAAGTTAAAACTTGACACTTTTGTCTCAATAGTTTGTTGATTTTTTTAGGAAATTTCTCTCTAAATTTAGAATGAAATGTCAAATAAAAATTTCAATTTCTATAAAAATAATAATCCTTGACAAAATCAAAAACAAAAAAAAAGTTCTCTTCAATTTTCACCGAATTTTATCTTTTTGTTTGCAAAACAAGAAAAAAAATTAGAATGACAAAAAAATATTTGTTAAATTTGATTTTTGAATCTACCAACTTTTTTGACAAGAGAAAAAATGTTAAAATTAAGTGATACGAATCGAGACAAATACGTTTCTGTCTTTAAATCTTTAATGAGACTTTTTTTGTTCGTTTAAATGAAATTTGTTTTTATTTTCAATATTTTTCAGTTAACCTTTTAACTTTTTTTATCTTATTTTTTCTTACCTAAAAAATTAAATAAATTCCTTTCTCTGAATTTTAGTGTACGAGTTTGTTTATTATGGAGTGAAAAATATATATTTTGTTAATATAAAATTTTATAATGAAAGATGAACTTTAATGACATTTTTGAAATTAAATGGAAGGAAATAAAATTTGCAATCGATTATTTATCTTATCTAGAATAAAATGTTCACTTTTTTTGTAAGACTTTTTTTTTTTTGGTTGTTAATTAAAGAGTGTTTTAGACCCTTTAGCGTTAAAGTCATTAATTATTAATTTTTTCCTTTTTCTTAAACAAATACACAAAGAAACCAAACTAAAAAGCACAAAAATATTCTCGTTTTGTATTTTTTAGAAAGATAAAAATTTATGTCGCGTCGCGTGCCACTTTTTACCATAACATTTACCCTAAATAAGGACACGAAAAAAAGAAAAAGAAATAATAAATGGAAAAAGCGAAAATAAAACAAACAAACCAAAATTAATACGCTACAAAAATATATTTATTCATTTATTTAAGATTTTGTTGTTTTTCTTTGTTACATTTAGAATTACATATTTTTCTATACATTGTTCATATTTCACAAATCCTATTTCATTCTATTTATATAAAATATAAATAATAAAAGGACTTTATAAAAATATGTACACCAGGATGTTTTTTTTTTCTTCTCCTTACTGTGTTCTTTATTCTTTCTATTTACAAATAACCGGGTTGAATGTCCTCTTAATTTAAGAATAGGATTTTTTTAAATGAAATAAAGAGAACCTTTTTTTTTTTTAAACAAAATAAAAAGAAGAAAAAGAAGAAGTAAAGCTTTAAATAGAATTTACGTTTTACAATCCGGAATACTTATAAAACCATTAAAATCAAATCATTTGTCTTTTTCGCACTCAGTTAGAAATGGGGGAGAAATGAGCAATAATAAAGAATGATAAAAAAAAAACGTATAAAAATTTCATCGTTGAGTTTGTGGTGTAGTGTAGAAGGATGTAGAAGGATGAGAATTGTGTTTTGTGTATTGTTGAGTTCGACCACCGGAACACAATCATTCTTTTAATTATATGTTGATTAAAAGGTAACAAATAAATTCGAGGTGAATGTGTCTTTAATACAAAAGGTAAATTGGCATATTTGAACAAACGAACGAACGAACAAAAAAAAAGTATCAAATTACTTTACCTTCGAGAATGAAAAAAGAGAGGAAAATGGAATACTTTTAACACGTGCGAGAAATTGTTCTTTACTTTCTGTATAAGTTTTTTTTTCTCTAATATTTTTGGAAAATTTGGATTGGATGACAAAAGTATATAAATTTGCATTAAAAAGTGAATAATATGAGTTAAAAAGGTCTGTCTTTAATTTACATAATTCAATTTAAAATACGCATAATAAAGAATGTCCCTAGTTGCCTAAATTCACAACTCAAGATTTATAAATCAAATTAAATGAAAATAATATAAGATTAAAATCATTCAAGCTTGAAAAATGGCAATTAATGAAATTTACTGAAAATAAAATCAAAACATCTTGAACAGAAAGGTAAGGATTAATCAATGGAATTAGAAGAAATTAGTGAAATTATAAAGAAGTGGCAACTTAAAAAATATATAATTTTTTTTTCAGACAATAAAATTCAAGGGGGATAAAATATAATACGGTTGGAAGTCATTCCTTTTCATTATTTTTTTCCTCTTCACATTTTTATTTATAAAACCAAACAAAATTAATATATTCGTCAATATTTATTCGTGCCAAAGAAATGAACAGAAAGAAAAAAAAACAAAACAAAAAAATTAGAAAAGAAATGAAAGAAAAACACGATTATGGTGGATCCCAAAAAAAAAAAATAAAATAAAAATTCCAACATAAATATAATGAAAAACATCAGCCCACGTATTAAATCACACGAAAAAATTTCTTGATGATGTTAAACAGTAATAGAAACTAAACTAACAATAATAATAGGAACAACAGCAATAATAATGAAACATGATGATATTATTACAGAGCTGTAATGATGAGCAATCGGCCTTCAAGTCCTTTTACAAATTTATACCAAAAAAAAAGAAGAATTTTCCGTTGAAAAATAGAAAAAAAAAATCAAGAGCAACGAATGGTGACATTCACCAGACATTCACCAGAAAACCTAAATTCGCAGCAGAATTATGGTAATTTAATTATTATAAAATTCATCTTTTAATTATGCGCTTCCTATTTAAAGCCCTTGCTACTACTCACCTTATCTTCACGCTTTTTATAATCAGATTTCAAACAATGAGCCCATATATGGCCTCTATAACAATCCGCCCCTGCATATGATTATCCATCTCATCTCAAAAATATTAAGAATTATTAACGAATTCTTTTCTTGCAAGTAAAATGGCAAATTGCCATTATTTGATTGGATTCTTTTATGGGTTTCTTAGAAAATATGGAAATGAGTAAATAAATTAATTTTCTTAAACAGAAGTATCGTAAAAAACATGACCTTTTCACCAAACAACAACCATAACTTTTCGTTTTTTTTTCCGTTTATATACAACTTTAATATTTCATATTTTCTACATGAAAATTGAAAATTATCGTGATCACAAATTTAATTAACTCTTAAATTCATACTTCATGTTTTATTTTTCTATATTTTCCTATTTTCTTTGTAAAATATGATGTGACAATTTAACTATAATAAACGTACAGAAGGATGGACATAGGATGTGAAGGTGTAGAAAGTACACTGTACGTGCATAATAAACTTTAAGCATCAGGAACTTTGGTTTTAGTTTTACTTTTCTGTTTTTTTTTTTTCATTTTTTGCATTTTTTGTTTTTTTTGCTCTTTTATAATATTCTGTCACTTTGTTTTTTCTTTTTGTTGTTCTTATTTTTCTCGTGTTTAATGTAAATTTTTTAGTATTTTTTGTTTTTCACATGAAAAATTAAATTATTAAAAATATCTGAGAAAAGATGTGACAACTTTTTCTCAGTTCTACTTCTTCTTCTTCTTTTTCTTGTTTTTCGTAAATTTCTTTCTGCTGGATTATTTTATTTAAATTAAATTAAAGATATTTTTTTTTCTGTATTATAGGAAAATATTCTTCAATTTAAAATTTATTCAGAAGGAAATTATAGAAAAGAATATTTTATAATTTATGTGCTTCTTATTATACAATCCCATACTCTAAAGTCTGTAATAAATTTTCCTTTAATTACGTTAACAAAACTTAATTGAAATGCGTGAAAATTAAAAAAAAAAAAAAATGGAAAATGAGAGGAGGAGGAGAAAAAAAAGAAGATTAAATTACATTTTTTTTTCTTCTTGGTGCGAAAATGCGAAATATTTCACATTTTTTTTTTGTATTTAATTTTTTTTTTTGCTAAAGTCTTAACGTCTGTCACTTATATGTCTAGCGTAGGTTTTCTTTTTCTGTATATATTTTTTTTTCACACACAACAATAATTAGACGTCTCTTATGTATGAAAAAAAAATGCAATCAATCAGCCGTTTAAAAAGAAATAAGAAAAAAAAAAAAAACAAAATAACGAAAGGCCAATGTCCAGAGTAAAACTTTACTTGTTAATTTGATTAATGACCAACGATGAGATGACCAAAAAAAAAACATTAAATTATTATTTTATTTGTTAGATTTTATTTGTAAGAAAAAAACCGTTTGAAATGAAGAGGTGTGCACAGTGGAAATTATGTAATTTCATATAAATATTTCTTGACTTTTGACAAACAATAAAATAAAATTAACAATATTAATTTCTGGAAACTCCTATGTAGACAATTAACACTATTAATGTCTATTTTTAGATTGAACATTAAAGTAAAAAATTGTTTAACTTTATAGAAACATTATAATATTAACTACGAGATTACAATGGGACGAAACCGTATCTACCCCCTTACAGTAAATATTAAAACATTGTGGGGTGGTCGATTTGACTGCCAAAAAGATCTGGCTTTATTTCAAGATCAGACCATCAGCCAAGTAATACAAAATCCATTCGAGATATAATTAAATAATTATTATTTCACGTAATTATTTTGCAAAAGCTGAAAATTATTCGAAAATAGTTGTCTCATAGTAATTTGTCTGGTTCGTCAGACAAAGACTCGATAATTGAATAGTAAGAATCAATCATCGAATAGAAAATGGTACCCTCCTTTCCACTATATGTCGTTGGTAACACAAATAATATCCAAAAAATTTTTCATTCAATTTCACTGGATTAATTAATTTGTACTACTCTACTTTTTGTAGCCATTTCATTCTAAATTAGAAGTAATCAATATTATTATTACAGTCGCACTTATTCTCAATCAACCAAAAAAAAAAAAAAAAAATTAAGTCAGTTCATTGACATTTAGAGTTAATAAATGATTGACGTATTGTCTAATGGAATTGAAATCTGTTATCTGTCATTTGGATTGTAGACATACTGGAGATCAGATGGCCAAAAAATAATAATTATCTCATTATAGTAATGTATTATATATGTTGTTATTATAAATGAATTAAAATATGAGTTCTATTATTGTTCCATTATTATTATTATACAACAAAAAAAATAATAATATACGAACCATTACATTAAATATATTCTATGAGCAATAATTTAGACCACTGAATAATCATTAAGTTGCTTTGTTGATTAAAATCTAAGTAATTGAGATCAAAGGTATCCTCCCTCAATTAAGCGGTTAGAATTAATTTTTATTTACAAAACTCTTTAATTAAATAAAAGGAAAACTTCAAATACAAATTTTTAATTTACTTTCTAGAACCAGTTGGTAATAAGAAATAACTATGATTTCATTAATTAATTTATTAAAAATCAATAATTTTAATATATAGAATTCTTCAGAATTTCAATAATTTAACACTAAGCAAAATTGTTCATTGAAAACGGGTTTTCACAAATTTTAACTCAACTGCAAATAAAAGAGAGAAGATTGTACGGTTGGAGATTTTTGTTTAATTTACGTAAATTTAAGAAAATCAATTCTTTAAGTTTTATTGTTTTCTTGGATCGTTTTACCTACATTATTTGGTCTATTGTGACACATTAATTGTATAAAACAAAGAACGGTTGACAATGCTTGTGTATTGTAATTAAGAAGTTTTCAAAAATTCCTTTTCTTCTTGAATACCTACATATTACAAATTTTGTTTTATTTAGTTTTTTTTTACAGCATTGCAGCATTATACGAAGTAAAAAGGAATGTAATGTCTACTTCTACGAATTCAATTACAAAATTCAATTTTATGCATCGATAAATTTCTCTTCATACACACGAGACAATTCACCAATAGCACACCAAATATTAAAGTTTTAAAATGTTTGTTTTGTTTTGTTTTTTTATTAATGCGCACAACAAGTTTCACTCTCATCACTTTTTTCTTTCTTTAAAAGATTAGATTTCACCTTCGCTTTTTTTTTCTTGTTTTACTTTTATAATTTTAAATCAAATTTTTAAGTTTTTGTTGCTGTAAGTTATGTGTTTTTTCATTTCTTATTTTTAAGCCAATAATAAGCTCAATCAAAGATCAAATTTAAAGCAACAAATGAAAGTATTGGTGGAAATAATCCAAATTTTTGAATTCATAAAATATGGAATCATTTTTTATTTTATATCGTCTTTTATTGAATTTTTATTATTGTTTTTTTGATTATTATTTATTATGGGATTACATTCTTTTCTGTGGAGGCGCCATATTATTATTTATTTGTTTAAAAATTACCTTAACCTTAAAATCTTGGTAAATTAGGTAAATCAAGATAATTTAAATCAATTTATAAATATTTTTCTGAGTATTGAACATTTTTATTTGACTTTATTTTGATAAATTTTAAGAGACAAATTTACATGACAATATTGTTGTCAAAACAGACGCACTTTGCTGCTGTGATACGGATAAATTATCATAATAATTTAATGAAATGAAGAAAATTTACGTCATCAAAACACAAAGGCAGAACAAAACAGATGTGACGAACTCTCCAATGAAAGTAAAAAAAAAAAAAAAAATAGAAGAAATATTTTGTGTCTGAAAGATTTATATTTTGTAGCCTTCATGTTTTTCTTTTGAATCTGACATTATAATCGTACATTCTTAATTATATGATGATTTTGTTTAAAATTTTAACGCCGGCATTTTTTTTCTTTTTCTTTTCCTTTTCTATCTTGATATTTTGAATTTGAGAAATAAAATATGAATATATTTTCTTTTGTTTATTAATTTGTTAATTATTTATTTATTTTTAATAATTAAAATTTTTTTTTACTTTAGTTAATTGTCCTTTACAAAACAATTTAATTAACTACAATTATTCCAATCTAATTTAATTAAGCAATTCAATTGAAGTCATAAAGGGCATAAAAAACTCTTTTATTTATTTAAAAGTGAAATTTTTTATTGCTTCTGGAAATTATTTGTGTTAATTTTTTTTCTTTATGAGTTTTAGTTACTAAAACAAAAAAACTATTTTTAGTTAAATAAATTGAGGTCAAAATATTTTCTTGTTTTGTTTAGTTTTCATCATAAATTTAATAAATATTGGCTTCCATTTGTTGTGTTTTTTTCTTTTTCTTTAATATATTTTGAGCTCAAGTTCATTGTTAAAAAAGATGAAAGTAAAAATTGATAAATTAAAAAATATGTTAGATACACATTAAAATAGTACAGTTATCCAAGTAAAACATTTTTTATTGTTGACAGAAATAAAGTCTTTACAATTTTCAATGGAAAAATAGAAAATAGAAAATTATAGTAAATTGAAGAACATTAAATTAATGTCATTTTACATGAAAACAAGACTAACTTGAAATGTTTTAAGTCATTATTTTTAAATATTTCAATAATTTTATTTTTTTTTTACTATTTTTGATGATGATTATGCGTAGAGTGATTTTGTTTAAAGAAACAACATTTTTTCTGGTTAATATTTATATTTTTGCATCTATATACACAAGGTCATCTTAAGTGATTTACTTTTATTACTTCTATATGAATGTGAGCTTGAATCCAAAGAAGACCTTGAAAGATTAGAATTTCTAATATAGGTCAATCTGTGAAACAAAAAAAAAACCAGAACTGTTCCAAACTAAAAGTGTACAAATTCACTTTTTTCACTGTTGATGTTGTTGTTGTTTTGTTCATATACATTAAGATGAACACATTAAATGAACATTACTTTAATTCATGTACAACAAAAATGTTTAATTTTATATTATTTTTTTGACTGAATATACATTTCAGGTCATTGAATTTTATCATTTATTTCATTGGAATGAAAAATAAATTTATCGTACAATCATAAAAAATAATAATAATTGTATGAATAAAATGTTAAACTCTCATTTTTAATATACATAAATATAATTTCAATAATATGTTTCTGTTATTTGCAATAGGATTAGGTCGTGTGTGAAATTTTTATTAAAAATTATAAAAAATAATAACATGATTTTTGTGTGAGATCTCAAATATTTTGACAATTAAATATTTGTTAGTTGCTTGTGTAAAAATGTTAAAATCTGTGATTATTTACATTTATACAGAGACACAGTCACCGAGAAGCAAATAAAAATTTTCTTAATAGAAATAAAATAGATAAAATATTATTTCCTTCAATAAATTGTAAACTTATTTCTTCCTCCTCAATAGGGAAATGCATTAACTATTTAAAGTTAAAATTATTACAATAAATTATTTTAATAAACGTTGAATTCCTCTAAAAATAGTTTATTGGCAAATGAATAAATTCTATGAATTTATTTAAATCAATAAAAAGATTCCATTGAAATTGAATGATCGTGATATTTTATCTAAAATTTTTCCATCTAAAATTTAAATGTAGGAAACTATTGTAATTAAATCTTTTAAAAATTAAAAAACACTTATCATTTCCCACACACACACTTTTTTAATGGATTTAATATTTAGTTACATTTAATTCCTCCAAATCGGTTCAATTTATTACCGATGTTTTTGTTCATATTTTATTATTGTTGGTTAAACAGAAGATTTGCGTAAATGTTTTCGATTCACAATATTCGTCGTTCAAATTAGTTATGGCTTAAAATATTAATTGTATCATTAACATTCACGTCATTTTTATATTTTTGCACTAACAGACTAATAACGAATGAGAATTTATTTGTACCGAAAAATAACAAGGAATCTCAGTTCATTGAACATAAACAAAAGGCTTAAATATTCTTTGTATTCTAGTAGCTAGTGTAAATAATTCATTAGTTTCATTTCTATAATAATTATTTGAAAGATAAAAATGAATTATGTATTATGCAATTGAAGAACAACAGAAAGTAATTCGTTCAGTTATAGTCAGATTTAAAGATTATCTATTTATGAAGATGTGCTGACTATGCAGTTTGTATAAAATTCGTATAATTTTTGAATAATGTGCTTTTGGGCTGGAACCATATCAACACCCTATTAGAATAGTAATTATTATCACTAGGGCACAACGTGAAAAGATTTAATAAAAGAGAGAGAGAAAAAAAAATTAATCTATGCATTTGGAATATATTCTTAAAACCAAGAAAAAAAAAATTTAAGTACAGAATTATGTGTTATTGTGAACAGTGCGTAAAATAAGATTATTTCTGCAATTTATTATTTTTAAATTTTTAAGCGTATAGCGTGACGTTCGTAACAAAACGCAAATTGTCTCTGCCACCCATACACCTACACAATATTTCCTTTATATTCTTTATTCCTCTTTGTATTTATTTACACTTTTTTATTTTTATTTTAAGGTATAAAGATTTGTATGACAATTCAAAATGTTCATTAAAAAAAAAAAAAAACAACAAACAAAAAACAAAATTCACACAGTAAATTTTCATAAGTCGGTCAGTTTAAAATATATTATTCATATTTTTTTTTTAAACTGTTTTCATAAAGTGCGAAAAGAATCTAAATTTAGCAACATTTTTTATGAGAGTAAAATTTTCAGAATTATAAATTATTTTATTATTTCTTATGTTCATTCTTACCTTTTTTTTGCCCTACCGTCTTTTAATTTTAAGAATGTGTACTGAACTGTACATATTATCATAATGCCCACCCAATATATTTCCTTGACTCCTCTTGTTCTTCTTATTTCTTTTGTTTTCCATAATTCCTTCGTTAAAAAAAAAATAATAAAAATAAAAAGAAATAAATAAAGATGAAATCTCTCGTTTTTCTTCCTATTTGTGTAGAATATTGTGTAGAGATATTTTCTTCTATTTTTATTTATTTTCATAAAAACAAAAAAAAAAAAGAATAAATAATTTTTCGCATATTCGCTAAATAAAATACCTTGAATTTTAATCTATATGGGATTTATACTTATTTTATTTTATTCCATTTTGTTAAAATGAAATTTAAGCTGTTTATAAGTACAACTGTACTAAAAGTAGTATCGTGTAGTAAATTGTAGAATATTTTTCAATTCTTTAACAAATTTAATATTTTGAACTTAAATTTAAAGGAAAATTTACCGACAAAAGAGAATGTTGAAAATGTTTTGTTTGAAAATTATCATTCAAAAATATTATATAGGTTAACATTTAAAAGATCGTATACTTTATACACACACACACACATAAATATTTCTAGATCTAACAATTATTGTGTTGTGTATCGGTCAGTAGGTAAAAAACTTTTCATATCTTCACACACACGCTCACACACACACATAAATATTTCTAGATCTAACAATTATTGTGTTGTGTATCGGTCAGTAGGTATAAAAGTTTTCATAACTTCTAAGTCTATGGAGATCAGAGAGAAAAACTTTATTTGATGCTTTATTCATATTTAAAATAGAAATGAAATAAAAACTTACAGTAAATCTGTCTACATTTTATAAGCATCAAAAGGTTTCATATAAATTGAGAACTGATTTTTATTTTTAATTACAGTTCCATATACACCCATATACACACACACACTCACATAAATTTAGTGTATTAATTCTATAAGTACAAATGTTTTTTGTATTATATAGGAAGTATTTTTATATTGTTTAACCTTTAATAAAAAATGATAACTTATTGTATTGATTGAACTGCGAGAATGCAGTATTTCAGAATAAGAAAAGTTAATTCATTTCCTGTGTATAAAATACGAATAGATTTTTTTTTACTTTTATTGTTTTTGTAAAATATAGTTTAATTGACAGTTGCTAAGTACATAATGTACTCGGTGAATAATAAATGTAAGTAATGTAAATTCGTGAACTTTAAGATGATCAGTATCAGTACCAAAATTGAGCTAATTTGGATTTAAGAATTTTGTCATGATTTTGCAAATTAGGAGTGATTGATTTTCGAAATATTTTTAGATTCGGTCGTTCTCCCATTTTCGAATATAATTGGGATTAGGAGAAATATTGTATTTTTGGGAAATCGATTTTTCAGAATTTGTTCCAAAAACGTTCTCCACTTCCATAAGAAAGATTTTAATGAATTTCAAAATTAATCGTTTTGGAAACATTTTCAGACTCAGATTGAAATTTTAAGTTATTTTCTTTGAATTTATTTGAATTACTTTAACCCTGAAAAATACAATATTTCTATTTGAAATTCTGTAAGATTTTCTCATTAACCTCAGTATGACTTACATCTATAGGATTATGTTGTGATTAATGTTAATTCTTGATAAGAAACAAAAGAATTTTTGTTCTCATAAACATAAAAATTGTATGTAAATAAATCTTTTGGATACTATTATGTTTCATAAAAATAGTCACAATACAGAAGCACACAGTGTAGGTCATTTTGTTAAAGGTCACTTCATTCCCTAAGGGGAATTTTTAGGGAAAGAAAACACAAAATATTTATCCTTATCAAATAAAAATTTTCGGTTAGAAGTGTAACGATGTAAATAAAAATCTAAAAGTAAAAGAAAGAAAAATGAAAAGAATATTAAGAATTTTAGGGAAAACGTTCAATTCGTCATAAAGAAGAAAAGGAACAAAAAGGAGACTTTTGTAAAAAAAAAAAAAAAATTGAAATTCGTTGTAAAAAAATTATGTTGTTACTGAAATTTTCCCTTGAAAATATTTTCCAAAAAAGAAAAATAAAAATTGATTTCTGAAAAAATTGCTTTTTTTTCCTGAAATTTTCCTCATTAATTTGTTTTCTTTTTTTATTGCTCCCAAAATGAAATTATATTTTTGGGTTAAACTTCAAAAAAAATTATTATGAATTTTAAGCGTTTTGCTTTTATTTTGTACTCGTTTTTTTTTTTTTTTTGTATTTAAAATTTATAATAATTTTCAAACCAGAAATAATAAAAATATTCTTAGAAAATTATGTTTTGTGAAAAAGTCATTGCTCTATATTTTTCACGTGCCAATAATTTATATAATTGACGTATGTATTTGAAAAATTAATACAAAATTTTATTAGCATCAATATTTTCTTAGAGAAATTATCATCAATCATGGGAAACTACGAGTAAATTGGAAAAAAAATTGAAAGAATGAAAATTTCACTTAAAATGAGTAAAAAAAAAATTTACAATTGTAAATTTTCTTTTTTTTTTGTTTCTTTTTTTTCTTTCATTTATTCAATGAATTGACCGCATACGTAATTATTTGTTGGCTGTATAATCTGACCACTTGAACGAAACAAGTTTTATTTATATTTAAAGTAATTTTCAAAAAGTTGAAATTTTGCCAAAGAAAAATTGCGATGATTTATTTTTTGTTTTTGTTTTTACTTTTTCTTTTCTTTTTCCTTCATTCGTTCTTCATTTACGAAAGAAAATTTAGTATATAGACAAAAACAAAAAGAAGAGAAAGAAAACATTTTCATTTTCATGTGAAAATATTTCAAAGAAAATTAATTATTGAATCCATAAATTATATGAAAAAAAAAGTTCGTTTGACTTTTAGTTTGAGTTTTTTAATGAAACATTTGTGTGTTTTTTTTTTTCCTAATCTTAATAATTTTTAATCTAGGTAATCCAAAACACAAAGGTCAATAATATTTATGATTAATTTATTTAATAAATAAACAAAAACAAACAAAAAGTGTTATAAAGTTTTTTCATCTCTTTTTATTTGAATGAATGAAAACACTTTTTAAAAAAATAAGTCATCCAACGGTGGAAATTTGCCAAAAGAGAAAAATACATAAAGAAAAAAAAAGAAGGAAAACCGAAAAGAAAATGTCTATGCAATTTTCTTGTTTGTTTTCCTCGTGTTTTTAGAATAGGAAGGTATTTCGAATAGCTGCTGTTGTTCTCAGTTTATAAATTTATTTGTAAATACTTTTTATAAATTTTCTTTTTTCTTTTCTTTTTTACCTCTAAAAAGATTTAAAAGATTCAGTAAGTTCTATGACATTTTTATGTATAAACTTCAAGATGATAAAATTTGTTATATCATTTTCATCGTATTTTATAATATGAAATTCACAATTTGATATTTAAAATTCTTCTTTCTCATATCAACTCTTTAAAGTGTAACGGCATATTAGAAGATATTTTCAGTGTGAGAGAGAAAGAGATAGTATTACTATTACTAAAATAGAATTTTGAAGACGGTTTTATTACTTCACAAAAAATATCATATTTAACATATTTAAGTACAAACAAATAAATATAAATAAGTACAAACGCAAATAAACAAAATGAAGTAAATTTTGTTTTTGTGCTAGAAAATGTTCAAATTGTTAAAACTTTATTTCACATAAAAAAAAAAACATAATTAATGTAACGAGTTATCAGAATTTATAATTTAGTAATTTTTTTCTATATTGAACTTCAGAAAATTAATTGAAATTGTTGATTTACTTAATAATTTCTGGTAATAAAAAATAATGAACACCAAAATAATTTGTTTTTAAAATTAATATTGATGTTTATTCGAGAAATTCAAATGCATAAATTTACCGTGTTCAATTTTTTTATGATTATTTGCAAGTTGCAAATTTTTTTGTAGAATCATCCTAAATTTTAAACATCTACAACTAATTGTTTTCTTTTGGACTGTTGTTAAATTCTGTACGAATTAGTGCAAAAGTCTATTTTCTAATTCATTATGTGGAAATAATAAAATGTTCAAATATTTGTGATAGAATAAAATGTGTTTTATTTTTGGACACTAATATATAAAAAAAGTTGGAAACTAATTATTTGGACAACATAATTATAATGAAATGAAAAACATTTTAAAAGCAACTGAAGTCTGTAAGCGATGATCTAATAACACATTTGTTGTTATAATTTATAGATTCAGTATTGCCTCACTGATTGTTTTAGAAAAACATATTTTTACACTAACTTTAGATTAATTAGAATATTAAATTAAGAAATTTAACGGTAAAAAAATTATTAGTTTTGATTATATTGTTGTATTTCCAATTATGAACACATAATCTTATAAATTCATAAATACTGAAAACGTAATTGAAATTAAAATCTAAAGAAAAATTACAAAAAATTACTAAAAAATTGGTTCCCGATAACACCTACTTAAATCATGGATTAAACTTTTTTTTTTTATCTAAATTATTTGAGATATTGATTTTTGTCATCAAACCAAAACAAACATAAACTTTTTTTTTATTTTGGACATTAATAATAATGACAATCTAATAAATTGATGATGGCTAACCATATTCGAATATATCAATTTTCTTATAAATATGTAGCAGGCCAAATATAAACATAACCTTTAGACAAAAAAGAAAAAAAAAATAAAAACAAAAGAAACAATTCAAAAAACAAAAATACCAAAAACTTTTCAAGAGAATAAAATAGGAATAATTTTAAACGCGCGCACCAATTTATCAATGCCACCTTAGTATACAAAATAAACAATTTGACATATGAGATTTTCAATTACTTTTTTTTTTTTATTATTATTTGTTTAAATAATTTATTATTTCTTTTTTCTTATTCTTTTAGTTTTTAATAATATAAAATGTCAAATAGAACATTCCGTATAAAATATATTCAGGTCATAAAAATTCCCTAAAGAAATCAAACTGTAGAGAAAAAGTGCAGGTAAAATTTTTTTTATCTAATTTTTATAAAAACTGCAATTAAATGAAATTAAAAGTTGTAATCTTCTGCAAACGATTCGTCATTGTCAGGTGTTTCAGATGACGTGAATAATACATCTTTCCCACATTGTAAGGGTTACGGCATATGAATTTTTAGTAACATTATTATTTTAAGTATTCATTAATAAACCTGACAATTTAAGACCACACATCTTAGTGGATTTAAAAAAGAAAAACTTCAACAGCGCAAGGAAGACTAGCATTCTAACCATTACATTACTTTATCTGAGACTTAAATTTTTTATTAAAAATGATCTTTATGTATAAATAACTTTGACATTTTATTATTTATTATTGCGTTCAGTCCATTTTAATGACATTCGGAAGACATAAAAAAAGGCTAGAGAAAATAAAATTTTTAACACTTGTGTCCTTTTAAAAAATTCAATGAGCCATTTTTTATTGATAACTTATAAAAAAAAAAAGGGACATTTAATATTATTATTATAATAAAAATAGACGAATCGACGATACCGAGACAATTTTACGATTTTTGAAAAAAAAAACTAAAAAGGAAAAATAAAAAAAAAGCGGGTAAAAATCTTCAGAAAAGTTTATGATGAAAAGTCAGAAAATGTTAATCCCTTTATGAGAGTTTAATGACTTTAGCGATAGTAAAGTTAAATTGTATATTATTGAATATTTTGTATTGAAGTCAAAATGTTTCAATTTTATCTTGAATTCAAACAAAATATTTTGGACAGTTTCATAAAATTCAATTAGATATTTAAACAACAAAAAAACGTTTTTCTTTCAACACGAATAAGAGTAGATTAAATTTGAACATTTCAAGTATTTGCTGTACTCCATGAAGCAATATTTTTTTCTTCTTTTCCTTTCAGATTTAAAAAAAAAATGGGAAATATCTTCAGTTATTAAATATTTTTCAAACAATTGTAATAGAAGTAAAAAAATAGAAGAAAACAAAATCGTTTGAACTTGACGTTCTTCAATGAACAGAAACAACAGAAACAAAATGCACATATACGACAAAAAAAATAAAGGATGAATAAAAAATATGTCCTTGCTCTTCAACATTTTCTTTATTTTTTTCATTTATTCTTTGCCGTTTTTATATAAGAGAAGCAAAGGAGTGTCTGGGATAAGAGAGTATATAGATTGTCCTTATGTTTAATCTTTAAAACTAAAATTGAATAAGAAAAACATTCAATTTTATTGCTATTTTCTCTCTCTCTCTCTCTCACTCTCCATCTCTCTCTAATAGTTGATATTTGTCTCGTTTTGTATATGGAAAACAACGGAAGATGGGAAGAAGGTGATTTGGAAAGTTGCCAATTTTAATGCTAAGATATTCCTCATATATAACTGATAACAATTTTCTTATATTCAAAACACGTTCACAATAGAAGAAAAAGAAGAAGAAAAGACGAAGACAAAATAATGAAATCAAAGAAAAGTTTTCGTTTTTCCTTCCTTCTAACTGGAATTTTTTCTCATATCGATTCTGTCCAATATTTCCTCTTTCAACTTTATGGTTTTTTCTTTAATAGAAAATAAATTTATTTGTAGAAAAAATAAAGTTTTTTTATGCAATTATTTTTATTATTTTGCAAACATAAAAATAATCTTGTCATTTATGTTCGTTGAAGAACCTAAAGGAATTTTTTCATTTATTTTCCTCGTGATTTTTTTTTTTTTTGCTTTAAGATGCATTTCAGAATAATTTATGAATAATAAAGAATATTTTTTCTTCTTCTTCATCATCTTATATTTTTTTCTTCCAGAAAATTGATCCAGAAAATAAACCAAAAGACGTCATAAAAAATGTGATCGCTTCAAGACTAAACAACACTATAGATTTAAAGAGAATGGAATGTTTGCTTTTTATTTTAAATCAAAATCTATAAACACAAAATGCAACAATATAAAAATGGAACAAAAAACAAAAGAAAAAAAATATTGAATTTTTTAAAATCTTTAATATAATTTTTAATCGGTTCAGAAATTCTTGGCTATCGAACAAAATATAATAAAAATTTTTTTTGAATTTTATTTTTATACTAAATTTACTGAAAGCAAATTTTATGGATAGGAAAAAAAAATTTAAATAAATATCGGTCAAATATTCATTAAAAAAGATTTAATTCAACAAATTCTAAAGTTAATTAGGAAACTTATCGTATATAGGAGTTTATTATGTTCTTAAATAATTCCTAATCCTAATCCTCACTTTTTTTTTCATTCTACTATAAACAAAAAAATGAAATAAAAAATGAAGCATAATAAAAATCGTAGACAAATATACTTTTTTGAACTTTGTTCTTGTTTATTAATTGGGAGCAATGAATTTTGCGGTTTATTGATTCGAGTGTCAGGGTCAGAATTATTAAATGGATATAATTAAAACAAACTAAGTTTTCACACTACATTTAGAAAGATTAAACGTGTTATCGTTTACATGTTATCAGATTGTATAATAATGAATGATGAAAATTATGGGAAATATTGGAACACGAATTAAAGATTAATTTAAAACTTGGTTGTATTTGGTTCTAGATTTCTATAAATGTACTAGTGTGCTAGTGCTAGTGCTAGATAGAATAAATTCTGAGTAAATCCGGATGAATTCAAAATAATATTATTATATAATCTGATTCTCGTTAGCGTGTGATTTGGTTTCTAAAACAAAGAATAAAATAATCAGAAAATAACAATTTAAATTCCAAGAATAATATTGAAAAATTACAATGTTGAAGTAAAACGATTATTGCCTGTGATGTTTTATGCAAATTTTCTATAGGAAAAAATAACAACAAAAAGAAAATATAAAAACATTTTCATTTCATTTCAATTATCAGAGATCAGAGATCAGAAATTCAAAATGAATGAATAATACTTTGAAATGGTTAATGAATTGAAGGTGATAAAAAATTTGTATTTTTAGAAAAATATAGATTCTAATTAATGAATTTTATGAAATATTAATTCTAATTAAATATTTTTTTGGAGAGAGGACACTTCTGTTTCTAGACTCCACTTAAAAGTTTAATGGATTGACAAACTTAAATAAAAAAAAAAAATGTGACTATATTTAATGAGACTCATAAAAATAATTCAAATAAAAGTTTAATTTTTGTTATAAAAATGAATTTCATGTTCAGTTCATTTTAAAACAAGTTAATGGAAAACTGTTAAATAAAAGCAATAAAACAATATTTTATTATAATGAAATCGCAGAAATCAAGTAAATGATATGAATAAAATCATTTGTGTAAAAATTTTGTAAGTATTGTAATTAACTCCAAAATTGAATGTACTCAAAAATTCAACCAAATTTGTTTCAATCTTGACATTTGAGTGAACATCATTCATAACAAAAGTCACATATACATAAACTGTCTGTCTTTCAACACAATTTTAAGACAGACTCATTAAAATGTATTATTAAAAATTAAACTTGTGTTTAATAAAATATTATACGTGAGGATTAGAATAATAATTAAAATATGAATGAAAAAGAAATTAGGTAAGAACAATTAAAAATAAATACAAAAGAAAAAAAAGGAACAACAAATAAAGATTAAAAAGTTGAACGCGTCATCAGACCATATTAATAATTATTATTAATTATAAAAACGCAAATGTTTTTTTTTACTGTGAAATTTTAATGAATGAAAATTAAATATTTTAAGCAGAAAAAAAAATATATAATTAAAAATGTAAGGAAAAGAGTTTAATGCGTCTTTCTTTTTAATTGTTAACAATAATTATATTTTTATTTTATCTAAATTATTATAATTCAAAGAAGTTTACGTTTTCTGTTTAATATTTCAAAGAAGAACAACGTTTTTTTTTTCTAAAGAAATTATTCAATATTTTTTCCTGTTATTCTCTTATTAATTTTTGGAATATTTTGCCAATTTTTTGTTTTTTCTAAAATTTATTTATGTTTTCTTTAGAAGTCTTTAAATTTAACGATTAAGTTGAGGGGAAGTTCAACAGATATTCGTGAAAAAAATTACAATGTCCGAAATTATTGTTTTTTTTTTTTGTTAACTTTAATTACCGGATGTTGATCTATTTTTCATATGACTAAAAAATTTAAAAATGGAATGATATATAAAGAAAAAATAAAAGATTAAATCGAGAAATCTAGAAATAAAATTGATAAATATGACGGACATTCCAATATCTACATTTGATATCCTGATGATGATAACTTTTGATACGCATCAGAAAATAAAAATCAATTTTAGCAAATAGATCCAAAAGATGATACATTTTCTAATTTCCGGTTATTTTCTATAAATCATTGAAATAATTTGAAAAAATATCTAAATTGATTTGAAAATATTTAGATAGAAATTGCGACTTATTTTTTAATTTAATTTTCAATTTAACATTTCTTTATAATGTCTTGATGTAAGAAATTCAAATTACATAAAATCTTTATATAATTATCTAGATTTAGATTTAGAAATTAAGATACCTACGGTGATGATATCATTATTATGTATGCTTTAATTAAATATCATTAATATGTAAACGGATATTGTCCAGGAGATTTTATATCATAAATTTAAAGAAAATTTGTTCTTTAGTCTCTTGGTGTAGAAATTGTAAAAAAAAAAGAAAAAAAAAATAATATAAAAAGAAAATCAATATAAAATGGCGCATTTATAAAATGCTCAGACTAAAATAACATTTTGAATTGCTTATAAAATTTTAAGGATATTTAAATGAGAAAAATGATAAACATAAAAAAATATTTTAGAATAATATTTAAATTTTATGATTTTAAAAGATGGAATATAATCCAGAATTACCTAAGGCAACTTTTTATAGAGTAAAGTCCATTTAAACCGGAATTAGTATTTAAATTTCATCCTGTTATTAATAAATTTTATAATTTAAAGTCTAATCGGAAAGAACTTTAATCCAATCTCAACAGGAAAAAAAAAAACTAATAAAAATTTAATATCTAAAAAATTTAAGAGAATTCTTGTTCTTTGTCTTAAATTATTTGATTCTCAACGGAATTATTGAATTTTTTTTTTATTGCAATTAAATTCTAAAAATAAAAATTGAAATTATTCGAAATGTAAAATAAATTTTAATTTATAATGGGCTGACTTTAATTGTCTATTGTTTTATTTTATTGAATTTCATGGTAACACTAACAATTAAAAATAATGTAATTAAATTGCTAATTGTATTAAACAAAGAAGAAGAAATGAATATAAAATAAAGTTAATCATAAATGGAAAATTAACAGTTAACTAACTTCACAAAGTATAAAAAAAAAATCATAACAATAAAAATTGTGAAAAAATTTAACAGTTTGACGTCTTTATTATTATTTATTTTTTAAAAAAGGTAAAAGAAAAATATTAAATTAACATAAGCCAAGATAAAGATTTTCGACCATTTGTATTTTTTTTTTTGTCTATAGAAATTTTTCAGTTTTTGAACTTTTATTTTATATTTAGATTTTTCTCGGTTTTCCTTTCTTTTTTTTTTGATTTATAATTTAATTTTTGGGACTTTTTAGGCCCCAAGAAAAGTATAAAAAGAATATAAAATATGGAAAATTCCTTTAGGGATTATTCTCATAAAATAAAAATATTGTATCTAAAACGGACTTATATACTCCATTGTTGGCCCTGTGCGTCTTGCCCAAATTTATTTTACAAAGTTTTTTTTTTTTTTAAATCTTTTTTCGTTAAAATTTCCTTCTTCTTTTTTTTTTTGTTTTTGTTTTCTTCAAACATTAAATAATAATTTTTCAGTCCATTAAATTTGTATAAATTAATTTTTAATCCTTATTTTTATTTATTTCTAATTTATTCATTGAATTAATTGACTTATAATAATAATA
The DNA here is from genome assembly GCA_963082725.1 of Pedicia rivosa. Lineage (NCBI taxonomy): Eukaryota > Metazoa > Arthropoda > Insecta > Diptera > Pediciidae > Pedicia > Pedicia rivosa. The sequence continues at coordinate 42,532,053 of OY720151.1, forward strand.
ATGTAATTTTATTATTTATCTCAATTTTCTCAAGTAGAAAATGATAATAATAAACACAACAATAATGATGTCCGTATATTTTGTATTTAACCTTTTATTTGTTTTTTTTTTCAAATAGTTGCTTAACAAAATCATAGCACATGTCATAAAAAATTAAGAGAAAATAGGTGGAGGAGAAAATAGAAAGTATAATACAAATAAAGAATGTCGTCATATTTTCCCTTAATGACAAAACAGTAAGGGAAAATATAATTCTATATATAATTAATAAAACTCCATCAAAATATCAAATATCTAAATATCTGAATATTCTAACTTAAAGTAAAAATTGTTTTTTTTTTTTTGCAAAAAAGAATAAACAAAAAAAAAACCCACACTTATTTTTCTGATAAAATTTTCATGTGCCTACTCATCCGTTAAGTGATGTTTCTAAGAAACTTTATATGAAACTTTTGATTTCTTTTCAACTGAAAAATTAAATGGATTAAATGAAAAATATTAGAATGTAATCAAAGGAAATTATTTGAAGTTTTGTAGACTATTTTACTTTCGTAACATGAATACATCTGTTATGATACTCCAGCATAATTATTAGAGGTTCTCGAAATAAGAAGGTTGTCTGATTTGGGAGTTTTTTTTTAATGGTAGGAGTTCTATATTCAAAAAGAAATTCCGAGTTTTTATTTGAATTGGACAAACAATGACTAATTCTGCAATCTAATTTGATTCTTATTTTATTAACAAAAATATTTATTAAGATGTTAAAAATGATCAATAAAAATTTACAAATTATTTGTACATTTGAAACTTCGAAAGTTTTCTTCATATAATATGTAAATGTTACTTACTGTATGCATAGAGGGTTAAAAGAGAATTCCTTAATTTACTGAATACGTACTGATATGAAAATCTACCTTTTTTTATTTAAATCCACAAAGACGTATGTATATATTGTAGGTAGATTTACGTAAAAATATACATTTTCAATCTTCCCACAATGAAATTATGTTGATAAGAGTGATGACGTTGAATAATATAATTCATGTATTATTATATAACATAACAGATACGAACAAGACCTCATTAAATGATAACAATATTTTGTGTTTTTTCCTTATATTTATTTTACAGTTCTGAATAATTTTAATTATTTTATTAAATAATCGTAATCGTATTGGAGACAAAATCTTTAAAAAAATCTTATTTTTTAACAATCATTTTCTATGAATTTTTCTATCTGCCCAAACTTTTATTTATTTTTTTATTTTAAATATTTACATAAAAAAAAAAGTTTCAGTATTTCTTTCATTTTTCCTTTCCACTCATGCGAGAAAAATATTGTTTTGAATTTTCTTTTTCTACGTTGCTTTTCTTTGTTAAAATATTTAATTTTTGAAAAGATATCAAGATAAACGTAAAACAAATTCCGGTGTTTTCCTTCTTCTGAGTTGAATAGGTTACATTTTATGAATAGCATTTTATTTTATTTTGTGTGTTTTTTTTTTGTTCTAATAAAAGAGTGAGAGCTTTAAGTTGTTGAATGAAAGGATATATATATAAAAAGAAATGGTTACAAATGAGATATTGTTGTTTTTAAGGTAAAATAAGATGAAAAAAATTTCTAAGAAAATGTGCTAATAAAAAGAAGAACTTTCTGTTGGAAGTGAGAAAGGGACTTATTTTCAAGTAGAAGATTTTAGATTACGAAAATTTTTTGTATTTATCTAGATATGTTTTTTAAGGGGAATTGATTTATTGTTTCACGATTTATTATGATAATAATGCTTCTAGTGACGGGACTAAATAAAAATAAATTTTATATATTTATTAAGTTACAACAATAAAATTTTGTATTTCCCAGCGTTTCTGGCTGAATTAATCACCTACACATTTTCAGATACAAAATTCTTCATGTGAACGTAAAAAAATAATTAAAATTTATTGAATAAAAGTGTTCCTGAAATGAGCACCTAAAGCGGTTATACGATTTAAATTATAAAGAAAGAATTTTAATTACAATTATAATGAATGATTTGATTATGAACTTTTACTAAAAATCTTACATAACCAATTTTAGAAATATAAACTTTACAAAAGTATTAGCTTTCATTATATGATTTTATGCGAGACTTCGAAACCTTTTTCAACCCTTCATTGTGTCAATCCCTATATAAATAATAATAAAGAAAAACTCTTGCCCTTAAGGTAGGGAGAGAACAATACAATTTTTATACTTTTTGTTTATTCTGATTCTAAAATATTGTATTATTTAAAGAATGATGAATATTGAAATTCAACAAAAAACATCCTATATAATTTTTTATTCATTTCTATTTTCTTTTATTTCTCTTTCTCAATTTTTTATTTGTTTCTAAAAAATTCCATCGTCTTTTTTTTTTCTGCGCATATAATTATGGAATATTTTTTTTATTTTTTTTGTTTCTTTGGTTCTCAGATGTAAAAATAATATTTAAAAGCGTCCTGTTTTTAAAAACAAAAAAAAAAAAAAACAAAAATGGAATAAAAATTGAAATAAAATTGTTTGTATGTACGAGTATCGTATTTATTTAATTTGGGAAGAGAAACATTGTGTATTTTTGTTTGAAAAAAATTTGTGAAAATTTAAATTTCCTTTTTTTTTTCTTTGACCGTCGTATATTTTTATTAGAACAAAAAAGTTTAATAATATTTTTTTTTTTTGGTTTCAAAATAAATTAATTGAAAACTTTTATGATTTTATATTGAAACAAAAATTGTGCAGTCATAGGAAAGATCTAATTAATTTATTATTATTCAATTTTAAAAAATGCCACCTACAGAACCGACATTAAAAAAGAAAAAAATATATTGGATTAAAATATTTACAACAGTTCAGTTGTGATTTTTAACATTTTCATCTTTCATTTTTATTTTGTATAAATTTTTGTTTGTGATAAATTGATGATAATGTTTATCTATTTTAGGATAAATGAAATCTAAAACCATAATAATCCTCTATTAGAGATAATAATATACAATACATTTGTCTAACGTAATAAAGTTTAGTCTTTTATTTATTTTGTAATTGTGTCCTGCATTTTATTAAATTCTATATGATATATTTAGTCACTGATACAGACTAACAAAACAAGGAAACTTTATCCATTGTAAGTTTAAAGTTTTCATTCTAAATTTTGTATTTATGAGAATATCAATATGTAGATTTTTTTTCCATATTAATAATAAATGGGGACATTGTATCATTATAAAATTAGTCAAATGTATAATATCTTTTAACTGGATGAACCACACTTTTACAGTTCGGCATCATTTTACCATATTTCATTCCTTGCGAGTGGAGACGCCAGAATTGTTTTAAGAAAAATTTGTATACAAAAAATTATACGAGAAATTCAACAATGATTAAAGTTAAAAGTTCTTGACTGTGGAAAATAAATTACTTTATTCAGAATTATCTAGAAGAATATTTAAATATTGATTTCTAAATATACTCATTCCAAAGTTATTCAATATTCATTTTTTTTGAAAATCTCCCGATTCTTAGACTACGACGCAATATATTCTTATAAATTAATTCTGCATATTTCCAGAAATATTTATAAAAAGTAATGTTCAATATTGACAATTCCATCTATTATAATATTCTAAATTGCTCCAGGGTGATATTTGTACAATATTTTATTCTTCTTGTACACATGTAAATTGTTAACTTTTAAGTTTTTCCTTAAGCAGGGTAATTATTCGAGTTCATACATTTTGTTTGTTTATTATTTAAAAATATATTTGTGACCGCTTTTAACATTAAATATGAGAAAATGAAAAAATAAAACAACTTCAAGATAAAGGCAATAAGGAACATTTGCACAAGGCACGAATATTTAAACAGATTTTCATGGTTGTATAAATTTTTTGTCTTTTGTCCCCACTAATTAATACATCTAAACTTTTTCTAAAATTCGATAATAAAATCAAAGGGTGTTTAAGTATTATTATTGTAAAATTCAATATAATTTATTTATAATGATGTACTTAAGAGTTAAGTGTAAAAAAATGTGAGAATGACGTAATATGAAATAACAACAGTTTCAGTAACAATATACACGAACACACATTAGATGTCGCCCTCGCAGTACTTAAATATTTTAAATTCATCACTAAGTGTGTGTGTGTGTTTGTTCGAATATAAATTATTATTATTTATCACTCCACTTATATTTTGTAACTCTTGCCATCTTCAAATAATAATTTATACGTGAAAATAACAGGGAAATGTGGGGAAAAGAAAATAAGTACTACAATTTTTAACAAGCAAGCAGAATTTTACTACCAAATTTTTTTTTTAATAAAACAAAAACTTGAGTTTAAAGAACGCATTAACTTGGGTGAAATTTTTTTGCTATTTCCTTAAAAGAGTAAATTTCAATTGTTGGCGTCAGTTTTATGATGTGTCTTTTCTCTTCCTATGTTTTATTTTCTGAAAAAATTTAATGGACTAATCTCGGACGATTTATTATTTATTATCAAAAATCTATTTTTTATTTATAAATTTATTATTATTTTGCTGGAGGAGAAAATATTTTATATTTTCAATGCAATGACTTAGACAATCTATTTTCAATTCTTATCTATACTAAATGTCTTAAAGTTTTATTTATGACGAAAAGAAGAAGAAATATTTCAAACATAAAAACCCATTAAAAATCTTTATTATGAAATCGTGATACTGTGGATCACCACAAACAAATATACTCCCTCAAAAACCAAAAACAGTAAACATAAAAAAAAAAAAAATACAAGTAAGGGTAAAAACCCTATTAACGTCTGTTTTGCTTCTTTCTTTGAAATGGTTGTTGTGTGGTTTATTTAATTTTTTTGTTTCTCAGCATTTTTATAAGAAGATTATAATGGAACTGAAGTAGAAACATATATAATACTTATCGTTACAGTAATTAACAAAATATTTCACTCATATTTTATTTCAATTATATTCGCATAAAAATACAAAGACTCTCTTTTTTTTTATAAAAATTGTGTTCTTTGCAAAGCTTTTTCTATACTGACGCAGTGAAAGTATAATATTTTTTCCCAAAATGTTCTCACTTAAAATACCATATTTTCAGTAGTTTCTTGGACCAAGTATAGAGATGATTTATATATATTTTTATTAGGAGTAGTAATAATTTATAAGTTATAAAGTACAATTGTGTTGCACTAGCGGAATTTTATTTAAGAAAACACAACTTTCGTTATTATTAGTTGATAAATCTTGGGCTGCGTCTGCGCTTTCGTTTATGATATAAATTTTATTCTATAAAAATAAAATTGTAAAAATAAAGTAAAATATTTAAAATGATAATAATATAGATCAGGTAAATAATTAGATCCATATGGATTAATTTACACGCTATAAAATTCTATATTTTCTTTCACTTTTTATATTTTGTTCTTGTTTTGTATTTAATTTTTTTTTTTACCCACAATTCCCATTACAGTCATTTTTATAGTTAATTGTAAATTAAAATTTCAACGTAATTCTTCTTCCACTCCTTCATCATATAATTTTTTATAAAAAAAAACCTGTGTAGATTTAAATTTCATAACACATTTAAAAAATACTGTTTTATAAAAATCACTAAAATAATGGGATGTTTGTATTATGTGGATTATATACCACAGAAACGGTTCTATACTTGCGGGTGGATTACCTTTATTATCTATTCTTGGTTTGAGTTTTATAATAAAATATTTTTTGTTTTATTATAGAATGATGATGGGAGCGATTTAAACAACTTAATGAAGGAGTATATTTACCCATCATCATTTTATTTTTTTTTTTTAACAAAAGAACAAGAAAAAGATGAACAACGAATCTAAAAAACAAAAAATGAACATAAAGACATTAATAAGAGAACAACCAAAACATGACATTTAGAAGATCGTTATTTATATCACAGTAATATTCCTGAGGGCATATTTTAATGTTTTCCCAGCTTTTAATAATTTTTTTTTATAGAAAGAAAAATTGTAAGATAAAAATAAAGAAAAAAGGTTTTGTCTCTTTTTGATAAATCTGTGACCGCATGTGACAGTTTTACATTATAAAAGTTGAAGAATTCTGTGTGGTAAATACCTTAGAAAATTTTTATTTTCTCAGAAGAAGATTATTTTTGTGATTTTCTGGAGCTAAACCATGAAAGAATAAATAAACAGAGACGAACATTTTTTGGGTCTTTGCGTTGTTTGATTTTATCCTTCACATTTTTTCGACATCATTCTTTTTTTTTTTGGTGGATCTCATTAACGTATTTTAAAATAATAAAATTTTAATTGAAGCTGGTTTTTGTGGCGTTGGCGTTGGAGCAGTGTTGGAATTTATTCTTTTTAATTATGAACATTTTTTATTATATGGATTTTTTTTCTGTATTTTTTATAATATTGCTACGCAAATATTTATCTTGCATTATACTAAATACATACGTTCTCCATCTCCACATTATTAGGAAGAACGAACCTCCTTATATTCTTAAATTACACCATCGCGTTGACAAAAAAAAAAAAGGCAATTCTAATGAAGTTGAAGAAAAGGAGGTTTTATGTGAAGAAGCAAACGTGGTATATAGTTTCTTTTTTTTTTGGATAATACCAAAATGAGGATGACATTGAATAAACATGTTGTCGACGGTTAAGGTCAAATTTCATTCAATAAAAATATTAAAATCAATTTTTGTCGAAGAAAAAAAAAACCTAGCAAAATAACTTTCTTCTTACGACTTTTTCGGTAAGATAAAAAAACATTTCTGTATATTTTTTTTTCATTCTTTTAACTGAATTTCCTGCTCCTTTTTTTTTTTGTTTTTCCTTCTCTTTCCGCTTTTTTTTTACCCTAATATTGTGTCGTTGTGTCGCCGTTTTTATGTAAATAATCGAGCCAGACAACCGAAGATATAATATACAAACAGACACAGACTCACTCTGTGTATAAAGAAATCGTATGACGTAATTTTTATTATATTGAAATTGAAAGCTAATTTTTATTTTTATGGTCTTGTCGTTTATATTTTTTTTTCTTTTCTTTAAGGTTAAAATTGCCATGCCTAAAGTAATAAACTTTATTTTTATTATTTAACGTTTTTTAAATTTTTCTCTTAATAAAAATAAAAGTAAATAAAACAAAATGGGAATTTAATAAAACACAAATCGTGTACTAATTTTAAGAAGGCCTCTTTTTATTTTATAATAAACTTCTACAAATCAAATCTGGGCATAAAGCATTTTATATTCTTATTTCCCTACTGACGAAGAGGGTAAAAATCAGTTTGAATTTTGTTTTTGATTAATTGGCAATAAAAAATTGACATTGGCTTACAAATATGATTTTTTTAAAGAATAACCGATAGATGGATAGTAGGTACGTACCTACTAATTATTTTACAAGAATAAATTATATCAATTAATATTTTTATTTATTTAAAATTTAATTTCATTGTAATCAAACCAGTACAAAATTAGGCTAGATAAAAACAAATGAAGAAATATCATAATTCTCACAAGATTTTAAGTAAATTTGATCCTATTGGAATTTTATTGTTTTAGTGATGAATTTAATTTACATAAAAAAAAAGTTTATCGGCATTTTTCTTTAATAGAAAAATAAAATAAAAGTTGTGTCAAGTTAAGTTGAATTTTAGTGTTATTTTTTAACACGGTTGAAAACACTTAATATAAATAAATGAGGATTATCAATGCTTCATGGTACGTTAAGATTTTTCTTATTTAGTTAGTCTTTTCTCTTAAAAGAATTTTAAAACTTTATTGATTTTTTGTTTTATTATTATTATATTTTCATAGCAAACTTACAATTTTAATATGTATCTATACCTTTTACATTTTTTTTATTGCAAAGATCTTTCAAAAGAATGTTTTAATCACTTTTTACAAGTTTCTGTTTTTTTGCCTTTGCGTTTCTTTGGAAAAGGATAAATAAAAAAGGGACAAAATCTACGAAAATCGAAACAAAGAAATAAACAAGCATAAGAGGCAAAAAAAGGAAAAGAAAATTAATAACAAAGAGGCTCCGATAAGGTGGATGGACTATTTGAGAATGGGGTGGTTAGCTCTTTAGTATATGTTATACTATATACATACGAAAGATTAACAACAATAACGAAAACAATAACAAAAACATGGGATAATACTAAAAAAAATTTATGACCGAAAATATTGAGACAAAAACTAAAAAGTAGCTAAACGAATCGTTTTTTTTTCTTTATGTTTTTATTAGAAAACATTTATAAGTTCAAGGGTAAAAAATAGTCTACGATTTCCTTCTCTTTCACTAACCGTTTTTGTTTGATTATATTTTGGTTGACTCTACAAATTATTATTATTGACATCACAAGCCACACATATAATGTTTTCCATCATTTGTTTTTCTCTACTGAAATCATTTTACCCAAGTCACTAACAAAACTCTTCAAGTATTTTTCCAAATCATAAATTTTTGAGTGACATTATAAATGATTAAAAGTTCATTAAAAGATTTTACTAGAATTATTCCATGGAGTAAATTTTCAGTTTGTAAAGTTAACTAAACACTGTAGATGATAATCATAATCAACGATGCAGAAAAATAATAAATTTATGTGGTTACGATGATGGGTGATGTTGAGGTGAATAAACAAACAAGAAATTATTATTATTTTTTTAATTTATTCTACTACACTTTTTTTGTATTAAAAAAAAAGGAACGAAATTCATAAAAAGTTTATTTTTAAGTAAAGAATAAACTGGATCAGCTCATTAAACTTTTTTTGTTTTGAATTATTTTTTTAGGAAAAACCTTTTAGCCAAAATTGTCTATAAACAAAATATTTATTTATTTTCTTTTTCTGCTTTTTTATTTAACTTTTACGTTAATTTATTTTATGTTGATTGTTTGTTTGTCTTCCATAAAAGTTAAAAATAAAACATAACTCAAATCAAATAGTAACATACATTTGAAGCTTTTGAAAGATTTGCTCATTACTCGCACACGTTATACAGTCTACAGAGACTTATTTTTAAATTTAATATTTTTGCTTGAATAATTACATAATTTTATTATTATTGATAGTACTAAAATTTACATTTTTATTACGTACATTCATTTCAAAAAAGAATTTACCTTTTCTTACCTTTAGTCATGCATACTTTCAATAAAGATGAGACTAAAATCAATAAATAGAATACCTACCCTTATTTGTAATTAAGAAACAAATATTAAATATACAAGACGTTAATTTAATCATAACTTCCAAAAATGATCACTTTTCAATTATATTTTTCTCATTTTAACTTTGCACATATTTATTTTAGTCTTTCAGTAATTTTCTTGAAGTAATAATTAATGAACAATAATCACTTTCAATTTCTCAACTGTCAAAATCGTAAAAAATAAACAAAATGGCCTCCTTCCACTATTTTTGTTTTGTTTTATTTTTATTTTAAGAAATTTTAAAGTGATCTGTCATAATTTTTCAAAAGTCATCAAAGTTAACCGAACAAAAATTCAAATTTTTTTTTAATAATTTCATATTTTTATTTTTTTTTTGCATTTCAATATTTCGAATAGGAAAAAATAAAACACAAAGCAGCCGGCTGTCAAAATTTGAAATTAATATTTAAATATAACAAGCTATAACATAATGATGACAAGATGTAAACTCACTATATATACTTACGTCACTTCCGTGTTTGTATTTTTGATAAGAAAACAAAAAATTAAAATAAAAATATTTGAGTTAGACGAACCTTTTAACCTGAAAAAAAAATAGAAAAACTAAAAACACGGAACACACAAGAGAACACGAGACTCTACAACAACAACACCAACAACAACAAACACCAACAACAAACACCAAAAACAACAACAGGAATTCTGGGGAAAAAAAGAAATAAAACAAACAGCGTTTAAATTTTTTATAAGTTAGTTTTTAATTTGCCTAATTTTTTTTTTTTTTTTCATCTTAATTTTTGTTTTTCTTTTGTTTTCTTTTTTTTTTTTTTTTGTTTTTTTTTTAAGCAAACTAATTTAATTTTTACTTTTCAATTCTTATCATTTACAAATATAATTTTCTTTTGTTTTTATACAATAATCAATAAAGTTGGTTAATAATTAATAATAGATAATTTGTTTTTAATTTTAATCTTTGAGAGCAAATTGTGGCAATAAACTTTTTTTTCTTTTTATTTTAAATTTTAAATTTTAAATTTCATTTTCTTTTTGTTTTATTTTTTTTATTGTTTTAATTTAACAAAACAAATTTGTTTTTGGATTCAAATATTTTGCATTATTTTTTAAAGAATTTCATTTAAAACAACAATTTTTTTTTGTATTGTATTTGTTTTTTCTTTCTTTTCTTTTCTGTTTTTTATTTCTTTTATTTAAATGCAGCCTTTTTACTTAATATTAGAATATTAGATGAACAGAACAGAACAGAAAAATAAAAATACTAAACTAAAAAATTTTTAATATAAAAAAACATTTTTTTTTTTAATAATTAATAATTAATAATTAATAATTAATAATTAATTATGAAATTAGATTTTTATAATTTACTTTTTTTTTCTTTTATTGTTTAATTTAATATCACATTGAAAGTATTATTTTTAAAGCGAATATAATTTTTTTTTTCTTTTTGTTTTTTTTTTTTTTTGTTTTTTTATTTTATTTTAATTCTACTAAATAATTATTTTTAATAAAAAAAACTTAAAAAAAACAACAACTTATAAAGTTAAAAGTTAATTAAATTAATAAAACAGAAATTAAAAAAAAAAAAAAAATAGTTAAATGTAAAAATTTAAATTGTTTTTTTTTTGTTTTGTTTTGTTTTTTTTTTGTTTCTTTTAAAACGCGTTTCCTCACTAAAATTTTCTTTGCTATTTTCTATAATTTAATTATTATTTTGTTGGTTTTTCTTGAATTATAATTTATTAATATTATTATTTTTTTTTTATATTTTATTTATAATTTTAGTAAAAATCTGTGTTAAGACTTTTTTAGTGTATTAATTTAGAGATGATGAATAAGAGAGATTTCTCTATAGAAGATTATTAAATATTGTTATTTATTTTTTTTTTTAATTCTTTTATTTAATGTTTCTATATTGCGTCTACATTTTTTAATTAATCAAGTCACGATTAATTAAGATTTTTTTAAATTAACACAAAAATATAAATAAAAAATAATTAACAAATTAAAAATCATCATTTTTATTTTGCACTAAAGAAAAATCTTTGTTCCATGAAGGAAAATAAAACTAAAAAAATCTGACATTGATATTTTTTTTTTGTAAGCTAACCAAAAAAAAAAAAAAAATGGTATATTGTAAATTGTGTTGAAGCCATTGAAGTGTGTTTAAATTGTACAGAACTGAGACGTGAAGGTGAAGGCGGCAATGATTCTTTTTTTTTTTTTTTTGGTTTTTAATTGCGAAAAGTTTTCTTACGTAATTAGTAGGATGTATTTTATCTGTATTAATTTCATGTGAAAATCTATTTTATTTTCCTTATATTTATTTAATTAAAATAAATTCACATTCATAATTTGCATACACACACGCCTCTGATCTTCTTTCTTTTAAATATATACAAAAGCATACACACACACATATCACGCGCATATGAAAAAAAAATAAGAAAATTTAAGAAACATTATTATTAGATTACGTCTAATATTTAACCAAAATTTAGTGTTTGCTATTTTTAACGTGGCGTTAACTTGACAGTCTCTTCTTCTTCTTTTTTTTTTTGGCTCACTTCATAACACTTCTTCTTATTCTTACCGAAGAGAGAGAGAGAGAGAGAGGGGGCAAAAAAAAAAGTGTGTATAAAAATATGAAAAAATTGTCTAATTTGCATATGTTTGGAATATGTTCTTCATGTTTGTTGTGTTTGCTGTTTATATTTCATCATGTTTCTCATAAATAATTTCTTTTGTTTTTCGTCTTTATATTTTTTACATATTTCAAAGAGTGAACGAGATTTTTCTTCTTTTTCTAAAATTTCTTAACTTCGATTTTTGAATGCAAAAAACAAAAATAAATGGAAAAACAAATGGCAGAATTTATAAACAAACAGATAAATATATTCGTATTATTATTATTTTTAGCTGAATAAAATTATTTACATATTTTTCTCATTTTCCTTTTTTATTTACTCTTGTTGTTGTTGTTGTTTTTATTTAATTTTTTCCGATCTGATTTTATGATGCGATGACGTACACGAGTAAATTCTATTTTTTTTTTGTCATAAGCATAACTTTTACACTGTTACCACCAACAGATCCGTTTTATTTATTTTCTTTTCAAATTTGTAATTTGTTGCAAGTATAGATTTTCTTTTTTTCTTTTTTGGTTTTGTATTTAAAATTTTTAATTTTTTACTTTTTAATTTTTATTTTTTTTTTTATTATTAAGAATTTAAATTAATTCTTTTGTTCTGTTAACAAATTATAAAAATAAAGGGGAAATTTTTGGATAATGAAAAACTTTTGGATTTTTATAAAACAGAAAAAAAATAAATTATAAAAAACTAGCAACAACAACAACAACAACAACAACAACAAAAACAACAACAATTGAAAATAAAAATTTCTAATTTTTCTTTTATTACAAAATTTAACAGAAAAAAAAAAACGAAAAAATGCATTTATGAATAATAAATGAAAATAAAAAGGAAAATTATAATAAAAATGTAATTTTTGAAAGTGACAATAAAATTAATAAAAATAACGGAATTAAAATTTGTAATTCAAATAAAATAAAATTGCAAAAATCAATGTAAGTAAAAAAAAAAAATGAGCAATGTTGTAATAAATAAACGAACTGAATAAATAATTTAATTCATCCATATCAAAATTAAAATCAAAATAAAAAAGAAAAATTAAAATTAAAATGGGGTTATCTGTTCAATTATAGAAATCTGAATACATTTCAAAGCCAAAGGCAATCATCTTAAGTTGCCTAATCTCTTTGTTAAACCAGAAGATCTAACTTACAAAAAAGCTTCAAAGCAAAATTTTTTCCTAATCAGATTTTGTTTTTTCTCATTTTCGGTTTTTTTCAAATTAAAAGAAAAATGTTTTAAGAAACACAAAAGAAAATGAAAATCTTTAATTAACTTTGATAACTTAACTCTGGTAAGCTTTAAATATGTAGAGTGAGTGTCAGTCTACGATCTTGGATTTACATCAACAGTCGTATTTTAAATTAAAATTATTTTCTTTGCCAGTAATCACACTTTGAACAAAAACAAAAAAATCAGTAAAGACAACCGAAATGTGTACTGACTATATAATGAACATTCATTTTTAAAATTTCGTTTTATATGATAAGACAAAAGACATGAGACATACAAAAAATCTAGACTTTAAACTGATTTTAAATTGTAAAGTTTGACAGTCATCCTATAAAATATTTTACATAAATTATATCGACGTATTTCTTTCCTTTCGTATAAAATTTAAATTAAACTTTATATTTAGTTTAAATTTTAGACAACAATTTCGATTTATATTTATGTAAAAACAGGAACAAATTAAAACAAAAAAAAAAAAAAAATCAATCAACTATAAATAAAAAACGGGAGTATAAAACTACTCAACATTTTTTTTCCCAACAAAATAATTTTTCATGATGAAAAAGCAAAAGTGGAAAAAAAGAAAATTAAATTAATTTATAAAAACAGAAAGAAAAAAACAGAAACAGAAACAAAAACTAATTAATACGATACTAAATTATTTCATTATTTTATTCTTAATTTTAGTTTATTTAGTTATTATTTTCTTTGTAACCCTGTAAATCTCTTCTTCTTCTTCTTCTTATAATTCAATTCTCATTAAAAAAAAAATTCATTTAAACCGAAAGTATCCTTTCTATAAATGCGTGTAACTATTTTTAAACATCCCTTGTCTACTTTATTTCACGACAATTCATTAATGAATTACATTTTTGTTAACGATTTTAAGTTTTTTTCATTATTTTTTCTTAATCGTTAACATTTTAATCCTTATCATTATTATAGCACCCTTTCATCATTCAATTAACTTTTCTTACTGTAAGTCACAAAAATAAAAATACTTATATTGGACTGATCTATTTTGTTCGTTGATCTTGTAAAAATCGATCATAATTTTTTTTTTGTCTCATCTTACATTTCAGTTTCTCTTTTTCTATAAATTAATTAATAAAGAAAAAAAAATTTTAAATTGTGTAACAACAAAAGAGAAATTGAAATTTAATGAGACAAAAAATGATCGATTATATATTTACAAAATTAAGACACTAAATCTGAAGCAGAAATTAATAAATGATCGTGCAACTCAACCAATTTTATTAGAATTCTGTTCTATATGGTTCGGTTGACGTTCATTGTAATCCCACGGCTGGATCTACAAGGTACATTTTTTTTTTATTTAACATAATTTCATATTTTTTATAGGAAAACAATAATTTTGTAATTCGATACATAAAAGTTTTCATTATTTTCTTTTATAATTTCTTTTCTTTTTCTTTTATGCGGTTCTTTGGTACCACTTTTTTTTTTTTTTTTTTTACTTTAAATTCAATTAATTACATTAATTTTATTTGATTTGAAAAAATAAAATAAATTAATTAAATTTAAATTCATTAAAATATACATTTTTTTTTTATCACATTTTTCTTAACTTTTTTATTTTTCAATAAAATATTTTTTTTTTATTTTGAATCTTTAATCGCATATTTTTCTTATTTAACTTTTGATATTTTATTTACAATTTAATATTTTCAATTAGAACAATTTTCATTTTTATTCATTTTCTTCTTGTTTTTAATCAGATTATTTGACTTATAAATATTTTAGATATTTACAGAATTTTCATTTCACTTAAAGATTTTCCTTAAATAATTCTTTGAGTTTAAACAGAAGTAATAAAAATAATAAATGTTTATTAAATATAAATAAAATACCGAGTGTAATTGAAGGGTACCACCTCCTCTCTTTCTCCTTCTGCTTTTGTACCATTCTCCTCCTAAAAAAACACACTTTTATTCACTCTGGTTTTCCTTGAATTATTTCTTTTTTTTTTTATTAATAATAAAATAAATTATTTATTTTATTATTATTGAAAGAATAAATAAAAAGCTGAACGCGCACAAATATTTTCTCTTTCTTTTTTAATTTAAATTATTTCTTCAATAATGATCTCTGTTTCACACTCAATTTCATATATTAAGATATTAATGAAAGAGATCATTTGTTTTAGAGAGAGAGAGAGAGAAATATAGAGAGCAATATATTAATATCCATGTATGTTTGTTTTTAAAAAACAAAACATACATTAAAAATAGTGGCCATTTTTTTTTTCTCTGTTTTTATTTTAAAAACAAAAACACAAAAAAAAGAACTTTTTAATTTCAGATCGCAAACAATTTGTTTGTTTTACACATCAGTTTTTTCATGTTTTCCAACATCAGTGCCAGTACAAGAATCTAATGTACAATCCCATTTTCTTGATGTATCACAAATACGTTTTAAAAATGATTTCTTTTCTTCATATGATAATTCATCATCGGTTGTTGTTGTTGTTGTACCACATTTATCAATTTCTAATACAAATGTTGTACCTTTAAGTGTATTTGCACTGTGTGGTGTTAAGTAACGTGTTGAATTTGTTGAATTTGTAGATGCTTTACTACAACTACGTTTTACTTTTGCTACAGTTGTTTTATATGTACTTTGATGTTTTTGAAAACGTTTTTCATTTGTTTTACGATCAATACCTAATAAACGTTTTACACCACGACGTACACGTTTATTACGATAGGCAAATATAAATGGTGAACTTATATTTGCAATAACAACTGTTATAATTGCAATTAATGCTTGTATATATGATGATAAATATACAAAATGTCCTTGTAATAATATAATAATACCATATGGTAAATATGATACAAGAAACATAATAACAACTAATATACTAATACGTGCAGCACGTGATTCTTCACGATATTTAAATAATGATGATGCATTTGATAAACGATGCCTTATTGATGTCATATAACTTAATGCTTTTGGTGGTACATGAATACTAGGCATTTGTAATATTGTTGAACCACCATTAAAACCACCACCTGATCTAATATGGGATTGTTGTTCAGAATTTGCTAATAATTTTTGTAAATTTGGTGTTGAATGTACATGACGTATTTCTGTATTATTTATTATTTCAAGTTTATCCATTAAAAATAATTGACGGGCGCTATGATTACGTCGTATTTGTTCTGTACATGATGGATTCTCTGTTACTGTTAACAACATATTATGATTTTTATCTGATTTTGGTATTTGTAAACGATGCTGTTGTTGGGATGGTAATATTTGTTGTGGTTGTGATTGAACTTGTAATAATGTTCGATGATTATATAATAATTCTTTATTATTACTTAAATTATTATTGTTATTATTATTAACATTATTATTATCAATATTATTATAATTACTATTATTACTTAAAGTATTATTTGGTTTGTCAATTTTTAATGTAAGTCCACAATGCGTTTGTTCTTGTTGAATAAGTAATTGCTGTTGCTGTTGTTGTTGTTGTTGTTTATATTGGGATGCTGTTGCAGCAGCTGATGATGTTGTGGCTAAATTTAATGCACTTTGTAATAATGGTGAAGAACCATTTTGTCTCATACGTAATCCATTACCACGTGCCTCCGAAAATATACGCCAATACATACCGCATACAAGGCCAAATGGTAATAAAATAATTATAATAAAAAATATACAAGAGAATATTGTATTATAAAGATCATCAATTATAACTGGATTTCTTACAATATGTTGACTTGTTATATTGATTGTTTTTACTAAATTACCATCTAAATAATCTTCTGTATATTCTTTCTCTGTTAAATCAGTAAATATTTTCTTTGTACGAAATGCTGAACCAGCACCAAATATTATACCAATAATCCATACAGCAGCAATTAATATCCATGCTCTTAAACTAGATATTCTTGAATGATAACGAAGTGGATCGGTGATTGCACACCAAGTATCAGCAACAACTAATAATACAGATAATGATCCTAATGCTGCTGCTAAATCTAAGCCCCATCCTCTTATTTCTTCAAATCTTCTACTTGATTTTTCTTCTTCATCATTTTCAGTACGTTTAACTACTTCCACAACTTCTTCCTCTTGTACCTCCTCATCACCATCACCATTCTCTTTTTGAACAGCTGAAAAATTTATCACAATTTCCTCAGCATCTGTTTCTGTTTGTACAAAACTGTGTACACAATTACCACCGCTACCATTTTTACATCGATCATCATCATCATCTTTTGTTGTTGTTGTTGTTGATGTTAATGCTATTGAGGATGGTAATGGTAATGGTAAAATGTCAGCTAATGTTGTTGTATTAATTAATTGATGTATTGTTGTTGTGGTTGTCTTAATATCATTCTTTTTTATAAAATCATTATTATTTGTTGTTGAATTTAATAAAAATGATGGTGCTAATATAACACAAGATACTAAATTTGCTGTTAATAAATTAATAACAAAACGATTTGATGTTGTACGTAAACTTGGTGTTATCCAAAATGCACCTAATGCAAGTACATTAACTATTGCTGATAAAAATAATAATGTACCAATTAGTATATCTAAACCCATTTTGAGTAAATTATTATTTTTTTATTTTATTGTAATTCTTTGGTTTCTTTCTTGTCCTTTTTATAAACTTTTTTTTTTCGAGTTGAAATTAATGATGTTATTAATTGATTGATGATTAAATTTTTTTGTATTTCATATAATTCAATTACTCAACTTAAGAAAAAAAAAATCCTCCAATTTATATAGGAAAATTTAATACTGACTCATTGGCAACGATTAAAACAATAAAAAAAAGTAGGCGCGTGTAAATTGTTTCTTTTTTTTTTTTTTTGTCTTCAAAACTTGACTAATTATTCCTTTCAAATTAAGAGATTGTGTTAGGCGATTGTTTTATTCTATTAATTCTGTTTTTTTTTTTTGCTGTTATTTTATATTCTGCTGTCAGTCGCTTTTTGCTCTTGATTTGAAATAATTCTTTAACAACCAGCTGGTAGCAGAAACAATTATATATTAACAGATTTTTTGTACTTTGAACTTGAATTATCTATTGAATTTATGTCTGACGCGATATTCTTTTTTTTTTTTTGTATTTTTGGTTGTGTCAGTTACACGAATAATACAAGCACTTTTGTTTTTTGTCTCTTTCTTTTGGTTTCTTTTATTAATAGCGCGCGAAAAAAAAAAATAATAATATAATAATTTGTCCTTGAGTTTCTGACACAAATTTCAATTGACTATAATTTATTATTTTGCTTCTTTTATTTTTTATGTGTATAAATTTTTATTTTTTACACACGCACACACACACACGTACACAACTTGTTTTATTTTATGTGAAAGCACAAAATTCGCAATATGGAATTTATTTAATTTAATTAAATGTATGTGTGTGTGAATTTTATGTCTTGTCTATTTATTTTCTTTTCCTTCTTTTTTTTTTTTAACTTTTTCTTTTTTTTTTTACACGAAAAAAAAAACTTAATGATTCACCAATTAGAAGAAAAAATTAAAACAAAAAAAAAAAAACACAATTTTCGATTTTTACACTTTTGTTTTTAGGAAACATTTTTTTCATTAATTGTATGTGACTGTTCAGCAAAGTGTCGATTTGTTGTCGAAATAAATGTTCTAACAGTCACTTTTATTTTAATTTCCATTTTTACTAATCTGACGTAATTTGTCATTATCATGAAAATTATTTAATAAATTAATTAAAATATTATCAAAATTATGGAATTTTCCATTTTCTTATTTATTTTTTCTTGAGCTTTTTTTATTTATAAGAAAAATGATAATCCAGTTTATTCTTCTTGTAAAGTTGATTTCTCTATCGTCTTTTAGAATATTTTTATATTTATCAGTAACGCGACTGTTCCTTTGTTAGAATACTTCTTATGTCGTTACTGTTTGTTGTTGTTGTTGTTGTTCTTTTAATCTTATGTTTTCACAGGATAATCTAGAAAATACAAAAAGAAAAAAAAAAATGTTATTATAATTTATGTAAATTTTGAGTGAGTGATTTTCATAATATATAATTAGAGGGTGTGTCTTTTGATGATGGTATTTATGCCAAGGAAAATCCTTTAATTAATTATTACTTTATCTTTATAAGAAAATTCCTTTTACTAAATTTATACAAGAGAATAATAAATCTTTTATAGAAATAACAACAATTTTAAACAATTGAATTTCAAATATGGTGAATAAGCTGAAAAATTCTTTATTTTTGACTTAAAAAATTACAAAAAGTTATTTAAAGAATTAAAAATTATTTACAAAAGGAAATTAGCAAGTTATTAGTGACAAATTGTTTCATTAAATTTTAATTTCACTGATTTCGGTTCGATTTTAATGCAATTGATCCGTATGAATTCAACCGCTGTTTATCACTTCGTGTACTGGACTTGAATTAATCAAAACATGTTTTTTTTTTAAGAAGACTTACAAAACTAAATCTAAATTTACCGAATATATTTTTCTTATGTGAAATCAAAAAGTTCTATTTAATTAAGAAAAGAAATGTGTTTTTTTTTTTTTTGGTGAGAACAGGGAAAACAGTAAAAGGGGGTGTTGGGCCAAAGAGTAGAGAGAAGACAAAAAACAACATAATAAAATTAGGTAATGAAATGTAAATAAATTATATTTAATTAATAAACAAAATGTATTTTTATAAGAATAAAAATAATGAATTATGAAATCAAAAACAAATCAAAATCGTATAGAAAAATATTGTGATTTATATTATTATTATTTGTTTAGTTTTTCATTTGGAAAATGAAAGAAAAATATACAATACTTATGAAGAAAATGTTTTTTTTTCTTTAAAGTGAGCAACATTAAACCGCATCTGTGCCATTCCAGTAAAATTATAATT
Source organism: Pedicia rivosa (assembly GCA_963082725.1). NCBI lineage: Eukaryota > Metazoa > Arthropoda > Insecta > Diptera > Pediciidae > Pedicia > Pedicia rivosa. The sequence goes on from OY720151.1 coordinate 42,552,076, forward strand.
TTATATAAACATAAATTTTAATTAAATCCCATAATTTTTTTTCTTTCCATTTTTTCTCTCTCGCTTTTGTTTCATTCTTTTCTTTTTCTAATTCCATTAAAAATTTTGTTGACTTAAGCATTGTTGCTGTTCTTCTTGTTCTTGTTGCCGTTTTTATTTATTCAATTTTAGCTAATTTTTGTCGTCAAAATGAAATAAGAAAGAAACAGAGAGAAAAAAAAAAAAAAGAAACAACGAAAAACTTTTAAAATTTGAATAAAAGTGCCATAATTATAATCGATTCGTTTGTGCGGTCTCACGATCACAACGCCTGGCCTTTACGTTGATGAACTTTCGATGACAATTTTTTTTCAACAAACGCGTTAAATTTAATATTCAAGGGGATCATGTTAAGTTAAAACAAATAAAATCGAAAATACAACAACAGAAAAAAAAAGTTGTTTTTTTTTCTCTTTTTTCTGAATTTTTTGGACTTTAAATGTGGGATTTTGAAAATTCGTCATCGAAATCATCAGTCAATATCATGATCATCAATATCATCATTAATATGATCATCATCCGCAACATTATTATTATGATGATCAACAAAAATATCAAATAAAAAACATTAAAAGGTCAGTTGAACGCGTGAAGCCAATTTTAATATATTTTTTTATTCTGTTTTTGGAGAAATTATTGTTTGTTTGTTACAATAGAAATGTGTCCAACCGAGACAAAATGTATAAACCATAAAACAAAAAACACAAAAAAAAAATAAATTAACAATCAAAAATAATAAACAGTCAATTTTCATATTTAAAAAGTTAATTGAACATAATTGTGCTAAATAAATATAAAAAAAAAAATACAAAATAAAGAAAACCAATTTGTGTGTGAGTCGATCCACTTTTGACTACAAATTGGATTTGAAAAGAGGAAAAACTTTTTCTTTTTTCTTTTTTTTTGCCTTGTTCAATATTCTGTGTTTTTATTAAGTAATTTATTATTGGAATAAAAAAAAAAAGGCCAAATGAAGAAGAAGAAGAAATATAAAAGAAAGTAAAAAAAAAAATAAGAAAGAAAAACAAAAAAAATCAACCAATCGGTATAATTTGGTCAGTCAACAATGATGATGGAAGAAATAATAATTTCAATTGGAATCCTTGAAAAGTTTTAGACCCTTTTTTTTTTTTTCCTATATTTATATTTTGGCTGATTTTTTTGTTCTTTTAACGAAAGTTCTATATTTATTTTTCTAATCAAATAATTGACTGACAGAATTACGGGTGTAAATTCTTAAATATATTTTTTGTTTTATTTTATTTTCTTTTCACCCTTACAAGAAAAAAAAAAAAAGAAGCACAACACAACACAACCGATTGATTTAAATTTTTTATTTTTTGATTTGTATTTTTTCTTATTTCTAACTTTTATGTTTATAAAAAATTCATTTAGGCAGGCACAAAAGCATACACACACACACACACATACACACACATACATAAATCTTGATAAAAAGTATTTTAAATTTATTCTAAAAATAAGTACATACGAATATATTATAAAAAAAATTTTAAAATAAACGCGCGCACGCATAATGCCGTTGGGAAATTTGTATAATAAATAGAAAATAATAATAAGTAAAAGAATGTGGAGTAAAACTATTGGGAATGAAAAATAACAAAAACAACAATAAAATAACAAAAAGTAAAAAACAAAAACAAAAACAAATAAACAACAAACAAAAATTCATAATAATAAAACAGAAATTATTTGTATTTGTGTTTACATTTCTGAAAAATAAAATCATAAAAAAAAAATTATGAGGTTTTTGTCGCCACCGTTTAAGAAATTACATAAAAAGTTAATAAGATCTGCTGGGTTAAATCTGTTTATTATCCAACATCTTATATGGTTGTTGACTTTTACTATTCTTTGATTAGACTTTTAGTGAAAATTAACAAATGAAGGTTAAACAACTTAATTATCAATTAATCGATTAATCTTATGATGTTTCAAATTTTATATATTGATTAAATTGGACTGAACTGTTTTAACTTGAAAACATTTAAAGTTAAAAAGATTATCTTATACAGATTTAAGTTTCATAATGAAGCTGATTAATCAATCATTTCAAACGAATGTAATCCTTATCGTTTCGTGAAGTTTTAAATTTGTACAAAAAAAAAAAAACTAATTACTTTTAACAAGACATAAAAACCGACATCAACCAGAACAGAACATTGATATAAATCCATTAATGAATTCTTACGTCAAAGCAAAAAAAAAAAAAAATAAAAATATTATTATTAATTGTTTTTATTCTCTTTTGACTTTTGACAAGTAAAATCAGACAAATAGACAAAACTAACATGGAATATGGCACCTTCTTCTTTCTCTTTATAATATTAATGACGTAATTATACTTTTATTTTTAAAATTATTTACGTGTGACCAATGTTGAAATGATGTTGAAATTTTATTTACATCAAACAAATACATTTAAACATTTTCTCATCTTTATTAAACGAAAAAAAAAAAAAAAAAACAAAAGAAACACGAAAAAAAAAAATGGATTTAAAAATTTCAGCGGAACAAAAAAAAGAACAATTATAAAAAAAAAGTTCACACTAGAGAAAATTGTTAATTTTTTATTTAAAAAAAAAAATTTTAAAAATTCTGCATATAATTATTTGTTAGTGTGTAGTAAGTTGTGTTTTCTGTAGTGGATGTGTTGAGGTTATAGAGAATGTCAGTCTCATTAAAAGTCTAATGAAAATAAAAAGATGCTGATGGAAGATGATGATGTTGATTATTATTTGTTGTATGACTCAACAAATATTTTCTTCTCTCTCTCTAAAAGATGTTGTCATTTTGAATTAATATAATATAAGACAAATTCAAATCTGTATGATTTGCAATTTTGGACCACGCGACCAAAAACGAAAAGATGAAAAAACAAAAAAAAAAAAAAAAATAACAAACACGATGAGATCAGAATCAGAACAGAAAAATCTAACAAATAAGAAGAATACGAAAAAAAAAAAAAAACAAATATAATAAGATGAAAAAAGATGAAAAGATCTGAAGAATTATGTTTAATGACCTCTTTATTAAGATTGAACTGTTACTAAATGAAAAAGATTAATGACACGTACAAATTGTGAATAAAATAAAACAAATTAATAAAAAAATTTTTTATGAAATTTATCGCGAAATCATTTATTTATTGTTTTTTTTTTTTTTTTGTTTTGCTTTTGTTTGTTTAGTTTTTTTTTTTTAGAATTATAAAATTCCGTTACATTACATTTTTTTTTCTTTCATTTTTTGTATTTCGCGGCACTTTATTTCATTTTTTTTAAATTTATTTAATAATAATAAAAAATAAATAAATACATTGTAAAATAGAGAACATTAATTTATTTCATTTTATAGGTAATAATTTGAATTGTTTTTGTTGTAGTTATTGTTTGCTATAAAAACAAAAAAAAAAAAACATTACGAAACTTTCATACCGATAAATTTTTGTGGGTATATAGATTTTTCTATAAAAGAAAAGTTGAAAGCAACAAAAAAAAAAAGAAAAAAAAGAAACACCAACAACAACAACAACAACAACAACACATAGATTTATTTTTAGTAGGCGGATGTTGTGTAGATACGTGTAGGTACTTACATTTATAGGTACATAATTCATCTTAAAAACACTTCATCTTTTTTCTATTCTTACACTGTTGTTGTTATTCTTATTACGAGATTAGAACAAATGAATAACAAAACTTATTGATTTATAAAAAAAATGCAAAGAAAAAAAAACATTGAAAAATGACATTGACCTCTGGCTATTTTTTTTTTTTTTTTTGATGCAATTAGAAACTAATAAAGACAAAAAAAAATCTGTTACGTATATTTTCTAGTTGTTGTTGTTGTTGTTGATCTTGGGTATTTAATAAAACAATAAAAAAATCGTAATAATTGTTTAGTGTAAAAATAAATAAATAATAATTAGATTTTTCTTGTTGTTTATTTTTTATTTCATAAAACTTGAATGTTTTTCCAAATTCTTAGAAAGGCAAAAAAAAAAATATATATATAAAAGATAAAATGTAACACACGTGCAAGAAAAACTTACTAATCATTTATAAATTAATAATAAAAGTGTTTAGCAAGTTTAATCAGCAACAAACAATAAACAATAATTTTTTTCTCTTTTCATATTTTTCTTTTGTTAATTTTTTATAAAATAAGAACTAACATAAAATAATAAAAAGCTACTTAACACTAAATGTATTCTTGATTGTTTAGATAAACTTCAAATTGTTAAAATACGATTACCTAAATTGGGCAATTTATATATTTATTTTTTATTTTGAATTAGTCGGTTGAAAGAACGAAATAAGTTTATGAAATTATTTTTAGACCAATTCAATTCTATAACAGTCAAAGTCTTTATAAAACAAATTCGTTTTTAATATTTAATTGAATAATGTAAGTATTTATTTTCTAAACAATTTAACATAAAAAGCAAAAAAAAAAAAAAATAATCCAGAACAATTTCATTGTTGTAAATCTGTTAATATGATGACGTGACGAACAAAGATCTTTCACTCGTCTAAAATGAAACATTTTTCATTTTTAAAAGAATAGAATAAAAATTAAAATATGAACCCGATTTTTCGGTCATTGCGTTTTTTTTTTTTTTGTTTTTTTTTTTTTTTTGTTATAGTTTTTGGCATTTATTCGTGTTGCGTGACATTTCTTAAAAAAACATTTAAACAAAAAGAATGAAAATAACAAAAAAAAATGCAAAAAAAAAAATCAAAACAATTTCAAAAAATATTTTAATAATATGCAAATTAGTTAAGCATCCCTTTCCTCTATTCTCACAACCATTTACACTCATTCGATCAACATTCCTCAACAAACATCAATCAATCAGTTTGTTTATATTTGAATTTTCTATGGACAATTTTTGGACATATGTGACGTCAATTAAATAATATTTTGATTCAAATCAAATGTAAATGATTGCAAGAAGAAATGTTTATAGAATATGAATATTTTAAAGTTATCCTGATGGACAGAGAGAAAGAGAAGGAGAGTGATAAAACGAATATTTTATGATATTTTGTTTAGACTGGACTGACATATACTGAACTGATACGATTAAAGCTGAAAAGGAAATTCTATAGAAGATGGACATTGAGATTGACGTATGAAAAAATAATATTTAAATAGAATTCGTTACAGAATTCGTTAAATATTGTGGTAAACATATAATGCAAATATTCTCTTAAAATATATTTCAAATGAATTTCTATATTTTAGTAAAGATTTAAAATTTGATCTTCATACTGCGATATGGATATCGCCCTTTAAATATGAAATCCTCAACTTTTGCCAGTCGCATTTCCTTTTCCGATTTTTTTTAATCAAAAAAAAAAAAAAATAATAGAAACGCGATTCTAAATCCAAATATCTTTTTTTTTTTTGCTTTAATTTAGAAATAGCAATCACGTGAAAGGAAAATAAGAACACAGGGGAAGAGAGAAAACACTAAATTATTCAATAAGATTCTATTAATAAAATAGGAGTAAAAAAAATGGTAACCCCAGAAAAGAATTTCGCATATCTTTTACTTTAAATCGTTGGCTTCTACACTTTTTCTTTCTTTCTTTGTCGTAACCCCTCTAAAGCCAATAAACATAAACAAGGGTAAGAAAGTTGCGATTTTGATACTTAATAAGAAGATGATAAAGAAAATAAACATTAAGCTGTCTTCTTTTTGCTTTGTAAATATTTTGCCGCCATAGTAAAAAATATGAATAAAATAGAAAATATTATTATTCTTATAGAGGAATGTATTTGTAATATCTCCATTGATCAGTCCTTACATCTACTACCGAAACACTACCCAACTACCCTCAAACCTATACGTAACACCCTATAAGTCAATCATCTATGAACTTTTTAACTTTTAAAACGCAATTGTCGGTACAAAATTCAATTTTAACATGAATAACAAGAAAAAAAAATTAAAGAAAGCACGATTCCAACTCGTTTACTTCGTCTAAACGTCTCCTTTTTTTTTTGTCTCCTTTAGTTTCAATTTTATATCTTTCAGTTCAGCTGATGCTGTACGAAAAGAAAACCAAGATAAATAATACGGGATAAAAACGAATTGCACTTTTTAACGAAATTGACTTTTTTCTTTTTCTTTAATCGATAAAAATAAATTCAAATAAATTTATGAAATATTTTAATTTTGAATATTAAAAAGTCTTTAAACTTAATTTTCCATTAAAATACATAAAAAATAAACCAAAATCATTAGACGTTTTTCTTTGAATTTTGGTTCATTTATATGTATTTTGTGGTTGTAGCTAAACAGGAAATTACGGCGGAAAACCAAGGAAGAACAGCAAAAAAAAAAATATCGACAACAAAAAGTTCTTTCATTAATTTTGTGTTTGTTTTTTGTTGTTATTATGATTCTTGTTGTTGTTGTTTTAACTTTCATTTTAATTTTTCAGAAAATCTAAATTTAATTGATTTTTTCTTATCCTCATTCAACTGGATAATTTTGCGGTAAGATTATTTTATAAGTACAAAATAAATAACAAATGACTTAAATTTTAATGAATTCTAATTTCTTATTTTATATTATTCAACAAATTAAGCTTTAAAAATCAAATTATTAAATATTTATGTAAAAAAAGAACAACAACAACAGAAACATTAACAACCAAACGAAAACACATTTTTTATGTTTATAAAACAAATCAAGTAATTCTAAAAATAGAATAAAATCAGGTCTAAATATATTCATTACGTTCATTTTGAAACCAAAGAAAATGATTAGATTTTTCATCATTAAGTGACCTAAGGCTAAATGGGGGCGGCAGGTACGTTGTCTTATTACATGAAACTATATGAGTGGGAAAATATATAATAAAGTTGTATAATAGTAAATCGATTTTCAAGAATAATGACAATTAAAATGTCAATGTATAGATGTCACAAAATATAAAAATTAATTAGTTTAATGTTCATTTTAAAATCTAAGTCTATGTGATAGTGGAGTCAGATTTCCTATATTAAAATCTCATTATGAAATTTAATTTTTATTACTATACATATTTAGCTAATAAAGCAACTATATGAAAATTAATGATTAAAAGGGAAATTTGTTTTAATTAGTTTTAACTTTTTTATAATTAATAAATTAAATTGTAACTTTTGTGAAAATTCCCAAAATGACAGGAAATGAATTTACTTTCTCATGTAGCCCAAACACATATATACAACAAACAATATAAAACTTTTATAAATTCCATTACTCAACTTAACTCTCAGTCATTCTCAATTTTGTATACACATTCTTCATCTCAATTTCAACCCTGAATAAATTCTCTTAGTCATTTCTTTATTTGCTATTCCTATCGTTTTTTTTATTTCCTATTTGAAGGATACAAAAAAAAATGTACATATAAAAATTCGAATAAGAATAAAAAATGAAAATTATGTTCGCAAAAGAGACAACAACAATACTAAAGTGCAATGCAAAAATAAACTGACAAAATCACATAAATTGTATAAAATGAAATGAACCATAAATCATTTTTCTATAAACGAGGAACAGTAAAAGTACATCGAGTACATTCACATTTGTCACATTTTGTCACATTTTGGTAAGTTCACATCATGTAACAATACAATTTAAAGTAGGTTTCTTGTTTATGGTCACTTTTGACTTTTTAAGAAAAAATAAGAAACTTGAGACAACAATAAATTTATATATTCCGTTATTTTGTTATTTATTCTTGTTCTTTATTCGTTTTCTTCGTTAATTTTTCCTTTATCCAAAGAATATAATTTTAATTTGAGTTAAAATAAAACTAAAAAGGAAACTTGATTATCTAAAAAAATATTTAACTTTTACAATAAATTTAAATTTAAGTAACATGTCTAGTTTGCAAGTGAAGTAAAGTCCTTCATTTTCTCTATATTATTATCATTGACTAGACACTAGAGACTAGACCGATGGTTATTCTTTCTTTCTTTCTTTCTTTCTTCATTTTACCAAATATAAGATAAAAATATCCCTTAAACAACAAAATCCTTTCAAAATCTGTCAAATTATTATTCATTTATTCAAATGGCGATGAGAATGTGAAAGAAGAAAGAATAAAGAATGAAATACATTGAAAGGATATTGATGAAAAATAAAAAAGACAAAAAAAAAAATTGTGTAGGCATCGATATTGGATTGTGATTGAAATAAAAAAATAAGAAAAGGAAGACAATAATAATAATAAAAAAAAGTTTTATTTTTATTCAACATAATCAGATTGAAAGTACAAACTAGTAAGATGATATTATTTTGATTATATTCGTTTTAGTTCAATCGGAAATATAGACGAAGAAATTTATTCAGTTTTTATAAAATTCTCTCTTTTTCCCATTCGAAAAAAAAAAAATACGTCATGAATATTTAAAATTGAAGGATTACGCTTTAGGATATGAATAAATGTGGACAGGAAGTTTATCTTTAAAACATATAATATTCATATTGAAAAATCCAATTCCAAAATTGTCTATTCAAAATCTTTTTTCAATTTTCTAATCCCTTGGAATCAATTTCGCGAATTTTGCCTGTTTTGTTTTTGTGTTTTTTTTTCCAATTTGAAATTTATAAATATAAAAAACTGCGGATGACTCGTTGTAATTTATCATGTTTTTTTTTTGTTTTTATTTCTTTTTGAGTTTTTCCATTTGTTTTTCATTTTTATTTTAGTTTTTGCGTTACATAAATCAACAACAACAACAGAGTTAAAAACAATAAATTCACTCTGCCAAAGAAACACAAAAATTGTCGCTTTTATTGTTCTCACTGCAGTTTCTAGTGTTGCCACATATTTAATCATAAAGAATAATAAAGTGTTACCACACGTGTAACAAATATTGTAAATATATTAAATTTTTAAAGAACATAAATGATCGTTTTTATGGAATGCAGGTTCTTTCTTTTCTGTTTCTTTCTTTTATTGTTAAACATCTGATTTATGAGCGACATAAGCTACCTGACATTTTGGGATCGGTTTATTATGATGATGACTAAAATACAAAAAATTTAAGAATCTTTACAGTAAAAAATAAATGTGTTACCACTTTTTATCTTAGCCTGTGAACAAAGAAATGAACAAAAATCACACGCCTCCTACGTTTTAACATTTTTATTTGTTTTTTTCTTTGTAAACCTTTTTTTGTTGTTGCCTTTTGAACACACTTTTAAATACATACTTAAATATTAAATTAAAAACCAATAGTTGTTAAGTTTTTAAATTGGGAAGGTCACAGCTGATGAGCTAAATTGTTTAGTTTAAACTTGTAAAAGGATTCTTCGTAAAACGGTTTAAAAGTTTTCCTCAATTCATCTAGTAAAATTATTTTCTTGAAACAAAAGAATTTCAAGAGATGAAAGCAAGACAATCTGATAGAAAATTTCTAATAAAATGAAAGGATACAATAGAGATTATTGTTCTTGTTTCTAAGCCATTAGTTTTTGAACCATTAAACAATAAATTCTCATTGGTTCACGCCCAATAATTGATTTATTGTCCATCAAACAAAAAAAAAACCTAAAAGCAAACTAAAGTCTCTTGTTTGAAACAAACAAAAATCCAAAACGCGTTGTAATTATAGCATCCATTGTTATTTATTTAGAAAAGAGGAAAATTATTCTATCATAAATACTCGATTCATCGATTAATCAAACTTGAATTAATTGAAAATGTCACATTTGCTTTTATTTGACCCTTTTTTTGTTGTTTCATTATTTTTGGAAACAAAAATCCTTTCAAAATCATTGAAATTATATTTAAACATTTTTACCTTTTGGTCCTTTATAATAATTTTATATTTAACAGAATTGAATTTATTTTTGGTTGGTTTTTGATTCTAAGAAAAATAAGATGAAAACGAAAAACATAAGCCATCTTTTTAATGAAACATCCGATTTAGATTGAATCTTAATATCATGAAAGGTATATGCCAAACTTCTACATTTTTTTTTTCTCTTTTTTACTGTCTTTATCTAACTGAGGCATTCGACTTAACTCATTTATTTTTCTATTTATATAAATACGTTTTTATACCGTCTTCATTCTTTTATATAAATCAAAAAAATATACGGGTCTTTACGATGTGAAAAAGAAATGAAAAGAGGTTAAAGGTACATTAGGTATTTATTTATATATGTATATTAAAAAAAACCAATATCACTTTCACTTTAATCCATATAGAAGCTTAATTAGTTTTCTTTTTTGGACATCAACAACTACAACAACAATTAGAAGAAAAACAAGAAGAGACGAACAAAGTTTATTGCCCCTCTTTATTTTCTACTAATTTCATTTTTTTTTTTCCTTTCTTTCTAACACTTTTATATTTTATTTCATAGAATGTCAGTAAGTATTAGGCATCAGCATAAGAGAATATAGCAACAACAATAACAACAACTACAAGAACACAAAAAAAAAAAAAGAAGAAAAATCTGGACCAAATATAAAATATGTTATATACGACGATCGATGACTCTCTCTCTATTTTATAAAAGATAAAGAAAGAAAGAGAGAGAAAAAAATAAATCAGTGAAAATATTTCAATCACGCGTGTCACAGAAAAATTGAATTACAAAATCAAAGACTGCATTCCACATCTTGTGTATAAGAAAATGTCTGTATATGTGTCCTATGTTGTTGTTGTTTTTTTTTTTGTGCCTGTATATTTAGAAAGATATTACGAGAAGAATTCTAAAACATACCTATTTTGCATTACTTATTTATATTCTCTTCTTCATCGTAAAAGAAAAAAAAGAAAAAAAACTCCATCATACTAACAAAAAAAATGAAAAGAGGCAAATTCCAGAATATGGAATAAAAGACGTATCGTATCAGTTCGTTGATTATGAGGATGACGGAAGAGAAGAATTGTAAGAATGGGATGAGTTTAAATGAACAGAAAAAAGAAGGAATTTTTATAAGACGACGTCATCGAACCTTTTGTCATTCATTTCCCCTTTCTCTTTAATCCCTCTCTATGTACCGTTATCATCAACATTCTTCATTTTCCTCATTTCATTTTCGTTGATGACTTTTTTTTCCGTCTCTCGTCTTATTTTGTACATTTTTTTTTTCTTTATTTATTCCCTTTTTTTCTTACCTTTTATCCCAAAGGAATCAATGTTTTTTTTAAATATTAAAATTTATTCACTGTTGAGAGTATGCGATTGTGATTGGTCTATATAGAAAATTCAAAATCAGAAATCCATCAAAAGAAGAAGAAGAAAAATAATAAATCAGAAAATGGAAGATGGATCGAATTTAGAAAATTTTTTAAACACAAAAAATGTTAAAATATAAATGATAGAATTCCCATGATACATATTTGTAAATATTTTTTGTAAGAAAATCAAACTTAACTTTACAACAACAACAACAACAACAACAATTAAACAAAAACAACAAATATAAAATGAAACAAGTTTCTTTGTGTTAAATTCAAAAAGTAAAAAAACAAAAAAAAAAAACCAAACAGAAATTTATGAAATAAAAAGCATCATCATAAAAAATTCATACAAAAGAGGAAGACAAGAAAAAAAAGTAACAAATCTTAAATAAATGTATTTTTTTCCGAAACAAAATAAGACCAAAAAAAAAAAAACATAAAAAATAATAATTTAAGAATGTCAACTTTTTTTTCATGTCATTTTTATAAATAAAAAACAAATGGGGAAAAAATGGTACAAAATAAACGCATGAAATGAAGGAAGTTATAAACCAGACTAGACTCCAAAAAAAACAAAAACACATTTTAATATTTTTCTTTTCGCTTTTTTTTGTGTAGTCAGCTGTTTTCTAAATAAAAAACAAAACAAAATTATTCTTGTTTTTTAAAAGTGTAAATTAACGTGAGTAGAGCAACATGAAAAAAAAAAAAAAATACGAATACAAAAACTCATAAACAACAAAAAAAAAAACAAAAACAAAACAAGAAATTTGAGAAAAATAAACAATTTGCGTTTGCGCAGAAAAACAAATAGAAAAAACAAGAGAAAACAAAGAAAACATTCTATATTTTTGTCTAATGTAAATTTTTATCATAAAAAACAAAAAAGAGAAAAAAAAAAAATTAAAACGAAATTGAAAAAGAATTTTTGTATTTTGGTTCCGGTTTCGTCTTATCAGTCGCATAATTTTTTGGACTCATCAATTAGATATTTTTTTTTTTATTTCCGAATTAAAAAATATTTTGTGTTTTTGTCTCGTGTACGAGTTTTATTTTTTTTTTTGTTCTTTTTTTTTGCTGAATGCGAGATAAGAAAAATGTATTTTATTTATTAACAAAATTTGGTTATTAATCAAAAGTGATAGATACGTAATTGAATTAAGCGATAGAGAGAAGGCCGCGCATATACAACTAACTAAAATATAATTTCGGACATTCACAAAAGAAAAATGAAAACAGAGAGACAGAGAAAAAAAGTAGCGCGGCTTCTTTCAATGTTACGTATTTAAGTACAGATTTATTTTATTTTTCATAATGTTAATATCATTGAATTGGACACATACACACACACACACAAATACATACGCATCCAAAAATGGCAAATAATCAAGAGCTTAACATTAAATGTAATAATTCCGTTTTATTTTCATTAAGTAAACATTACATTTAATGTTTAATAATATCCATTTTTATATACGTAAACTCTAAATGTAAACTTAAGTGAAAGAAAAAAAGAAAATATTACAGAAAAAAAAGGGAAAAATGTAATTTAAAAGAAAAAAAATGGAATAAAACGATGTAATGTGAGTATGAAAATAAGAAGAAAAAAAAAAAAGGATCAAATATAATTTTCTTTTAATATATATAAATAAATTATGACCAAAGTTTTCCTTTCATTTTTATGACAGAGATTTTCCAAATAGTAAATTTTTTTTCTACCATTAAAATCACACATGAATTTTATGTACGATGCGATGCGATGGGTATCGTATAAATGATGCTGATGACATGAGTTTTTTTTTTGTTTTGGGCTGTCTGATTGTTAGGGATTTAACCAAAAACAAAAACAAAAAAGAAAGACAAAAGAAGGAAATATAGAAGCTTTAGGGCTTGATCCCAATTCAGATTAACTTTATTATTATTATCATTTATCAAATAAATTTCAGGTTATTTTTTCTTATACCAAAATGAAGTGTTGTTAACTTATTAAAAGATGGTCGGGACACAAAAAGTGGTAATAGTCTGACACATTTGATTGCATTATTAATTGATAAATCATCGCATATTTGAACGCTTCTTCCGCTTAATTAAAATTAAAATTTTAGTCACGAAATATTTTTGCGTTTGGATAAAAAAATATTCATAAAGTTTTTATAAATAACACAAAAAGTGACTAAATATAAAATTATTTTTTTTGTGTGTGTGTGCTGTTGTTGTTGTTGTTATTTTAATTAAAGAAGAAGAAGAAGAAGAAGTAGAAGTGATAAAGACAGTATAAAGTCTGTTCTACATTATATGTTTTTTTTTTTATGGTTAGAATGAACACATTAAAAAGGATGACAATTTTTTTATGTATGGCTAAATTTCACTTTATGTGTGTTTTGTTACATTTATTAAATTTTAATTAAATAAAGAAAACCATCGTGTTATTTTCCACGAACACACCTAAAAACATCCGAAACATAAGAGAAGAAAAAAAAAAACAAAAACAATTATGATAAAAAACAAAAACATTAAGTTGTAGCAAAAAAAGTGGGCTATCATTAATTGATTTCAATTTGCCTGTTGTGTTTGATTGTAACAAAAAAAAAAAAATGAGTCAATAAAATATTTCACATATTTTTCTAATGAAATTCTGAAATCTATTTTTTCATTTCTGATAATTCTCGTGATTATTATTTCGATTGTATTTTTTTTTTTCGCGCCTGTTAATTGTGCAAATTGTTTATTTTTTTCCATAATATTATTACAAATTTTTGTTTTTTTTTTTGGTTCCTTATCAAAATAATGTTTTCTTGTTTAGAAAAAGAAAAAAACAAAATTTCCTCATATATTACCCCTTGTGACAATTAATTGAATAAATAATTTCTCAAATAGGATGTTTGCAAAAGCGTATTTTTTTTTTGTTTTTTTTTGGTTTTTATACACAACGAAAACATGTTTAAAAATTCCAGTCCAAAAGTCCAAAAGTCAAAATCAAAATAAATATGATTTCTTGGTGTTGTTGTTATTGTTGTTGTATTTCAATTTTGAAATTTTTAGTTGTTTTTGTTCTTATTTTCGCATTCGTTTTATTTGACTTTTTATATTTTTTTTTTTAGACAAAAAATTATTGAACAAATCTTTTAACATTTCTACGCCATTTGTTTCTAATCCATGAAATATTTTATACAAAATATTTAAGTCCCGTCTTTCAGAAAATATATTTTATAGAATATTCTAATCTGACAACTTAAACCCTTCTGTTTGTCTGATATTTTTTTTAAACCACGGGAATTTCCCTTACCAATTTTCTTTTATGCAATAAAACAAATAATTATTGCATGAGTGAAAATGTTTATTTATAGAAAATTGTAATTAAATAAAAATAATAAAATGATAATTTCACGATGTCGCATAATGTCATTTTTTTTTTCTTTCTAATTTTTGATTGTTGATTTGATTTGGATTTTGCTAGAAGTTTTATCAAAAATTTTAATAGTCATTTAGACAAAAAAAAAATTTAATTGCATATTTGTTGATTTGTTTGTTTTTTGTTTTGTATTTTTGACTCATATCAAATTTTAAAATTAGCCCAGACAAAACAAAAAATTAAAGCATATGAAATTCCAATATTATGAACTAACAATAATAACAACAACAACAACAACCACAATAACAAGGCATAATAAAAAAAAAACCAAAGTAGAAAAAAAACCATTGCGTCCACTAAACTAAAACAGACCATTTACTTTTTTTTTTTTCTTCTTTCTTTTGATTTTTTTCTTCTTCTTCTTCTTCATCATTTTTTATTTGAATAAAAATGAAGTGAACTGAAAAACCAGAAAACCTGAACATTACAATTTTGTTGTTGTTGTTGTTGTTGTTGTACTGTTGGTATATTTTGTATTTTGTATTTTGTATTTTGTATTTTGTATTTTTTATGTAAGCACAACTAAAGTGTATTCACCTTGAAACACATTTTTTTTTGTATTTATTTTATTTTTATTTTGTTTTTTTTTTTTTTTTGATTTCTTTTTTCCATAAATTCTTAAATAGTTTAATACACTGTTTCATTATACCTATACTTATTTGCTCTTTTGTTGTTTTTGTTTTTGTTTTGTTTTTTTTAAGCCTATACCTAAACTATAAAATATGAGAAGAAGAATGAAAAAGAAATAATCGCGAAACAATTTTTAATAATTATTTTTCTTGTTATTTTGTGATCGTGCAATTATTAATGATGAAATTTCAATTTCAAAGTCTGTGCCGAATTCGAAGTCTGAAATAATTTTTTTTTTGGTTTTTTTGAGGGGCAACAAACCCACTAACATTATTAAATCGGAAAACCAGACTAAAACTAAAACCAGAGCAGCAAAAACAAAAAAAAAATAAAAAGAAACAAAATCAAAAAAAGAAGACCATCAAATTAACAAAGGCGAATATTAGAATTCCAGACCACATTCCCAGAGAGGTCTCACACACTCACACACACACAGGCACAGGTAAGAAACCAATGAAATACTAAATCGTCTTGTTTTTTTTAAGACAATGACAGAATGATGAACACGACAAAAAATATAATAAAATAATTAAATAAAAAAAAAAATCTAAGCAAACAAACGAACGAGTGAATAAAAACAAAAAAAAAACACAACAAAAAAAATGTTTTTTAATTGTGACAGAATAAAAAACAAAAATAATAAAAAAGGAGAAGAAGAAGAAGAAAAAAAAAGAAAGCGCAAAATTATTTTGCTCTTTGTGACGTAATCAATGGTAGAGCAACATAAATGCAGAAAAGAAAGAAAAAAATAACATAACATAATAATGAACGAATAGACAATTGAAGCATAAGATATGTCAGCAATTCAGCATCTTTAAGTCAGCAGACAAGAAACAAAACAAAAATATTTATTATTCTCTTCATAATATTCTTTATTTTCTTTTTGTGTTTATTTTGTCCGTCTTCATCTTCTCTTGTCTTTATTTTTCCTCCATCATAATTGTTGTTTTAGTTGCATATTGTGTGTTTTTTTTTGTTGTTGTTGTTGGTAAAAACCATTCTTGTAAAAGTAAATTGTTCAAAATATTCCCATCGATGGCATTCTTCTCATCATCATGCTTTTCAAAACGGTTTTTCATTGGATTTAATTTTAAAAAATAAAAAAATATAAAAAGAAAACAACAACAACAACAACAACTAGAGACAAAAATTTACTGTTTAGTTTTGTTTTATTTCTCATTTCTTATTTTATTTATTAAATATATTTTATTTTCTTTTCATTGTCTTTATATTTGGCAATATGAAAAACCACGAAAGTTATAAAGATGCTTGATAACAGATAGAAAAGACACAAAATGAAACATTTTATTCTTGAATTTTTTTAAAGGAATAATAAAAGTTGAAAATTTTTAGTAGAATTTTTGTATTAAAATTAATTCTTTGTTCTTTTGTTTATTTTATGTAAGAAAATATTAAACAGACAATATTTTTCTAACCAAAATATTTTCTGTAAAATGCATTTTGATAAAGTTTTTCCTCCATTTGCCTTCCACTTCTTGTTCACTCACACCACTCTCTGTATCTCTTTACCAATTGCAGATTTTATATATTTTTCTTTTTACATCAGTGGGATATCTTATTATTACTAACAACAACTTTATGAATTTCATGTATTTTATTATTCTGTTTGTTACTTGTTGTTATTGGATTGTTACTTTTATTGTTGTTGTGATCTTCAAAGTAAAATGTATACCAACATAAATACTAATAAGATATAAGACATATTTCGGTACATATATCAAAAATATATCAAAAAATATATATAAGAAAATTTCAACACGTACTACGGTACAAAACAACAACAACAACAACAAAAATAAATAAAACAGCCAGACAAACAACAAACAACAACAACAACAACAACATCAAAGTACAGAAAAATAATAGGTCAGTTTTTGATTTGATTAAAGTAAAAAAAAAAATAAAAAACGAAAAAAAACATAAGAAGAAAAAAGAAACAGCAACAACAACAACAACAACAACAGTAATAAAGAAAAAAAAAATTGATGATGATGATTTATATTGTGACACCGACACAAAATTTTATACAATAATAATGAATTAACACAACGAATGCCACAAAAAAAATGTCTATAAAATAATCAACTAACTAACTAAAAATTTTTTATTTGAATCAAAAAATATTTGATCTTAACCTAAATAAGAAGAAAAAGAAAATTGTAATTGTCCTTCCACATCCATTTACTCTTTTTTTTTTTCTTCTCTCTTTCACATCTTTTTGTTAGAAGTTAATTGAATCAAAACGAAAAAAAAAATAAACAAACACAAATACAAACAAGAATTACAAAAATTAAACAAACAAAACAACAACAAAAAAAATAGAAAAAAGAACAACAACAACAACAATTAATGTACTTAAAATTTAAGTATGATACTTAGAAGGGTACTTTAGAAATAAGACTTTTGGGGATTACATTTTTTCTTCTTGTTCCTCTCTTTGCTGTGTTGTGTTTTTATTTTTTGATACGAATTTAATTAAGTTGTTATTCGCTACTTAAAAATTTGTTAATTTTTAATTTTTTGTTAGCTCCTTTTTGTTTTTTATTTTCATGTAACAAGATAAAAAGAAAATTTATATCTTTTTATTACCTTTATTCTCTCTAAGTCTCTCTCACTCTCTTTCTTAACAAAAAAACAAAATAAAATAAAATAAAATTAAATTTGTGAAAAGATCATTTCCGTATTTTCTATTTTTTTATAAACAAACAACAAAAGTAAAACCGTAATTTTTACTTATATTTGTTGTTGTTGTTGTTACTTTTTTAAAATTAATAAAAAATGAACAACAAAAAAAAAAAAAACGTAGGTAACTTTAACAAAATCTTACAAAATCAACTTCCTCAACTTGGGAATAAATTCTTTTTTTTTTGTCTTTTATAAAAAGAAGCAGAACAAAAAAAAAAAAAAACTAAAGAAAAACAAAAGAATTTTATTTATTTTAATTTATTTGTATTTACTTTTTCCTTTCCTCCTCCTCCTTCTTCTTCTTCTTCTTCTTCTTCTTCTTTTTCCTCTTCTTAATTTTCTTTTCTTTTTGACACTTTTTTTTTTTAATTTGCACCGCGATTCACAAAACAACAACAAATTTTTTGAACAAAAAAAAAAAAAAACTATCACTTGAAACTTTTTCTTTATGTGAGAAAACTTATCTTTCTTTTCTTCTTGTTGTTGTTGTTGTAATTTGTTTTTTGTTTTTTTTTTTTTTTTACAACTTTTAAATTTAAAATATTTTTTTTTGTTGGTGTTTTTTTTTTTTTTCTATACCAAAGATAATTTTTAAGAAGTGAAGTTTAACTTAATTACTTAAAAATTTTCTTGTAACTTTTTCACTTTTTTTTTGTCAAAAGCACTTTTTCTTATCTCTATTGAGTTAAATGAAAAACTTGTCTAAAATATTTAAAAAAAATGAAAAAAAAGGTAAGATTGAGGTAATTTTTATTTTCTCTTTCTTTCTTTTATTTATTTTATTAATTTTTTAACATTTGCCCACTCAGTAAAAATAATTTACAGGAGCTGCAATATAAACAAATTGAACAAAAAGTTTAGACTTTATTGTAATCTTTTGTTTTTTTTTTTATTATGAACAATAAAAATTTTTATTAACAAATACGAAACACTTTTGATTGATTTTTACAACAAAAATATTTTACAATTCATTTTTTAATAAGCAAAAAAAAAAAAAAATTGTTGTTTTGTTTTTTTTTTTAATCACGAGATTAACAAGTTTTTCTTTTTATTTCTTTCTTTATTTTTCACTATACACACACACACACACATACAGAACAGTTAATAAAAAATGCACTCTACTTTTTTTTCGACTCTATTTTATTTCACAATTTTTCATAATAATTTTCTTTTTAATAAGACGACGAAAACAAAATTTTTTATTAAATAAGATTTAAAGAAAAAAAAAAAAACAATTTACGAACAAAATGTGAATGAAAATAAATAAAAAAAAATCGCGTGTGCGCTCACAATAAAATTCATAAATTTCAGTGCTGCCTTCTTCTCGAACAAGAAGACGAAGACTGACTGAATTCACTTTAATATTAGTTGACTGGTTTTTTTTTTTTTTCAATAGCGATACTTTTTTTTTATATTCAACAACCAACCGAAACATTCAACTCGCACAGTATTTTTACTCTCGACTTTTTCAAACAAAAAAAATTCTTACTCTCAAACTGAATGTGAACGTATGTTTGTTGTTGTTGTCTTTTTTTTTTATTTTTTTTCTTTTATTTTGTGTTAGGTTTTTTTTTTATTTAACAATAAATAAAAAATAGAATACAAGATAAAAAAATAAATTTGATTTTTATATCCATTTTTGATCAGTACATTTTATTACTAGAATCTAGTACTAGCACTAGTACTACCACTAGAAGAACACAAAACAAGAATAAAAAATGAAAGAGAACTGACTTTGCCGTGCTCTAGTCGCAACTCAGAGTGAAATACAAAAAACCAAGCATTAAATATTGTCGATTATCGGTTCGGCAATAAAGAAAAAAAAAATTGTTGGACGCGAGAGCAACACAAATGAATTTTTTTTTTCTTTTTTCAATTGAGCTTACTTGGGTTGGGTTGGGGGTTTTTTTTTTATTTCTTCTTCTTCTTCTTTGTAGTTGTTGGAATTGAGTCGGCGAATTGTCTGCAAAATGCGAAAAACAACAACAACAACAGAAAAATCAAATGAATTTTATTTTAATATTTTTAGTTTTATTTTGATGCGTTTACAATGCGTGGTTTGTTTTTTTTATCAACATTTTTTTTTGTTTTTCTTAATATTTTGTAAGAATTAATTGAGTATGTAATTTTGAATCGTAATTATAAATGGTTATTTCATCATTAGAAAAATAAAACAATAAGCGTGTGTAACATATGTTCGACACACGTTAAACCATCAGGTTAGTGTTGTAATAATATTATCAATTACACGATAAATTGATAACATAGAAAGATAACACGCTACAAATTTATAAAATAAAAAATATTTTGTAGGAGAAAAAAAAAACGAAATAAAACCCAAAATAATAATTAATTAACAAAATATACAAAAATATTTATTTAATTAATTCAGAGTCCCACGTTAGAAAAAAAGTAAGTAAGTAATACCATTTGAAATTTTTCGTGTAATGAACGGAGAAAAGGTAAATAAATTGAACCCTCTTTATGTTCCATGACCCATGTTTATGTATGTTGGTGGTCCTCATTTTCAATTGTATAAAGCGATTTAATTTAAGTATTTTTGTTGTCTTTTTTTTTTACACTCATAAGATGTTAGACAATATTAAAACCACCCAATAATGTCATAACCAAATAAAGTCGGCTGAATCAAAAAAAAAGAAATAAAAATATTAATAATAATAAATTTAATTATTAAGTTTGTTGACACATTCAATATATATATATATATATATATATATATATATATATATATATCGCTTACATATCAATGTGTCAACGCAGCATATTATATTTTATATAATAAAGACATAAGTCACAGATAATATATGAATTCAAAAGTGTTTACCGCCAAAAACAAAACAAAAAACAAAAAAAAAAAAAGAACACAAATAAATTGTTACCCACTTTACATTATTTTAACACAATTTTACTAACACGACAACTGGCTCTACCCCGAATTTATATAGACCGGAGTTAAGCACACTGACATTATACAGGAAAAAAAAAACAACAACAACAACTAAAATTAACATAATTTTCATAAAAAATTTTCCTTTGATCAAATTCCGAAACATAAAAATATTAAAAATCATTTAAACAAAAAAAAAAAAAAAAATCGTACTTGTAAACGCAGCAAAAAAAAATAAAAAAATATAAATTTAAATAAAAAAATAGAAAGAGAGATTTTTTTATGTGTGTTGTTGTTGTTGTTGTTGTTGTTTTTTGGCTAAACAAGTGTGCTCACTTCTCTCATTCTTGATTCGATGATGGAAATTTATACATACATGTTTTATTTCTCTTTTTTTCATTTTTTTATTTTTCTTTCTCTCAAAAAAATTTTCCATTTTATATTCTGACCGAAATGTCGTTAAAATTCTATAAATACAACCCAAAAAAAAAATAAATAAATAAATAATATTTTATCCTTTTTCTCTTTCTTTTTGGATTTTTGTTTTTGGTTTTTGGTTTTTGGTTTTTTTACTTTTTTATTTTGTTTTTTATTTGTTTCTGGATAAAATTAGAAAAAAAGAGCGGAAATTTTTTTCTTTGTATTTGTATAATTAATTTTATTAATATTCAAACTTGTGTTTTGTACCTACGTTTAAATAAACCACAACAACAATCAATTTTTTTTTCTTTTACAATTAGCAACAACAAAAACAACAACGATAAAAAATAATTATAATGAAATCAATTATTGATATATTGGTTTGTTAGATATTGACTTTAAGATTACATTTGTATGCATAAAAGAATAATTGTTTTAATGGGGTTTTCTTTTTCCTTTATACATTTTCTTCTGTTAAATTTTTTATTTTTTTATTATTATTATTGTGCATGGAAAAGCGGGATAATTGAAGGATATTATAATAAAAATTCAGTAGGCTGTGTTTGAAATGATCATTAATTTTATTCTCTTTCTCTCTTCATTCGATTCAGCAATAATTTATATTTAAATTTCTGTACCGATTTTTGTTTCTCAGAAGAATTCCACATAAATTTTACAAAATATCTGACTTTGAATTGAACCGGTGAAAAAATATAGAAACGGAATAATAATATTTTATTGATCCCAGTTTGGTATATTTGGTGATTCTCAGGGGAACCATTTACAAAAAAAAAAGAAAAGGAAGTTAAAAATTGAGCAACGCCTTTGAAGAAATTTTTCAGATGATTCTTGAATATTTTTTTTTTTTCATTTAAAATTATAAAAACGAAACCTAATTAACAATAATTTTGCCACAAAATTATAAAATGGACAGACAGATACTCTGGTTTCTTCTAAATATATTCTGTCAGTGTCAGAGATCGTAGCCGATAATATTATTTAAAATTTCAAACAGAAAGATAAATTTCAAATACGAAAATTCAAATTTCATTTTGAACAAAAAACAATTTTTTTCTTGTTTCATTTTTGTCCATTTTTTTTATGGTAAATTTTTGTTTTTATTCGTTGAGTAAATTTGTCACAAAATATAAAAGATTTTCTTCTTCTTTATTCATTGTTCTTTTGATTTTTCTTATTGCCTTGGGGGGAGACAAGCAGTAGAAATAGAATTTGGTCAGTGTATTGAACTGAAAATAATTTTTTATTTAATTTTTCACGTCCGGAAATTTTTCTTTTTTTTTTTTTAATGTTTTAGTAAATTCCAAAAATAAATAAAAACACATTGTGACCTTGCAACTTATTCTCATATAACTGTACAAAAAAAAAAAAAACAAAAATTTTCTTGCATTTTCTATTTTCGTACTTTTAGTTTCTTCTTTAAACTTTTATTTCATTCAACTACATTATATAGAAAATCCATAATGCGATAACAATTCCTATTGGATTTTAGTTTTTTTTTTTTACATAAAATGTGCGATCAATATGAATATTATTTCTGTATAAAGAACGAAATTTATAGAAGGATTATAGTTATAGTTACATTCAATATGAAAGTTAGTTAGACTTTCAAAATACAATATAAAATATTCTGAATATTCTAATCGGTTTGGTTCTCAAACTTTTTAAGTCTTTTTAATATTTTGTTGTCCCACAACGGTCACAACGTGAACTTCTGTTTATTTATAGTATGTTCATGCTGTGAGACTGTAAGATACTTCCGGTTCAATTAAGACCGGAAAAATAATGACATACTTTCTTAATTTTTTCTTATTGGAAAATATAAATTGAAAATTGTCAATCAATAATTGAAGAAGACAGCCCAAATTCTGAGACTAATGAAACAATCAAAATCAGTTATCTATAGAAATACAGTTTGAGAAGCAATGTTCTAATGTATATGAACATTGTATTATTATTATGTGTATTTGTATAATTTTATTGCACCATCTTTCATGTATCAAAAACATTAATATTGAGTACCGTATTTTTATTATATTAGAAAGTATATATACTTGTATATATAAACATTCCTATCAAGTATACTTAAGACATCAATTTGATTGAATTAAAAAAGAAAATTTTATATATGGGGGTGGCATTTTATTGCGATAATTGATCCCAATAAAATGTTATGTATTCGGGGGAAATTTTTTTTCTTTTTTTTTGTATTTTCTTGTTATACATTTTCTATTTTTGTATACAATAAATGAAAAATGATCGTTCTAATAGTCACGTAGAAGGGTTTTTATTTCGTAAAATCAACAAGACCAAAAATTTCAAGTAACAGTAGAACATTGGAAAGTCAAAATACACAAAGTTATTTATTATATGAGATGTTAGATATTGGTTTGTGGTTTTTTACTTCAACCAAAAATGAAATGGATACTTTTGAATTTGAAGATTCTCTTAAAATCAAACGATTACATAAAAAAATAAAATATATACTACAATAAAAATGAAAGGGTTTTGTTTTTTGATCAACGTGTTACTTAACAAGACGAACACGAGAGAAACACAACAAAAATTGTAATTATTAAGCATTTTTTGTTTTCGTATCAAGAAAAAATGAAAGTTTTAATTTTTATTTTTGTTTTTGTTGTGTTTTTAATGACAACTAACAAAAAAAAAAGAGACAGAAAGAAAAACAAAATGGAGAATAGAATTGAACGAACTCATTTGAAAGTAAAACAAAAAAAAAGTGATTACTTTGATCAAGGTATTGAACACGTGCACGGCCGGTTGAAACAAATTCAAACTCCATTTCATAATAATAAATTATAATAAATTATTAATCAATGACATTAAATTATGCGGAAATTTAGGCAATTACTTACTCTTAATATTTTTTTGTTTGATTTTCTTTTTAATAATATTGAGATTAAATAAATGTAAAGACAAATACAAATAAATGAAAAGTAAGGTTATGTAATGTAAACAATAAGACAAACATTTTTTTTTCTCTTCTTCCTCTTCTTGCTATTTAAAATAAGTTTTAAGTTTGTAAGAACCAGCATAATCAAAATTGTTTTTAAGACGTTTTTTCCTATTCAAATTTTTTCTATTAATCTTTTAATCTTTAATCGCATGAATTGTGTAAAATTTTGTCAATTGACCATTTTTCTTTTATCAACAGATTATTGGGTACTAATCATTCTGTTTTGAATTTCAATAATTTTTCACTTAAACGACAAGCAATCTGTTATTGATTTGATGTTGTGGCTTCGGATAATAATAACCAATAACCAATTAATATAATCATGATTATATCGGTTACTATTTTGTGGTTCTATTTTAGGAAAAGGATACAAAATACATTTGATTCTCTATGTCAATGTTGTCTTTTAAAGTACACCGTTCCAAATCTTCAAGTTTCTTTAATGGAATTTTACAGAATTCTCAATTTAGAAAAAATGTTTTGTTATTTTTTTTTTGTGAGGAAAAATTTTCCATAGGTAAAACTTTAACATTTTATTTTGCTAAGTTTTTGTTCATTTTATACTGTTTAAAATATTGCATCATCAAAATAGAAGTATTGATTTCTGTTTCCTTTTTTGTTAAAAATTGAAAATTTCTATTTTAGAAGTAAAACGAAGAATATTGTTACATTAATTTGAGTGTTTTATTTTTAGTATACAAAATATAAAAACGACAAAAGAAAAATTTTGGATAGAAAAAAAGAAGGAAAAACAAATAATGGTAATAACCTACCACCGGACCAGAACAGATGGTACATAGAGGTAGAAATATATTTGTTAGATTTAGAAGTAAAATAGGAGGATGAATAGAAAATGATTGAAATCGATTTGATTGAAAATTTGGTTTGATTATTTTTTTAAACAATTTCTGACTTTAAATAAGACAGTTGAAAGATTGTTGGCATTTTTTCTTTGTTTGTGAGAAACAAATAATAATAAATTGAAGGATTAAATAAAGAATTTATTAGGTTGATTTTAATTGCCAATTTTTAATTAATATTTTATGAGAATTATAGATGATTATACTGGGGGCATGCAAGGTCACAACTTTTTCCATTATTCTTTCAATGTCAGTGTCAATATTGCTAATAAAAATTGAATAAATATTTAATAATATTGATAATACTTTTGTAATTGTTTGTAATTTTTGTATATTTACTCCGGTAATTATAGTCCGATAATAATCCATTTAATACAGTTTAATTCGATACACAAATATTTACTTTGTAATTAAAATTTATTATTTATGGCAATTGAAATAAATTTTTTCGAAATATTTAAAAATAAAATTTTCAACAATATTTTGATGAAAATGATTTAAATCGCCTACATAACAAAATAAGGATAAACTTATTTAAATCCCATATCACTTTGTACCTCCATATTCTATTAAATGTGTTCGCTTGAAGGAATTTAATCCGATATTATTTTAGTATGTCATCTATCATATATTCGATTTTTGACCAATCCTACATATTATATTTGATTTGACAAGAAAACAAACCCAAAATCGAAATAACATTTAACATTATTCCATTTTATAAAGTCTTGTTTCTATTGTCAATTTTTAATATAAAAAGGAAACAACAACAACAAACAGAACAACAAAAAATATTTGTTTTCCTATGTGAAAGAGAAAAAATAAAATAAAGAAAAACTTGAGATTTAACAATTCGCAAGGACTGACAAACCAAACCATAATGGTCCTTGGTAAACTTTATACATTACAAAGAAGAGAGAACTTTCAAACTTCAATTTCTTCTTTGTATATATTTAATTTTTTTTCTTTCTTTCTTCAAAAAAGATTAATTCTATAGAAAGAAACCTAAACACACATATACATATTAAATTTAATATATACAAAAGCACTGTAATTTTCATCTATAACAAAACTAATTTCATCATCATTATTTATTCCTGTCACATCTGTGTCAAATAATTCTAAACTCATTTACAGTTTACAATTGACCCCCTACCCTCTATACCAGTTTGTAGTTTTCATATGTTTCATAAAATTACATTTTACATGACATTATAATAATACATAATACTAAACTTTAATTGAATAACATTTTTAATTGTTCCTTTAATTTAAAATTGTGTGCGCGTGTGTATGTGTGTCAAGATAAATCACACGAGAAGAAATAAAAAAACGGTAATAAATAGAAGAGCTTTGAAAGTTCTTCGTGAAACCACCTATAACCTAACCTATACGGATTTGTTTCAATTTCAAAAAGTTCAATTATTTTTGTTAACATCTGGTTGATTTATACTTTTAGATTATTTTCTTTACTTCAATATTCTTTTTTTTTCGTCTTTTTTTTCTGTTTACTGAAGTTTTTCCTTTAAATTAATTACTTTAAAACAGGCAAAGAAAATCCAAACTAACGTCTAACTCAACATCAATAAAGTGAATTATTTATTAATTAACCAGAAAAATAGAATTGTTCGTATTGAAGTTTAGCTTCAGGTATTTAAGTAAATTAGATGTATGAAAAAGTAAGAATGAACAAAAAAAAAAAAAAATTTAAAAAGGGGAAAAATTCGAAGTAAAAATTTCAACATTATATTTTTATTTTGATCTTGAAAGAAAAAAGAAAAAATTCTCTCCTCTTTCAAGGCCATCGTTTGTTGTTTTTTTTTTTTTGTACAATTTAAATAAACACAACTTTTTTTCTTCTTCTTCTTCTTCTCTATTTTACCACATTTTTACTTTAAATAAACTTGAAATAACTTTTATAATGAAATGGTTAAGGCCATAATATAACATTTTCAGTCATCTTATCGTATACGTAAAAAAAAAATAAGTCTTAATAATTTTATATAAATATTCTATTTTTGAAGAAGAAGATGGAGAAGAATAAAAAGATTTATATTTATTTAATATTTATTTCTTTTCATTTGTTGGATAAACTATAAAGAAGTTTTTATATACAGCTTTTTGTTTTGTATTTTCTTCTATTTTTTTTTTTTTTCTTTTGATTGATTGAAATCTTATTATAGATTGACGTGCTAAGATCTTTAATTCAAATATAAATAAATATACACAAAAATATTTGTATGATTTCTAAATGGACATTTAAAGGTCGTTTAAAGATGTACCTAATATTTAATATTTTACTAAGAATAATTTTAGACAATTTTATAAGAAAAATTAAAGACGTATAAAAAATTATATAACCTTCTGATTATAAATAAAATAAATAAAAGTAACACAAAAATTGTTCAAATTTAAATCCGTAACTGAATAATAATAATTTACAATTTTCATAAGATATTTTATAACATTTTTAAGGTGTAAAATTAATTTCCATTCAAGATATACCTTAACTTGAAATAATAAGCTGACTTTTTGCTCTTAACAAAAAAAAAAACATTTGTTTGGAAGAATTATAGATTTTTCAATGTTTCATTTCTCATCCTCTGATAATTAAATAAATAAGATTAGACTTTTATATGTAAAGAATACGACACAATTATTCTATAAGATTTATATATGTTTAAATATTCCTAGAATATTCTAGAATCGATAAAAACGTTAGTGTTGTTTAAAGAAATATGAAGAAAGTTATATCGTCCAGAACCTATATAGGGGAAAAAAAACGATTCATTCTTTTTTCTTTGTAGAAACAACAATAGAAAAATTATTTAGATAAATCATTAATTTTAACGAGCCCATTAAATAAATATTGAAAATGTAAACTTTTTACATTTTTTTTTTGTCCTTTCTTGCCTCCCTTTTTACTCTTAATATTCATTTTGTGGTCAATTTATAGTTTTGTTTTTTAGGTCAGATACATCAATATATTTCTTTAAAAAATAAAAATAGACTGACCGACTTATAAATGGTATTAAAACTTCTTCTGGGATATTCACTTCAATTCACATCTTCTTCCATCATCATTAAAACTAAATTCAACTTATTTTTCTTTGACAATAGACAAACATAAATCACATAATTTTGTTACGGTACAGCCACGCGTCCTTAGTAAAAAAATATTATATCTATTTTTTTTCTTCATCTTATGAAACATTAAATTTCCATTTTATCCTTGAAAGTCGTCATAACAAAAAGACTTTCAAATATTTTTTTCTGCCTTTTCCATTCAATCTAAAAATAATTTCTAGTATGGAAAAAGTTTTATGGTTTTCTTTCATTATTTTCGTCTATTTTATGGACAAAAGAATTTCACAATATAGAAATAGAAGTTGAGTTAATGTTTGAATTAAAAAGGATTTTCTATATATGAAAAAAAAAAAAACAACGAACTATCGTGAACAGCTAAAAGTAAATAGAAACACTTTTTCTTCTTTCTTCAAATTCATACACAAATTTTCCTTTTATTTCAATCCAAGGTTGACCATTAAAGAAATAAATCAGAGTCAAGTCGATTATTTATTTAGATTTATCAAAAATAGGACAAAAATGTGAAAGAAACAAAAAAATTAATTCTATTTGTTATTTAGTTCACAAACAGAAACAGAAATCAACCCCATTTTTATTATTGATTTAATGACTTTATTATGGTTAAATAGGCTGGGTTACCATAATATTTTTTTTTTTTGCTATAAAAATAAAGTTTTTCCTATTAAACAGCGTTAAAAAAATATAAAAATACAAATAAAAAAAAATGTCTGAAACATTTTGAACTGATTTTAAATTAATTCAATGGTCGATACTCATATTGAACAAATCCAAAGTGGAGAAAAATAAATGTGTACAATATTCAGTCAAACGTATTTCCGTTGAACTCAATTAAAATTGATGCAATTATAGCATATTTTTTTCTTGCTTTAGGATTTTCGTAAATCAAAATTGTAAATGAGAGAAATGTAAATATGAACTGGAATAATTTTCTTTGAATCTCAAAAATTAAATAAAAAAATTCAAATTAAATTAAATTTAAAAAAACATTTTACTTTGACATTTTTTTTTTAAATTTTCATACTTTTAGTTGTCGTTCTTGATTCGCAATAAAAAGAAAAAAAAATGGAAATGCAACCTGAAATTTTCCTATTCCGAATATTTACACTTTGACATAGTTTTGTTCCATATACAGAACAAAACTTTTAATTGAGTTAAATTTAAATATTTTAAATTTTAATGATATTATTATTTTCCATTTAAATTAACAATTATATCAACATTTAATTTCTTTATATTTTCCATAATTTTCCATAAACACACACGGATACATTTTAATATACACACATTATACATAGAGAGAAATTAACAAAAAAAAAAGTTGTTGTTCATTCTTTTGTTTTCTATTATGAAAATGTTTTTTGATGTGGTTTTATTAAAAGTAAACATATACCAGTAGCACACACACACACACACACACACATATGCACACATAATATAATAAAACAAAAGTAAGTAAATAAACATTATCATAATTATCAACATCATCATCATCATCATTCTCATCATCACCTATTTTAAAACCAGAAATTAAAAAACATAAGTTCAAATTAAACAGTAAATTATTTTCTCATTAAAAAAAAAAATATAAATATTGTAAATAAATATATCGTAGCGTATAAAAAACAAGAAGCATTTTATGTGTGTGCTACCTGTATACGTATATTTTGGTGCTTCGCATTTAATTTAATTTTATATAATTATTATTAATTAATATAAAGCTATACGTCAGCAATCAAGTAAACATACTGAAAATCAATAACCCATATTTAATTATTTGATTAACTACGAAAATGTTATACACGACTTTATAATTTCTTTATTTCAATTGCAAATTATATCCTTAACTTAAAATACGAAGAAATGACTAATGTCCAGGTTACGGATGAGAAAAATAATTTAAAATGTATAGATATACTAAAAATTTCCGTGAAACTCAACATATGCAAATTTAATAATATTGATTATTCACGATTGAAAATAGTAAAAAAAAAAAATTAAATGTGAATAAATGATAATATTTTGCAAAATGGAAATGTAAATGTAAATAATCAATATAAGTATATTGTTTAAGAGTATAAGTGGAATATTTCTTATTTAGTTTGGATATTCATGTTAGTAAAATTAATAATAAGAGATTATTTTAAGGCGATTATTGTTTATTTAATTGTTGTTTCAATTGTCACAGTTGTTAAGAATATTGTTTGAAATTATTATTACATTATCGATTTGTTTTTTTTCTTGTTTTCTTCTCAATCGTTTATTATTGATCGAATAGCTAAAAATATGAATTGTCGATTGTTTTGTCAGTGTGCAAAAATTATAAAACGTAATTAAAGGTAAATGTACTGTACCGGTACGTAAATGATATTTAAAGATGAGATCAATTTTATATGATTAATACCAATAATAATTATTTCGCACAATTTCCATTAATTTATGAAATGAAAACAGAACAGAATCATTGGTTTATTTATTTTCTCTTATTTTTTGTTTTTGTTTGTATCAATAAACTTCATTTGTTATATGAATTGGCAAAGTCAAAAATAAAATAACGAAATAACAAAAAGATTTAACTCAACATGTTTAGTCTTTCGTTTCGAAAGAATAATGGCCTCTTTGGATATTTTACATTTGATTCAACCATTCGTCATTCCGCTTTATTCTGACTTAGTCGGAAGTCTTTAAATTAGTAATTAGTATGACTTAGTTTATGATTATAATGAATTTGAAGATTTAACCGTTTAATTCAATTCCAAGCAAGATGGAATTAAACCGAATAGATCTTTTTATGTTATGATTATTACGTTCAACTGAAGAAATTATTTACACCACAAAATTATCACTATTTAACAGAAAATTTATGATTTTCTTAATCTTATTCTTGTTATTTTTCCTTTGAAATTTGAATCATCAAGCATATTCAAAATCAGAATAAAAGAACAACTTTCTTTACATGTTATTCTTAATTTAATTTAATTATTTACACATGTGCACACTCACATGATTACACTACATACACGCACAAATAGATTTACATACACAAACATAATGAGAGTGAGTGATGACGAGACTAAAAACGCATAATATCGCACGATTTTCTGTATGTAAATCGTCGTTATAATATAAAATTATAAAAGTAAGACATACTCATCACTTTCTATTTAAATTATTAGATAATAAAGATAAATTACTTGTTTTGTATTTTGATTATATTTTATTATTCCTGTTGTTGGTGTTATTTAGATTATCTTCCCGCATTCGAAAATCAAGAGGTTAGTGATCTCTCTGGGTTCAACATTTTCTTTTAGAACAAAACAAAAAAAAAACGTAGTGGAAAAACTCTAGAATCATTTCCCTAATGTACCTTAAATAACCTTTTACAAATAAAACAAATCATATAACATTTTTAGAATTTTTTACGCGAATTTCTGAATCAATGATTTATATTTGAAATCATAAAAGTTTACCTTTGAACATTTATTTTATTTGATCATGTAAAAAAATATCTTTTTTTGTTCTTAGAATTACAAACATTTTCAATTTTTTTGCAATGTAATAGACTTTTTAATTAGAATAGAAACCAGATAATAAACCAATTCACTTTCTCCGATTGTTTTTATTTTACAAGGAATAAGATGAAGAATCCAGAATTTTGTTACTTCTCAACACAATTTTCAGTTATGTATAACTGAGTTTATCTTGCTATTTATAAAATGAAAATGTTTAAAGGTAAAAATAAATTCTGTTGATATTTTGTATGATCATCATAATATTTAAGTTTACGTTAGTCAGACATTAACCCCTAACACGAATGATTACCGATTATTTTAAGGCGATACACAATGTTGAAAATAAAAAATAAAATAAATAAAAACAAATAAATGAAAAAAAAAAGAAAACAAGTCAAACGCATGAAAATAATCATAATAATTGTGTAAATTAAATTAAAAGTAGAAAATTCATGTTTTTTTTTTTTCACTAAATATTACGTAATTAATCATTATTTTTGACTCTTAAAATTTTTTATTTATATATTTTTAGGTTTAAGTTTAAGTACAAAGTTATTAAAAAAAAAAGTTATATAAAAATAGCTGAAAATTATATAATTTGAGTGAAGCACACGCACGCTATAAAATAAACTTTAAAAAAAAAAAACAAACAGGTCTGGTTTAATATTGAAAATATGAATACTCAAGTCGCAGCCATATTTATCAGTAACACCATTAAATACGAAACTTTATTTTAATCTAATATTAATATTTCAAAGTGTTTCCATCTTGTCTATATTTTCATGAAAAAAAAAAATACATACTATGAATTTTTAAATGGGGTTGATAAACGCCAGAAAAATGATTGTAGCTAAATATAATGTTTTGTCTATAAATGAATTGAAATTTTACATTAAACAGATGCTTTCAATTTACAAATTGTACCAAATTTTATACGTGTCTGAAATATAATTAAAAAATTTTTTATAATGAACGCATCATCAATTAGTCATAACGAAATATTTAGTCATTTATTATAAGAAATTATAAAATATATAAAGATATTGAAATAACAAAAGATTGGATTATGTCGTAATTATATATATCTTACAAAATACAAATGAATATAAGAGTTAATTGGGTATGAATTGAGTCAATCTCTTAAAAAACTATCATCAGATAATCATAACAATGAACTTCATCATACAAAAGTGAAGTTATATAAAAATAAAAAAATAAAACTCTGTCACTGTCAGTCTCTTTCACTATTGTAACATTTAATTAATTCAAATTAAATTAAATCATTAAAAGTAAATTTTATTACAATATACATTTAATAGTTAACTCTTTTGTGTTATGTTGTTGTTTTTTTATTGTTAATATAAAAAATGAAATTCACGTTCATTTGATATTGACGCCATTCGACAAATAATAATTCTTTGTTGTTGTTTTTGTTTTTATAATAATGAATGACCATCACCGATTAAACCTCCTCTTCCTCATTGTTTTACAGTAAATACATGAATTATTTGTTATTTACAATACAAATAGAATAATTATTACAACAACAATAGCAAAAATAGAGAAACATAGGAAAAAAGAAATCAATCGGCTTTTCTTTTTTCTTTGTGTCTTTGTGGCAAAAAAAAAAGGATATAATTAAAAAAAATCAGTAAAGCTTCGAAAAAAAAAGTTTTACACAGAACCGACAGGTGTATGTATGTCCTTTGTAAAATAATAACAAAAAAAAAAATGGACTAAAATAAAAGCCACACAAAACTTTTTTTTTTTTTTGTTGTTGTTCATAAAACTTTGGTTATTTGATATTTCAGCTCTTTGACGTTTTTTAATGAACATTTTTAAAATGGGTTAGTTACAGTCAGAGGATATTTTCCTTTATTAAGATTTTTTCTTTTTCCTATATAATTTATAATAAAAGTCATCTTCTCTGATAAACCCTTTTATGGATTTAAGATTAGCCCCATTTTTTTTTTGTTCGCAAAAAAATAAAATTGGTAAAAATGAGAAGAAAAAAAAAACAGGAGGAACTGAACCGTTTACATAATTATATACATTTCATTGAAAAGTATACATTTTAAGATCTTGATGAGGCCAGGCCGTAACCTGAATCCATAATCAAAATGAAATTAAATAAAAATTTTCTAAAATAATTTTCTTTAACGGTATTAAGCGTGGCTCGAAGGATAAAATCATGACATATAACAATTCAGAGTAAGAGACAGAGAGAGACAGAGAGAAAATAAGCAGAAAATAAAAAATTGAATTATAGAAATCAGGAAATTGTGGCTTCACTTTAATCCTTTTCAGGATTTTTCAATTTAGAAAAATAATCACATTTTTCTTCTTTCTTTTATTTAATTGAATTTCGAATTGATGTTAAATCTGTTAAATGTTCAATGAGCAAAATAAAAAAAAACAACAACAACAATAATAAATGGAAAAACTAACAAATGGAAATGATAAATAAATTTAATGTGACAATAATAAGAACTAAAATAGTGACAGGAATTATATATCTTTTAATGACGTGACAATTATAAATTATAAGATTAAATCATTTATTATTATGCATTAAAATTAATTAATTATTTAATGTAAATATTAGGTTGAATAATAAAAATATTACAAATAATATGATTTTACATACTACAAAGAAAATTAAATAATGAAGGTTATTAATAAGAAACAATAACCGACAAATATAATACATCTTAAGAATATCGACTGTATGGTGATTTTATTTTTGTTTGTTTTTATTAAAGACCCGCAACATTGAATAGTAAATAAATTTATTGTCAAATTAAAAATAAATAAAAAAACGCAAAAAATTTCAGAATATTAAAGGTGCAAATTTTTGTGTGACTTTTATATTTCTATAAATATAAATTTGAATTTGTTTATAAAAATCACAGAAATCATAAATACAAAAAAAAAAAACAAATATATTCAACATAAATAGCAAATAAACGTAGCACGGGGAAATACCACGCGATTAAAAGACCACAAAACATGTTTTGTGGCAAATATAAATATAAATAAAATGCAAATCTTGTTTTGTTGATTTTGATAGAAAAAGAATAACGAGTAGTTTTTTTTATTCTGTCTCTGCTAAATTTTAATATTGTTGTTTTATTTTTGTTATTTTGTATCGTGAAATTTTTTGCACAAAAAACAAAAAATAAATACTACTTGTAAATTCAGAGGCGTATTGACCTACAAAAATTCAAAATTACTTTTGTTATTCATCGTTTGTATATTATGGCAGCTGATATCTTGTGCAGAAAAATCAATTCAAATAATGTTCCATTTTATTTTGGAAATTATACAACCAAACAAAAAAATTTAAAATTGATACTCTAATTTTGTTATCATTTTTTATGGATAAGAATGTATTTTATTAGATTTGATATTGCTTATTAATGTAACTTGGAAACATTACCACTGCCATTCATAGACACAATATCTAGATATACTTGGAATATATGCTTCGTCATCACACAATCATCAACCTACCATATATAATTTTTCAACAATATTCATTCGCATATTGATTATTTATGCAAAATAACAGAGAAAGCTTATTAATAATTCAAATTTATTTTTATCAAATTGATTTAAGTCTTCCTTAATGTTACACTATAAACTAAATATCTCACAACAAATAATATAAATGTAATCAGTTCTATTTAATTCATCTCTGGGTTTTTCATTTATAAAATCGATAAAAATCAAGTAAAAAAAAAATACACAGAATTTATATTTATTCATTTAATGCAAGAAAAAGAAAACCGGGAATTTACTGATTCAGAGACTTAAATAAAAATTATACAAAAATCATATAAATAAAACGTCATTACTGCACCCGACCCGAGAATCCAACATCGATGCACGACATAAATATTTATATGTTATCAACAATTCAAAATTAATTAATAAAAATTGTTTGTTTTTCATTTCTTCTTATAATTTTTATTAATTCTTTTCTATGGGAATAGTTTTATTTATAAATCGATTGAATTGAAATTTTTAATTCATATATACAAGAAATTTATATTGATTATTTTCTCATTATTAAGTTAATAATTCAAACATATTTACCTACTCACACTCCATAATTTATAAAGAAAATATATAATGTTAAAATTGTTGTTGTTCAAGATGTTAAAGAATACAAAAGAAATGAAAAAAAAAAACACAGATGTGACTTCTGCTTGTTACTTGAACTTGTCCTATTATTATTATTGTTATTATTTATATTCTGATTATTATTATTTCATATTTTGTTTGCAAGAAAATTTCTGTTTATGATAATCTTCATATAAAATAACTGTCAACTACATACTGATAATATACATATTATATATTTTATATGGTCTCTGAGAACTAAAATAAATAAATGAATTATGAATTATAAATATGTACACTAACATTATACTTTGTAGTAGAAAGTTACAAAATTCAAGAATCTTCTTACAAATAAAAAAAAAAAAAACAAACACCCCTCAAAATATATCAACAATCAAATTTTAAGTGTGTTCATCTCTATTCTATTTATTTTTTCTTCAATTCAAATACATAACACGAACTTAAAGACTCAAGTTTTATAATCTTCAAGACTATATAGAAAGCTACGAGATGATGTTTTGTTATTTATGTATATTTTAAAGTATACAAATCCACTTTTGTGCTTTTTTCATAAAGTTATGAAATTCAATCTTTTTATTCTTTGTTATTTTTTAAGATTGAAGAAAAAGGTCAATGAACTTATTTTTGTATTTTTAGAAAAAAAAAATAAGAAATAAACCAAAGTTTAACGAAAATATATTCTTTTGATTTGTACAGCAATCACAGAGTGTTAACTCTGTTGAAAGTCTATAGGCACGTCTAGAAGATAACAAAAAATTATTTAAAAAAAAAAAAAATTATGCCTTCAAATCAAAAATGTGTACAATTTTTATTTATAACCAAAAAATAAAAATATATATACGCCTAATAAAATCTGTCAAAAGTGTCTGATTTTATTTATTTATATTTTAGGAAATTGGGAAAAAAAAAAATATTTTTGTCAACAAAATCATTACATTTTATTGGAATGAAACATTATAGGTTTGATGCTTTTAAATAATTTAAAATCTTTTTCATCAGATTGAAATAATGAGTTATGTTAAGTACAAAGTTTAAATTCAATAATCGAAGATTTAATAAATTTTCTAAATTGAATTTAATTTTCACAAATTCTAACTTTATACATTCCATAATGTACTGACCTTATTTAATAATCATTTAAAGATTCCCCAATCCGTTAGGGGTTTTTGTCTAACAAAGAGCAACCATTGCAGATTATCTGATATTTTTTATTCCTTTATTTAATGATTTTTGTTGTTGTTGTTTTTGGTTTCCTTATGTAGAAGAGAGTTTGTCTGGATAAAACAACACACAAGGATATTTAAGGAGTGTTATGGGATCAAGATAAAATATAAATAACTTTTTGAATTTTATGATCCTAAATCTTGTGCGTCTTGTGTCACACATAATTCACATAGTCAACAGCTTCTTCTTTACGGTGTCTTTTATAAACATTTGTAAAACAGAAAGTGTATTTTTTTTTATGGGATTTATATGAAACATGAACTTTAATAGGTCAAATATAAGTGAACACTATACGAGTGCAAAGAACGTAAATAGAAAATAAAACAAAATTTATATTTTATTGGTGTCGACGGCTGAGTTGCACCAAAAACATTTGGTTATCACGTCATTTTGTAAGCCTCTTTCCATCAATTTTCATGTTGTATATATAACATAAATAGATTTAAACTGATGATGAAGATTTATGATTTATGAGAATAAAATACAATCAGATTCTTTTTATAAATTTACAATATTATTTTACATTTGCATTTTGCATTTTGTATTTTCTATTTTAACAGAAAAAAGAACCAAGAATAATATTTACACACATAATTCTTGAAATATCAAACAAAATAATACTTTTGATGCTTAAATCTTTTTTTTTTCTTATATAAATCCATTAAACTTCATCCATAATAATAATAATAATACAGAAGTGCATTCACTTTATAATAATATTAAATATCAAACGAAATATGAAAAAATATAACAACTTTTAAGTGACCTATAAAAAAATATTTACAATGTAAAATAAAATATCTTACAATATTATATTTTTCCTTAACCCAAATAAACTTTAGAATCTAAATTTAAACATAATATTTTATTAATAATAATGTTTAGAGAAAATTCTTATCTTATTTTAATTCGATTGAAAATAGAAAATCATTTTTGTAGGTACAACAATTATAATCCTGTTTATTTATTTCACATTGAATCCTTAACAACGTCAGGTAAGGTAAAATATTAATTGCAAATAAATTGTTTAGTACAATCAGAGGTAAAAAAATAGTTTTGATATCCTTATACTCGAAGTTAAAACTAAAAAAATTAGGCTTGAATGGGTTAAGAATAAAAATAATATTTCTCACATTTTCTAATAAATTATAATAATAATAATCAGACATTATGACAGTCACAGTAGTATAGAATAAGAAAAACGTTCCTTCACATATTTTTCTCTTTGTATACTAAATCAATGACAATAATTTGATCATAGATGAAAAATAACAGAAAGAGGAAAATCATCCTATTTTTTTGTAAAATATAGATTTTATGTTCGTTGGATCTCATTCAGAGATGATTGTAAAACGATTTTTCCTCTAGGGTAAAAAAATATATAGAAGAAAAAAAATAAAATCAGTCACCTTGATATCTATTTTTGTACAACTATGTACACATTTTATTTAGTGCAATGAAGGTATATAAATAAATATACATAATAATAAATAGAAAATGCACATCTGGAACTGATGGCCAAACTCAATTTTTGTATTATTTTATTCTAGGTTAGAAAAAAAAAAAAAAACGAACAAAATTGTACAATGTGAGATAGAATAATATATAGGTTGTTGCCCAGAAGGTATTTGTATGGATAGGACAATGTTATTAACCTAGATTCTATACATAATTTTATAAAGGATTAATTTTTATTTGTATTTTTATTTTATTGTTTTATTATCTTTGTTATTTTTTCTTTTAAATTTTACTAATAAGAAAAATTATTTTCTATAATAAAATATTTCTCATCATAAAAATTATTAACTTAAGATATTTTTATTATAATTGTTCTTTAATTGGGTCATTCAAACATCATTTTTTAAACAAAAATTTATCCCTTGGTTTATCAATATTAAATTTGGCAAAAAACTATTCAATAAAATAAATTTTCAAAACGATTACAAATCGATGCGATCCAACAATTATTATGCAACAAGACATCCACATATTCCACTGAGACGAGTTATGTTCCAGAAATCTTTTTATTTTATTTGACTTCAAATTATTCAATTGTCTGAGAGAAGTTAAAGAATTGATTTTATTATTTTGACAATAAAATAATCGTTATTAAGCATGGCACATCGTTTAAATTTATAAATAAATGTCATTTGTTTTGTGGTGAATATTTTTTTTTTTTTGACTGTTTTTCCCCCTTATCATTATTTTGAAACAATTATTATCAAAAATATTTATAAAGACAGATAGATTCTTCTTTTTTCATTATATAATAAATATGATATTTATTTTATGAAAATATATTTTTCTGTTGATTTTGGCCCAATCACACTTAATTATATCTATTTGGCATAGAAAATATAGAAAATAGAAATACCCCAAAAAAAAAAAAGAAGAAAAAACAAGACATTATCTATCAACATTTGGCAATCGCCCTTGAAAATATTTTTCTTTTTTATTCATAAAAGAAACAAGAACAAAAATATGTATAAAAAAAAAATAATATAATATTCATAATTTTAACATTGAAATAAAAATCCTCATCCATATCCTTCACCCTGACAGAGACAGAAAAAATGTGAGAGAGAAAGAGAGAAAAAAATACTGCCAAAAACAAGAATCATATAATAATAAAATGAATGTCAAAAGGACGTTAACTTCTCTATAATAAATCCCTTCCTTCCTTCTATATATTTATTTTTTGTTGTTGTTATATGATATTATACTTTTGGGTCTATTTTGTGGCCCCCATTTTTGGTCAAGGGCATTATATTATATATATATATATATATATATATATATGTGATGATGATAAATGTTTGGTATTTAATTTATATCCTAGAATCGATTTACTAGAATCCATAGAGTATAAAAAAAATTATATATATATGGAAGGAAGAAGACAAGCTGTCAAATCTATAAAGACTGTTAATAAAATATTGCCAATTTTCTTAATTCGGATTGAACAGAAAAATGATGGCGGTATATGAAAATTGATAATTCCAGAGAAAGAAGACGAATTATCTAAATAGACTAAATGAATCGGCAACATATAAAGAAAAAGTTGTGAACAATTTTTTTTTTTTTGTAAATTAAATTATTCTTTATTTATTCTCTCTTCTCTATGAAAAAAAGGATAGAGAAATTATACCACACTATTTGTATAAAGCAAAAAAAAAAAAATTATGTATAAAAAATGTATTATGGTATGGAGGATAAAATAACAGCAGACATACGACCATACGAGTAACATTTTGCTTTAAACTTTTCAACTTTACGTTAATGTGTATGAGTATTCATGTCTGTGCCTGTAATTTGTGAGTCAGAAAATTATAAAGTAACCGGATAAACATCAAGAATAATTTTTGGTGTATTTTGGGTAAAATGAAGTCAAGTGCAAATAATGATGGGCATTATTGTCCTTTATAAAAACAATGACATCTTGTAATTATAAGTATTAAAATAATTAATACGATGTGTTTGTATTAAAAGGTTCCTGTCCTGTCTTGTTGTCACTTTATTAATGTTCTTTAAAATGAAATCTTAAATTTGTTCCAAGAACAACCAATGAAATCAAAAATCAATTCAACTTCCGGCCATTATTACAGTAGCAAATGCATCATTTATAAACACACATCACACACATTTTAACACGTCAACAAAAATATCACTCATCATCACATGCCAATAATACTTTAATATTTTTTATATAAGTCAAGGTAAAAATGTTAAAAATTTTTTTTAAATTTATCAATATTTTTATAAATAAATAAAAGTTATTTTTAACTTTTCTAGTGACTCTCACCTGTTCAGTCCCAGTCACACATTCCCGTTTATATTATTCTATGTTTTGATACAAATTTTAAAAAATTATAAAGAAAAAAAATAATGTAAAATGCGCTCAATTAAAAAACCATTCAAAAATTACGTCAGTTATTGGTTTACTTTACAAACATAAGAAAAGTTGGTGTATGAGGGTCAAACCGCATACCAAATATTTATATAAATCCAGTTTTTATTTTGATTCTTTTACAACTTTACATTTTTAATTTTTTGTTTTTATTTCTTTTTAAATTTTAAATTTTTTGGTTTTAAATAAATTTTTTCCAAATTTCTTGATTTTTAAATAAATCATTAATTTGAAATTGAACGATTTTATATTTGTTTTGATTTTCTATAGTTTTTAAGTGTAGAAACAAATAGACAAGTTTATTGATAATGATAATTTGGGAATTTCTATTAAAAAGAAACAAACCAATTATTTTTTTTTTTTTTTTGTAACAATTAAATCAAGATTATTCTGGTTACAACTAACTTTATTGAATTTTTTTCTTTCTTTGTCTATCGTCTATAATTAAGATATCAAATTTTATACGTTTTTAATTTGAAAATGAAAACGGACAGTACAAATGGAAAGTAAATTTGATGAAATGAATTTCATTTCTGTAATAGAAATTGGAGGACCAATAAAAAAAAAGTCTTTATGATTCTTTCAGTTTGGCAATTTTTCTAAATCGAAAATACGTAAACTTCTCCTTAAATCTCCTTAAATAAACCGATTGAAAGTGTCATTGCCGTCTATAACAATTTAATAACTCAATAAAATCAAATCGTTTCTATATTTGGATAAATGGAATTTAAATGAGAAAAATTTTATTTAAGGAGGAAATATTTCAATATTTTTTTCATTACAAATTAAATTGAATAAATTCTCCCCCCACTAATATGAAAATCAACCAAAAAGACACGAATTTCAATTTAGGTATAAATAATTTTTTTATTTATCGATTTTATTCGTTGTTCATATTTTTATTTTTATTTTGTTGTTGTGTGATAGATGTTAGATGTTAGATGTTAGATGTTTGATGTTAGATGTTAGATGGATCTATAATGCGGATATTCAAAAGACAAATATATTTGTTATGCGCAAAAGAATTTCCTTTTCTATTCTATTCTATTTTTTTTTTTCTTTTAGTTTTTACTTGAATTGATTAATGGCAAACATGATGAGTTAAGTGAGGGATTTTTCTTTAAAAAGAAATAAATAAATACG
Source organism: Pedicia rivosa (assembly GCA_963082725.1). Lineage (NCBI taxonomy): Eukaryota > Metazoa > Arthropoda > Insecta > Diptera > Pediciidae > Pedicia > Pedicia rivosa. Next base: position 42,594,312 of record OY720151.1, read on the forward strand.
ATATTCAAATTGGTGACACTAAGACGCTCTTTATTATACACAAATTATAGAAAGAACCAATCAATATTTGATAAACTTAGTATTCTATCTAGACACAATTTAGAATCAAATTTCGTATTTTTATATCAATATGAAATTATTGTATTATAAAAGGTTAATGGCTTTCCACTTAAAATATCAAATTCAATTTTTTTTTTTTGTAAACATTGATGAAAATAAAATCAAAACAACAACAGAAAAATTGCGTAAGAGGTAAAAACCATCATAAGATTCACATTTAAATAATTCAACGGAATTAATAAAAAAAAATCTCGATTCACACGATTTTATTTGATCACAATTTTTGTATTAACTTTTAAGAAGAATAAAATAATTTGTTTTCATTGTGCATTTTTTGTTGTTGTTTTTTTTGTATTTCTTTTATATATTTTTTTTTTATCTATGGTTAACCGGTTTTTTTCTCAATATCTTTCCACATCAATAAGACAATTAATAAACACCACGCGTAATTTTTTAAAGATGAATAAAAGATACTGCATTATTATAAATAAATATAATTAAAGACTACAAATGGTTTCTTGTGAACGTCGCACCATTTATACGATTAGAATGATTTGCAATTTGTGGTCTAGTTATAAAACGCAATTTTGTCAACAATTCTTAAGAATTGTTATTAAAACTTTTCCGATTAAAAATTAAGTGAAATGATTTGAATTAAACAATAATGTTGCTGGTATCATTCCACTATTTTCCATCTAAGAAAATGTAAACACGAATTTTATGTTCTATCAAATAAATTTTCATTATATTTTTTTTTTTTTTTCATCAATATTACCTTTAGATTAATGGTTGGAATATCTTATATAAGAAAATTATATGATGTTATTTTCTTGTGTTGTGTTGTGTTGTGTTGTATTAAGAAATTGTAAAAAGTAATATAATTAAAATTAATTAAAAAGGCACGTAAAAGAGTGTGAGAAATATAAAGAAAATATAGGTCAACTTTTTCTATTGATTTGTTATAGAAAAATGTATACGTATTTAATATCCACTTGAATAAGTAGAAATAATTTACCCAATAACCAATTAAAAGGAAAACAAAAAAAAAAAAAAAAGGTAAATAAGAATCAAATGAAATACAATTAATTCATTTGGCAAACAGAAAATAAATATTATAGAAAAAAAAAATTGATAATTAATTTGAACAGCCTAAAAATGGATCGAGGTAAAAATGGTGTTAGAATAATTTGTTTTTATTGTTTTTGCGTTGATTTTCTTTTTTCTTTTTTTTTCTTTTTGTGAACTATAAAAATTTATTTTCTCACCCTTAAAAGTCTCCTTTGGCCTTTCATCATCAGCCTAACCACCAATGTCTCTGAAATTACAATATACATTGTGAGTTTCATAACAGTAAAAATAAAAACAACAGAAAATGTCTGATGTTGACTATGGGTGAAAAAAATTCAAAACGTTCATCACCCATTCCATTATTTAAAAAATTTTCATTTTTTTCATTTTCATTTTTTCTTTTTTTTTTTTGACACAAGAGAATTTTTTTTTTTCCACTTGAAAGGCAATGTCCACTTTGACTGTCAACAACAAACAGAGCGTGAAATAAACAACAACAATATCCAGAACATACGAAAAAAAAAAAATGTTGACGGTTGACAAAAACAAAATGGTAGAAAAGGGACAAAATAAGGGTATAATCTTCTCTGTTGAGAAGAAATGCTTTTGCTAATTTTAATTGTTTTTTTTTTTTTGCTCTCTTCTTAAAACTCAGAAATTCTGTAAATTCTTAAATTTGAAAATTAAACATTAATTTTATATTTTTCTTGATAAATCTTGTCTATTCAATATTCATGAATTCAACTAACTTGATTGACTTTGACTTTAAATGGAATTTCAATTTAATAATAGATTATTATAAAAAATAGTTTAATCTCATTATTATTTACTATTGATAAAATATACAAGTTACTCGATGACCATAACAAGTGTTTAATCAACACCAATAATAATTAATGAAGAGAAACATTGACTTTATCAGAAAATGGTTAATTAAAATATTTTCTTTTGTGTGTTGAAAATGGGGAATCACAAAATAAATCATGTCGTCCCCTTTCTCTTTAACAACAATAAATTCAAATTAAATGGCGCGTATCAAAATCACGTTTGTTTTGACATTTTATAAAGACAAATGAATAAAACGAAAACGAAAAAAAAGGATACTAATTTTGACAGTTTCTTTTTTTTTTATTTATAAATGAACGTCGATTTTTCGTGGATTGACAGTTTCTTTTTTAATAGGAAATTTGATACATTTTTCTTTTAAATCAAAAATTTATTTTAATATCTAATTATTACAACAATAAAATTTTTAACAAATAATGGATATGACGTTTTAAATTTAACATTTACTGTAAGTTAAATTATGTCAGAAAGTAATTAGATAATTCAATCTTTATTACGTTCTATATATGTAATGATCGTCTTAAAATTTAATTAAATATTTAATAGACATAAGGAAAAACTTGCGTAGTTATAAAACTGAAACAAGAGAAAACAAAAACAAAAAGATGATAATCTTGATACTCGACCTGATCTGTGCAGTGTGCACAACACATATATATTTTTTTTTTTTGCTCAAACGAATATCCTCTTAAACTTTATAATTACCTCAAACAAAATCTACCTATATAGAATGACGTTACATGTTCTAAAAGAATTAAAGAACTTTTTTTGGCTTTGCTTTTAAGTTCAGTTCAGTTTGCCATTTATAATCCAATGTTCAATTATTTTTTTGTTTTTTTTTTGTTTTTGTTTTTTGTACTTTGGATGGGTTTTTACATTTTTATCCCGACCTATCGCACATAAATTTTAAGTGTCTATTTTATACCGTCAAATGATGAGATAAATAAGAAGAGACAAATCAACAAAGTAAAGAGCAACACCAATGTATACAGTTGATTATTTTCAAATTCGTATATAGCCAAAATACAAATATTGTTAATATGCAAATTAGTTTTGTGCGGGATTTTTTTTTAATGATATTTGATCCGATTATAACGTAATCAAAAACTGTTGTTGTATATATTTTTTATTTATATCCAGTTAAATTTTGAGATATTTTAATATAGTTTTTTTTTTTTTGGTGGAAGTTAAAAGAGAATGAAATATTTATGGTTATGTATGAATGTAACGTTAAAAATATTGATCAATATTGTATCACTGTACAATGTAATCTATATATGGGGATAATATTTCTATATCCTAGACTGATTTTTTTCTAGAAAAATAGGAATGACAAGTTATGAATAATAATTTGATACGAATCGTAAATCAAAAGAGTGAATTTTATAAAAATAATGAAACACCTTCAAGTGTACTCATAAGTTTGCCATTATAAGTTGTACTTTCAAAATAGAACAAAAATTATGTTTAAAGTATAAAATTATATTCATTATTGTCTATATACGATACCACAGTATCATATTCATAATAATCAAGGTTAAAACGATTTGTCCACATTCAAAACAAAATTCACATACACAAATATGTACACACACACACACACATTGTCGCTTTTATTAAAACAAATAAAATTTATTTTATTTTATTCTTAAGTTAAATTGTCAGACAGCTGTCAAATCAGCTGCATATATAAAATATTTAATATTTGCATATTTTACAATTGACAAAAATAGAAACATTGTTTGGTTGATTGGCAGTAAATATGCTAAGGGCTTAAAACTTCACTATAGAAACCAGATTGTACTGGATTTTAAACGAAAGAAATTACATGTTGAGTTAGCTGTTTTATGTATACATCCGTCATAATCATCCGCTATTGATTGTCTTTTAACTTGAATTAAACCGGCTTACATGCGAATCTAACCTTAACATTCCATTTCTGGTTGAGTCTATTAAAAAGTGATTAAAAATAAAATAAAAACAAAGAAAAGAGTTCAAATTTTTCTTCATTTTTTTTTTGCCCATTTACTTTTGGGTAGGGATTTTTTTTTTTAAATATTTTACTTAGCCTTGACGACTTTAAGACGAAGAAAGACAAAAAAAAATGTGTTTGTTGTAAACCTTCACCTTCACCGTTGTCAACAAGAAATTTACAGAGAAAAATAAAATTGTATTTTGCCCTCATCATCATCATAATAAACATCCTCTTTTGCATCAAAGTAAATATATGCAAATTGTATATATAAATTTACTAATTTTAGCCAAATAAAAAGAATAATAAAATAAAACAGAAACAATATTCGTTTATTGTACAAAAACAAAAAACAGAAACAGAAATCCAGAAAAATCTATAAAAAGAAGAAAAACAATCTATTGGACATATAACTTTAATGACGCGCACGATCATCATCATCATCATCATCATCATCATCATCATCATCATCATCATCAACAGAAATCCATACCCGATAATAAACTGAACAAATAAACATTTTTTTTTGTTGTTCTTATATTTTTTTTTACTTTTATTAAATTTTATATTGTAAACGTACCCTTTCCCTCCTATAGTCACGCAGTTTACAACAACAACAACAACAAAAAACAAAAACAAAACAAAATAAATAATAAGAAAAAGTTTAATTATCTGTTTATATTAAACACAACAAAAAGAAACACAAAAACCGGTAACATGAATTAATTTATAGTCTAAAATTAGACTTTAATAAGATAGTACAATTTTTTTGTTGTTGTTGTTTTTTTTTTTTTTATTTAATTACTTTTTATGTATATACATTTTTTTTTTTAAAGATTTTTTAACATTATTTTTTTTTTTCTTAATTTGTTTGTTTATTTATTTTCTGTTTTATCAGTTTACGATTTTGTTTTGTTTGTTTTTTTTCACAATTAAAACGAAAAAAAAAAAAATTGTTTCAAAATCTTTAATCGAATGATTTGATTTGTTTTTGTTTTAATTCGGAAAATAAGTAAGTGTTGTGAAACTTTTGTAAGTGACCACCCAAGTGAAGTTCATTAGTTCCTCACAAACATATGTCGTTTTATTTTAGAAGCAGTACAAGCGAATAATCTTTCTTGTAATTACTAATCTTTTCAAATCTATTGACTGGTCCATTTATGAAGGTTCCAAAATGTGAAAAATTAATAATATTTTTTATATAAACTCGGACTAGAAAGAAGAAGAAAAAAGATGACGTGCGATTTATGTATGTCACGGGTTATCACACTTTATATTAATGATAAGATGATCGCTTTTTATTTTTATTCTTTTTTCGGTTGCCTTTTTTTGCTTAAATAAATTGAATGAATTAAAATACGCCCATATTTATTATGTAGAAACAATAAATTTGTTTATTTCATTTCGTCATATTGACGTATTTACAAAGATATTCAAAATTTATTAATTAAATTAAATTAAAAGTGATTTACGTTTGCGCATAATGACAAAAAACATTGATTGGATTTCACTTTTCTCATAAAACAATTTAAAATTATTTTCTTTAAAAACAAAACAAAAAATATTATTTTGTGTAAAATGTGAAAGAATTTTACTTACATGAAATATTTTTTCTTGAATCTTCTTTAAATATTTTGTGTCTATCGCACTTTTTTTTTTATTGTCTTTCTGTTTTAGTTGTGTCATTACAAAAAACAACAATACGTCACAAACAAATTCATTTTGTTATTGGAAAATAATTATTTAAAATAGTGCAAAAATTTTTACATATAAAAAATCTCTCACACACACACACACACACATAGAGGCAACACAAAAGAGTTTACCATTAGCCAAAGTACACAATTAAAATTTGCATTAGGTAAAAAACAAGAACAATAACAAAAATGTAATTTATAATTTTTCAGGAATTTAATTGATTATAAATTAAAATTTACAAAAAAAAAAATAAAATGTTTTTAAATTAAATTAAACAAACGATGTTCAGTATTTTATTATTTTATTGTTGGTTTAGTCGCACACTTTAAATTCATCAATAAAAATATAAATTGCAAAAAAGAAAAGAAACGAAACGAAAAAAAAAAATGGCTAAAGGTTAGGCGGGTATTATATTAAAATTACTACAAATTTTCATAAACACAAATCGTCTTTATTGTCGTGTATGACACTGACACTATTATAATATATTTATTTTTGTGATGGATTAATTTGCATTTTTTCAAATGCACACAAAAAAACAAAAAAAAAAAAAACGGTGTCGTTTGTATTATTTATTTTTTTATAAAAATAAAATATTTTCAGTTTCAGTTATTTTCAGTTACTGTTTGGGTAATTTATGTGTGTGTGTGTGTGTGTGTGTGTATTGTAAAATTTTATGTTAATTTTTTTCAATTGATTAAATGAAATTCATCATTATTATTATTATTATTATAAAATTTTCTATTGAAATCATATGATTTGATAATAATCAATTGATTTGCATTTTTATTTTAACACTTAACTTAATTCAAGTGAACAAAAAAACAAAACACAAAACACAAAGAGAATAAAATAGTCAATCATTTACGTAAAACAAGTGTCAAATAAACTGACAAAATTGAGGTTAAATACACAATGATTGTAAGACTTAATTAAAGTTAAAGTTCGTTTAGTTTTTTTTTTTTTGTAATTTAAAACTTTTTGGTTTCCAACAGAGCAATAATACAAAAATTAACATTTAAAGAATTCAGCTTTATATCCATCTCATCTTATGACGTTGGTCGTTTTTTTTTTTTTTGTTGTTGTTCGTCTGTCATATGGTTTTAATGAACGTCTTCTATATAAAAGAGATTTTATATTTTTAAGTGAGAATTGATACACAATTTGGCATTGTAAAATAGAAGAAAAAAAAAGATAAAAGTTTGATGATTGATCGTAACGTAAGACTAAAGTAAAGAAAGAAAAAAAAAAGTTCTATTTGATTTCATTAAAAAATCAGACATGCCAGATTTTTCACAAAGAGAAAAAAAAAACAATAAAAATTGAAAAAATATTACAAGAATCTAAGGACTAAATATTTTCATATACGTTGAAATGTACAATGAAAAATTTATGGCGTTTTAAGGGCGGGCTCATTGTACTATGAAATATTAAAATCACGTGCGTCATAAAAGCTTCTAAATGTTTTCTATTTTTTTTTGTTTTATTTGAAACAGAAATCAAAGAAATAAAATAGACAAACAAAAAATGTGGATTGTAACGTATCGTTTTAGTCGCGACTGATAATAGATTACAATCTTTAATCACTTTTACTTCAAATGACTTCAGTCAATACTTTCAGTTTCTATACGTATAGAAAACAACATTGATTTATTGTTGTTGCATTTCCAGTGACAGAACCAAATTCTAGTTCTGATGGAGAATGATAAAATAACAAACTTTATTCACTCCTCTACTTGTATGCTAGAGAAAGAAAATAAATTATCATTCAATCATTCTATCAGAAATTTCTTATATTTAATTTAAGGGAATCAACTCCAGTATTAAGATTTTTCTAACATTCACTCGTTCTTTCTAACAAATGGAAGATCCAGTTAAATATATATTAACGTTATTTTCTCCTTTCTCCTGTAACTGTCTTATTTTATTTGTCTGTATTCTTGATTTAAAGTTTTAATTTTAACTATAAAAACTTTTTACTTTTGTTTACTTTCATTTTTCTACCTAATCATCAACATCATACTGACGTCGTCTATATCGTCCTCATATCCCTTGAATCATAACCAAACCATATTAATTTTATTACCAAAGAAATGAGGGGAATTTTTAATAACAAAAAAACAAAAGTAAAATAATAATCGTAATAATAATTTTGTATTGTCGCCACGGTTCCCCATTATCAGCTTAACAATAAATCATCTAAATGACAACAAAAGTTTGTTTTTTTTTTATGGTTTTGTTATTTTATTATTACTTACCATTTTGGATTAAATTAAATTAAATTAAATTAATTAAACATTTTAGTAAGTTAGCAGAGAGAGAGAGAGAGAGAGAGCGAGAATGAAAGAGAGAGAGAGAGAGAGAGAGAGAGAGAAAAATCGTATGTTAATAATAATTAAAAATTCATAAAAACGACATGCTTAGCCTCGTGTTTGCACTTTTTTTCTTCTATTTTAATTTAAATTTTGTTTGGTTTTTTTTTCTTTTTGCAAAATCTAAAAAAAAAAATAAAAACTATAAAGACGGTTACGGTGCGTGGGCATTTACGGAAATATTTTGTTATTTTTACTTCCACTTAATCAATAATGACGGGATGGTAAATAATTTTATTCCAAAGTGTATTGGCACTTCTCGAAAAATAACAATAATGACATTGTGCTGTGGGAATTTACTTGATGGAAAATGATTTTAATCAAAATTAAATCGATAACAAAGAATTCTTTAAGGCGGAAGTTAAGGAACAGTTGCTCATTTTTTAAATGTTTTTGCAATTATAAATTTAAATTTGTTTTGTGTTGGAAATTCTCGTCAAGAATAAAGATCCCAGTCGAGTACATATAGTTGAGTTCAAAGACATTAAAATGTAGCTTATAAATGAAATTCTTGTAATATTTTAGTTCTTCATATAATTAATTTAAGTTCGCCTTAAAAAAAACGATAAATTTCAACAGACGGCCCTAAATATTTTGAACGCGTGCTTTTAGTTAATTTTCAATTAATTGTCATATTTGGTGCGTTTTTTTTTTAAATCAACAAACAACTACTAATGAGTAACCATATTTAGACATTTATAAATTTTAGCTAAAATGTAATTAATGAATTAATAAAATAATAAATTGTCTTGATCGTAGAAGTTTTCGCCATATGATTGTGTTAAATTATAGAAAGATTTTAAGCGTATAAATAACCGCGCACATCATCATTATCATAGATTCAATTTATTCAAATTATTAAAAATAATAGGAAATCTATCAATCATTATATATTTGGGCATTAAACAATAAATCTAAATGGAAAAGAAGAAATTGTACAATTCTTTATGATACCAAACATAGACGTGATTATGCTGATGCTAAATAAATCTCCTTATTTATATTTAAAATATTTAACAAACAACGATTAAAATCCTAATAGTTACGTTTAAAAATTATAACAAAAGATTTATTGAATATTTTTTAGGTGGGATAACGACAGTTCTGGGTCATTGATGGAACGACCAAACACCATTTCTTCTTTCACAAATATAAAATGTGAAAATTGATGATTAAAAAAAAATTAAAATTAAACAACTTAAAGTTTAGTTGCGTATGTTGCCTACATTCTACGTCACATACAGCTTTTCAGCTGATTGATTATAGGTTCTATATTTTTATTTCCAATTTTTAATTTTATGACGACAATTTATAAAAAAAAACAATCCATATTAAATTTATATAGACAGATACATTATGACATCATGGATTTAGTGACATCATGGATTTAGTGTTTTAATCTTTAATACTGTTGACGTTGTTAAAATTATATGATCATTGTAAATTATATAGTCTTCTTCTTCTTCTTCTTCGTATCATCATCTCAATTAACATCATATAAAACATAATAATAGAAATATAGAAATGTAATTACAAGTAATAGAAACACACATTATTGATTGCATCATTTATTTTCTATTCATTGTATCATTTTTTTTTTAAACGTTTATTTATTACATTTCAAATAATATTTGTTATTTTGTTATTTATCTATTTGATGTGATACACACACACACCCATCGACAATACACAAAAATATAAGTGTGATATTTAGTTAGCGTAATTAGACCGTCTAATTACTTGTTATTGTTGATTATTATTAGACAATTTTTTTTTTTTTACTGAATGAATCAAAATAAATTATGTTTAAAAATAAAATCAACTTTTTTTTTTTGTTAATTATTTAATGACGTCACTATTAATTATTGATGAATTTCTAATAATTAAGTTTAATAATTTTTGATTTACTAAATTTGTTCATTTGTGCTCGATTTTTTATTTTTCTGAATTTTTTTTTTTTCTTATTAAATGAATGAATGAAAAACAAAATTCTTTGCAGAAATTTTTTTTTGACGAATCATCATATAAATATTAATATTTATTATAAACTAAACTAACTAAGTTACTAACTATAACAAACTAACTAATGAACTGAACTAAGTATAGTGAAACAGAATATTTATAGAAAATTAAAGAAAATAAAATAAAGATGGAAAATTTGAAAAAAAAAAAAATAAAAAAAGAATAATTTATGTGTACAATTATTATTTACAAACACATACACATCATCCTTTATTTTATTCCAATTAGAATAGACGATTCGTATAATAATATTATTCTAGTAAATAATATTCTATATAAAGTACCAGTTCGCGTGTTATACATTTAATCGAATATCCAAGGCTCTGTTGGAATTAGTAGAATTATTAGGAAACAAAAAAAATAATATTAAATTATACAATCACATTTTTACACACTAGACAAAAGGCTATACTATAAAATTAGTATATTATCTACTGCATATTAATTAGAAACTAATTTTTGTTAATGAATGGAAATTTTTCATTTTATCAACGTTTAAATTTGAATTTAAATGACAAGACAAAAAAAAAATAACACAAATTTTCTTGTCGTTTTTTAAAACAGAAAACAACAAAAAAAAATGTCTCGGCATGTGTTGAATGGCTTATGATGGCAATATAAATAATAATAAAAAATGAGAACACGCACACACACACACACACACATACGCTTGGTGATACAAAAATGAAAAATTTGCATTGCAGACAAAAATATAAATATCAAAGTTCAGGTAAAAAAATATGCAAACAAATTTATGTTCTATTTTCATCTCTTAGAATAAATAAATTGCTGAGACAATGATTACAATAATTATGATTATTTTATTTTGTAAATGAATAAATTTTACAGAACATTTTCTGATATTTACTGTAATTTTGTTAAGTGATCATATATAGGTAATCTTCATTGATTATTTATTATATATTATCTCAATAAAGTTCCGTCTTTCCATCAAATTTTATGAAGAGACAACTTGTTGCTGTAACATCCAGAAAAACTTTTATTTAGTTATTCGGGACGTATGAAACTTATTTATCTCCCATTAATATTTTTTCCAAGAGACTGAACAACTTTCAACTTATGTTATAGGGATTAACGATTATAAATGACTGCAAGTCAAGTTAAAATATATATGTACAGGAAAAACATAAACATACAACCACACATAAACGTTCATTTTATATCCTCATCATTGGAAAAAAAAAAAGAAGAAAATTACAAATCTTAATCTTACACGTTAATGCGTTTTCTTGCGACGTTACGTTTATATAGAAAATAAATGGTGTCTATTAAACTATAATCCAACAGATATACACACACACACATACATACAAACAAACCCCACATATATGTTTACAAACCAATAATAATAAATAAATATATTTTAGATTGGTTGCAGTGCACAGAAAAACCGTTATCAGTGAAAAAAACACATTCTTGGTCCATGAATGTTTTTCTATACACAACATTTTACTAGTGTTGTTTATTTTTGTAATGTTTATTGTGGGTGGATTTATGTGTATACGGAGGTGATTTGTTGTTTTTGCAATTTCACAAGCTTTTAAAAATATGCAAATGAATAATGCATACGTGTTTACAAAATTTCGGAATGTAAAAAAAATAAGTTTAAATTGAATTTCGTTTGCACCAAAAAAAAATGAAAATGAAAAAGAAACAACAAAATGTCGAATCTCTACCATACAAATATTTTGTTAGTGTATTTGTGTAGACACTGAGTATGTAGAAAATTAGTGTATAAAATCGAATATGATTATGAAGTAATCAGAGCCGTCATTCATATTCAAGGCGATTGCGAAGTGGGGGGGGAAAACATGATTTTTACAAGAAAATTAAAAATCCAGCTGATTGTACATATTTTTTTTTTTTTTTTGTTGTTATGGGTTTTAATTTTCAATGTGGTTTATGGCACGTGTCTGTCTGTGATTTCAAAATTTATGTGTGTGTGTATTAGACGCTTCATCAATTTTTTATTTTAATATTTGTTTATTTTTGTTAATAAGAAAGAAAAAAATGTCGCAACAACAAATATAATGAAAATTAGTTAGTTAGTTCTTATTATCATTATCAGATTCAGACAAGACAATGTCATGGGACAACATTATATTTATATTTATTTATTTTTTTTTGTACAAGCATATTTTATTTCTTTTGTAAAATACAAAACAATTAATAAATAGCTAACTAATGAAATGTAATTAAAATAAATAGAATAAAATAGCAGGGTTTACAATGCGATTTTTTTTAATTTAATTTTCGGAATTTTAATTTTACTATGAGTTATCACAGATTTTCTTCGTTGAATTTCCCTACACCAAATACCTGTACATATTTCTCGGAATTTAGTTGTTATAAATTCTAATGTAACGTTTATCTTACTTGATGAAATTTTTTCATTCATAATATTAAGTACCATGTGATTCCTACGAACCAAAACCCCACCGATTGTTGTTATTTCTGAATGAATTTAGTCTTTCTTCGAATTTCATTAAGAGTTTTGTTTGAGTTGAGGTCGTTATAATCCAGTCCCTTACCTGCATACTAAACCTTTGCAGAATCTCATCAAAAGAGTCTTGGATTCATACCTCGGTAGTAGAAGGAATGGTTTGGATTCCCTTATATGTTAGATCTTGCATTTTGATCCAAGACCGATACCGTAAATATTCATCTAATTCTTCAGAAATTATGGATATGGCTAACAAAAACTACTTGAATACAAATTTTTTAAAATCAGGAATTTACGTTCAACATTTTTAAAAATTTTATAAATTCAGATTAAAAAAAAAAATTAACTCAATCGTAACAAAAGATCAACTTTCATTCTTGTTACAAATATTGTAATAAATTGAGTTATAATTAATTGTTTGTTGTGTTGTGCAAATAAGCAATTTAGATTTGATTAAAAGAATTAAACGAATTAATAGAAAATTGATCTCAAAAAATAAACAACACAAATGACAAATGAAAATAGTGCGAGAAAAAAAAAGAACTAAAATAAAAAATGTGACCTAAAAAAAAAAACGCTCAAGAATTAAATGAGGAAATAAAATAATCGTAACAAATGACGTGAATGAAAATGATAACAACAAAAATTAATTATATTGTTTTTCCTACAAACTAATTATTTTTCACCTTACACAATTTTCCCTTTTTCTTTTTTTTTTTTCCTTTGAAAACTCTACTGAATGTAGACAAACAATAAATCAATATTGATAAATTTTTTAGTAATCCCAATCTAAAAATATTTAGTAATCCCATCAATGTCTAAAAATAGACTTTCAAATGATAAGAAAAATAATAATAATAACAAAATCCACAGAAATTAGGCCAACACATCATAAATAATTTTGTTCCATTTAACCCGTAAATTAATTCATATAAATTGTTGTAATTCTTAGAAAATATTGAGTATCCGGAAATTTATATACAATCACAATTTACAAACAATAAATAATAATGTGTACAATAATCGATAATTGTTTATTACTTCTTACATTTAAAAATTAAACAATGTAAAGAATAAAAGACAAAAATTGTCTAATAGAACTTTGTTCTCTCGTCTTCATTTATTTGATTTTACCAAAAAAAAATTAAAAAAAAATTAAACTTCCTTAATGAAGATGACTTTATTATATGTGTGTGTGTGTGTGTACATGTGTTTGTGTGTGTGTGTTATTTTTAACGCATTGAATATAATTAATAAAAAAAAACAAAAAATACACTTTAAAAATTTTTTAAATGAATTCCATAAAAGAAAATTGAATAAAGGAAAATGACGAATAAAAGGCGGAAATTGATAAATTATTATTATTATTTTTTTATGATGACGATTAAGTGCCATTAATATGATCATCATCATCATCATCATCATCATCATCATCATCTATTGACTTTACCATATAATGAAAAAAAATAAAAAAGAAAAAAAAAAAACAAAGAGAATTTTGATTTGCTTTTGTTTTTTTTTTATTCATTACTTTTTTTTTTTGGTTAATTATTTCCGCGAAAAATAAAGCGGGTAAAATTTTTGTGTATATTTTTTTTTCTTTCTTTTTTTCAATTTCAATTTTTGTTTTTGTATTTTCAAAATTCATTATTTGATTTTGGTCGTCGTCGTCGTCAAGAGCAAATACACACACATTCTGTATTGTTTCATTCTATTGTTGTTGGATTATTTCCGTGTAAATTATTTTTTTGCATTTCATTTGTTTAGAAAAAAAAAAAAAAAAAATTAAATAAAGAAAAAAAAAAAAATGTCCTTGGTAAAAAAAAAATCTTCTTCATTTTTTTTTTTTAATTTAATAATCACGACGACTGAATTTTTTTTTTTCATTTATAAAAAATAAAAGCAGATAAGTAGGAGGTAAAAACGATATTTTTAATAATTAAATCAAAAAAAAAAAAAAGGTTCTATCCTTGAATTTTCATAATTGACTTTATTAACGGAAATTTTACAAGATCAAGTGAATGTGAAATTTTCTTTTTACTTTAAGTGAATGAAAAAATTATGATAAACTAAAATTGACCGTCAAACAATAAATAAAAAGGTTTATTCAAATTAAACGCGGTCATAATATTTTTTTTTGATTTAAAGTGTAAAGGGAATAAAAAAAAATGTATACTGAAAAAAAAAAATTATAAATAAAATATTTCGTTCCGTATTTTGTTCATTGATGGTTTGACTTTCCAAAAATTAAATTCATAAAAAATTATCTGTGACTTAAATAATAATATAATTTTTGGTATGTCTTTCAAATGATGTTGTCAATATTTAAATTGTAAATATGACAAAACAAAACATTCAACAATATTTCAGAAATGCAGTGAAAACTTTTACTGACAGTTTTTTTATTGGTGTTTTCTGAAGAAAACAAAAAGAAGTTTTTTTTTTTATATTTTTATAATACGATAATAAATACACGGGTGTATTTTTAATGTATTGCTTCTTTTCTTTTCTAAACGAATTAAACAAAGATTAAAAATAAATTTAAATTCAAAATTATTATCAAGATAAGCAATAATTGTGACGGTTACATGTACCGTGAAAATTAGAGAAAAGTTTCTAATTAAACTGACTTCCCACTTCCTGATATAAACACAAGAGAAATTCATTTAACCTTGAAATGACACAAAATATCTAATTTTTGACAATTTTCACCATAGTGTGATGGAGGCGCCTTGTTTTCTTTATTTTTATTTTTAAATAAAACTAAAAATTCTGGCAATCAACAACAAAATAGATTTGTATGTTTTTTTTTGTTGTTTTATCTACACATTCGTATTTTCTTTCACAATAAAAATTAATACTTAGAAGAAACATAAAATTATGAAAATATGTTTTTCTGAGGTTTTATTTTAATTTTTAGAAATTATTTAGATTTTTTGGCAAAATGCAAATAAAAAATACTGTAGGCCGTATGATGACAGTTGTTGTTTTATACATAAAAAATAGATGCTGTACTATTTTCTCTTGTCTTGGTCATATACGTAATAAAAATGTGAAGAAGCATTTTATTGTTTTAAGTAGATTGTCAACTAACAAGGAATGTGTTTGATTAAATAAGAGACAAACAGAAGCCGCTTGTTAGTTGGACTCTTTTTTATTAATGTTTTTAATGTAGGAATTATATAAAGAGTTTTAGGGAAAGTTTGCCAATTTTTTATTAAACAAGAACAACAACAACAACAAATCATCAATCCAGTAAAAAAAAAAACTCAATCAACAGAGTGAAAGAAAAAAAGTAAAAAAAAAAAAATGCCGAACGCACTTCCTACGAATAATAAATCACATTTACATAAATTATTCATTTTTCATTCTATTTTTATTTACATTTTATGTTTCGTTTTGTTGCTGTTCTTCTTCTTCTTCTTTTTCTTTTTCTTTTAAATTTAATTTTTTTTTTTTACCGAATATTAAACAGAAGAAGAAGAAGAAGATAATGTGTAAAATAAAGTTAAGTAACGATGTGTTAAATTTATTGTGTGCTCATCCCAACAATTGTGATTAATTTCATCATTTTTATATATGGATGACATTTTTAAACGTTTTGAAAAAAACAAAAAAAAAAAAAACAAATATTGCAGAATTTAAATGTTTGCAATAATGGATTAAAAAAGTGCAATGAATATTTACAAATCACTTTCAGATGTTATTAATGTAATTAATAATTTAAAATAAAATATATGAATCTGATGATTTCATAAAATATGCGGAATGTTTTAATTCTAAGAGTGTCAAACTGTAGTGTTGATGAATTTCCATTAGCAGTATAAATTATTATCAATATTGAAATAAGGTTAAAATATTCAATTTTAATACGTTTGTTATTGTATTCATGCCCGGAATTCATCAACACTACAGTCTTCTCAATAGAGTTCCGGTGGTAGAAATAATGTTTGATTGTCAATTTAATAACAGACTTCATGTCTTGGCTGATTTTATTAAGTTAATAAGTTAAAATCGATCAATCAAACACTGATATCATCTTATAAAATAAATTATGTGTTTAATTAAATCTTTAGTGAATCGTAATTAAGGCAATTTTTTAATTTTGTTTGTTGAAACTTAGTTCAAAATATTCAATAGATTTACAATCAAGAACAGTGAAATTCCATTTAGTCCATAAATAGGTAAATGCAATTGACATTATTCCTAAGAGACACGTGTCTTTATGTAAAAATTGTATTGGGATCTCAACCAATTTTTCACCCACGTAAGATTTAAACTCACGACCTTTACGAATAACAACCTATTTGTGTTAATGAAAATTTCAGCCAAAACATTAATTGAATTTCATATTACAAATTTCAAATTTCATTTGAAAATATATTTAACAATAATTTCAATTAAAACAGAATAATGGATTTGCCTAAAGAAAAAATTATATGAACAGAAACAGACATCAGGGAATAAACTCTTTCGATTGACTTTCACGGCGACTTTCCACCTACGTTTTCAATTTGGAATTATTAAAATAATTTTTTTCTTTTTCTTAAAATTTCACGATCTCTTTGACATTTTATAACCGCAAAGATCTTGTAAAAAAAAAAAAACCAAACAAACTTAATAAATGAAAAACTGTAAAATTTCATGACATAATAAAAAACAAAATTATAAAGACACCTGCTATACCTTATGTGCCCACTTTTAATCTTTAAAGTCTTTGACTGTGACATGAACTCATCAGCATCACAATCGATCACACATCATCAGAAATTTATTTGAGTTTGTAAGATGAACAAAAAAAATAAAAAATAAAAAGTAGGAGAAACACAGAAAATATGACATCATTTTATTCAATAAGATCGAGTTGATGTCTGTGTGTGTGTGTGTGCGTAACAGTAGGTATTTATGAGTGTGTATGTGAATTGACGGTTACTGTTTGTCAGTTGGTTGATCTTAAACAGATCATAATTTTAAATAACAAAAAAAAAAACAAATTTGTATATGAAACACACCTTTAAGTTAAGAGCATTATATCAGAATCATAACCTGATTCTTAACCTAAACATATAAAGGAATGAATTGATGGATTGATTGTTTGTTCATTTTTGGCATCCATTTAGAGAAAAACAGACATAATAAATATATTTCTCTTAATCAATTACTTAATATTCTGTTCATTCTTATTATTTCTAATATTCAGTACAATCATTTAGAAGATTGACAAACTCTTTTAAACAAAAACAAAAAAAAAAGGGTACCTACACATAAAGTTTATAAAAAGATTAAGTAAGAAGAGAACAAGAGAAGACATTAAAATAAAATGATCATTAATAAAATAATTAGATTTACTTTTAGCAAAATATTGTTTATGCCAAATTTTTCTCTTGTCATAAATTGTTTTTGTCGATCTTAAAATAATTTATCATAAAAAAATAATGTTAAACAAAATAATAATGTTAAGATTTATTAAGATGTAATTATCTGGCTGAAATCAAAATGAAAATAATTGTTTTTATATTTTAAGATTCTGATGTAGGTAAATAAGTTTTGTTTGGTCATTTTTTTTTACATGCCTAGTTAACAGTTTTTCAGATGAAAATTTAATTAATTCAGTGTAATAATATTTTATGGTATTTTTTTGCCAGATTATACAAACATGCTGTTCCACATTTATATACTTACCGGCACATAAATTGTTTTCCATAGGAAATGCTTTACTGCAGTTTTTTCTATCTGATGATCAAATGTACAGTTTAGGAATTTTTAATGAAATTAATCAGCAAAAATTTACCCAATTAACAATTTTTATGAAAAACTATTCTTTGGGAAATTTTTTTTACTTGCATAAACAAACAATGAAGGTAAACGTGCTAAAGACATTTTGAATAAAAATGTAATATAATTCTGTCAGCTATATAAATGAATTTTCCTCGTTCTAAAAAGATTTCTTCTTTGTTTTTACTTTTTGTAGTTCTTTTGTCACTGATAATAAGGCACGTAACCATTTTCTGTAAAATCAGTATAAAATTAAAGTTAAAATCACACTAAAAGCTTCTTTTTAAAATATAAAATTTTTAGAGAGAAATAGAAGTTTTATTTGTGCAACATACACACAAATCGAAATAGTATACAACAATTTTTTGAAATGTTTTTATCTTGCACATCACGTACTTTGGTTATGTTCTATTACGAATCGAAATATAGAATTTTAAAAAGAGGAAAAAACTAAAAAAAAAAAAAAATAAAATAAAGTACAACAAAAAAGTGTCAAGAAAATCAAATTAAATCAATTCAAAAGAAAAAAACTACTTTTTTTTAAAATGATTCAATTTCGAAAGAAATTTACTTTCATTTCTTACAGTTAGTTTGTAGATGAATGAATAATAAAAAACGGAAATGCTTGATTCAACTAAATTGTGTCTTCAATTCATCAAATGTTACAAAGTTTTCATTTTATTAACGTATTGAAGGAATTATTTATTTTTATTAGGAAGAACGCACGTGATCAATAAAGAGTAATAATAGGCTAGGCAAGCGGTCGTCTTTAAGTTGCCGGTAGTTTAAGTACACTGATATATTTTACTAGTATACTAGTAAGGCATACTAGTTTTCTATTAAGTTTATAGCTTACTGTAATCGCAATCGTTTCTTGAGTGTTCCACTTCGTGCACCTTCGTGTCCATTTTTAAATCTTGGTCGTGGCACAAAACGGTGAAAAAATATGAAGTTCGCATTTTGAAAATATTCAAAATGTTTTTTCCTTAATTATAATTTTAACTAAAATTGTTCGACTAAAAATTCGACAGGTAATAATGTAGGCTACGTATTATTTATTCTCGTACCTCTTGATCTAGGTAGCAATAAGAGTTTAAAAATAAATTTATGCACTCACTTAGATATTCCCGCATTGTAATTTAAATTCTAACACATATAACAATGATACATTATTATCTTCAAGACAATTACTAATTAATTTAAAGATCTATAAATCAAGAAGATTATGTTTCTATTCTCAAATTTATCAATTTCTTTTTCTATTAAAATAGCTAACTTTAAATATAAATTTAATGAAGGCATATAAATTAATAGGAAGAATTTCACAAAGAATGCAAAAATTACAAAATGACTAACAATTCCAATTTTTAAATAAACTAATTCCTTAATTCAATTCATCTCAATCTTAATCTATTTATTAACAAACAAATAAAAATAATAAAATAGTTTTTGATTAATTCATTAGATGTGATGAGGCGGCAATTCTTTTAAACCGTTCTATATTTGGTACAATTATTTAAACTTCAAAAATTTTTAAAGGTTAAATTCATTAATTTAAAATTTTGGCAAATGAATATGTACTTTTCGTTCTTCTTCTAACTTTAAAGTTATTCAGGAAACAATTTTTGTTTTGTATGTAGAGACAAATGCATTTTACTGTACCCATTCATTACAAATATAAAATTTAAAGATGTTTAAAGACAAAATAGACAAAAAAAAAAAAAATTCGTCTAGAAATTCCCAGCCATGATGTCGCGTCTATTTTTTTGCGAAACGAAAGAAAAGAGTTTGTTGGTCTATTCGATACATTCTTTTGTTTCTATATTTATTTTTTAAGAATAAGATTTCTGTTTTCTCATTGGGTTTGCAATTAATGTTGTGTTTCATTTTGTTGAGCAAAAAAGCTCTTTTTTCCCGAATGGAATGAATTGATTTTTAATTAGATATCAGTTTATTAATTAGAGTGAAAAATCTTTTGGTTGCATTCTAAATTCCAAGCTTTATTGCTTATTGTACAAGATTCTACAAATGTAATTTAAATCTGTGTTTATTTTTTTGCTGTTTTAATTAAATTAGTATTTTTCTCTAGAGAGAACTTCAATTGGCATTTAATTGTAAAATCAACCATCGATCAATAACCATCACAAAGGTACGTAAATTACGTGAGAGAACAATATTTAATTAGGTAAGCCAGTATTGGGAAGGAATAAAGTTTAAGGAAGAAGGATTAAATAAATGCAAAAATAAAACAATTTGTATATTTATTTTTTTAATAAGTTTTTTAATATTTTTGTTGTTTTGTTTTATGTTTTTTTTTTTTTTTCTTATCATCTTTTACTTTTATTTATTTAGTTATTTTATTATCAACTATTTTAACGAAATAAAAATACGATAACATTTAATTTAACCTTTTACAACTACAATTCATATTTGCTTTTTAAAAATTCTTTTTTATACGAATAATTTTACCATTAATTTAATTGTGTGTTATTTTTTTTTTCTTTCTTTTAAATTAAAATTAAAACAGAAACCAAAGAAAAATTAAAATATTTAATTACTTCTTTTTTTTTTCCTTTTCTTTTTGTTTAAAATAATTGAAATAAAATAATTTTTTATTGTTCTCTTTTTTTTTTTTTTTTCATTTTGGTTTAACATTCACGTGTAGATTATTTTAGTTTATTTTCTTTTAAAAAAAAAAAAAAAAAAAGAATATTTATCTTACTAAATAGAGAATAATATAAGTAAATTTGACTCTTTCTTTTTTGTTGTTGTTGTTGTTGTTCTTCTTTTATTTTTATTTTTTTAATTAATTAATAAAAGAATTTATTATTTAATTCTTGTTTTGTTCTCATTTAATTGTTGTTATTTTTATTTTTGTCAAATTAAAAAGCGCACAGAAATGATTTAATTTATTTGCTTCTTTTTTTTTTTTTTACTATTATATAATTTTTAATCAGCCTGGATTTGTGTGTAGTGTATAAACATCATTCATAATATTATTAATAATAAAAATTGATTTTATAATTATTATTCTGACATTTAATAAGCGTGATTTGCGATGAAAAGAGCAGCATCACCACTGGCACCAGATACACTACCAGCAACATATTTTCCAAGAGATGCTTCACCATTAGCCTGTGTTAAAAAAAAAAAAAGGAAATAAAAATGGAAAAATATTTGAGTATTTAAAAAAAGTTTTAAAAAATGTTTTTTTTTTTTTACTAAATTAATATAAAATATATAATTAAATTTGTTCCTTCAAACCCCATTCATAAAATCTGTATTTTCCTTCTATCTTCCAGGAAATTAAAATTACGTTTATATATTTCTATTTTGAAATATTTTGAAATAGAAACGGAGTGAAGAGGAAGAGGATGTATCACTTGAAAATTCTCCTTTTATTTGCTATTCTATATTATGTTCGTTTAAGATAAAAAAAAAAAAAAAAGACAAAGAAGAAATAAATGGAACTGTACTTTTATTCCTTCTAAATTGCAGTTACATAAATCTAGGTCATCGACTATTCAATTCCTCTTCTCTCTTTTCCTTTATTTTGTCCTTTTTATACTTAGAAAAGAAAAATATTTTCCAACTGTTGCGCAATACGTAGAAAATAATGGACCATTCATGAGCTTTGAATATGGTTAAATACGATAGACGATGAGGGGGGAAACGGGTACGACACAAAATTATTGGATTTTTTTTTTTTTTTATTTACTTTATTTTATTTTGTAGGTCACGTCGCTATTTTCCATTCATTTCAATCATCAAAAACATGTTCAATTAATTCTCTATGAAAACTTTTTTTTTTTTTAGCAGCAAACAAAAAATGTTAAAAATTTGATGTAAATGTAAAAATAATTTATTTCCAAATTTTTTACTCAGATAAAAAGAAATTCAATTTTGCGTCTCTCACCGAATAATAAAATATATCTTGGTGATATTTTGTCAATATATTTTAGTAATTAAATTCTCCTACGTAAAACAAAATAACATCAATTACATTCATCTGTTCAATTTCAATTTCAAATTGAAGAAGCAATATTGAAAGCACAAAGTAAACGGATCCAAAATGCAGCGTGTCTTATTCATTATTTCTTTTTTCTAAAGAAAAGAAAAATCTCAAAGCAATTACTTTACAATTACGTATTTATATAAAGCAATAAGCGTATAACATTTGAGAAATGTTAATAACAATATATAACTAAAACAATTGATACATATTTATCTCGTATTTTCTTCATCCTCACCTTCATCTTTTCTTTTCTTTTTAATTCAGCTCTTCAACAATATTCAGTGTACACAATTTTTTCTCTTCTATTTCTTTTACAAATTAAGATTAATACGTTTTCTGTTTCTGTTTGTGCTTCATTTGTCATAGTGTGTGTGTTTTTTTTTTCAAGCACTTCGGTACGAACAGTGAAAAATTGTAGATACAAGTTGTAAAGTAGAGAGAAAAAGCAAAAATAATAATAACAATAAAAGGGATAAAAATAATAAATTACATGCAATATCTTACCTGGAATAAGAAGAGAAGAGCTCAATTGTTGGTTGTGCCAGTTTTGTGCAATAAAACTAATTATATATTTTTTTTTCTTTTTGCGTTCTTTTCATTCAATTCATAATAAATACATTTCAAGAATTCAAGAGAAGGAAAAAAAAAAAAACTAAACAAACAATTTGTAACGAAAATAAATTGATAGTAATTGGTGAGGAAGTAAAATTTATCAGACATGTGATTTTTATTTTTATTGAGTTTAAAAAAAAAAAAACTCTTTTGTAAACAATATTTGATAAATCAATGTAAATATTTTTTAACGTTTGTTCAAGTCGAAAAAAAAATAAAAATACAAGAATGTTTTTTTAAAATCCAGAAGGATCATAAAAACACACAACACACACACACACACACACACAAATAATAAATTGATTTTTCTTTTTGTATCTCTTCATTTATGCAAACATACCGGTACGCATATTAATTGTACGCCCATACATTGTTTACGTTCCGTTCTAATAAACTCGCGAAATATGCAAAAGTTCCACATCATAAAATGGGTACATTTTGTAGAAAGCTGTGTATCAGATCAACATACTCTCATCATTCTCATTCTGTCTTGTTTTTCTAACAATTATTTTAAACATGAAACCTACAAAGAAAAAAAAAAACCCCCAAGAAATTGTCAAAGAATCAAAATATATCTGTAGGTTGAATATTTTTTCGATACAATGCGTTGATTTTATAAAAGGGTTTTGTTATTTGACCATTCGTGACTAATTGAATAATTCGAATATTACACAAATTAATTTTCAATTGGATTAGTTTATAATTGAAATGGATTAAAATTTACTTAAACAGAAATAATAATAGAAAAAATATTTTCGTTCTTTTTAAAGTTCCCATTTGTTTTTTTCAACTATTTAAAATTTTGTGTTTTTACCCCATTTGAACTTAAAATTAAATCTATTCAAAAATTTACATAAAATTCATAATCAGATTTTAACAATTTTAATATGTCGATAAACAAAATTGATCAATTTAAAATAAAAGCGCAATGAAATGGATAAAATCTGAAAAATTCGATAATAAGAAAAAAAAAAACAAAAAAAGAACTTCAATGAACCGATAATAAAACGAATGAAGTACGATATGAACTCAAAACTAAACATGAAAGCTTGAAGTGAACAAAAGACCCATACTTTAATTAAACAATTTGTCCGTTTTTTTTTTTTCTTTTTAGTTTTATTCCCAGTCAAAACAATGAACTTTAAAGAATTTAATTAAATTTCGAAAGTTTTGTTTTGTTGCAAAAATTTTTCATAATCAAATTTACATAAATTGAGTATAGTCAACACTGTGTCTACTAATTTCATTATATTTTTATTCTAACTAAATGATGGATTTTATAAAGTTAGTTAGTTTCAACTTTTTCAACAGATAAAGTTGCATTAAGAAATCATTCAAAAAATGTTTCGTCATTCAATTCGAATGCCAGTGAAAAAAGTTTCGCGAAACTCTACATAATTTTCATATTTTTTCACCAACATACACTTTTCATACAGTTTAAAATATTTTCATTTATTCATTTTTTATTACCGACCCTTCCCCCCTCTAAAATTATCAGCTTCCAATGGTAATTTCCATAATCATAAATATATTATCGATCGATTTGCCATACCAAAAAATACCAAAAAAAATACACATAAATCATTTATAAAATATTTTAACAAAAAATCAACCAAATTTAAAGCGTATTTTTATATTTTACACTCAAATTTCACAATTTACATATTTTTCAATTATTCAAATTTCACGACGTAAAATTTTTATTATAGATATTTTTTTTTCTTTTCAGTCTTTTCAGTTAATGGAATTTTTGTATATTCAAATTAATTGTCAAATAGAAAAAAAGTTTAGTATGAATTTTATACTTTGTAAAAATATTGACTTTAAAAATGAGTGAGAGAGAGAGAGAGAGAGAGAAACAAAAACCAATCGTTCGTATGGATAAAATTTTATTTGTTTATTTTTTTAAAATGTTGTCATTATGTCGTCTTGTTTGCTGAATATCATATTATTTTTTTTCTTTCTATTGATGTCGATTAATTTACTTCTATCAACAATAAGACAAACATAGGAAAAAAAAAATGATAACAAACAGTAACAGATACAATAACGTAAGATGAAAAATATACAAAAATACTTTTGAATAATTAACAATCGAGTCAAACAAATAAAAAATAAAAAATAATTACAACAACAACATCATCATAGAATAATTATATTCATTTTTATTTTTGTATCTTCAGAGTCCATGAAGAGAGATTGAGTGACAGTGTAAAAACTCTTGAGACAATTCATCACTACAGAATTCCTTTATTATCATTTTAATAATATTTTCATAAAACTTCATTCAACGAATTATTAATTTTTTATTTACAATTTCAAAAAAAAAAGAAAAATTAAAAAAGGAAAAAAGAGAAACAACAACAACAACAACAACAAAATTTATACTATAAAAATAAAAGAATTATTCATGCAATATTTTAATTGTAATTAAATAATACAGAAACAAAATGTTGAGAGAAAAAAAAAAACAATTTGCACAAACCAAATTGAAAATAAAAGTGAACAAAAAAAAATCTTGTGATTGAAGAATTGTGTGTGTGTGTAGTGGAGTGGAGTGGATGTTGATCTGTTTAAAATAAAATATTTAAGCGACGTTCACATAAACATAGTTTATCAAAATTACTTCCGAACAGCAATCATTTTGTTAGATTTCCAAACTGATTTGATATTTTTTTTTACATTTTCCATAAAATAAAAATTAGTTTAAAAGGAACTTCGTTAAATTTAAACATGACAATATAAATCTTGGAATGTCACATTAAATTATAATAAAAAAAAAAAGAAGAATATATCATAATTTAAACACTTCACACACACACACACACACACACAAACTCATACACACTAATAGACTCAAGAATATCATAAATTTAATGTTAGCAAAACAATTAAAAATAATTATATTGTTAAAAAAATATTACACAAATAAAAAAAAAGAAAAGAAACAAAATTAATTAATTAAATAAATGCAATTAAAACGAGTAGAAAAAAAAAAAGGTCTCGTGTCATGTCATTTTTGAAAACGAGACAAACAAACATAAGTGAATTTGTTTTGCTTTTTTTAAATAACCTTTTTTTTTTTGTTTTTGTTTTGTTAAAAAATAATAAATCATTGTTTTCTTTAATTTTAGAAACAAACAAAAAAAAAATTAATAAGACGAAGAAAAAATGTCAAAATAATTTTACAAATTTTGATTTTTAATTAAATTAAAATTAACCAATTTAAAAAAATAGAATTGAACAAGAATATAATTTTTTATTAAATGAAATTATTAATTAAATATTATTTAAAAAACTCCAAAAATCAGCCAATTATAATATTTTGTGTTTGATCCAAAAAACCGTTTTAGAAAGAAGAAAAAAAATTGATCCTGCTCGTTTTGTTTTGTTTTATTTTGTTTTGTTTTTTTTTGGAGTTTTAAATTTGTGTTGGTGTTGGTGTTGGGCGTTCAATTAAGATGTTGTTGTTTATATTTTCTTTTTTCTTTATATTTTGATTGAATTTAGTAGGCATGTGCTTTAACAAAAAGACTTGCGTTTGCTGCAAATGAAGGAATCGAACCAGCTTCATATTTTCCTTGACACGCTAATCCATTAGCCTGTTTTGAAATTATTTATTTATTATTTTTTTTAATTGCCAATTAAATAATAATTATAAATAATATTTAATATAATTTAGATCTAAATGTCCAACACCTTGTGCACTTTTTTTTTTTATAATTAAAAGTAAACGAAACAGAACAAATAAATGTAAAAGAAACGACAACTAACAATAATCATGATGATGATCATGATGATGATTAAAATGATAATTAATTAATGATAATGGAAATTGTTGAGTACAAAAAGTAGAAAAACAAATAATATCGTCATAAGAATAAAAAAGAGGCAAGGTTAGAGAGAAAAATCCTTGATAGAAAAAAAATAATTAAACTTTAACACTTTTTTTTTTTGTTTTTTTTTAGAACAATTTTTGTAATTGGTTGACGTGGAAATTTTTTACAATAAAGTTTTACTTTTTTTTTTTATTTGCAAAGAGAAGGAGAGAAAAAAAAAAATCTGTCAGCTCTTATAAAGTTTAAAATTAAAACAATGATTGACGATGGAGAACAAAAGAACAAAAACTTTTGTTTAAAAAAAACTTAAACGAACTTTTTCCTTCTTATTAATTAAAAATCAGTTTTTCGTCGCAAAATCTTTTCATAAAAGAAGAAAATAGAAAAAAAAATTGATAATTATTATTGAGAATAATAAAACAAAAATTAAGGACCAGCCCATTAAATATTACATAGTCATTAAATAATGTGTATCGATTGATTTACGTTTCAAAAATTACGTAAGATTCTTACAAAACACGACGCGGATAGCAAAAGAAAAAAAAGAAAAGAAAAAAAATCACCAATTTATAAAATTCTTGTAAATTTTCTAAGAAAACAAAAAACAAAAAAAAAACAGAAAATAAATTAAATTAAATTAAAATAATATTGCCGTAACAAAAAAAAGAAAGAACAAAAAAAAAAAAAACGACATAACCAATCCAAAGACAAATAGAAAAATTGTACTCTTGAACAAGACCTTCTCTCTCTCTCTCTCTCTTCACTTTATTCTTTTATTATTTCTTATTTAACTTTATTCGTTTTTCACACTTAATTACAACAACAACAACAACAACGATAAAAGGAAAAAAAAAAAATACAACCAACAATTTCCTTTACCATATTTTTATAAATTGAACTTCATTTATTGAATAATAAAAAAAAAAAAAATAAGAAGAAACAAAAAAAAAAACTACACAAAAAAGGTTTTTTTTTTGTTGTGTTGGAATTTCAGAGAAATAAAATTGATTTTCTATTTTTTTTATTATTTTTTTTTTTGATTGATTGAAATCACGGAAATGAATAATGAACCGAATAGCGTTAAATGACGCGAATTTTTTAATAAAATCAAAACTAAAAATATCACAAACAACAAAGACCAAATATAAAATAAATAAACGACTGACTAGAATTTAAATTGATTTTAATTAAATTGCATAATCAAAACACGTGTTTTAGTTCAATATATTTGTTTTGGTGAAATTTATTTTGGTCAATAAATAGATATTGTTTTGTTTGGTTATATATAGGAGAAGGTCAAACATTCCGACACTGACCGAAATAGAAAGAAATTTAAATTTTGTTGAAAGTCAATCATTCCTGTGTTATCATTATTTCTTAGATTTATTAGAAAAATTATTGATTTCAATTAAAAATTTCTTATAAATTCTAAAATTCTTATTTTTTGTTTTTGTTCGTTGTAGAATGTATGAAGTTATTTGTTACTTAGTTATTTAGTTTTTATTTTATATTAATGCAAGTTTCATGAAAAATTTTGTAGTCTGAGAAGATGAAAATAATCAATAATGTAAGAAAGAGACAAACATTTTCTAAGGCTAACGTTTCGTCAAACTTGACATTAAACAATTTTAGTTATTTGTTAGTTGATTAAACTTAGAGAATTAAATTAATTTCCATTTTAAGATTAGATCAAACCAAAAGCGTATTATACCTTTTTTCCATTTGTTTTCCATTTTATAAAATGAGATTTAAAGTTAAATAAAAACATTAAAAAAAAAATGCAATCATCCTTAATTTTAATTACATATTTAACTTCTTTTTTTCAGTAGTGGGATGCATTTTCTTTACATTTGTAAATTAAAAATTAAAATCAATTTCAAACAAAACATACAATAAAACGTGCAAGAATATTTAAAAAAAAAAAATGTAAAAACATACAAACATAAACACACACACACGTACATAAATACAAATAGATAAATTAGTTGGGTTTGGCATAAAATAGGAAAAAAAAAATTATAATTGAATTGATTTTTTTTTTTAGAGATTGATCGTTCACACCTAATGTCAATTTTTTTTTTTCATTTTAATAAAATTGTATCGATGATGAGTCATTTTCTATGATACCTGGGGGACTCAAACATATAGAAAATAAATAAATGAAACTTACAAAAAATTATTTCCCGTTAAACCTTATTTCATTGAACAATTGAAAGCGGCAGACAAGATGAATTTTATATTTTATATATACATTCTTACAACTATAATGCCCACATTAATATTTTTGAGTAAAATTAAAAATTGGCTTACCTTAGCACGTTTCAAGAGTTCATTTTGACCAGCTTCGACATTTTCTTTCTTTCCAGCCCATGCACGGAGTACGGAGGCTTGAAGAGCACGACCATATGAGAATGTAAGAGCCCATGGTCTTCCAAGTTTAACTTGATTGATGGCATTCAAATGAACAGATGCATCTTCTTCAGATTGTCCACCAGACAAGAATGTTACACCGGGAACGGCAGCTGGTACAGTTCTACGTAAAGCAGTAACTGTTGCAATAGCAACCTCCTCTGGTGTATATTTTTTGGTACAACTTTGTCCAGGTGTGACCATGTTTGGTTTCAAAAGTGTACCTTCTAAGTAGACATGATGATCACTCAATGCCTTATAACATGCAGCAAGAACAGTTTCTGTTACTTTTTGGGCACGTTCCAAATCATGATCACCATCGGGAAGTACTTCTGGTTCAACAATTGGTACAATTCTTTGAGATTGACAGATTGAAGCATAACGAGCCAAAACATTGGCGTTTTCCATAATTGATTGGTAGCTTGGTGTATTTTTGCCAATTTTCAAAACACAACGCCATTTAGCGAAGTCACAACCGTCCTTCTTGTATTGGGCACAACGTGCAGCCAAATCATCAAGACCTTTAATTCAAACAAAAGAAATTCATGAATTTAAATTTATTTCGTAAAAAATATTGAAAATGAAAAAATAATCAATATTATAGAATTACGTTAAGTCATTGGTCATTGTCATAAAAAAAAAAGGTTGAAAAAAATGACAAGATCAAGTTTGTATTATTAAAACCTTAACACAATAATTACTAATTACATGTATTACACATTGTTAAAACTTAATTACATAATATTTTTTAGGCCCTAAGTTAAATAATAATAAGTTCGTGTTCAACACTTAACGCTTAATAAATGTAACGGCCTGAATGAAGGACAAACAAAATTATTATTTTGAAATCATAATTTTACTTTCTTGTGTTCTATTTTGAATTTGAAATTTGGTTTTTATATTTTTTAACAATTAAAATTTTACCGATGATAATTTGATTAAAGTTTAACATGACCCAATATATGAATTAAAAATTTATGAAATGTCAATGTTATGTACGCTGTTATATTATCAGTCAGTCAGAGAATTTGTCAGTGACAGATTCATTATGCAAAATAAATAAATAAACAAATTCAGTTCAGATGTGAGTATATTTTCACTTCTAATTAGTTTTTAAGCTTATTCTAAATTTAATTCTTAATTAAACAAAAACCTACTTCACATTTCAAATCAATTGAATTTATATTATTAAATCTTGACATTGAAACGGAATCCATATTCAGATGATATATTTTTAGAATCTAATCAAATAATCTAACTTTATAAACTTATTATTCTCAAGTCTCAAATTGAAACTGATTTGTACACTTACAACATTTTAACGATTAATTATCTAAACCTATAATTTTATTTTAATTCATACAACCGCCTCCTTTTCTTCCTCCCCCAACCAGGGAACACAACAAAACAATTGAATTATAACAATCTCTAAAATGACAAATAATAGGCGACAAGAGACAACCACATCTTCCGGTACTAAAAAACATCACACTCATGAAATCATTATCTAAATTAACTGGTGTGCTGGATAGGCTTTTTCCACTTTAAACATTTTGATGAATGAATAAAAAATATTCCCACATACGTACACTAACGTACATTGCAAAGCTTGAACCATACCAACTTAATAAAAAATCAATAATAATTTATTGCATTTATTAAATCACAATAAAAATTAATTATTATTTTTAGTCTTCATTATTTTTTGTTTCATATATAAAGCAAAAAATCAGATATTTCAATTGTTTTAATTTAACCATGAAGACGGACACTCTATTTCTCTCTATTACCCGTCTCCCTTTCACACAATGTTTATAATTTTCAATGTCAACGAGAATTTAATTTTATTATTTTTGAATTGTGAAGAAAAAAATGCGTTGGATTCAACAATTTTTATATTATTGTTGATGGTGTTTGGTGGTGGTCAATAAAATTTCATTAATTTTTTTTTCATATGAGGAATTTGGCATTGTTTCTAGTTTTGTTTCTTTTTTTTATTTCTTTATTTGATTTTAAATAGAGAATTATTACGATGATGTTGAAGAATCAAGACAGGTTTTTTTTTATTATAGTTTTTTTTTATTCTGTCTTTCTTTTGTTTTACCTTCAATGAATTTAATTTTCTAAAAACACCCGCGTCTTTACAATGAGCAAGATACTTTTATGTTTGAAGTTCAAGATCTTTTATACAAAAACAAAAATATTGATTTAATTTCTATTGAAATTGATAAGCATAAGAGGCTGCAACTTTCCAAAGAAGGAAATGTACAGTTTGAGTTATTAAATTTAGTGCAAATGGGACAATTTATTATTAGTTAACTTTTTCAATTATTTTCATATTGAAAGATGATTCATTTAATTCTTTCTAAATTAACTTATTATTTGATAACATCATCCTTCCATTATCAGTTATTATCTACATCTATAATATCTCCTCAGTTAACCATTGTGAAGTATTGTCAATATAATTTTTTATAAGTTCTAAGGAAGTTCTTGATTTTTATATATAATTCTCGTAGTCAGATTTTAAAATGCATGAAATTCCTTCAGTAGAGACGAATGGTGAAGTAAAAATATCGCATTCCATGTGATTAAATTTTAATAATGATCTCTACAATTAAAACAAAAAATTTATAACATTCAACCTTTATTAATAATTTCTTATAAATTCCGCTAATAATCTGACTTGTAATCGCCATTCAAAAGTTACGTTCCAACAAATAATTTTTCCGGTTGTTGAATTATAAACACAATACAATAAAATTAATCCTCTCATTTTTTTTTTGTTTGAATTCGGGTTAAAAAAATAATCGAGAAAAAAAAATTAAATTTAGTTTGTTAACTTTAAACAAAACACCTAATTAACGTTAATTTAAATTTTAAACGATTATAGATAAAAAAATTAGCACGTATTTAAATTTTTATTATTTAAAAAAAAAAATCAGATCATAATTTTCAGAATTGAAACAGAAGAAAAAAATAAATTTCCAATAAAAAATAAAGTCTGTAAAAATATAAAAACAAATTAAATCATATCAGACGTCATTAAAAAAAATCTCTCCTCGTAAACAATCGAAAAAATCAATTGGAAAAAAAAATCCCATCCCGTCACAATCAAAACAAAAACGGATAAATTCAAAGAATTATAAATTTCTTAGAAAACAATTTAAATTTGTTTTTAGAAATTCATTAAAAAAAATAAAAAGTAAGGAAAGAAAATTGATTTTAAACCTTTCACTTTTATCAATTTGTCACAAATTAATTAGAAAAAAATGAATTATAATTTACTGTCGACTGTTAAATATTTTTGTAATGATTTAATTAATGTAATAAAATTTAATAATAATAATTAATAGAGGTGAAGGTTAAACAATTAATTTTAACTGTTTTATATTTCTATATAATTTTTCAATTTCATAAAATAATGTTATAAATGTAGTCTTTTCTGTTCAATTATGAACAAATTTATGAAGTTATCATAGCGTATTTATTAATATAATCGTCAATTCGCGTTGATTTCGATATTTAAAGAAAACGATTTAAAAATAGAGAAGTATTATGATTTAATCACAGTAAAAAGAAGATTATAAAAAATTAATTAATGTACCTTGAGTTGTGCATTCTCCTTCGGATCCAAGAAGGTCGACAACACCTTTATCGACTTTAATACCGGGAATGATTCCCTTCTTCTTCAACATTTCAACGAATGGTGTACCATCATCAGCCTTTTGGTACAAAGTTTCGTGGAAAAGAATAACACCTGAAACATTTGTTGCGACGGCATCATTTGTTGTGAAAAGAAGTTGACGGTAGAATCGACGGTTTTCATCACTGTTTTCAACTCCAATGTCCTAAAAAAATATAATAATTTTAATTATGAAATTGAAAAAAAATATTAATAGCAGATAAAAATATTCATACAGAAAGACGTTTTCCCATGGTTCCTGTGGACTCATCAGCAGCTAAAATACCTTTGCCAGGGGCAACAATAGCTTGAGCGATTCTGGAAAGCTCTTCTTGCATTTCTTTGGTTGGGTAGTTGAAATAAGTAGTCATTTTGATTATTGGTTGGATCCGGTTATATCTAAAATTAGAAGAAAGTTTATGGTTTGTGTCTTGAATAACAAAAGATGTTGACATATAATAATAGATGGCTCTTGGTATCAATGTTTGAAACCATATAAAAAAGCTTAAAGCGCCTCTAGTTTTTTCTAAAAGAACCAAAATTATTCTTATATTTTAAGATTTTCTATATTTTTTGTTACATAATTTTATTTCCTATGAACATCAAAAATATTTAAAACAAGAAAAATTTGAATAATCACACGAGTTAAATAAATAATAACAGTTTTATGACATCATGAAATGAGAGTCACAAAATACGCATTTAACACAAGTCCAAATATACACAATTTTTTTCTATTCACCTTTTTCAGATAAAAAATTTAATAAACTTTGTTCGAATTATTTTTTAATAATATTTATATTATATTTTTTTGGTGTTGGAAGTCTTTAGATAAGAACTGTATGAAAATATTAAACAAATTTGATAAATATATACGTGTCACTAGTTATGGACTGAATAAAAAGTAAAAAGTGATTTCTATATAAAGGCGAAAAGATCAATAAATTGTTACTTTGCGCAGACACAACGTCATTGTTAAAAATGAATGGATGGTTATATGACCTTGTTCAAGGTAACAGATTACCAACGTTTAGAAGTCTGGAAAATCTAATAAACATTAATATTCTTAAATATCAAATAAATTTATTTATTAAGTTTTTATCGAATGATTAATAAAAAGCAATTTCAGCAAAATATTTCGTCATTTTTGTCTTTTTTTTTCAATATTTTCTCTTAATTTTTTGCTTCATAATTTCAAACGATTTCGATTGGCTGAAAACAGAGGCGTGTGACAACTATTTGAAGGAAAAAAATTCGACCAAAAAAAAAAATCATTTTTGAAAGTAAAAAAAGAAAACCAGAAAGAGTACATTTTTTGTATATGCATTTTACACAGTTTGTTGCTAAGACGAAGACCTCGAAAATATTTAACGAATAAAAAATATAAAGTTTTTTTCCTATGATTGTAGAATATATATTCTATTTTTAAATAAAATTTTACACAATCCATTCGTTTCAAAACTCGAATTTGTTATTTGAATGTGTTTTTGTTGTAATCTAATTTAGGATTTTGAAGTTTTAGAAATCAAGAAAAATATTTCGATTGTTGTTGTTTCATCATTGGGGAGGAAATGACATTAGTTTGACCTTCCACAATGGTATAGTTCTTGTAAAATTTACCTTTTGTTGTACAACTAAAACAGTTAGAAGAAAAATAAAATAAGAAGCGGTTTCAAATGACGTAACAAATTTAATATTTAATTTATGAAACGGTAAATAATTCTAGTTTGGTTTGGAAAAACACAACAAACCATATTTATGACGACATTTTTGCTATTATGAATTTAGACTAAATAACAACGTCACTGATTTTACAGCGAATTGAATTTGTTATCGTAACTAATTAATTTATTGATTTTTTGATAAATTTGCAATTATTTAGTTGCAAAAAAATAGGTTTTAAGGCAACAATTGGAAAGCGTATTATGTAGATTTGCATTATAACAATGACAAACGAATGAATCACAATGTGAAAAGTATTTAACAATTTTAATTATATTTTGTTGATAAGTAGAAAATATAACCATAATAAAAACTATAATTAAATCTGATAATGAAAAAGAATTAATTAGAAAATATGAAAAATGAAGGATATAAAGGAGTTCAAAATTATTTGTGTAAAAATTTTGAAAAATTTGTGATAAATTAAATCAGACAAATGTTCCCTCATCACTTCATTTGTAATTAAAGTTGATTTAAATTAATGTGGAATTGATTGGTATCATACACAATCAATAAACCATAATAAAATAGTATTAATTATTTTCGATTTAAAACAATATTTGCAGGGTTGGATTGAATTATTAAATGAGAATATGCCCATTGTCACGTCGTCAGCATCCATTGCTCTTGAAATAAGTGAAAAGGTCAAAGAGAAAACAAAAATCGGTGAGGACGTGAAGAAGGAAATCGAGAGTTTCTTTTTCTTGTGACCAACAAACAATCAAAAATTAGTTTCTGTCTTTCATTTTTTTTAATTTCAATTAGAATAGTAATTTTTAAGAAGGAAGATGGACAATTATAAGAAATATTAATTTAAAACGCAAAAATTTTCTTTGAAGGCCGTTAGTAAAATTCATGAATTGTTCATATTTTGCTGTTCTTTTTAATTTAGATGCAACTTTGAAACGTAGTTTTTTTTTTATTTACTTATGTGTTGGCATAATATCAGAATCCGAATACATTGAAATAATTAAATATAATCAACCTTTAACAACAAAGGTCAAAGACCAAATAAGTGAATTTTAATTAATTTTAGTCAAAGTATTCATATAAAATTTTTCTGATTCTAAATATTCTAAAACTAACTAACGTCATAGATAAAAGGCAATTTTTTATAAGATAATTTATATTCTTATGGGAAATAAAAATTTCAGATTGGAATCATTTTGGAATAAATGTCGCTTCTAATTTCAACCAGAGTAAGAAAAAAAGTAAAAAAAACTTCACATAACCTCACTAACTTTACTAAAACTTATTATTAATTATAAAAAATAACTATTTTATAATAATTACAATAAATTAAAATATATTATAAAATAAGCAAGAATAGAAAACTCTACTCACTATCGAAACTGTTGAAAATATTGAACTGAATTGAAATCGAAAAATTTTCGTCAAATTTCTGTGAAAAAATAAATGAAGGTTCTTTGAAGGTTAATGAGAATGCTACAATAATATACTGAAGTGGTCGAAAAAATTAGACGTTTCGTAGTGCTGCCATCTTAAAAGAACAACTCCAATTATAGTTAAAATGAAATTTTCTCCAAAAGAATTCATATACATAAACATTTGAAAGCTCTTTTACCTTACAAATGTTCATTTAGTATTATTGCAAAAGAAAATTTAACAGTGAAAAAGTTATATTTGATTGGATTTTTAATGAAAGAAAAACACAAATTTGATTTTCAATTTATTTTTTAATTTAATCATAATTTTAAACATAATATTTTTGTAACATTGCTTTTTGTTTTACGATTTACATTAAAAACATTTTTTTTTTTTCATTTGGTAAATTTTTCTACTTTAAGCGATTTATTTTGTTTAAATTTATATTGTTTTATTGTAACAAAAATTAGTGAAAACATTACAAATTAAAAAAATTATTTTTATTCCATTTTTTTTAAAAACAAAATATTTTTTTTTTTAATTAAATTTTAAAACATAAAGTAAAAATAAAGAATAATCAGAAAGTTTTTAACTTTTTTAATCCAAACGCGTGTTTTTTTTTTCTTTAATCAGTTCAATATTCTTAGAAAAATATTTTAAGATTCTTATAAATATTTTACAATTAAAAATGTTCCTACATGAAAACTTTTAACAAAAATCGGTAATTAAAACACAAAATTTAGAAACACGCACAGTACTTTTTTTTTTGGTTTAATGAAACAATTTTGTAAAATAAAAATTGACAACAAAAAAAAATTAAGAAAAAAAATTGTTTTTATTTCTCCTTTCATTAATTTTAAGATTTTCCTTTCGGTTTCAAAATTATCATTCTACATTTTTTTTATCACCTAAAGTCAACAACCTTCTATAATATTATTTTATCAATTTTAATTTAATCAATTATATAAGAATTTTAATGTTACTTCCGAAGGAAACATATTCAAAATTTAATTAATCAAAATTGTTAACCAAAAACATAAAATTGAATAATAATTTTATGAGTGATGGTGATGATGTTATGTTACTTCGGTAACATAAATTCTATTTTCATTAACATTACCATTAGGCATCAGAATAATTTTTGTTTGAAAATGATTTGAAATTATTGAATTGAATTAAGTTTTTATTATTAAAATTAAAAATGAACAATTAGCTCTGCATTATCTTTGCATTATACCGACTTTAATTCCAATTCTGTCATTTTTAATTCCATTTTAATGTCATTTAAGTTTTTCTTCTTCTTCTTCTTCTTCTTCTTCTTCTTCTTCTTCTTCTTCTTCTTCTTCTTCTTCTTATTTATATACAAGAATTAAATATTGCTTTATTCGAGATATTTTTTGTCGGTATAATGTATCAAGTTGACTAAATGCCACACATTTTTAATTAACTTATTCTTCTTCTTAATTTAATTTTTATTATTTCTGGTTATTTCTCAAAATTCAATATTTTCCTAAACACTTTTTTCATAAAATTATAATTTGTAGAAGCATTTTTTTTTTGTTTGCTTTGTTTTTAATTTTTTTTTTCTTTTAAACTTAATTAAAAAGACTAACTATCTATCTAAATATTTATATGTATATATATATGTATGCATGTATATATATATATTATGTGTGTGTGTGTGTGTATGGATATACATAAATACATAATATATGTACGTTAATTATACAACCCAAACCACATTCTGTGAGCATTTTTCTTTTCTCTCTTTATTAATTATGAAGTTAAATACAAAACAACAACAACAACAACAATAATAATAACAATATAAAATGTGAAGGAAAAGAAAGAGTGAGAGAGAAATATATAAAAGAAAGAAAGAAAGAGAATATAAAAAGTAATTATTTTGAGAAAGAATTTTATAAAGTGCAGCATTCTGCTTTATAATTAAATTAAAAAAAAAAATTTTTTTCTCATTTAATTAATGTTGGTTTTTTTTTTCTTTTTCGTTTTACAAAAACAACAAATGAGAAATTATTTTTGTTGTCGGTTTTTTTTTTTTTTTTTAAATTTTTTTTTAGAAAAAGAAAAATGAAAATTTGTTGTTTGTTTTTTTTTTTTTTTTGCTTCATTTCACATAATTTAATTAATCAATTATTTTGTGTTTGTGTTTGTTTTGTTTTTTTTCAGACTTTAATGCGTTTACGTTTTTATTTTATTTAATCAATTTTTTTTTTTTCTTTTCTTTTCTTTTATTTTTTTTTTTGTTTTTTTTGTTATTTTTCTAATTTCTAATTATAAAAGGTGCCAAATAGAAGGAAGAAGAAATGAAAAATTCAATTTAATTTTAGCCAATCAGAAAAAAATGTAGACATTGTAACAAACAATAGTTACAACCGTTGCGAAAGGATAATAGGAAAAGTCATTAAATGAAACGCTTTGACTTCATTGCGAAAATTTCGATAGAGAAAAATTAAAACAAACAAAAAAAACAAAAACAAAAACATTCAAATGGAATTGTTTTGGAAATGGAACCAAAAATAATAAATTATAAATTTTAAATTGGTCCAATATAAACAATAGTAGGCGGAAGAGAGAGACAGAGAGATATCACGGGATAGAATGAGGAAACGAGAGAGAGAGACAGAGGAGATAAGCATACGGATTACAATGATTGAGAATTGAGAATTGTGAAAAGGGGAAAAATGCAAGGGGGAAAAAAATGAATAAAGATTTATTCAAATATTATTAAAATAATTGAAATAAAAGAAGATTTCATTTTTTTATATAATAAAATATTGACGATTATGAACTTTTCTTATTTCTAAAATTGAAATTGTAAAAAAAAAAAAATCTCTGTTTCATTTATTTGACAAAAAAAAAAAAAAACAAACGAAAAATTTAAAATTTGATTTTTCATTTTGTCGAAAACAGAAGAACAAAAAAAAAAAACAAAAGATAAAATGTTTTTCGATATTTAGCAACAACAATTTTATAAAAAGTAAAATAGAATTTTCTGATGGAGGATATGGAGACGCCCAATATATTTGTTGATGTGTGGAGACGCCTGATACTTTGAAGAAATTAAATTGAATAGGAAAAAAAAAAGGAAATGTGTGTGTGTGTGTGACAGGAGTTGGGAAAAGAAATAGAGGAGCTCGTATGATTAACACCTTTTAATTAATTACATTTAAATATTATTAATTTATTTTTGATTAATTCATTTTTTTTGTTTTTTTTAAAATTATTTCAAATATTTATTAATTAATTTTTTTGTGCGTTTTTTTTTTTTTTTGTTTTTTATTTCAAAAAATTAACCAAAATAATGTTTTCTTGTTGATTTGTTTGTTTGTTTGTTTGTTTGTTTTTCTTTTTTCTAAAATTTCTTTTTGTCTTTAACAATTTCTGTTTATTTTATTTTTATAAATATTTTTTGTTTTTGGTTTTGGTTTTGATTTGTGTAAATTGTTTACAATTTTTTTAAAACATTTTTTTTTTTTTTCTAAATACATTTTTCTGATTTTTCTTTTTGGTTTTTATTATTTTTGATTGTTTTTTATTGTTTTTATTTCATTTTTATTATTTTTAATTTAATTTTTGTTTTTTTTAAAACTAAAAGTTCTAAAAAATAGTCACATTTATTGTTTATAATTTTTTCTTTTTATTTTATAAAATTTAAATTAAATTTAATTTACATTATTTTATTTATATTTATTGTTATTTTTTGTTACACAACTAAATATTTATTTAATTATTATTATTAAATATTATTTCCCTTTTTTTAAATTAAATCGATAAAATGAAAGACAATAAATGCGCGTATGTAAGAAATCATTAATTTTAAGACGTGCGAAATATGAAGGACGCTCGTATAAAGATTAAAGGATAAATTGTATTGTATGGTGTAGTGTAGACGAAGGGAAGAGTAACGAAAAAAAAATAAGACGATGAGGAAAAATTGTAGTACTGTAGTCAATGGTGCGATTAAAAACAAATCAAAAATGGGACAATGAAATTTCCTAGAAATTTGGTAAACATTTTTTTTTCTTTCCTTTTGATTTGACTTTTTTTTCAATTCAATTTTTTTTTTTTTGATTTTAATTTCGTTTTTTTTTTTTGGTCAAATATTCTTGTAAATTTAATTACTAATTTGTAACAACAACAACAAAGCAAAACTCTCATTTCCTTGACTCTTCCTCTTTTTACACGATGGAATTTTTCTGTTACAAAAAAAAAGAATAATTTTAATATGATTGAATGAGAAAATTTGTTGTCTACCAATATACCAAAAAAGAAAACCAAAAAAAGACGGAAGATTTTTAAGAATCTTCAATTATTGCGTAGAAATAAATTTTTATCAAATAAAATATAAAAATAATAAATTATTCCATTTTCACTACATAAAATCGGGTAATACTTAAATCTACTTTATATGAAACGAATAATATTCACTTTTTTCAACATTAACAAAATAAAAGAAAATTTCCTTCAATAATAATATTTATTGGTAAGAAATATAAACGTGTCTCATTGGAAATAAGTTATACGTGTGGTGGTTGTGATGGGGTAGTAGTGGGGGTTGTGTGAGAACATAATTTATGAAAGTCATTGTCACTTTTGTATACATGTATATATGTGTATGTCATTACAATAGAACAGTTTTTTTTTTCTCTCTTGGTGTTATTATATGTGATCATAGATGTCATCATAAATTAAATAAATAACAACAACAACAACAATAAAAAAAAAACGTGTACCAACATAATCAAAAAACAACAAAACAAAAAAAAAAAAAAATGAAAAAGTTCTCACAGCAAACAAACATAAAAAAAATAATAATAATGTAGAATTATCGTCTTTTGTATTTAATGCATGATTTTTTTTTTTTATTCTTTCCATTTATGACATAAAAGTTAATCATAAATTTTACAAAATTAAATTTTATATAAAAAGTATAACATTATGTGTTACACCTTGCTCTCCCTCCTAAACCCTTCCACCATAAATAAATAAATAAATAAATAAAATATATAAATTGAAAGTTATAAACAAAATCCAGATGTTTCGTTCATTTTGTTTGGTTACATCAAAATTTACTACATATGTATGTATGTATGTATGTATGTATGTATGTATGTATGTATGTATGTATGTATGTATGTATGTATGTATGTATGTAGGTAACACTGTCATAACTTTATAACGTCTAAATATTTTCCTATAAAAAAAAAAAAATGTCTTTTCTAAAGAAAACTTTAAAAATATAAAATATAAAAAAA
This sequence comes from Pedicia rivosa, assembly GCA_963082725.1. Taxonomy (NCBI): domain Eukaryota; kingdom Metazoa; phylum Arthropoda; class Insecta; order Diptera; family Pediciidae; genus Pedicia; species Pedicia rivosa. The sequence continues at coordinate 42,635,536 of OY720151.1, forward strand.
AAAAAGAATAAACTTCTACGTTATTTTTATTTTTATTTTTTTATAGGGATAAAAAATGGGATTAAATAAGACGGTTATAAAAAAAAAAAAGTATGTGTGTGTGTGTGTATATATAGTGTATGGTTCAATATGGATTAAGTAGTGAACTTTTATTTTATGTATTTTTATATGCTGCTTTAAGCAAATGAAAATATTTTTTTTTCTGTTCAACTTTTCTTCTCTCTAAATAAATTTTTTTTTTTACTTTTTTTCTTTTGCTGGATTATCGTGTTTTCTTGTTTTAAATACGGAAAATATTCTGTACATATAATCCATTGTCTATATACAAAACAAAAAAATAAATTAACTCTACCCCCTAGACACCAATAATTATAATTTGTATTTAAAAATTGTACAACTGAAAAATGGGGACTTAATAACAGATCGTTTAAAATATTAAAGTTAATAATAAACAAGAGAGCGTCAATTGTTCTTATGTTTAAGTTTATTAACATTGGGTTTGTTTATTTTTTTTTAAGCTTAGATTCTTACACTTACATAATAAGGCTGTCATCCAATATAATATTTTTTTTTTCTCTTTTTTTCTTTTACTTTTTTTTTTAATAAATGCTTAATCAGAATTATCATCAACAATTTCATTTAATTTTATACAAATTAAAATTAAAATTCAAATTAAAATTTTCCGTTCATATCAACATTTTTCTTTGTTTTTGTTTTCATTAAATTTCAAATGAATTTAGAAATTATCTAAATTTTACAATTATTAATTTTTTGTTTGTTTTTATTTATTTTTTTGTTATTTTTCGAAATAGAATATAAAAGTATTGCCATACATCAACAAACGTTCAAATACAAAATGGCGTAAAATTATTTTTATTTGTTTTGACATTAAATTTCGATTTACCATAATTTTTATTTCTTTTCGTCATAACAAAATTACAATTTCCCTAAATAAATCAATATTTATATTTTCAATTAAATTAAAAAAAAAATTTATAATTTTAATTTATGAAATGTTATTAATTTATTAAGGTAATTTCGAGTCGCACACTGGTTCCAAAAATTTTCTTAAATAATGACAATTTATGTATTACGTCACAATTACAATATTGTAAAATAAGGCTGAAGATATTGTGTTATTATTGTTGCATAAAGTGACAACATTTTCATTTAATAACGTTGAATACTCGAACAAATTTATTATTTAGGATTTTTAGAAAATCAAAAAAAAAAAAAACAAAATTCTTACAGCAAATCCACGTGCATAAAACAAAAATTAACGAATTAGTATTTGTAAGCGCAAATAATTTAAAATTTGCTAATGAGAAAAAATTTAGTTCGAGTTGTTACCACTTCAAAGGTAAGCACTACACTACCATGCAACTGACATTCAATGGTGACGTCAACGAATGAAAAAATAAAAAAATTGAAATAAAATTAAAATGACGATTGTAATAATTTTGTGCTTTAAACAGCCAGTCAAATTTTCTTTTATTTTTATAATGAAAAAGGATTTCCAGTGTGCCACCTCTATTATTTAAATATTATATTTAATTTATCCCTTAAATTAATCAACAACCGTTTATTTATAATAATATTATTATAATACTCCTAAAGAATATTGCATCTACTTTTAGCTCTAGCTGCTTGTGAATAATCTGTACAATGAATATTCTGTCCAGTGCATCCCATTAATTCTCTAAATACATCACCTATTTTATAGTTGAATCTAAATTTATAAATATAAATTAATTAAAAAGTAAAGATTAAAGTTTAGATTAGTTTACATAAACATTACAAACGTGTATGAATAAAAGATTTTATATAAATTTCCTTTTTTATTATATTATAATAATACTTACTTAGCTGAACATTCAACATAACCACATCTCCAATGTTTTCTTACTAGGGTAGAAATATCTTTTAATTCCTGGAAAATATACACAGAAAATAAATCCTATTAAACTTTTTTTTTCTTTTTTTTCTTTTTGTGTTTTTTTTTTTTTTGTGTTCGGTGATAGCGATTTTTTTCTTCGTTATTTATAATTCTAAAACTGAAACCTTATAAACTTAAACACACTTTTTTATATTTTTGGACACTGGGTGGAAACGGATACTTAATATTATATTTGTTTGTTTACAACAAAAACACAAAGGGGTATACTTCCTTTGTTTTGTACATTTATTAAAATTTTGTAAGCAGAAAATAATTTTATACTCCAAATTTTATTTCATATATTTTTTTATCAACACAAAAATAAATTAATTATAAGATTTTAAACAATGAAACACCCTGTGACTTGCAGACTTAAATATTGGGCAGGTTCCTCATCTAATTTTATTTTTTCTTCGTTGTTTTTTTTTTCTGTGTTTCTTTTTCTTTTCTAAAGATTTACAGAGTTTAAAACGGAAAGAATTTTTGTCGTCATCATTTTGTTCATTTTGTTTGTTTTGTTTGTTTTGTTTGTTTGTTATTTATTTTATGAACTTTTGTTTTATAAACTCCACTAAAGTACACTAGACATTATACTAAATAATACTAATTCTGAAATAAACTTTTTTTTTTGTTTTTGTTTTTGTTTTTGCTTCAGTAATCCTTTCTAATAATACGCGCCAAAGTAATAAATTTTATATAATACCTTTTCTCACAAATAAAAAAAAAAATAAAAAGAATAAAAAATAAAAAAAAAATGAAAAGTGGAAAAAAAAGTTTTTCTTCATTTCGAATTTTTCGGTGGAAAATTTATGAATTTTATGAAATTTCCTTATCATTAATATTCGTCATAAATATAATTTTCAATTTTCATATTATTTAGTTATTTATTTATTTGTTTTAAATAAAAATAAAAAAAAACTTTTACCTCGAGCCAAAAAACTTTCATTACATAACCAACTAAAATTAGATATTTTTGTAATTATCAAAGTTTAAAGTTTTTTTTTTTGTGTTGTTGTGAAAATTTTGACATAATTAAAAAAAATTTAATTTATATTAAATCAATCATAGAGATTTAATAAACTGACGTGTTCTTAATTATTTATTCATTAAAATATATTATAAAATATTTTCTAATAAGAGAATGTTCTATAAAAGATTAATATAAAGAATATGTGTGGGATAAAGTTCATAAGGTATAAATTCTAAATATTTTTGTTGAATTATATGAGGTTTTACTAGACAGTTTAAATTTATCAATAAATCATTCTACCTTTGGTTCAACTATTTCAATAAAAGCTTTCCAGTTCATTTGAACATTATTCTTCGTAAAACTTATATGACTCTCTTTTATCTCTCTTTCTCTCTCACTCTCCGTCTATATTTATTTCCCTTACTCTTTATGTTATATGAATTAATTCTATTGTTGGACAAACCTAACTCATATAATTCTCAGCCTAATCTCTTTTCCATTTTCTTCTTCTTCTTCTTCTTCTTCACATCATATAAATAAACAAACCTGATTTTCATCAAACAAATTTTCTATGAAACCCTTCAAAATGTTTATCTGTATTTATATATTTTATGTGTATGTATTTGTGTGTGTGTGTGTTTGTGTTTATGTTTGTTTGTGTGTAAAGAGAAAGATTATTGATTTCACTTTATATTTTATACAAAAACAACAAAATATCATATAAAATCAGACACAAGAAAAACACACGAACATAAACACACACACACACACACACACACACGTAAATATTTGACATTATGTGGTAAATTATTAATAAAATAAATAAATAATATTTTTCTACATCTTGAAATTGTCAAAAGTAATAAATAAAAATACAAGAAAAAAAAATGTTAACGCGCTTTTTTTTTCATTTTGACTTTTCTCCTTTTCACAGAAGGGAAAAACAAACAAACAAACAAATGACACCATTATGACAGATTGCTTTTTTTTTTGTTTTACTTTCATAGAAATATAGAATGTTTCACTTCCATTGATTTTTCTTCTATTTTTATCTGTCTGAAATTTTTTTTAAAAAAATTGTAAAATCGCAAAAAATTCAGTTCTTTTATTTTTCATTGTTTTCACTTCATGAAAATTAAAACAAAAGATTATTAAAACATTCCATTTTGTAAAATGCAAGTTTGTAAAAGCAAAACTTGTCTATTTAATATACATCCTTTTAAGGATTAAATGCACGAGATACGAGAAAAGGGTAAAACCATAATTTAACGCCTTCGACCTATTTTGTAAATAATTAATAATCATTTTCATCGTGTTATGAGTTGAAATCCAGACGTGGGAAAAAAGAAAAGTTCATTATAAATAGTATATAGAACCCAATGTTTACATAATTAGAATTGGTTGATGACAGGTACATTAAATACATATAGCAACAATACAATACATTAATTGTCAACACAAGAATTGTCATCATCATTAACAATAAATTACAATTTTACTCTTTGTCTCTATTAAAAAAGATTGGGGTTATGTTAAATCAGTGAAATTATATGCAGTATCAATTTTAACAATATTGGTGTGAAATAAAAAAATTTGAATTAAATATTCTATAATAAATGTTCACATTAATGTATAATGGTTTAACTTCAAAGCTCAGCATTGTAGAGAAAAAGGTTTCGATTCCATTACAGTCCGGGTCTTACAATATAGAAGATACGTTAATAAATCAAATAACATTGGTGCATACTAAGTCTTTACTTATAATTGCTTTTCTATAAGAAGAAGCAGTAAACGAAAGAACAAGAGAAGAATATTTGAATGAACTATGACAAAGTATAAAACCATTAAATCAATTTAGTATTTCATCATAACATTTATAGAATTTTTGAAAACTCAAATGATGCTGGATATTTATTCGTTTTATTTCATAATTTTCGATTGTTATGTGAATTCTGTTTTTTTTTTGTTTGTTTGTATTTTTTTTTTTGAAGGATTTATAGGGATTTTTTTTCTAGTAAATAAAATTGTGTTTTTTTTTTCTCTACACGAAGTTCGTTATTTGTTTTATTTCTGCAAAAGATTTATAGTGAAAATGGAATTTATATACATAAAAGTACTCGCCTATTTTAGCTTAGTACGTTTTTCTCCCCTTTTATTTTGCCCTCGTTTGATTA